>CM052801.1:58430111-58450538 GCA_028533885.1 Nasua narica | reverse complement strand
GAGTGAAATAAGTCAAGCGGAGAGAGGCAATTATCTTATGGTCTCACTTACGTGTGGATTATAAAGAAAATCATGGAGGGCATCGTGAGAAGGAAGGGAAGGATGAATGGGGGCAATCGGAGGGGTTGATGAACCAGGAGAGACTGTGGACTCTGAGCAACAAACTGAGGGTTTTGGAGGGGAGGGGGAGGGTGGGTGGGTGAGCCTGGTGGTGGGTATCAAGAAGGGCACGTATTGCATGGAGCACTGGGTGTGGTGCATGAACAATCAATCTTGTAACACTGATAAATTAAAATTTACAAATTTTGGGAGAAAAAAAAATGAATTGCCAGGTACAGTTTTTTCCCTCTGCCCAAAGAATTAGTCACGAAAACAAAGTAAAAATTAAATGATGCAGGGGCACCTGGGTGGCTCAGTTTAACTATTGGCCTTCAGCTCAGGTCATGATCCTAGGGTGCTGGGATCAAGCCCTGCATTGGGCTCCTTGCTCAGCTGGAAGCCTGCTTCTCCCTCTGCCACTCTCCTTGCTCATTCTTTCTCTCTCTCTCCTCTCTCTCTATCAAATAAATAAAATCTTAAAAATATTAAATGATGCAAAACATCAAAATAGGCTGCAATCTTTTGAATTTTAATTCAACTCAACAGGCATGGGAACTCCAACCTGCATGCAATAAATAAATAAATAACAATTTTAGAATTTATATTTTCATCTGTTCATTCATGGGACTCCCCTTCCCATTCTTTGACATGACACTGGATAAATAGGAAGTACAGAGGAAAAAAGGGAAATATAAGGATACACTACTCCAATACTCTCCAGGTTATGCACAGGAGCTTGGGGAATGGATTCTCAATCTTTTTTTTTTTTTTTGACAGAGAGAGAGATCACAAGTAGGCAGAGAGGCAGGCAGAGAGAGAGGCTGAAGCAGGCTCCCTGCTGAACAGAGAGCTCCATGTGGAGCTCAATCCCAGGACCCTGAGATCATGACCTGAGCCATAAGCAGAGGCTTTAACCCACTGAGCCACTCAGGCATCCCTGGATTCTCATTCTTTCTGTGGTAGATCCCACACAAACTAGAAACCAGGTAGCCTTTGAAGTACACGATGGCAATTCTCCTGAGGATTGGTAGACAAAGAGGATATCACAATAGACTTTCCTTTACCAACCACTGTATATTTTTCAGTGCATGGTGGAAAATGAGTCTATCAAAAGCTCCTTAAAAAAACCAAGCAAATAAACATATAAACTTTAAAAAGAATGTCTCTGAAATTAGCATAATTGAATTGCCTATTTTAAGTGGTATTCTGAGGATAAATTCATGTTTTAATACTGCATGTGTCTTGTCAAGCAGTACTTGAAACTGCCAAGTTTATGTTGTCTTCCTACAACCAGGCACATTTGCCTTCTTTGCAGATAGCAAAAAGGGCTAAATGACTCTAATCTCAGCAGAAGTCCAGCAGCTGGATTCAGCTCAAAACTTTTGATGTCAAATTAATTTTTATTCTATGTAAAATGTTCTACATTGAGCTAGATCACTATTTGGATACACTCAGAGTTAGTAGAGAAAAGTATTTCCTAAATGATCATTTTTCAAGCAATCTGCTAGCACTCTCAACCTAATTTAAGTAATGGGCACTGGCAGTTTTGTGGAAAATGAAGAGGAAAAAAGAGTAAGGGATATTTCATTTTATCAATCAACTAGACCAAATATGTCAAACACATGCATTTTCATTTAACTAAAAAGAACAGGCTCAACAGAGCATTAAAGAACATATTACCAGGGAGACAGGTCCATGCCAGCATATCAAATCAGGATACATCCAAGTTACCTTTCTGATTTATGGATCCCACAGCACCCTTCTACCAAGGTTGAATCACATGATAAGAGAGGCAAATTATTTCTAAAAGCATATGTCATCTTTTATCTTATTACTCATTCTCCAACAATTATAAATGAGATACCAATGTATAAGGGGTAATCCAATTAAGAGCTATAAATAATGCAGGCATGGTGTAGATCACAGTAAAACAAAACGAAATCAGGCAGCCATGTTTACTAAAATACAAAAATTATGATAACCTACATGTATTACAGCACTTAGACCCCCTACTCCCAGGAGCACCAAAACCCTTATTTTATATCCCCAGTTTGTACATCATTTGTCTTTGATTTACAGTGTTTGTTGTTATATGCACTCCATATTTGTAAATATCTTTGGAAATTGCTTGGGTACCTAGTATTAATACATTCACTTATTCATTTCTCAACAAAGGAATCTCTGGTTCCCTCATTTTTATAATGTATGTATTTTGGCTTAATGTGTAGTAAGAATATATCACTGGATAGAATTATTATTATCATATTGTTCCATCAGGAAAATTAACATTAGGAATCTAATGACAGTATTTTAATAACTAAAATATATTAAGTTGTGTGGCACCATTGCCATGGAAAGCTAAAGCTAAAAAACACAATTTTAATTTATTCAGACATTACAGTAGGAAATGATGACTTAAAAAATTTTATATAGCTAAAGATCATGGAGCATGTGTGTGGGAAGAGAGTACCTCAGTGATCATAATTATTTTCACTGGGCGACCAGCAATAGACACAATTTTCTTAAAAATATCCCCCTTTTTGTGCCTCAAAATTAATTAGAGTAATAATGTGTTGTCTTTCATAAACCAAGATGACACTATTGACCTGAGATCAGTAGGTTAAATGCTTTGAATTGTGCATCTAGAAGTGAGGATAGTCTTTTCACTGATTCATTGATATGCTCAGACCTAGTAGCCCCTTGTGAACAGGAGCATGCATTGTAAGGTTGAGCGCTGGGGTAATGTGTGCTGCCTGTAGCCATGTAATTGTAATTTATGAGCTACCGGCTCATAAAAAGGTCAAAATTATGATGTTAGTCATGGCCTAATTAGAAAAATAAGCCATAGGTAAATAACTAGCCATGGATGTGCCTCGTTAGTTTAGAAACACCCAGAAAATATAATTGCCATAAGACTTTGATTCTAGTGAAATGAGGAGCAGAAGAGAGCTCTGGCTATTCTGTAGTTATTTCAGTTGTTTTACAAATGACCCAGAAATAAGAAAATCTGAAACTTGCAGCCTCTTTTATAAGAAAGATAGGTCATATTTCCAAAACTGTGGCAGATTAGTGTTCAGGAAGTAATTTGCAAGTGATTTATCCTCGACCCAGAGGCTAGTTAGACCAAGGATTTTTGAAAATATGGCCCTTTGAACTCCACTGCTAAGTTTATTTCAACAAGCATTTAGTTAGTCCCCTGCCCCTTTTTAAAAATGTTTTTAATTTTATTTTTTTTATTTTTTAAATATTATTTATTTATTTATTTATTTATTTGACAGAGATAGAGAGAACAAGAGAGGAAATACAAGCAGGGTGAGTGAGATAGGGAGAAGCAGGCTTCCCACTGAGCAGGGATCCCAATGCGAGTTTCCATCCCAGGACCCTGGGATCACGACCTGAGCTGAAGGCAGACGCTTAATGACTGAGCCACCCAGGCGCTCCCCCCATCCCTTTTTTAATGTGTCAGATATTCTATGTATTGTACTATGTGTTGAGGCCTTTAAGTATGGCATTATGTCTGTCCATGACAAGCTCACTGATAGACACACACACAAAGTACCTTGATAAAATTGTATAACAAGGGTATAATAGGTTTACAGAGGGAGGATTTTAGAGGAAGCTATAAGGACTAGGCAGATAGAATGGGAACAGGGAGGTTTGTTGAGGAGAAAACAAAGGCATTTGGGGAAGAATCCTCAGAATAGACAAAGACACAGGGAAATGGAATAACATCTAAAATGTGGGAGTAGATGGAGGTTCAAATCATTTATAATTAAAGTGTGATCTAGGGATCTTTTCCCAAAGATTTTAGTCTTACTTTTATTGTGAAATGATTCATTTTCCCTGTGGTTTAATTTCATTGAAGATGTTTTTAAAATAGAGTGCCCTTTCCCTTATCTCCAAATGATTGAGTACACATATTTGCAGAAAGAACTAAGGAGGCATTACTATTAACAGTAAGATTTTTTAATATATATGGGTAATTGCAGAAATTCATTGAGTGCAAATACATACAGAGCCTGTTGGGGTGGCAGTGCTGTGGAGGAATTTAAAAACCCTTTATTCAATAAAGCTAATATTTGAAAGAAGGAGATAAACACAGATTACTTGATTATATTGGATAGATAATGACCAAAAATAAGAGTAGCCAAACTAAGCATTCAAAATTTGACCTTTGTGGGGCGCCTGGGTGGCTCAGTGGGTTAAAGCCGCTGCCTTTGGCTCAGGTCATGATCTCAGGGTCCTGGGATAGAGGCCCGCATCAGGCTCTCTGCTCAGCGGGGAGCCTGCTTCCCCCCCTCCCTCTGCCTGCCTCTCTGCCTACTTGTGATCTCTCTCTCTGTCAAAAAAAAAAAAAGACCCCATTTCCATCCAGGAATTTCTGGTTTTCCCTTCAGTCTACCAGCTACTGCTCTGGATTAATCACCTGCTGATCTTTATTTAAAAAAAAAATAATTTGACCTTTGGTCTTCAGATGCAAGGAGAGATTAAGTTAATATTAAATATTATTTAGCTAAAATTATAAGCTATTATTATCTCAATAGTCTGTACAATTGTGATGATTACTATCTATACTGACTTTCAGAAATCACAAATGCAAATGACTGCTGGAAAAATCCTTTATATTTATTTTAATTGTGACACAGTTATGAAATAATACAATATCAATACTTTCAAATGTTATTGTAGAGAAATGGACAAACAAAATGTGTTATATCCATACAAAGTAGTATTATTCAGACATTAAAAAAGGATGAGAGGTGCCTGGGTGTCTCAGTCAGTTAAACATCTGACTCCTGATTTTGGCTCAGGTCATGATAGCAGGGTTGTGAGATCGAGTCCCACATCAGGCTCTGTGCTGGTTATGGAACCTCCTTAAGATTTTCTCTCTCCCTCTTCCTCTGCCCCTCCTCTTCCTTCTCTCTTTCTCTCTTTCAAAGAAAAAAAAAAAGATGAAATACTGAAATATGCTATGACATGTGTGACCTTAAAAACATGAAGCTAAGTAGAAAAAAAAAAGACAGACATGAGTGGCCACAAATTGTATGATTTGAGAGGGTTGAGGGGAAAATGAGGAGTGACTGCTTAATGAAGTCATGTTCTCAGGGACATGAGATGGAGCCCCATGTTGGGTTTAGCACTCAACAGGAAGTCTGCTTGAGATTCTCCTCTCCTTTTCTGCCCCTCCCCCTGCTCACACACTCATGCAATCAAAATAAAATAAATAAATCTCTCAAAATAAAATAAATAAATCTTTTAAAAAAATAAAGCTAGATTGTGGCAATAATTGAACAACTCTGCATATATACTAAAAATGTAAGAAAGGTAAACTGTTTGATACGTAAATTATACCTTCACAAAGCTGTTATTTTCTTTTAAAAAAAATGTTATTTTGGACCCTATCAACAAAATCTACAAACCCAGATGCATGCACTTTCCCTGCAGCTTACTTTCTAGTCTATCTCCTTTAGCTCCTTTCCCATTTGTGCCCCCCCAAATATGTCAATAGAATAGCAAAATTACCTAAAGGATGCAATAAACAAGTGGACGTTTAGACACATAAGCTCCATCTTGAAAGAACAAATAGGTTCAACAAAACTTGAAGTAGATGCAACTGAAGAGAACAAGACTAGGAGTTGCTGTTGTCCATGTCAAACTATTGCCTTAAAGTGGCGGGGATGGGCTTGGAGCCAAGACAACTTCTGCGGGACACATACAGTTATTTTAAAACCAGAAACTCTTCTAACCACCTATTTCAAAATTTAAACCACTCATTCCCATGGTCCACATCACTACCTCCCTCTTTCATCACTTTCCACCACAATTTTCATATTCGACCTCTCTGCCAGTTGACCCTTAGTCACAGTTCTCAATGTCATGCACAACCACCAGTCTTAATTCTGTAAATTCCACCAACTTTGTTATGAGCAAATTTGAGGAATTAAAACAATTCTCTGAGGGGTTTAGAATTGAGTCTGGCAAGACTCAGCAGAAAATATGTAAAAGTGTTCATCAGGAGAATATCTCATGATATCAGTATGCGAGCTCTGGTATCCAATCTGATAATATTGTACATTTTATTATTAGAACCTACAGACCCTAGAATATCCAGGGGATTTGAATTTGTGCTTTTTAAAGATAATTTCTTTGAAGGAGGAGGAGTTAAGATGGTAGAGTAGTAGAAGAACCTTATGCTTGCCTCCTCCCTTGAACTAAGCTTCATAATTATCAAATCATTCTGAGTGCCAAGGAAATATATCTGAAGAGTGACAGAACAAACTGCACAACTAGAGGGAGAAAAGAAGCCATATCATGAAAATGTAAGATGTGTAGAGATGTGATTTGGGGAAGAAAAGAATTGCAGGTGCTTTGGAGGGGAGGGAGCCTTGATCATGGAGACAAGAAAGAAAGAGAGAAAGAGACAGAGAAAGAAAGAGAGAGAGAAAGAAATCAACACACAGGGGATTGCACAAGAAAAACATTTCCCCAAAACCACTGACTGAGAAAGTGAGAGGGGTTGATTATTGCAAGTTTTACAAAGAGCAAGGCTGAAAGTCTGAAGTTTTAGAAGTCTGGGCCATTGCCAGGGTCAAGCCTGGTGGGTATAGTGGTGCTCTTGCAGAGAAAGAAGGCAGAGGCCCAGGAGTGGGCAACATGGTCTAAAGATTCACTGGGTCACAGTAGGAGAGATGTTTCCCCTTCTTGGAGTCCATTTGGGAGAGGTAGCACTACCTCTCAGGGGACAAAAGAGCTGATGGGCAACATTGAGCTGCCGTATTGATTAGCATATGAGCAGAAGCATTTACTGATGGCAGCTAACCTGGATGCCAGTTTTTTGCTGTGATTTACCATGAAAGCCAAGCTCCTGTGTGGTCATGTGACTACTTTTCTGGGACCAACCAGTACCAGCCACAGCCTGGAAAGACTCTCCCTGAGAGGATCAGCATGGGTCTGTGCTGCATCAGGCCACTAAAGTTTGGAGTTTTGAAACCCAGCCACATGCCTATGATAAAACAGGAACTTTGTGCTGCAGGGTGGATATATGGCACAGACACAGACAGGGTGAAGGGAAGGATCTTGGAAGAAGCCTGTGACACAAGAGGGGAGATTGTTTCCTCTTTTGTGAGGATTTCGTGTACAGTGGCAGACACAAACTCCTCTCTCTGGGGAAGAAAGCAGGGCAGTGCCATTTTTCACTCCTCCTGTCAGCACAGACAGATTTCAGTTGGAGGCACAGCACACACAGTGGAGGCTTGAGCTGCTTCTACAAAGCCCTGCCCTGTGGTTATCTGCAAGTGCCTTTTTTAATAGGGCAAGTGTGATTGAGAGCCAGAACAGCAGCAAACCCCTTGCCCAGAACACCAGCACAAATCCCCCAGGCTGACCAGGTCTACTGATCATAGAATGCTGTAAAGCTTCACCTATAGTGGAAATAAGACCAGGAACAGGCTTTCCTAACACACAAAAGATAAAGGCCTAGACACAATGCTAAGATGGAAAAATTCATCCAAAAACAAATTATAAGAAGAGGTCAAGGCCAGGGAGCTAATCAAAATAGATACAAGTAGTATGCTTGAATAAGACTTTTAAAACAACAATCATGACCATACTAGCTGGGCTTCAGAAAAGAAGAAACTAGAGAGACACTTACTGCAGAGATCAACAGTAAAAAAATATAGTAAACATGGTAAAAAAAAAATGCTACAACCAAGATGCAAAACTGACTAGATGTAATGACCTCAAAAATGGAAGAATCAGAAGAATGAATAAGTGACACATCAGATAAAATTATAGAAATAATGAAGATGAAAATAAGAGGTAAAGAAAAGCATTGGGTCAAAAATGTAGACATAGGGAACTCAGTGGCTCCATAAAGCATAATAGCATTTGTATCATAGGAGTCCCAACATAAGAAGAGGGAAAAAAGGGGGGAAAAGTTTATGTGAGGAAATTATACCAGAAAATTTTCCTAATCTGGGGAAATAAACAGACATCTAAATCCAGGTGGCACATAGAATGCTCATAAAAAAAAAAAGCAACTAATACCAAGACATATCATAGTAAAATTTTTACAATTTTTATAGAGATAAAGAAAGAATCCTGAAAGCGCCAAGGGGAAAGAAATCTCTACCCTACAAGGGATGACAAATCATCTTGGCATGATATATTCAATAAGCTGAAGAGGAAAAATATTCAGCCAAGAATATTTTATCCAGCAAGGCTGTCATTCAGAATAGAAGGAGAGATAGTTTCCTTGACAAAAAAAAAAAAAAAACTAAAGAAGTTCCTATCCACTAAAGCAGTCCTGCAAGAAGTATTAAAGGGTACTATTTGAGTGGGAAAGAAATATCAAAGGCAACAAAGACTAGAAAATCTAGCCTTTGTTTTTGAATCTAGAGAAAATCTCCAGAAACAATGACTTTACAGGTAATACAATGGCACTAAAGTCATATCTACCAGTAATTACTCTGAATGTAAATGAACTAAATGTTCCAATCAGAACATAGGGTTCTGATTGGGTAGACATAGGATATCAGAATGGAAAACAAAAACAAAAACAAAAAAAACAAGAACCATCTATATGTTGCCTACAAGAGAACCATTTTATTTTTAATTTAAATTCAATTAGCCAACATATAGGACATAATTAGTTTCAGATGTGTGTTCAACAATTTATCAGTTGCATATAACACCCATTTAGAACTAAAACAACTCCAGATTAAAAATGAGTGGATGGAGAACCTCCCATTAAATTAATGGACATCAAAGAAAGCCAGATTTATATCAGACAAACTAGATTTTAAGCCAAAGGCTGTAACAGGAGGTGTAGGATGCACTATATAATAACAAAGAGGTCTATCCACCAAGAAAATCTAACAACTGTAAATAGCTATGCTCCCAAATTGCCATTATCCAAATATATAACTCAATTATAACAAAAATAAAGAAATTCATTGATAACAATATATTAATAGTAGGGGATTTTAATACCACTTACAGCAATGGACAGATCAGATAAGCAGAAAATCAGTAAGGGAACAATGGCTTTGAATGACACACTAGACTTGATGGAATTCACAGATATATTCAGAATATTTATCCTAAAGCAGCAGGATACACATTCTTTTTGAGTGTACATGTAACATTCTCCAGAATAGATCACATACTGGGTCACAAATCAGCCCTCAACAAATCCAAAAAGACTGAGATCATACCATGCATATTTTTAGACCACAACCCTATGAAAGTTGAAGTCAACCATAAGATAAAAATTCGAAAGACCACAAATACATGGAGATTAAAGAACACCCTACTAAAGAATGAATGGGTTAATCAGGAAATTAATGTAGAAATAGAAAATACATGCAATCAAATAAAAATGAAAACACAATAGTCTAGAATATTTGAGATACAGCAAAGGCAGTCCTAAGAGGGAAGGATATAGCAATACAGTCTTCCTTCAGGAAAGGAAATACTTCCAATCATTACTTTTGTATCCCTTTACAGCACATCTCATTTCAGACTAGTTACATTTTAAGTGCTCAATACATGAGGCAGTGACCATTATATATGACAGTACAGACTTAAAGCACAAAGGGCCTAGATGACATGCTGAGGGGTTGAATTCTGTCCTTAAGGCAATAAGGAGAAATTAAAAGATTTAAAACAGAGAGTGACATTAAAGAGCAAACATCTAATATATGCCCAACACTGAGTTCCATGCTAAGATTTGAAAATCAGTGAGACTCAATCTCTGCCCTAGGTAATTAACTGCAAGAAGGAAAGACAGACATGAAACCAAGATTTTAGTAGGACTAAATTTAAAATGCAAGGAGGAAGGGGCACCTTGGTGGCTCAGTCAGTTAAGTGTCTGCCTTAGGCTCAGGTCTTGATCCCAGGGTCCTGGGATGGTGTCCCACATTAAGCTTCCTGCTCAGTGGGGAGTCTGCTTCTCCCTCTACCCTTCCCAACCTGGCTTAAGATCTCTCTCTCTCTCTCTCTCTCAAATAAAGTCTTTAAAAAAATAAAAAGTTGCATTGACTGAAAAATTAAAACGAAATTAAAAAAATAAAAAAATAAAAAGTAAAATAGGAGGAAGTCAATTTTACTTAGAAAGGATAGTATACATTTACTTTTTTTATTAGAATGCAAATATTCTCAAGCCAAACAATATTTTGCTTTTTTTGTATTCTCTTTAGCATGTAGCAAAGTCTCCTGCACATGGTAGGGACTTAAAAACAAATATTAAATGATGACACAAGAACAAAACTGATAAATATATGTATGATTATGGCCAAGAGAAGAAAATAGAAGACAATATAAAGAACACAAAATATTTTTTTTCATTTTTTTAAGAAGTGCTTGTTATTTCAATATCTAAGTAAGTTGTATTGTTTTGATGGTGGAGAATTTTAAATACATAATAAGTAAATATGCTTTGCTAAAAATATGGAAATTAAATGGAATACGAGACATGAAACTACTTTGAAAAGTTAAAATGACGATTACACACACACATACACATACCAGAATAGGCTTCATGGGGCTTTTGATGCTTATTGCCCTTTAGTTTTTTTTTTTTTTTTAAGATTTTATTTATTTATTTATTAGGACAGAGAGAGAGAGAGAGAGAGCATGAGAAGGGAGAAGGTCAGAGTGAGAAGCGAACCCCCCATGGAGCCGGGAGCCCGATGTGGGACTCGATCCCGGGACTCCGGGATCATGACCTGAGCCGAAGGCAGTCGCTCAACCAACTGCGCCACCCAGGGGCCCCGCCCTTTAGTTTTAAAGTATATATTTTTCTGTGTGTGTGTTTTCATGTTCAGTTAGCCAACATAAATTTAAAGTATATTATATCAAACCTCGGTTTGAAAATATCAGGGCCTCAACTGAATTAATTTAAATATTGTTCCACATGATGATGTTTACTTATTAGGAAACTCTACAAAACAGGTATGCTGTGTTGGCACAAAGTAAAAGAGTATCCCCAGGTAAACTTAACAACAATGAAGAATTCATAAAACTAAATGGTATAATGCATTAGTCAATGCAATTGAAATCATGAGTATGTCTGTATGTGTTCAAACTGAATTACAAACATACAGATTCATTCAAAAGAAAGAATTTAGGATTTACCAGAATTTAATTTGTCAGAGTTAATGAGATGAAGCTAGGTGATTTTTGGTTAAGAGTTTCTGTTTTGTTCTTCCTGAGAATTAACTTGCCTACTGAGCCAGACAAAATACAGCTATATGCACATTTGGCTATTTAGACTAAGTAATTAAACTAAATAAAATTTCAGCCAATTTAGGGTGCCTGGGTGGCTCAGTTGATTAAGTAACTGCCTTCCGCTCAGGTCATGATCCTGGAGTCCTGGGGTCGAGTCCCGAGTCGGGCTCCCAGCTCCTCAGGGAGTCTGCTTCTCCCTCTGACCTCTCCCCTCTCATGGTCTCTCTCTCTTTCAAATAAATAAATGAAATCTTTAAAAAAAATTTCAGCCAGTTTAGAATGAATATAGCAGATGTTTTGATATTTCAGTTTTTCTCTGTATAGATATTTCAGAAACTATAGATACTATATAGATTTAATTTTTCTAGCTCCAGCTGGGTCATTTATCCATTTAGCTTAAAAAAAAATCAGTAGAAAAGAAGTAACTGTTCAGATTTCAGCATATTAGGTAATTTCAAAAAAAATTAGCTTAAATTTATTATTTTTCTTTGTGTGGGGAGCTCATGATTTGTTCAAGAATTTTATTTTGATCTTATTTTTAGTGTTAGAAGTTGTTATACAATATTGTCAGAGTTATGTCAAATCAAATATTTATAATTATAGTAGTCCAATTAACCCTCAGAGAGCTATGCATGTGTTTATGTATATGAATGTGTTTAGATGCTATCTTAAAAAAAATGGGAAAGTCCAGATTCAAAAAGT
Organism: Nasua narica; assembly: GCA_028533885.1. Classification (NCBI taxonomy): domain Eukaryota; kingdom Metazoa; phylum Chordata; class Mammalia; order Carnivora; family Procyonidae; genus Nasua; species Nasua narica. The sequence continues at coordinate 58,438,508 of CM052801.1, read as the reverse complement.
TTGTTACTAGGGGTGCCTGGCTGGCTCAGTCAGTAGAGCATGTGACTCTTGGTCTCAGGGTTGTGAGTTCAAGCCCCATGTTGGGTGTAGAGATTATTAAAAAAGGTTTGTTACTGTTCTTAAAAAAGATAATTGCTGGGTTATACTTTCCTGAGGTCTAGATTGACTACAGAAATGCTTATTAAGTAATAATTATATGACTTAATGACTAACCAAAATTGAAACAGCCCAGTTTAATTTCTTGATATTAGAAATGGATAGTCTAGTAAAGTAGTTATTAGTCAACTTCATATTTCTAGGATTTTGCATGCTGTTGGAATCTACATTTCCATATTTGGAGAAACTACATTCCTGAGAAGAACAAAAGCCATCAGAGTCAAAAAATAAGACCAATAAGAAAAAAAAAATTAAGGGGGCTGGGTTATTGTAAAGAAAAAGTACCTGAAACATAATTAAATAAAACCTTCTAGGTGGGGGGAGAAGCAAGATGGCAGAGAATTAGGAGACCCTGATTCAACTGGTCCCCTAAAATGAGCCAAATTCTACCAAAACACTCTGAACACCCAGGAAATCAGGCTGAGATGTAAGATTATACACTTCTGGATCTCTACAAGGCCAGAAGACAGCAATCGAGAGGTAAAGTGGAGTGGGATAACTCAGATTGATATCAGAGGATAAATAAAATGGGGAAGGGAGCCACCAGAAGGGACCAAGGAGAGTAATACCCCAAAAGAAAGTGCAGTGTGAATGGGAAACAACATTAACTTCGAATCTGGCTAAAAACACTCATAAAGAGCAAAAGATCTTGAGGGCAACTGGTGGATTCAGGCGGGCATAGGCAGGGGCCTAAGCCCATAGACCCAGGACAGTCACCACTGGCAACCACACGAGTCAGAGGGAATCCCGAGGAGCCTCCAGCCTGAGGTCCATGTGTCTGTGGCTTTCTGCTCCCTACACTGCTGCTCAGGCCCAGTGCAATCCAGCGTGCAGACTGACAGAGCTTGGTGTGGGCACCAGCTGGCGATCCTCTGTGACCCTATATGGGATCCGAGAGCACCCTGCCCATGCCTGAGTGAGCTTGGTGTGGGCCCCAGCGGCAGTCTTCCATGGCCCTCCACAGAGTCTGAGCACAGCCAGCGTGGGCCTGGACCCCATAAAGCAGTCCTGGCAATGGCAGCCACCAGAAGTGGGCTCCCAGGACCAATATCACTAGCAGTTTTAGTTCCACAGGGGTGCAGTGACAAGTGGGGGCTTTGGACGAATACTGGGAAGGTGGCTGGGGGTGTGCACTGCCTGTGGGAGGCTGCGGTGTGCAGCAAAGTCTGCAGAGAGGGAGTCTGTGTGTTCTGGACCACCCAGAGGGGAGCAGACTGAGGCTTCTCTCTGAGGCAGAAGTCTGGGTGCAGATTCTTTGCTCTGACCCTCTCAAAAGCCACAAAATGCAGCCAAAGAACAAAATCTCCAGAAAGCAAAAGCCTGAAAAACCAGTTTCCACAGAGCCCAATCCCTTGATAGCCTGCAGGGCGACTCAACCTAAGCAAGATTGAATAGAAAACAATGCAGCAGGCCACTCCCCCAGAAGACAACCAAAATCAAGAGGATAATAACCACAATAACCCTATAAAACTGGAGGACAATAATCCTATAAAACTGTAAAAACCCATCATCAGGGGAAAACAATATATCAAGCTCCTGGTATTGCCCCCAAACCTGCATATTTCATAAGTACAACTTTTTTTTTAATTCATTCCCAAGATTCTTATTCATTTATTCTCTGTAAACGACTTACCATTACAACTAGAGGTTTAAAATGACATTCCATAATAACTTTTTAACTTGAACTTTTCTCATACATATACCAGTTTCTCTCTTTCTTTTTCTTTTCTTTTTCTGTTTCTTTTTTTTTTAAATATACATACAGATATAAGATCTAGGGTAATCTTTTTTCCCTATTCAGTACTACCACTACATAAAAACCAGTTTTAATTTTTCTGTATCTCTGGAAAGTTGTGTCCTTTAACAAAGATAACAAGACACACCCAGGAGGAATCCAAATAACAGGACCCATCCATATGCTGTCTACAAGAGACACATTTAGAACCAAAAGATACATCCAGACTGAAAGTGAAGGGATGGAAATCCATCTTTCATGTCAACGGGCCTCGAAAGTAAGCTGGGGTAGTGATTCTCATATCAAATCAATTAGATTTTAAGCTAAAGACTGTAGTCAGAGATACAGAAGGACACTACATCATTCTTAAAGGGTCTATCCTCCAAGAAGATCTAAAAATTGTAAAAATTTATGCTCCAAATATAGGAGCAGCCAAGTACGTAAGACAACTGTTGATCAAAATAAAGAGTCATATTGATATGAATACATTAACTGTAGGAGATCTTAACATGCCACTCTCAGTTACAGACAGATCATCTAAACAGAAAATCAATAAAGAAACCAAGAGCTTTGAATGACACAATGGACCAAATGGACCTCATAGATATGTACAGAACGTTCCACCCCAAAACAACAGAATACTCATTCTTCTCAAGCGGACATAGAACTTTCTCCAAAATAGACCACATACTGGGTCACAAATCAGGACTCAACCAATACCAAAAGATTGAGATGATTCCCTGCATATTCTCAGATTCTCACAATGCTTTGAAAAAGCATATTCTCACAATGCTTTGAAACTGGAACTCAACCACAAGAAAAAGGTTGGAAGGAATTCAAACTCATGGAGGTTAAAGACCAACCTGCTCATGAATGTTTGGATCAACCAGGAAATTAAAGATGAACTTAAACAATTCATGGAAACCAATGAGAATGAAGACACACTGGTCCAAAACCTATGGGACATGGCAAAGGTGGTCCTAAGAGGAAAAGGCATAGCCATCCAAGCCACACTCAAAAAGACTGAAAAATCCTGAATACACCAGCTCTCTTTACACCTTAAAGAACTGGAAAATCAACAAGAAATCAAGCCAACCCCATGCACAAGAAGGGAAATAATCAAGATTAGAGCAGAGATCAATGAGTTAGAATCTAGAGATACAGTAGAACACATCAACAAAACCAGAAGTTGGTTTTTTTTTAAAGAATCAATAAGATCAACAAACCACTGGCCAAACTAATCCAAAAGAAAAGAGAGAGGACCCAAATTAATAAAATTATGAATGAAAGAGGAGAAATCACACTAACACCAAGGAAATAGAAACAATCATTAGAAATTAATATCAACAGCTATATGCCAGTAAGTTAAGTAACCTAGAAGAAATAGATGCATTCCTGGAAACCTATAAACTTCCAAGACTGAAATAGGAAGAAATTGACAACCTGAATAGACCAATATCTAGTAATGAGATTGAGGCAATGATCAAAAACCTCTCAAAAAACAAGAGCCCAGGACCTAATGGATTCCCTGGGGAATTCTACCAAACATTCAAGAATAAATAATACTTATTCTCCTAAGGCTTTTCCCAAAAATTGAAACGGAAGGAAAACTTCCAGACTCTTTTTATGAAGCCAGCATTACCTTCCTCCACAATCAGGCAAAGACCAAATCAAAAGGAGTATTTCAGGCCAATATCCTTGATGAATATGGATGCCAAGATTCTCAACAAAATACTAGATAATAGGATCCAACAGCACATTAAAAAGATTATGCACCATGACTGGGTGGGATGTATCCCTGGGATGCAAGGGTGGTTCAACATTCGCAAATCAATCCATGTGACAGAACAAATCAATAAGAGAAGAGAGAAAAAAAAATAAGAGAAGAGAGAAGAACCACATGGTCTTCTCAACTGGTGCAGAAAAAGCATTTGACAAAATTCAGAATACATTTCTGATTAAAACTCTTCAAAGTATAGGGATAGAAGGTACATTCCTCAACATCATAAAGTCTATCTATGAAAAGTCCACAGCAAATATCATTCTCAATAGGGAAAAGCTGACAGCCTTCCCTTTGAGATCAGGAACATGACAAAGATTCCCACTTTCACCACTCGTGTTCAACATAGTCCTAGAAGTGCTAGCGACAGCAATCAGACAACAAAAAGAAATAAAAGTTATTCAAATTGGCAATGAAAAAGTCAAACTCACTCTCTTCACAGATGACATGATTCTTTACATGGAAAACCCAAAAGACTCCACCCCCAATTACTAGAACTCATACAGCAATTCAGTAATGTGCTAGGATACAAGATCAATGTACAGAAATCAGTTACTTTCTTATACACCCACAATGAAAATAAAGAAATGGGAATTAGAGAATTGATTCCATTTATTATAGCACCAAAAGCCATAAGATACCTTGGAATAAACCTAACCAAAGAGATAAAGAATCTGTACTCGAGGACCTACAGAACACTCATGAAAGAAATAGAAGAAGACACAAAAAAGTGGAAAAGCATTCCATGCTCATGGATCAGAAGAATAAACATTGGTAAAATGTCTATACTGCCCAGAGCAATCTATACTTTCAATGCCATCCCGATCAAAATTCCACTGGCATTTTTCAAAGAGCTAGAACAAACAATCTCAAAATTTGTATGGAACCAGAAAAGACCCCAAATTGCTAAGGAAATGTTGAAAAAGATAAAGCTGGGCATCACATTACCTGATTTCAAACTTTACTACAAAGCTGTGATCACCAAGACAGCTTGGTACTGGCACCAAAAGTGACCCAGATATGGACCCGCAACTCTATGGTCAAATAATTTTTGACAAAGCTGGAAAAAATATCCAGTGGAAGAAAGACAGTTTCTTTAATAAATGGTGCTGGGGAAATTGGACAGCTATATGTAGAATGAAACTTGACCATTCTCCTATGCCATATGCAAAGATAAACTCGAAATGGATTAGAGACATCAATGTGAGGTAGGAATCTATCAAAATCCTGGTGGAGAACATAGGCAGTAACCTCTTTGACATCGGCCACAACAACTTCTTTCAGGACATGTCTCCAAAAGCAAAGGAAACAAAACAAAAATGAACTTTTGGGACTTCATCAAGATAAAAAACTTCTGCACAGTGAAGTAAACAGTCAACAAAACAAATAGACAACCCACAGAATGGGAGAAGTTTTTCGCAAATGACACTACAGACAAAGGGCTGATATCTAAGATTTATAAAGAATTCCTCAAACTCAACACTCAAAAAACAGATAATCACGTCAAAAAATGGACAGAAGATATGAACAGACACTTCTCTAAAGAAGAGATACAAATGGCTAACATATGAATAATGTTCATCATCATTAGCCATCAGGGAGATTCAAATCAAAACCACACTGAGATACCACCTTACACCAGTTAGAATGGTCAAAATCAACAAGACAGTAAACAACAAATGTTGGAGAAAATGTGTTTCCACTGTTGGTGGGAATACAAGTTGGTGCTGCCACTTTGGAAAAGAGTGTGGAGATTCCTGAAGAATTTAAAAATAGAGCTACCCTATGATCCTGCAACTACAGTACTGGGTATTTTCTCCAAAGATGCAGATTCAGTACAAAGAAGGGCCACATGTACCCCAATGTTCTAACAGCCATGCCCACAATTGCCAAACTGTGGAAAGAGCCAAGATGCCCTTCAACAGATGAATGGATAAAGATGATATGGCCCATATATACAATGGAATATTATGGGTCCATCAGAAAGGATGAATACCCAACTTTTGTATCAACATGGACAAGACTGGAAGAGATTACACAGAGTGAAATAAGTCAAGCAGAGAGAGTCAATTAGCATATGGTTTCAGTTACATGTGGAGCATAAGGAAAAATATGGAGGATATTGGGAGAAGGAAAGGAAGACTGCATTGGTGGAAATTGGAGGGGAAGATGAACCATGAGAGACTGTGGATTCTGTGCAACAAACTGAGGGTTTTGTAGGGGAGGTGGGTGAGGGGTTGGGTGAGCCTGGTTGTGGGTATTGAGGAGGGCACGTATTACATGGAGTACTGGATGTGGTGCATGAACAACGAATCTTGGAACACTGAAAAAATAAAATAAAAATTTAATAAAACCCCTCTAATATTTTTGATAGCTGATTAAAAAAAGAGAAAAAAGGGGCAAGTCTGGATAGCTGTTTTTAAGGAGAGTCAAACTGGAGGTTATAGTTTTGTTTTCAGTAAAAGACACTTAAAATGACCTCTTGACAATGTAATTCATTCCAAACATACATTATCTATGGATTTAGAGGAATCTCCATCTTTGAATATATTTAGAGATAAAATAGCAAATTTGGTTGAGTTTCACCAAATCCCATGGTTCTCAATCCTGACTTTTTATAAGAATCCCTTATGAGGCACTAGAAAAAATGCTTGCCCTCTGCTACTTCTGGAAAATTTGATTCACTAGGTATGGTTTGGAGTCTCTGGGAATTCTCAATGCCTGACTAGCTAAGATATGATTAACATAATCTTCCTTGGGAAAGGCTAGTTGAAAAGCAAAGGCGTGACCAGAAAACTGGGCCTCCTTTGGGTTTCTGGGCTAAAAACAGCCAGCTCCTATTTGTGGTTCAATGCTATCTCCCAGGGGACAGATGCCTAAATTAGACATAAACCCTTAATAGTCACCTACTCCCTTCTTGCAAGCCACAACAATAGATAGTTCTAATCATATAATGCCTATAAATGTCACTGCTCTTGTTAATGAAACTTTACATTCCATTTTAATGTTGATATTTTGATAACATGCACAATAAAAATGGAGGTAGAGCTTGGTTCAGGGCCTTTTGCCACTAGAGCGTCTGGTCCCCAGGCCCTCTCCTTTCTCTTATTTAGGTGTCTGGAGTAATCTTTTCATTCACTGTCTCAGGATTTGCTGGCCAAATCCGACAGGAATCTATTTTGTAAAGCTCCCGAGGTGTATTCTAATGCTGAGCCAGATAGGAGAACCATGGAGATATCTAGATGGAAGTCCACCATTAAGGTGCCAGCAGATTTGGTGTCTGGCACCAGCTTTCTGGTTCACAGAGGGATCTTTTAGCTCTTTTAATACGGTAGAAGGAGGAAGGGATGTCTCTGGTCTTTTTTATGAGGGACTAATCCCACTCCTGAGGGTTCTGCCCTGGTGACCTAATCACCTTCCAAAAGGTCCTGCCTTCAAATTCCATTACATTAGTGATTAAGTTTCAATAAGTGAAATGTGATGTGGGGGCACATTTAGTCTATGGCAGGAACATTTTAACCCTCCGATTCTTAATTTTTTCATAAGAGTTATATGAAAAGTTCATTCAACTCTTGTGTTTTATGATTATTTGTAAAGGGTTAATATGCATATATAAACCAGTCAGTTTTTGCCTCACATATACCCCAAAGATCCTCAGCTGTATAACATTGGTTAAAAGTTCTTACAGTAGTCCTTGAAGCATATTAGTATTGAATGTAAGTTATAGGAAAGAAGATCAAACATCTCTTTTCAAAGAAAACAGAGGAGACCAGCAGGATTCCTGCTAGTTAATACACTGATACAATAGTATTGTAAGGCATGCAATATTTTTTTTAAAGATAGACATCAAGATGGAATTTAATTTAGAAAATACTACAGCTCTTAATTTATGGGATAAATTACATTTTCTATAGACTCTTTTCTTTTCTTGCCTCCAATCCATTAGATTTCTCATTTGCTGATTCCACAATCCATATTCTTACAAATACATGGTAAATCTTCCCAATTTTCTGCTGTGAAACTAGCCTGGAAGTGCAGATAGGATTTTGTAATTTATGTTAATGATTGCTAGAATCTTTTTTAGAGATACATAGATTTCAAATATTCCTTTTACAGCCAAGAGTCCAGGTATAAGTTGTGAATAAATGTTTGCCACCTCTAGAAATAGATCCTAGCCAAAAGCCCATGATCATACTATGGAAAAAAGCTCTGATGTGATTATACTTGAGATAAATTGAGTTAGTTGCCTGAGTTGATAAAAATCCTTTAAAATTCATTTATTCAATATATTTTATTTTATTTTTTCTCCCCAAATACGTTTATTTTAATTTTTCAGTGTTACAAGATTGATTGTTCATGTACCACACCCAGTGCTCCATGCAATACGTGCCCTTCTCAATACCCACCACGAGGCTCGCCCACCTCCCAACCCCCTCCCCTCCAAAACCCTCAGTTTGTTGCTCAGAGTCCACAATCTCTCCTGGTTCATCGCCCACTCTGATTTCCCCCCATTCGCCCTTCCCTTCCTTCTCACGATGCCCTCCATGATTTTCTTTATACTCCATATTGGAAATGAAGAAGTCAAACTCTCTCTCTTCGCAGATGACAGGATACTTTATATGGAAAACCCAAAAGACTCCACCCCCAAACTACTAGAACTCATACAGCAATTCAGTAATGTGTCAGGATACAAAATCAATGCACAAAAATCAATTGCTTTCCTATA
>CM052801.1:58410996-58421687 GCA_028533885.1 Nasua narica | reverse complement strand
GCGGCTCGTGAACCACCGCAGACACTCAAAAAAGCGCTTCCAGGTGCGCACATGGCCCACAGGTTGTTGCAGAGAGCAGAAATCTGCAGGTTCAGGAATCCCGGACTCGATCCCCCACCAGTTCCACTTTGGGGCGCTCCTTCCTGGGAGAGTGGGTCCAAACGCTGGTGCCCACGACCACCCCCTTCCATTAGTTACTCCTCCAAACTTTTTGCCCTTTTTAAGTGTTTTTAATGGGCTCTACATTAATGCTGGTCCCCCGCCACCGGGCACTTTCCTTTGGGGTATTACTGTCCTTGGTTAGCTTCTTATGGCTCCCTCCCCCTTTTGTTTATCTTCTGATATCAGCTCGAGTGTTCCCACTTTGCTTTTACCTCTCCACTGCTGTCTTCTGCTCTCGGAGAGATCCTGGGGTTAGAAATCTTTCTCCTCAGGGTGATTTCATGGGTGTTCAGCGTGTTCTGATAAATTTCCAGCTCACTTTTGGGGACCGGTTGCTGCAGGATCTCTTACTTCTCTGCCATCTTGCCCTCCTCCCAATTCATTTTTTTAATAGTCATTTGGTGTGGAGAAGCTTTGGTTAGTTTTTTTTTTCCTTGAATTAATGGAATATGTATATTTATGCTTATACATAAACTCATAAAAATCATAAAGGCAACTATGCGTGCATATGTATCACACAAATATGGAATTAGGATATTATTGATGTCCAAATATAGATATGAATATCAATAAAATCAACTTATATACTATAGAGATGTCTGTGCATATAATGTTCACTAAAAACCTCTAAAGAAGGTCTGATTACTTTATTCATACACTAATTAATGTAAAGTTATTTCCAGTTATTTTTGCTCAATGAAACATCTATATTATATATTCATATACTCTGAACCTTCAGCCTGGGAAGTAAACACACTGAGTTCAGGTTTTATTTCTGTAGTGTTTTTTGTTTGTTCATTTTGTTTCTGTTTTTGCTTTTTTTTCTTAGCTCATAAAGAATTTTTCACCTATCTCTCCTTGGGAAAATGCACTAACCAATAATTTCCAGTTGTAATTATTTTATGGCTATAATTCCTGATTTTATCCAGAACATGCTTAAAAATCAAAATGCACAATACCTATATCCCATATGTCTAACCCCTCCCAATTACAACCCACACACAATATCAAAACTGTTCACAGAAATAAAAGTTTTAGAGTTAGAGAATTAGAGGTTTCTGCAGACTACATAGGACATACGGAAAGTATTCAAGAATATAATCCATAAAAACTGAGGTAGTATTGAGAACAGACTGACTTGAATGGACAAAGAAAGGCTAATGTTTCTTCAGTGAAACACTTGGGTAATTTACCAAGACAAGAGAGATTTGAGGTACATCTGGGACTAGAGGAATCAGAGATAAGAAAGTAAATACAAATTTAAAAAATGTTTAGACCAAAACAGAAAGGTGAAGATAAATTGTTTGTTAATGAGAAACATAATAGGGTGAATCAATAGTCAATTATAATTTTAGGTTTTTCAGTGTTTCCTTTAGTTTTGGTAGTTTATGTATTTTTAGGAATTTATCAATATCTTCCAGATTGTCCTATTTGTTGGCATATAGTTTTTCATAATGTTTTCTTATAATTATCTGTATTTCTGTCATGTTAGTTGTTATTTCTTCTCTTTCAATGTGATTTTTATTTAGTTCGGTCCTTTTTATTTTCATTTTGATAAGTCTGGCTAGGGTTTTATCAATTTTATTAAATTTTTCAATGAAGCAGCTTCTAGTTTCATTGATCTTTTCTATTGTTTCAGTTTCCACATCATTTATTTCTGCCCTAGTCTTTATTATTTCCCTTCTGCTGGCTTTGGGCTTCCTTTGTTGTTCTTTTCTGAGCTCCTTTAGGTGTAAGGTTAGGTTCTTTGAGATTTTCTTGCTTCCTAAGGTAAGGCTGTATTGCTATATACTTACCTTTATGACTGTTTTTGCTACATCCCAAACGTTTTAGACTATTGTCTTTTCATTTTCATTTGTTTTCACGTATTATTTTTAATTTCTTCTTTGATATCCTGGTTGACCCATTCATTGTTTAGTAGCATGTTCTTTAACTTACATGCAATTGTGGTGTTTCTATATCTTTTTCGTGTGGTTGATGTCAAGTTTCATAGTGTTATGATAGAAAATATGCGTGGTATGATCTCACTCTTTTTGTACTTCTTGAAGCTTTATTTGTGACCCAGTATGTGATCTATTCTGGAGAATGTCCTATGTGCATTTGAAAAGAATGTGTATTCTACTGCTTTAGGATGGTATGTTCTGAATATATCTGTTAAGTCCATCTGGTTCAGTATGTCACTTAAAACCATTGTTTTCATTGCTAATTTTCTGCCATTGATGTAGCTGGGGTGGTAAAATCCCCGACTATTATTTTATGATTGTGAATGAGTTCCTTTATATTTGTTATTGTTTTTAGATTTAGATGTTCCATGTTGGGGGCACAAATATTTACCATTGTTACATCTTCCTGTTTGATAGTCCCCGTTATTATATTTTTTTCTTTCTTCATCTCTTGTTATATACAGTCTTTGGTTTAAAATCCAGTTTTTCCTAATACAGGTATGCATCCTCTGACTTTCTTTTGATGTACATTTGCATGATAAATATTTCTCCATTTCCTCACTTTCATTCTGAAAGTGACTTTAAGTATAAAGTGAATCTTTTGTAGGCAATATATAGTTAGATCTCTTTTTTTAATCCATCGTGACACCATATTTCTTTGACTGGAATGTTTATTTCATTTATATTCTGAGTAATTATTGATAGGTATGTATTTAGTGACATTTAATACTTCTTTTGTCCTTTCTGGAGATTTTTTTCTGTTCCTTTCTAGTTTGGGCCACTTTTGGTCTCTCAATTCCACTCAAAGAGTCTCCTTTAATCTGTCTTGCTGGGCTGGTTTAGTAGTCATAATCTCCTTTGATTTTTATTTGTCTGGGGAACTCTTTATGTCTCCTTCTATTCTGAATGATAGCCTTGCTGGATAGAGTATTCTTGGCTGCAGAATTTCCCCATTCAGCACATTGAATATATCATGCTATTTCTTTCTGCCTTGCCATGTTTCTGTTGAGACATCTGCAGCTAGCTTTATGGGTCTTCCCTTGTAAGTTAGTGACTTCTTTTGTCTTGCTGCATTTAGGGATTTTTTTCCTTTATTGCTATATTTCACAAATTTAATTATAACATGCCTTAGTGTTGACCTGGTCTTGTTTATTTTGATAGGAGTTTGTGCCCCCTGGATTTGGATGTCTGTTTCCTTCCCCAGGTAAACAAGTTTTCAGCTATGATTTCCTCAGATACATTTCCTGTCCTGTTTTCTTTCTCTTCTTCTGGGACTCCTTATAATATGAATGTTGTTAAGTTTGATGGGGTCACTGAGTTCTCTACATCCATTCTGAGCCATAATTCTTTCTCTCTTTTGTTCAGCTTCATTATTTTCCATTATTTTATCTTCTATATCACTTGTTCATTTCTCCACTTCTTCCATCCTCATGTTCCTTGTATCCACTGTGTTTCAAATCTGTTACTGTATTTTTCACTTCTGAATGATTGTTAACTGTTTTATCTCTGTAGTAAGGGTGTCACTGAAGTCTTCCATTCTTCTCTGAAGCCCAGCAAAATAGACTTAGCATTGTTGCTTTAAATTCTCCATTAGGCTTATTTCTTATATCTTGTTCACCTTGATCTCTGTTTCACCTTATCTTGTTTCATTTGGGATGAATTCCTCAATCTTTCCATTTTGTCTAAATTTATGTCTTCTTCTCTGTGTTAGAAAAATCTGTTATGTTTTCTGCTTCTGAGAATAATGACTTTGTGAAAAAGAGGTCATATAGTGTCCAGGCTCTGGCTCGTCAGGGAGTGTCTTTTGTATGTGCTGCATATACTTTACTGCTGTGTTTTGGCTTCTCTATCATTCAGGCCAGTCAACTGCTGAGGCTTTCTGCCTACAGTGGGCAGTTTTGGGGCCTTGGCCAGAGTGTGGCAAGTTTTAACTAGTTGTGGTCTGGTCTGCTTGTTAAATGAGACCTGATGCTACTTCCACTAGAATTGAAGCCTTGCAGAAATCTGTTTGCGAGATGTGATGTGGGCAGTGTTTACTGCTGGTCTTCTGGGGAAGGGGCCTGCTGTACTGGGAATGAGGCATGCTTGACAGAGAAGGGTAGTACCGGCAGATTTCAGGCAGGTGGAACTTGGCATAAGTAGGTTAAGCAGTCTAATGTTGGCCTTGTGCTGTTTACTGGAAGTGGTTCTGTGTTTATGCTAAGGGGCAGGGGAGGGAACTGGCACTAACTAGTTCCTTTGTCCCTAGAGAGGGATCTCCGAGCTTGCTTCTGCCAGGCACACACTTCCAGAAAAGCAAATAATCCTCCTGCTGAGGGTCCCAGGCCTTTTTCAGGTCACCATTTCAAGCTTTCTGCCTTTGGGTTGTTTGCCTGCCTTCTCTCCTGGAATAAGGTAGGACTCTGTCCCAGCCAAGCATGATGACTTTTAAAACTCCAGACTTTAAGGATGTGGTGTGTTTGTGAGCCTGTGCTGGTCTTCTGGGGGATGTTCTTGCCATACTGGTACAGATGCAGGTTTGAATGAGAAGGGCTGTCATACCAGACTACAAGGGCACGGCACTTGAAACAAGCAGGCTAGGCAACCAGTGTGGGGGCTGAACTTTCTTTGCAGGAGGCTCTGCACCTATGTTGAAGATCAGGGTAGGGAATTGACATGACTGGATCTTTTGTCCATGAAGAGGCATCTCTGTGAATGCAACATTTCATAGGCATGCTCTGAGAAGAGGGAACCATTTCAACTTTGTGTTCCCCAGGTGTTCATCAGATGGTACCCTCTCCCCCCAGGTTGTTTGCCTGCCTTTTCTCCAGGAGTGGGGAAGCATCCTCAGTAGTTTATCCCAGCCAAACACTCAGACCTTTAAAATTCCAATGTTTAATCCCCACTGGTTGCAAAAACTCATGAAACCCAGCCCCTCAGATTTTCCCAGCCAATGGCTTTAGGGAAGTGTTCTTCTTGTTTGTTCCCCTGTGTGATCCTTGCTCTCTTGCAAACAGGGCTCCCTCTCCTTCTCTGCAAACAAGGCTCTCTCCCCTTTATAATTCCCATGATCCATTTCTACCCAAAATCATGCTTCTCCACTTCTTACCTTCCCCTATGTGGCCTCCTGTCTCCTTCTAGTTGTGGAGATTGTTCTGTCAGTCCTCAGCTCAATTTATTGGGTATTCAGAATGGTTTGATAGTTACCTAGTTGTGTTTGAGGGACTAGATGTGCCTAAATGTCATCATCTTAGCTGCCCCTTATTACAATATTATTGAATTTAGTTTTATGCTATACTGTATGTCCATGCGACTCATTTATTTTATAACTGAAAGTTGTATTTCTTCATCCCCTTCACCTATTTTGTCCATCCCCCACACCGTTTCCCCCTGGCATTTTGTTCTCTGTATATATGAGTTTATTTTTGGGATTTGGGCCTGTAATTTAATTTTTGTAGTGTGTTTGGTTTTGGCATCAGGGTAGTGCTTTCCTCATAGAATGAATTTGGAAATTTTCCTTCCTTTTCTATTTTTTTGGAGTAGTTTGAGAAGAAGTATTAAATTTTTTAATATTTTATTGAATTAACCTGTGACACCATCTAATCTTGAATTTTTGTTTGTATTGTTTTGTTTAAAATCAATTAATTAACATAAAGAATATTATTATTTTCATAGGTAAAGTTTAGTGATTCATCAGTTGAATGAATCATCAGTCATAATGTTCAATATGAATGTTCATCAGTCATAAAACACCCCATGCTCCTTAGATTACATGCCTCCACTTAATGTCCATCACCCTGTTACCTCATCCCACAACCTTCCAGCAACTCTCACTTTGTTTCCTATACTTAGGAGGCTCTTATGGCTTGTTTCCCTCACTGATTTCATTGTATTTTATTCTTCCCTCCCTTCCCTTCTGTTCATCTGCTCTATTTCTTAAATTCCATATATGAGTGAAATCATAGGATAATTGTCTTTAACTGATTGACTTATTTTGCTTAGCATAATACCCTCTAGCTCAATCCACATCATTGCAAGTGGCAAAATTTCATTTTTCTGATGACTGAGTAATATTCCATTATATATATAAAGCAATAAAATGGAATATATATATCCACACACACTGTGGACAGTGCTGCTTAAAAACATTGGGGAGCAGGTGCCCCTTTAGACCACTGTGTATTCTTTGAATAAATACCTAGTGTACTTGCTGGGTCATAGGGTAGCTATGTTTTTATCTTTTTGAGGAACCTCCATACTGTTTCCAGAGTGGGTGCTCCAGTTTGCATTCCCATCAACAGTGTAAGAGGATTCCCCATTCTCCACATCTTCGCCAACATCTGTTGTTTCCCAACTTGTTAATTTTAGCCATTTTGACTGGTGTGAGGTGGTATTTCATTGTGGTTTTGACTTGTATTTCCCTGATGATGAGTGATATTGAGCATTTTTTCATGTGTCTGTGGGCCATTTGTATGTCTTCTTTAAAGAAATGTCTATTTATGTCATTTGTCCATTTCTTGACTGGATTATTTGCTTTTTGGATGTTGAGTTGATAAGTTCTTTATAGATTTATCTGATAAGACACTGCTTATATCTTTTATCATTCTTTAGGTTGTCTTTTAGTTTTGTCAACTGTTACCTTTGCTGTGCAAAAGCTTTTTATCTTGATGAAGTCCCAATATTTCATTTATACTTTTGTTTCCCTTGCCTTTGTATATGTGTTTAGCAAGAAGTTTCTGTTCCGGGGGCACCTGGGTGGCTCAGTGGGTTAAAGCCTCTGCCTTCAGCTCAGGTCATGGTCTCAGGGTCCTGGGATTGAGCCCCACATCGGGCTCTCTACTCAGCAGGGAGCCTGCTTCCTCTCTCTTTCTGCCTGCCTCTCTGCCTACTTGTGATCTCTCTCCTCTCTATCAAATAAATAAATAAAATCTTTAAAAAAAAAAGAAGTTTCTGTTCCATAGGTTAAAGAGGTTGCTGCCTGTGTACCCCTCTAAGATTTTGATGGATTCCTGTGTCACATTTAGGTTTTTTATCCCTTTTGAGTTTCTTTTGTGTATGGCTTTAAAAAATGGTCAAGTTTCATTGTTATGCATATTGCTGTCCAGTTATAAAATAAGAAACTGAAAAAGTAAAGAATAATAATAATAATAAAACATGAGGAGGAGGAGCAAGATGGCAGAGGATTAAGAGACCTAAATATTATCTGATCCCAGGAATTCAGCTAGATAGTTATCAAACCATTCTGAGTACTTACAAACTCAACAGGAGTTCAAATAAAAGTATAGCAGTAATTCTAGGAACAGAAAAGTGACCACTTTCTGGAAGGCAGGATGTGCAGAGAAGTGAATCTGAAGTGATAAACAGGAAGACAGACTGTGAGGGGGAGGGGCTGGCTCCCAGCAAGAAGTAGAGCAGCAAAGTACAAAACTGGAACTTTTAGAAGTCTGCTCCACTGAGGGACGTTGCTTCAGAGGCTAAGTGGAGGATGGAGCTGTCACTGAGACAATGCAGTATCAGGACCCTTGGCATCACAGAAAGACCAGGGGTGCTAGAGTGTGGTAGAGTTTCCAGATATGAGAGTGGGGAAGCCAGCTGCAAAGATGGAACCAAGGAGTTGGCTCTTAGCTCAGGATGGCTATAAACAATGATCTGAGGCAAAATCAGGCCACTACTCTTTAAGCAGGGACCCCACAGGTGGCAGATCTGGGGAGACATCCCCTTCTTCCACCGGGAGGATCAGTGTGGGAGTATGCTGCAAGAATTGGCTGGGTTTGGAGACACCAAACAGGGTCACATGCCAGAGATAGAAATGCTCAGTCACAGGCTGGGTGAGCATGGAACACGGCCTGAGACCAGGGAGACAGGAGTGATTGACTGCTTTTCTCTGAGGACACACTGAGGAGTGAACCCCAAGCTCTCAACTTCTCTGAGCAGGAGATTGGGAGGCTGTTATCTTCATTCTCCTCCTCCAAAGCTGTATAGGCTATTGAGAGCAAAACTGAGCAGATTACTTAGCCTGGACCCAGACAAGGTCAGTGGAATTCTCAAAGATATTTGAGAATTGCTGCAACAGGTCCCTCCCCCAAAAGATCAGTAAGAACATCTAGCCAAGACCAACTTCACTGATCAATTAGAACCACAGAACTCCAGAGCTAGGGGAATGCAGAACATAGAATTCATGGCTTTTTTCCCATGATTTTTTAATCTTTCAAAGTTAATTTTTTTATTTTATTTTTTCTTATTTTTTAAATTTTTCCTATTTTAACCTTTTTTAATTATTTTATCTTATCAATACCTTTTTAAAAATCTTCTCTAATTTTCATTGTTATAGTCATATTCTATCTCTTCATTATATTTAAGTTTATTTTTTTGTATACATATAAGTTTTTCTTTCTTTAAAATTTTGGAATAAAGTTTCTTCTAACAGATCAAAATGTACCCTAAATCTAGCATATGGCTTTGTTCTACTCTCCAGCCTGACCACATACTCCTTTTTTCTTTTTTCTTTTTTTGAACACCTTCTTATCAATTTCTTCTATAGAATATTTTTAAATTTTCTTCTTTATAGTCATATTCCATTCCCTCATCATGTTTACACTTATTTGTGTGTGTGTGTGTGTGTGTGTGTATATATATTTTTTTTTTTCTTTCTTTAAAATTTGGGGAGGCAGTTTCTTCTAACATTTCAAAGAACATTCCAGTTCTTCTAACAGTCCAAAATAAACCCAAAATCAAGTGTGTGGCTCTGTTCTAATCATATAAATATATGTGTGTATGTATATATATATATATATATATATATATATATATATATATATATATATATTTTTTTTTTTTTTCCTTCTTCTTTCTCCTTTCTTCTCTACCCAGTTTTGGGAATGTTCTGATTTGGTTACTGTATATTTCTAGGGTCATTGCTACCCTTTTAGTACTTTGTTCTCTCATTCACCTATTCTTAATAAAATGACAAAGTAGAAAAACTTACCACAAAAAAAAGAAGAGGCAGTACTGATGGCTAAGGACCTAATCAATATGGACATAAATAAGATGTCAGAACCAGAGTTTAGAATGACAATTATCAAGATGCTAGGAGGGCTTAAAAAAAGCATAGAAGATACTAAAGAATCCCTTTCTGGAGAAATAAAAACTCTTTCTGGAGAAATAAAAGAACTAAAATCTAAACAAGTGGAAATCAAAAAAGCTATTAATGAGGTACAATAAAAAACGGAGGCTCTTACTGCTAGAATAAATGAAGCAGAAAAGAGAATTAGTGTTATAGAAGACCAAATGATGGAAAATAAGGAAAATGAGAAAAAGAGAGATAAACAACTACTGAACCATGAGGGGAGAATTAGCAAGATAACTTATACCATAAGATGAAAAAATAGTAGAATAATTGGGATCCCAGGAGAAAAATAAAGAGAGAGGGGGGCAGAAGGTATATTGGAACAAATTATTCTAGAGTAGATCCCCAATCTGGCGAAGGCAGCACAGAGAACCCTCCTCAAAATCAATAAAAATAAGTCCACCGTCATTTAATAGTAAAAATTACAAGTCTTAGTGACAAAGAGAAAATCCTCAGAGCAGCTCAGGAAAAGAAGTCTGCAACATACAAAGGCAGAAATATTAGATTGGCAGCAGATATCCATAGAGACCTGGCAGGCCACAAAGGACTGGCATGATATATTCAGAGCACTAAATGAGAAGAATATGCAGCCAAGAATATTATATCCAGCTAGACTGTCATAGAAAATAGAAGGAGAGATAAAAAGCTTCCAAGACAAACAAAACTGAAAGAATTTGCAAACACCAAACCAGCCCTACTGGAAATATTGAAAGAGGTCCTTTAAGCAAGGACAGAGCCTAAAACTAACATAGACAAGAAAGGAACAGGGACAATATGGAGTAACAGTCACCTTACAGGCAATACAATGGCACTAAATTCATATATGTCAATACTTACCCTAAATGTAAATAGTCTAAATACCCCAAACAAAAGACACAGAGTATCAGGATGGATAAAAAAAAAAAGACCTATCAATATGCTGTCTACAAGAAACTCATTTTAGACCCAAAGACACCTCTAGATTTAAAGTGAGGGGGTGGAAAACAATTTAACATCCTAATGGACATCAAAAAAAGGTGGGGTGGCAATCCTTATATCAGATAATTTAGATTTTAAACTAAAGACTATAATAAGAGATGAGGAAGGACACTATATCATACTTAAAGGGACGGTCCAACAAGAAGATCTAACAATTATAAATACCTATGCCCCTAACATGGGAGCAGCCAATTATATAAACCAATTAATAACAAAATCAAAGAAACACATCAACAATAATACAATAATAAGAGGGGACTTTACCACTCCCCCTTAACAAAATGGACAGATCATCTAAGGAAAAGATCAACAAGGAAATAAAGGCTTTAATTTTTTTAAAGATTTTATTTATTTATTATTTGAAAGACAGAGAGAAACCACAAGTAGGCAGAGAGGCAGGCAGAGAGAGAGGGGGAAGCAGGCTCCCTGCTGAGCAGAGAGCCCGATGCGGGGCTCGATCCCAGGACCCTGAGATCATGACCTGAGCTGAAGGCAGAGGCTTT
>CM052801.1:58399244-58410896 GCA_028533885.1 Nasua narica | reverse complement strand
CTCAGTGTGCTTTTGATTTGAATCTCCCTGATGGCTAAAGATGATGAACATTTTTTCATATGTCTGTTAGCCATTTGTATGTCTTCTTTGGAGAAGTGTCTGTTCATGTCTTCTGCCCATTTCTTGATGTGATTATCTGTTTTGGGAGTGTTAAGTTTGAGGAGTTCTTTCTAGATCTTAGATATCAGCCCTTTGTCTGTAGTGTCATTTGTAAATATCTTCTCCCATTCTGTGGGTTGCCTGTTTGTTTTGTGGACTGTTTCCTTTGCTGTGCAGAAGTTTTTTATCTTGATGAAGTCCCAAAAGTTCATTTTCGCTTTTGTTTCCTTTGCCTTTGGAGACATGTCCTGAAAGAAGTTGCTGTGGCTGCTGTCGAAGAGGTTACTGCCTATGTTCTTCTCTAGGGTTTTGCTAGATTCCTGCATCACGTTGAGGTCTTTTATCGATTTTGAGTTTATCTTCGTGTATGGTGTAAGAGAATGGTGAAGTTTCATTCTTTGATATATAGCTGTCAAGTTTTCCCAGCAACATTTATTGAAGAGACTTCTTTTTTCCACTGGATATTTTTGCCTCTTTTGTCAAAGATGATTTGACCACAGAGTTGCGGGTCCATCCCTGGGTTCTCTATTCTGTTCCACTGGTCTATGTGTCTGTTTTTGTGCCAGTACCATGCTGTCTTGGTGATCACAGCTTTGTAGTAAAGCTTGAAATCAGGCAATGTGATGCCCCCAGTTTTTTTTTTCTTTTTCAACATTTCCTTAGCAATTCAGGGTCTTTTCTGGTTCCATACAAATTTTAGGATTGTTTGTTCCAGCTCTTTGAAAAAAACCAGCGGAATTTTGATTGAGATGGCATTGAAAGTATAGATTACTCTGGGCAGTATAGACATTTTAACAATGTTTATTCTTCCAATCCATGAGCATGGAATGCTTTTCCACCTTTTTGTGTCTTCTTCAATTTCTTTCATGAGCGTTCTGTAGTTCCTCAAGTACAGATCCTTTACCTCTTTAGTTAGGTTTATTCCCTGGTAGCTTATGGTTCTTGGTGCTACAGTAAATGGAATTGATTCTAATTTCCCTTTCCATATTTTCATTGTTAGTGTATAGGAAAACAACTGATTTTTGTGCATTGATTTTATATCCTGATACATCACTGAATTGCTGTATGAGTTCCAGTAGTTTGGGGGTGGAGTCTTTTGGGTTTTCCATATAAAGTATCATGTCATCTGCTACGAGAGAGTTTGACTTCTTCATCACCAATTTGAATACCTTTTATTTCTTTCTGTTGTCTGATTGCTATCGGTAGGACTTCTAGCACTATGTTGAACAAAAGTGGTGAGAGTGGGCATCCTTGTTGTCTTCCTGATCTCAAAGGGAGGGCTGTCAGCTTTTCCCCATTGAGAATTATATTTGCTGTGGGCTTTTCGTGGATAAACTTTATGATGTTGAGGAATGTTCCTTCTGTCCCTATACTTTGAAGAGTTCTAATCGGGAACGGATGCTGAATTTGTCAACTGCTTTTTCTGCATCAACTGAGAGGACCATTTGGTTCTTCTCTCTTCTGTTATTGATTTGTTCTATCTCATTGATTGATTTCCGAATGTTGAACTACCCTAGCAACCCTGGGATAAATCCCACCTGGTCATGATGAATAATCTTTTTAATGTGCTTTTTGGATCCTATTAGCTAGGATCTTGTTGAGAATCTTGGCATCTATATTTATCAGGGATATTGGTCTGAAATCCTCCTTTTTGATGGGTTCTTTGCCTGGTTTGGGGATCAAGGTAATGCTGGCTTCATAAAAAGAGTCTGGAAGTTTTTCTTCTGTTTCTATTTTTTGAAACAGTTTCAGGAGAATAGGTATTACTTCTTCCTTGAAGTTTGGTAGAATTCCCCAGAGAATCCATTAGGTCCTGGGCTCTTGTTTTTTGGGAGGTTTTGGATGACCGCTTCAATCTCATTACTAGATATTGGTCTATTCAGGTTGTCAATTTATTCCTGTTTCAGTCTTGGAAGATTATGGGTTTCCAAGAATGCATCCATTTCTTCTAGGTTATTTAACTTATTGGCATATAGCTGTTGATAATAATTTTTGATGATTGTTTCTATTTCCTTTGGATTAGTTGTGATCTCTCCCCTTTCATTCATGTTTTTGTTAATTAGGGTCCTCACTCTTTTCTTTTGGATTAGTTTGGCCAGTGGCTTATTGATCTTACTGATTCTTTCAAGAAAACATACTCTTAATCTTTGCCGGTCTTGGAAACTCTTTGTCTCTCCATCCAATTTGAATGTCAGTCTTGCTGGATAAAATATTCTTGGCTGCATGTTCTTCTTGTTTAGTGCCCTGAATATATCATGCCAGCCCTTTCTGACTTGCCAGGTTTCTGTGGACAGGTCTGACATCATTCTGATGGGCTTCCTCCCGATGTAAGGAATCTCTTCCCCCTAGCTGCCCTCAGGACCTCTTGTCTAAAATTACAATTCGCAAATTTTACAATGTTGTGTCTCCCTGATTTTCTATACTCGTTGATCCTGGCTGGTTTCTTTCTGCCTCTAGGACACGAACACTTGTTCCATTCCCCATATTAGGGAAATTCTCATGTAGAATTTGGTCAGCTCTATCTTCTAGTCTTCTGTCTTTCCCTACCCCCTCTGGGATTCCAATGATTCTGACATTGCAATGTTTCATGGCGTCATTTATTCCCCTAAGTCTGTTCTCATGATTTCTGAGCATTTTGCTCCAGCTCTCCTCCTTACCTTTCATTCAACCATTTTATCCCCTAGATCACTAATTCTATCTTCTGTCTCTGTAACTCTAGCTATTAGACTATTTAGATTGGATTGGATCTCACTGACAGCATTTTTTACATCAGCTATACTGGCTTTCATTTCTGCCCTTAGAGATTCTATGTTGTCATTAATGTTTTTCTTCATCCTAACCATTGCTTGGATAATTGTTACCCTGAATTCCCTTTCTGACATACTGTTTATGTCCATGTCGAATAGCTCTGAGGGAGAAGGTGCAGTCTCTGGGTTTTTCTTCTGTTGGTGTTCCTCCTCCTAGTCATTTTGATGAGAAGTGGATGAGAGGATGTATAGCTGGATATATCGCCCAAGATCCAGGCAGGGTACACCCTGAAAGGTTTTGGAGCAATTGGGATTCACCTCCAAAAAGAAAGAATAAGGATAAAAAAAGATAGAATAGAAAAAGAAGAAATCCCAGCCAGAATGGGCCCCCCAAATAAGATTTATAAGGTATGTAAACAAACACGAACAAACATATAGACTGATAAAAGTAAATGACAAGAAATAAAAGAACCTAGTCAGAATGAACCCCAAGAATAAGATTTATATAATACCAGAACAAATGCAAATATGTAGAAACACTGACAGAAGGATAAGATGGGTGGGTGGTTATAAGTCCTCACAGGTGAGGATCATTATTTCAGGTCTTCCTGGTTTTATAGTTGTATTAGGCCTCTAGTTGTAATGTTAAGTAGTTTTAAAAAAAATTAAAAAAAAATAAAACAAGAAATGTGAAAGCAAGTGAATAAAAAAATAGAGAGTAAGAAAGGGAATAAAAAACTAACTTGTATCTATGAACTATACAGTTTTGAGGGTATTATCAGGAACTTAATATATTGATTTCCCCTGATGTTGGGGGTTTAAAATTTTAAAATGGGGAACCTGTGGTTATTGTCTTTTTGTTTTTTGACTTGTCTTCTGGGGTAGGGCCTGCTGTGTTGTTTTCCAGTCAGTCTTGCTTGGGTTGAGTCACCCTGCCCCCCAGTCAAGGGGCTGAGCTCTGTGGAAACTGGTTTTTCAGTCTTTAGCTCTCTGAAAGGTTTTGTCCTTTTTTAGCTTTTCACTTTTTCAGAGAGTCCAAGCAAGGAGTCTTCCCAGAAGCACTCAGACCACAACATGCAAAGAAGTCTGAGTCTGCTCGCCTCTCGGTGGTCCAGAACACACACTCCCCTCTGCATAATTCTGCTCAAAGTGCAGCCTGTCAGAGGTGACGGGTGACCCCCACCACCTTTCTGTGGCTCCGAGAGTGCTCACTGGGAGATTAGGCCACATTCTCTCCAGGGCTGGCTGGGATCGCCCAGACCCCGTGGCCAGCCGTGAATGTCACAGTCACGGGTGTACTTATTCCAGACAGCAGGGCACACAGAGAAAAGCTGCCGGCTCCTGGACCACAGCTGACTCTCTAAAGGTGCTTGCAGGAGCACGCCCGGCCCACAGAATGGTGTGAGGAGCAGAAAGCTGCAGGTTCAGGAACCAGGGACTGGACCTCCCATTAGTCTCACTTTGGGGTGCTCCTTCCCAGGAATGTGGGCCCAGGCCAGTGTCCACAACCACCCCCTTCCACTAGTTGCTCCTCAGAACATTTTGCTCTTTTTAAGTGTTTTTAACCGGACTCTATGTTAATGCTTGTCCCCAGCCACCAGGCACTTTCCTTTGGGGTTTTACTGTCCTTGGATCACTTCTGGTGGCTCCTTTCCCATTTTGTTTATCCTCTGATATTGGTTCAAGTGTTCTCACTTTGCTTTACCTCTCCACTGCTGTATTCTGTTCTCGTAGAGATCCAGAAGTGAGAAATCCTGCTCCTCAGGGTGATTTCATGGGTGTTCAGTGTGTTCTGGTAGATATCCAGCTCACTTTTGGGGACAGGTTGCAACAGGATCTCCTACTTCTAGGCCATCTAGCCCCCCTCCCCCTGACATACAGTTAATAAATTTGTTTGTTGTGTATGTGTGTGTCTTCATGTGAAAAATCTAATAATGGTTCTATAAGAAGTGTATGAGACATTTTTCTCTCATCATCATCATCATCACCTAAGTATTCTTTTTGCAGAAAATCATGTGCAAGGTTTATATAGAAGTGTATATCCTATCCTTCTGTAGGATAGGTAAGTAATATTTAATATAAAATTGATAATGTGTTAGTTTTCTTACTTTTTTATACCTTTGCTTTCAAAGAGTTACATTACCATACAGTATCTCTCTCTTTCTCTCTCTTTCTTTCTCCCCCCTCCTCTGTCTCGTGTCTGGAGAAAAGGTATATCATCCTATTATCACAGGTAGCTTTTTTAAATAAAATAATGCTTTTAATACTTTATTATGAATATAACTATAATATTATATGCCATAAAAATTTTATAAAAATTCATTCATTAGTGTACAGGCTAGGCTACCATGAAGTAATTGTATTGATCACACTAAGCTACCATAAGGCCATCATATTGCTGCTTCTTCATTATCAATATATGAATCACTATGTCTGTGAATAAATAAAAAATACCTTTCAGATTATTTTTTTTAAAATAATTTCTAGTGTTAGTAATACATATCATATATACATTTTGTATTATATAAGACATTATTGTTGTAAATGCTGACAATCCTGTAAACAGATGATGTAAATTTACAGTATTGATAAATATACAATACTCTTTTCTTTTTCTTATGATTTTAATATTTTTTCTAGCTTATGTTATTTTAAGAGTACAGTACATAATACATATACAAAATATGTGTTAATTTACTTGCTGTTATTGGTAAAGCTTCTATTCAATGGTAGGCTATAAGTAGCTAAGTTTTGGGAGAGTCGTAGCCAATATGTAGATTTTTTACTACAGAGCTACTAAAACTGAAACATGAAGAAATAGTCATTATGAATAGACCTTTAACAAATGAAGGAATTTAGTCACAATAAACTACCCACAAAGAAATGTCCAGTCCCAGATGGGTTTACTGCTGAATTCTACCAAACATTTAAAAGAGAATTAATAGTAACTTTTCATGAAACCTTCCAAAATACAGAAAAGAAGGAAACTTCCCAACTCATTTTATGAAGACAGCATTACCCTAATGTCTCCCAATCATACAAAGACATCACAAGGGAAAAACAAACAAAGAAAAAAAAAAGCTAAAGACTAGTATATTTTATAGATATGGACACAAAAGCCCTCTAGCAAACAAAATACTAGTAAACAAAATCCAAAAATACATAAAAAGAATTATGCACCATTACCACATGGAATTTTTGCCAGGATTGTGAGTTTGATTTAATATCTGAAAATCAATTAATGCAATATATCATATCAAGAGAATAAAAAAAGAAGAGTAAATACAGAGAAAATAAACACTCGACAAATTCCAATTCCTTTTCATGGTAAAAAAAATCTTCATTTTCATAAAGAGCACATACATAAACCCCATAGGTAACACTATACTATGATAGATTGGATGCATTCCCTTTATCATCAAGACAAGACAAGAAATTCTACTCTTTTTAGTTCTTTCAATGTTGTATTTGAGTTTTTAGTCATGGTAATTAGGCAAGAAGAAAAAGACATCAATATTGGAAATAAAGAAATAAAACTATATTTGCAGATAACACAGATAACACAATTATATAGAATATACTTAAGAATACACTAAAAACCTAATAGAACTAGCAAATAAGTTCAACAAATTACAATTTTTAAGGTCAATATACCAAATCAGTTGTAAATATATATGTTTGCAATTAACAACCTAAAAATAAAATTAATAATACAATTCCATTTAAAATAAAATCAAAATGAGATAATTAGGAATACACTTAATGAAAGAATGTGAAATTTATAGTCTGGAAAATGCAAAGCATTGTTGAAAGAAATTAAAGATTTAAATCAGTAGAATATTCCATGTTCAAAGATAGGAACAAGTCATATTGCTGAAATGGCAACACACCCCAAATTAATGTACAGATTCAACCCAATAACTATCAGAATGGACTAAGAATAGCCCAAACAATCCTGACGAAGGAGAACAAAATAGTATTTACACTTCTTGATTTCAAAACTGACTACAAGGCAACTGTAATCATGACAATGTCATGCTGACACAGGGAAAGATCAATGGAATAAAACCAAGAGTCCAGAAGTAAACCTATATGTCCTTGGTCAACTGATCTTATACAATGGTGCCAAGACCATTCACTAGGGAAAAAATAGTCTTTTCAACAAGTTGTGCTGGGGTAATAATAGCTACATAGAAAACAATAAAGTTATTCCCCTACTTCATACTACATAAAAACTAATTCAAAACCAATCAAAGACTTAAATGTAAAAGCTAAAGCCATCAAACTCTTAGAAAAAATATATTTTCATAACCTTGGATTTGGCAAAGGATTCTTAGGTATGTCACCAAAAGCATGAGCAACAACAACAACAAAACTAGATCTACTGAACTTCAAAATTAAAACCTTTTGTGTTTCAAAGGACACCATCAAGATAGTGAAAAGACAACCAACACAATGGCATAAAATATTTGCAAATCACATATCTGATAAGAGATTTGTACTTAAAATATTAAATAACACAACTCATTAATAAAAAGGACAACACAATTTTAAAATGAGGAAAGGTTATGAATAGACATATCTCCAAGGAAGATATACAAAATTGCCAATAAGTACACAAAAAGATTCTCAAAATCATTAGTTATCAGAAATGCACATCAAAACCACAATGAGATTCCACTTTATACTTGCCAGAGTGGCAGGCAGAGGAGGAGAGTGAAGCAGGCTCCCTGCAAGCAAGGACCTGGATCACAGGATGTTCCTAGGGATTGTGACCTAAGCTGAAGGCAAATGCTTAACTGACTGAGCTGCTCAGGCACCCCTCCAAACTGTTTTCTATACATATAATTTTCTCAGAGCTATTTTTGTGCTTAATTTGTGGCTTGTGTACATCACCTTCCCAAATTTGTCTATATACTTATATAAAAAGGTTTATCACTTAGACATGATTTAATATAATTCAAATTTACTTCTTATATTCCTGAGGATTATTCCTTAATGTGAAGGACTAGGTAACTTAAATCTACTAAAAGCCTCTCAAATACAATGGCTGAAAATTAATATAGTTGCCTACTTATATAAATATTTTCCTCAATAGTTCCTATGTCCAAGCCAAAATATGCCACAAATATAATGATTGTGGTGGAAGTTATGGGAAGCAAAAAGAAAGGATTTGGACATATGAGTGAATTCCAAAGTAAAAACAGTAATAATATATTTCTGATCCTTACAAACATAAAGAGGTTTGGTTTGTTTGTTTTCTTCAGACTAACTTTTGAAGGAAAAAAATACTTTCCCATTTCTATCTCAATATATTTACTCTCAATAATTCAACTGTTTAGATAAATTTTCTAAGAAGTTCTTCAAAATTTTGTTTTAACCCTATGGGAGAGGTTTCTTATAACCATCCAAAACATCAAGATTTTCTGTAAAAGCCGAATAAGATGTACTAACATCTGAAGATTTTCCCTTATGTTACCTCAAAGCTTTTTAAATCTTTGTTTTCAAAGTTATTTTTGCCTATAAAATAAAAAGTGAATTACTAGTGAAGAATGATTAATAATTTCTTATGGAAGGTATTTATGGCTGTTAAATCTTTAGGTTCATTCTTTGTGCTTCTTAGTGTAAATAAAGACAATGTGCTACAATGTGTAATATTCCTCTTTTTTCATTTATTCATTCTATAAGTACTTGAGTTCATACTCTATCAAGCACCATTGTAAGCACTAGAGATAAAGTACTTAAAAATATAGTGGTGTAGACAAACTACTTAAGTAATAATACTAATTAGAGTTACAACTCAGATAAAGTTTGAAAAGGTTCAGAAAGCTCTGAGAGCAGTTAATAATGCATTTGGACAAAGCAGAAAAAAATGGAATGACATCCGAAAGATAGACAGGAGTCAGGTAAACAAGTGAGGGGAAAAACATTTTATGCAGAGCTCATGTATATTGCTCCAGAAGGCAAAATAGATTAAAAAAAAAAAAGATTATGAGAGAGTGATACAGGGTAATTGGGTTTGAGCATGGTATAAAATGAGGTTGGCCAGGGAGGTAGGACCCAAACCGTGTGGGGACTTCAGACATTATAGAGCAGTTCTGTCTTGATCCTAAAAGCAGTGGAAGCCAAAAATCATCCAAAGTCCATTCTCCTGAGTTTCATGACTCAAATAATTTCACATCAAAATGGCAATGCTTTTTGAATCCTTGCAGAAAAACCTCTGGTAAATTGACTAAATTTATCACTTTGAAAAATGACAATGGCAAATGAGAATGATACTTACTATTGAGGTACTCTTAAGTGTTTCACATACAATAATTTATTTAATATTCACAATAATTTCCTGAAATAGGTTCTATAATCATCACTAGTTTACAGATGAGGGAACAAAAGCACAGAGACTTTCAGTAACTTGTCCAAGTTCAAATGGCTATTCAGTTGCAAAACTGAGATTTGAACCCAGGTAGTCCATGTCCCAAAATTCTGCTTTTAAGTGTTATGCTTTTTTGTCCCTCTACTTAATAGGGTCTTTTGGCACTAGCATTCAGCAACACTAAAATAGTTGCAAGATTATTATAGTTTTAATACAAAAAGTTAGTTTGACTCTGCATGAAGGATTGGACCAAGGGAGAGAAGTACTTTGTTTTTGCTTTTTTCTGAATAATACTGAATGGTGTTGGTAAATAGAGAAGGGGTTATTGGAGAATCTAATGTAGTCCTGGCTGTCAATAAAATGACATAGGAAACTTTGGGACCTGAATTTCTTTTGTTCAGTTACTTAGCTTTCAGATTTTTTTTTAAAAAAAAGATTTTATTTATTTATTTGACAGAGAGAGAGATCACAAGCAGGCAGAGAGGCAGGCAGAGAGAGAAGGGGAAGCAGGCTTCCCGCTGAGCAGAGACCCTGATGCAGGGGCTCAATCCCAGGACCCTGAGACCATGACCTGAGCTGAAGGCAGAGACTTTAACTCACTGAGCCACCCAGGCGCCCCTTAGGTTTTAGATTTTTAAGTGGATCCATAGCCAGCATTTAGAGAAATGTATGCAATTAGTTGAAACAGAGACCACAGTAAAAATGATATTTTGTGGCCCATTTAAAAAAGAAGTTAAAAGCCAAAATAACAAACATGTTTCAACCACTATAAAATAGTTTGAAATAAGATTAAGTTGTACATTGAATTTAATTATAAGTTATGACATATATTAATATGTTATGCCATTATCAAATCTAATATAGTGAATATGCACAGAATCTTCTGTGATAATGTATTGTTATATTAAATGCAGTTTCAATTTGTAATGGTATTTGAAAAAATTATATAGGGTATGCTAGCTGTATTTCCATTCTCAAGATGTCTATCTGTATATTGTAATTAAATGAATTTATATTTTCAAAAGACAACAATGATAAGAAAGTAAAACCTAGAGACCATTTTATCATAGTTAAAGATAATTGCAGTTGAATTTTTACCTATAAGATTACAGTTCACATGTATGATTTTTTACAATATGTTGTTAAATTAGTTTCAAATGTACAACATAATAATTCAGCTGTTCCATACATAATGTTGTGCTCATCATAAGTGCACTGGTTAATCCACATCACCTATTTAAACCATATCTCTGCCCACCTCCCCTCCAGTAACCATCAAGTTGTTCTCTATAATTAAGAGTCTGTTTCTGGCTTTCTCTCTCTTACATTTTCCTGCACTTGTTTGTTCTGTTTTTAAGTTCCACATAGGAGTGAAATTATATGGTATTTGTCTTTCTCTGACTGGCTAATTTTGCTTACCATTATGCTGATTAGCTCCATCCATATCCTTGCAAATGGTAAGATTTCATTCTTTTTTATGGCTGAATAATATTCAATTGTATATATATCACAACTTCTTTATCCATTCATTTATTGGTGGGCATGTGGGCTGCCTCAATATCTTAACTATTGTAAATAAAACTGCTGTAAACAGGGCTTCATATATCCCTTTGAATTAGTGTTCTTGTATTCTTTGGGTAAATACCCAGTAGTGCAATTACTAGATCATAAGGTAGCTCTTTTTTTAAATTTTTAAGGAACCTCCATACTGTTTTCCAGAGTGGCTGTACCAGTTTGCATTCCCACCGGTGTGCAAAAGGGTTCCCCTTTCTTCACATCCTCACCAATACCTGTTATTTCTTGTCTTTTATTTTAGTCATTCTGACAGGTATGAGGTGATGTATCATTGTAATATTAATTTGCATTTTCCGGATGATAAGTAATGATGAGCATATTTTCATATGTCTATTGGTCACCTATATGTCTCCTTTGGGAAAATGTGTGTTCACGTCTTCTGCTCATTTTTAATTGGATTATTTTGGTTTTGGGTGTTGAGTTTTATAAGTTCTTTATCTATTTTGGATACCAGACCTTTATCAAATATGTAATTTGCAAATAGAATCACCCACTCTGTAGGTTGCTGCCTTTTAGATTTGTTGTTTCCTTTGCTGTGCAGAAACTTTTTATTTTAATGTAGCCCTAGTAGATTATTTTGCTTTTGTTTCCTTTACCTCAGGAGATATATGTATTAACATATAATGTATTAACATATAATGTATTATTTACCCCAGGGTACATGTCTGTGAATCATCAGGCTTACACATTTCACAGCATTTGCCATAGCACATACCCTCCCCAATGTCCATATCCCTACCCCCCAACCTCCCAGAAACCCTTAGTTTGTTTCATGAGTTTAGGAGTCTCTTATGGTTTGTCTCCTTCCCCATCCCATCTTGTTTCATTTATCTTCCCCACCTCCCCCATAACCCCCTG
>CM052801.1:58336672-58398744 GCA_028533885.1 Nasua narica | reverse complement strand
TTGTGGGTTTAAAATTTTATGGGGACCCTGTGGTTATAGTCCTTTTGTTTTTTGGCTGGTCTTCTGGGGGAGGGGCCTGCCACGTTGTTTTCCAGTCAGTCTTGCTTGGGTTGAGTCACCCTGCCCCCCAGTCAAGGGGCTGAGCTCTGTGGAAACCGCTTTCTCAGTCCCTAGCTCTCTGAAGGTTTTTGTCCTTTTGTAGCCTTTTCACCTTTTCAGGGAATCCAAGCAATGAATCTGCCCAGAAGCACTCAGACCTCTGTGTCGCAGGAAGCCCGAGTCTCTGCTCCCCTCTGTGTGGTTCAGAACACACACTCACCTCCGTGAAATTTCTGCTCACAGCACAGCCTGTCCTAGGTGGCGTGTGCCCCCAGCCGCCTTTCTGTGGCTCCCAAGTGCGGACCCAGGAGGCCTGCGGTGGGCCGGGAAAGTCGCAACCCCAGCCGCCGTTCTGAGGCTCCCAAATGTGGATCCAGGAGGCCTGCAGGGGGCCGAGAAAGTTGCGCCTCCAGCCGCCTTTCTGCGGCTCCCAAGTGCGGACCTGGGAGGCCTGCGGCCGCCCGGGGAAAGTTGCAACCCCAGCCGCCTTTCTGTGGCTCCGCGAGGGGCGCCCTGGAGGTTAGGCCGCTTGCCCGCGTTCTCTCCGTGGCTGGCGGGGATCGCTCAGGCTCTGCAGCGGGCCAGGAATGTCGCGGTGGCGGGCGCACACAGAGAAAAGTTGCGGCTTGTGGACCACCACAGACTCTCTAAAGGCGCTTGCAGGTGCACGCCCGGCCCACAGATTGTTGCAGAGAGCGGAAAGCTGCAGGTTCAGGAATCACGGACTGGATCCCCCCACCCGTCTCACTTTGGGGCGCTCCTTCCTGGGAGTGTGGGTCCAGGCCAGTGCCCACAAGCACCCCTTCCACTAGTTACTCCTCAGAACTTTTTGCCCTTTTTAAATGTTTTTAATGGACTCTACATTAATGCTGGTCCCCCGCCACCAGGCACTTTCCTTTGGGGTATTACTGTCCTTGGTTAGCTTCTGTCCACTCTTCTTTCTATCAAATTTTCCAAAAAATAGTTACAATTTCTAAAATATGTCAAATAATAAAAAAATTACTGAAATATATAAGGATTTAATACATTAATGATGAATTAATATTTTATTGTGCTGAACTAATGTTTATTGTATTATAAATACAATATAAAAACAATATAAAAATTTACAATATAAAAAACTATTTCTTTTTTCTTATATATTTAAGAAGGGATAATTTTTTAAACTAGAAATTCAAGGTATTTGGCTTTTACATCCATATTGCATTGTTACATAGGAAACAGAAGGGTCGAATGTGTGTCAAAACACACAAAAATGGTATCAAGGAAACTGGGCTGGGATTAACAGTGTGGTGGATATGAAGCCAGGAAAACCCCATCATGACAGTTTTGTTTTGTTTTTTTTCTAATCACCATTCTAATCGCCAATACAATCAAGTAGTATTGTATGGGACAATACGATATCATTTGTCCTGTAGAGGTAAATATAAATGAAGTATGCTGCTTTTAGTAGAACCTAGAAGCAATCTCGAAGGCCAGATAATGCATGAGAGATTGATGAATCACAAATTTGTTAGGTGAATTAAAGCCTTGACACTGTATTTTTGAGAGAGAGACTGAAATTGAGTCTCTTTCTCTGAAATGAATTTTTAAACTGTTTACTACTTTTCATAACCTTCAGCAAAAATAATGTAAATTAATAAAATATGTTCAACATCTATATATTTTGATACCCTCACACACAAAAAGAGATACGGGTCTTATAGTTATCATAATGTGTGGTTAGGTGTAGTTATGGGCACAGTAACCAAAGCTCTTTCTTTTTTGTTAATATGTTTATAAATATTTAAATGGAAAAAATCTAAATTTTTAATTCAGATATCATCACTTCTTTCTTTTTAAATTTTTTTTAATTTAAATTCAATTTACTTAACATATACTGTATTGTTAGTTTCAGGTGTAGAATTTTAATGATTCATCAGTTGCATAGAACACCCAGTGCTCATTACATCAAGTACCCTCCTTAATGCCCGTCACCCAATTACCTCACTGAAAAGAACTTTTGAGATAAAAGGCTAGTATCCAAAATCTGTAAAGAACTTATCAAACTCACTTCTTTCAATTAAAATATTCAAAATATAACTTTTAGTTATATCTTTGTTACACTACTTACTATACTATTTGGATTTCATCATATAGAATTGATAGTATTAAGATATTCTGGTCAGCTGCTGAAGTGAGTCTGCATTGTTTGAATTGCACAGTTTTCTTTTAGTTACCTAAACTAATTCTTATAGATATTGAGAGTCAGAGTGCAGGGGTATTTTAATAACTTCTTGTGTTTTAGGAAATGCTTAATTAAAATTGTAAGATTAGTGGGAGGCACAAGCTTCCACTTACGGTTTAAGTGGATAAGTCATGGGGATAAATAATAAGTCATGGGGAAAAAAGGTACAGTATAGGGAATATAGTCAATGATATTATAATAGCATTGTATGATAATAGGTGGTAGCTACACTGTGAGCACAGCGTAACATATATAGTTGTTAAATCACTATGCTGTACATCTAAAACTAATGTAACATTGTGTGTAAACTATACTTTAATTTTTAAAAAAGTAAGATAAACCTTCAAAATGAATGCAAGAAGAGTTCATAAAGGAAAGAGATAGAGATTAGAAAATAGAGTAACACTGGCAATGAGTCTGAGAACAGCTAGGGTAATATTAGTTATTGAATGGAATGAAGGTGGATAGCACCAGAAGAAGTACCACCTGTATATCGAGAATATCTAATACTTAGGCTTCTGAGAGGCTTGTCCAGGGAAGTACAGAAGAAAACACCCAGAATACTTTTTAAACTTCAATTTGGCAGACAGGCATGACTGTCCAAGATAATCCTATGTGGTGAAAGGGGTGTATTATCAAGATTACCAGAAGCAGACATTACTTGAATGAGTAATCAGTATATTTATAGCACAATTCCATCAACTGACAGGGGAAACAGACAGTGCAGTTGATCTTCACATCCCTTCCCCAGTATATTTTAGAAAGCATCGCAAATGATCCAGTAGACTAGGGATTAGTTCCTGTGGAATATTAGAGCACATGTAAGATTGAAATGAAGCAGAATCCTAGTGTGTGGTCTAAAAATAGAGGAACGTCTTAGTCCCTTCAGACTACTATAACAAAAACATCAACAACAACAACAAAAAAGCAAACAAACAAGAAAGAAACAGGGACTGGGTGACTTATAAACAACGGAAATTTATTTCTCACAGTTCTGGAGGCTGAGAAGTCCAAGACAAAGATGTAGGGAAAATTCAGCGTCTGGTGAAGTCCCCCTTCCTGGTTCATAAATGGCACTTTCTTGCTGTATCTTTACATAGTGGGAGGGAGGAGGGAGTTCTCTTGGGTCTATTTCATAAAGTCACTAATCTCATTCAAGAGGGCTCCCTCCCCATCTCCCAAAGACTACATCTCCTAATACCTTAACTTATAAGGTTTAAGATTTTAACATACAGATTTGGGGGTGATACAAATATTCAGATTAGGAATGCCTGTGTGGCTCAGTCTGTTAAGCATCTGCCTTCTACTCAGGTCATGATCCCAGGGTCCTGGGATCGAGTCCTGCATCTGGGCTCCTTGCTCAACGAGGAGACTGCTTCTCCTTTTGCCTGCTGTTCACCCTGCTTGTGCTCTTTCTCTCCCTTTTTCTGACAAAAAATAAATAAAATATTTGAAAAAAAAAACAAATATTCAGATTATAGCAAGGAAAATATGGAGTGGTTATGTCAGAGACACAAGAGCTTAGGTCTCTGGTAGAAAAGCAAGTTCCACTATAAATTACAAGTTTCCTCCATGATCTGAAAATTTATTTTATGGCACTTTGTTTTTACAAAAGACCTACATTAGTCCCTCTTTTTGATAGCTGAAAGAAACTCAAAGAGGATTTTTGCTTTTACAAAACAGTAGCTGCTTCTTCACTTCACACCATTTTGGCTTGCAAAGATTTCATAAGAATGTACTACATTTGGGTAGTAGGGGAAACTGGCACTTTGGTTTTTCAGATAAGTGGGAGAAATTTCTGGGCTAGGTGGTAACCAAGGAACCAACAGCACAATGGAGTATCTTTCAACAGCCAATGCATGGTTGTCATACTATATAAGCAAAGTTCATTAAAGCCAAAAGAATCTCATCTAAAAGAAAAAGGGTATTTACCCCAAAGAAGCAGATGCAGTACAAAGAAGGGCCACATGTACCCTAATGTTCTTTGCAGAAATGGCCATAATCACCAAACTGTGCAAAGAGCCAAGATGCCCTTCAACAGATGAATGGATAAAGAAGATACGGTCTATATATACAATGGAATATTATGCCTCCATCAGAAAGGATGAATACCCAATTTTTGTATCAGCATGGAAGGGACTGGAAGAGATTACGCTGAGTGAAAGAAGTCAAGCTGAGAGAGTCAATTATCATATGGTCTCACGTGTGGAGCATAAGGAAAAACATGGAGGACATTGTGAGAAGGAAAGAAAAGGTGAATTGGGGGAAATTGGAGGGGGAGATGAACCATGAGAGACTGTGGACTCTGAGCAACATACAAGGTTTTTGAGGGGAGGAGGTGGGGAATTGGGCAAGCCTGGTGGTGGGTACTGAGAAGGGCATGTATTGCATGGAGCACTGGGTTTGGTACATGAACAATGAATCTTGTAACACTGAAAAAATAAAAGTATTTGGGGGAAAAAAAGCAAGTTCAATCAATCAGGGAGTCTAATAGTAAAGTGACCCATCTAGAAAGCAAGTACTGTAGTCTCAAATCAAGGGAAAATCCAAATAAGTACTTGCCCAAAAGTCAATATAGTTAAAGGTTGTAGACCTGGATGGTGGGCGTACATATTTTCTCAGCTTGTGAGTATTGGATTTTTTTTTAAGATTTTATTTATTGATTTGACAGAGAGAGAGAGAGAGATCACTAGTAGGCAGAGAGGCAGACAGAGAGAGAGGGGGAAGCAGGCTCCCCGCTGAGCAGAGAGCCCGATGCGGGGCTCGATCCCAGGACCCTGAGATCATGACCCGAGCTGAAGGCAGAGGCTTTAACCCACTGAGCCACCCAGGCGCCCCGTGAGTATTGGATTTTTAAGCAGTCATTCTGATGTTCAGAGGTCAGGTTTATAAGACAATTAAATTCATCAGGTTTGGGTTATTTTGGACTCTTCATTAGACTTGCATGTCATAGATATCAATGATTCAAGCTGGGAAGGGCTGAACTATGATCTTTGGAAATTGAGAAGAAACTAATAAGGTTTGTTTCCATTCCACTTAGCACAGACTTAACCCTTTGCATACACACCCAGAAAAAATAAAGTAGAAGAAAACAGTTCAGTTTGCATCTTGCTTTACTTAAATTCTTTTAGTATTTTATGTCTTATATATTTTAGAATACTTAATCACTTAAATAAGGGAAGGATGATATATAGCATTAATTTCTTGTGAGTGTTCAAAATGTTAAATAAGTATTACATAGAAGAATATCAGTTTCAGATATACATTACTATTGGAGTTCCTCCACAGTTCAGTTAAGTAGCAATTATATTTGATTTCTCTAGGTTATAACTAAGTGTGTTGTATTAATCAAGGAGAAGATAAAAGAAAACTAGGGTTGGGCTTGGTGAACTATTTCACTTACTTAAATTAACCAAAGACAATATACAATTATGTCACCTGGAGAGTAGGTAAGTTTTAAAAGTTGAAAAGCAGAGGACATGTGACCACAGAGTTTTATTAATGGCACTATGAAAAAGAAGATATATTGTCCCATATTCTATATGGATTTATGAATAAGATACTCCTGAGGGCACTTAGCATAATTTTATTTGGAATTAAGCTAGATTTAAAAAGGAAAGTTTAAATCAAACATCTAGTTTAGTACTATAATATGGTTCACAGTAAAATATTCTATCCAAGTTAGGGCTTGGTTAGAGCCATAATTTTTAATTTTACAATGGGTAAAACTGAGTGGAATTACTTATTTTAATATCTCAGGAATTCAAATTTTTGTCATCATCATACAGACTGAAGTGTTTGAGGGAGCCTGAACTCAGAGTCTTCTTAGGAATATAAGATGAAGATAATCATTTTGTTAAGTTGAAGCTTAAATTTGCAAGGTAACAACTAGTACGATACATTTAATCGTACATTCTCCTAATTAAAATACTCTTAGAGAGGAAGTTTCTCACTGCATATAATTATGTGTGTTAAATATGCTTTGGGAACATAAATTAATTCTCTGAACCAGAGCATAATTGTTTATCTTCTTTGGTTGTGCTTGATTCAAGCAAATCATTGTACATTTTCAGCTTGTTTGCAAAATACTTATTATTCAATAGATATGCTCTCCAAAGAGTTAATCAAATTATATATTTTGAATTGTGGGATTATACAAGTTTTTTTATTTATTTACTACACCATTGTGAAAATCTACCTTTTCCAAATAGTTTGGCAAAAGGAAACAAACAATTATAAATTACTTTCCTTTAAACTTAAATGTTTCATTTCCATATTTGGCCTGAGAACAGCAGTTCTTAATCTAGGACCATTGACCTAAGAGAATACAGAAGCATTTATATATGCATTCAAAATTTTATGAGTATATGAAAATATGTATTGTCTAGAGAAAAAAATTTATAATTTTTTTTAAATATTTTATTTATTTATTTGACAGAGAGAGATCACAAGTAGGCAGAGAGGCAGAAGGGGAAGCAGGCTTCCCGCTGAGCAGGAAGCCCAATGCGGGCTCGATCCCAGGACCCTGAGATCATGACCCGAGCTGAAGGCAGAGGCTTTAACCCACTAAGCCACCCAGGCACCCCAAGAAAAAAATTTATAATTTTCATCGACTTTCAAAGATGTCTATAAACCAAAAATTGAAAATAACACTTAATTTACAGTGTGAAAATGACCAATTTTCATCTCAAGAAATTGAGATGAAACTCAAACTGAAATTTCAGCTTCAAACTGAAATTTAAGTGACACTATTCAAAGTATGAGTGAGCTAAATAAAAAAATTTCCCCCATTTGACATTTGGCATTCTTTGGAGTCTGATCATGACTCAAACTACAAATCTTATCTTGCTTTTTGACTGAAAAATCCTATTGACTTTTCATGACAAATGTCTAAATAAATAAACATGTTGAAAATAAGACTTCTTGGAGAGGGTTTCATTCATTTAAAAGTTTGCAGTAATCCTAATTAAGGATAATTCCAAAACAGATGTGATTCTGAGAGATAAAAAGGAACATCAGATGTTCATGACAGCCTTGATTCATGCTTTCTCAAATGAAGGCCCTATATCCCTTGGCATGGAAATTTACCATCTCAGAATATTCCTATGTTTACAGCTGCTACTTGAATTCCATGTAGCAGATATAGAAAGCTGTCATCCAATTTTGTTGAGATGAAAGTTATAGCTATCTCTCTTGTGTCTTTCACAGCAATGTACACCATTCTGTCAAGCAAACAGGATAGCATCAGAAGAATAACCCTTATCCTTGAAGGCCACTTGATAGATCGACCTGAGACAGCCTAAGTAGGTATAATTATGTTATTTCTTTCCAGCATGCACTTGCTTATTTTTTCTTTGAAACCATAGTATATGGATGTGAAGATATTTCCAAGTATCCCTTCATAGCAGCATAGTAATTAGGATCAGCTTAGATGACCCTGCTTCTACTTCTGCTTCTCTGATTTTAATCGGAGGCAAACACAGGTATATGCATTCCTGTGAGAGTTTTGCTTTCAGAAGAGTCTTTGCTGTTTCAACTGACAGGAAAGTGAAGCTGCATCTTTCAGATTCTTTTATTCCCATGACTAGAGTCTTTCTAGAGAGATCACTATTATAATGTTCTTGATTGGTATATATATATATTTTAAAGATTTTATTTATGTATTTGTCAGAGAGAGAGAAAACACAAGCAGGGAGAGAGGCAGGAGGAGGGAGAAGCAGGCTCCCTGCTGAGCAAGAGCCCCCATGGGGGACTCAATCCCAGGACCCTCAGGTCATGACCTGAGCTGAAGGCAGATTCTTATCAGACTGAGTGACCCAGGCCTCCTTTGATTTGTATATTTTAAACTATGTCATATGCTTGGCCCTTTAATTTCTGCATTAAAGGAACAGAGAAGTCTTCATGTAATTTAATGAATTTTAGTTTTGGGAAGCTATTTTGGCTCAGCATTGAAAAGCAGGAGGGATGCTTATTTCTCATTTCTTAAAACAAGATTTTTTACCACTAGAACTGGCAGTGAGTGAATTCAGAGTAAGACATTCTTTTGCCTCATAAAGAAGAAATAGAGAAAAAGGAGGTTATATAATGGTGGCACTAGGTAAAAGATGGGTCCTTGGATACATGAGTTTTATCTGATATTTTCTATTTATGGCTCTATCTATATAAGATCATGACAAGACAATGAAAATAAATTATTTATTGATATTGTGATTTATTGGGGTATCTGGGTGGCTCAGTGGGTTAAAGCCTCTGCCTTCAGCTCATGACCTCAGGGTCCTGGGATTGAGCCCCACATTGGACTCTCTGTTCATTGGGGAGCCTGCTTTCCCCCCCTCTCTTCTGCCTGCCTCTCTGCCTACTTGTGATCTCTCTCTCTCTCTGTCAAGTAAATAAATAAAATCTTTAAAATAAAAAAATATTGTAATTAATTTGCATGCATCATATCAAAATGTAAAGTTAACTTACCCCCTGTACTTACAGTCCAATGCTTTATTCTTTTCATGTGCTGCTTTATCAGTAATAATTACCAGCATCAACCTGTATGGCATTGAATCTGTAGTTATAAATCAGACACATCTCACTGATTTTCTTTGAATTATATTTACATATAGAAAAAAATGTGTGGGGGGCACCTGGGTGGCTCACTGTGTTAAACAGCTCAGTGGGTTAAAGCCTCATTGGTTAAAGCCTCTGTTTTCCAATCAAGTTATGATCTCAGGATCCTGGGATTGAGTCCTGGATAGGACTCTCTGCTCAGTGGGGAGCCTGCTTCCACCTCTCTCTCTGCCTGCCTCTCTGCCTACCTGTGATCTCTCTCTCTGTCAAATAAATAAATAAAATCTTAAAAAAAAAGAAAGAAATGTGTGTATGTATTAGGGAGGCAGGTGAAGTTGGTCAAACCAGATCTGAATCTGGTACTTTGGGATTACCACAGTTTTTCTTAGCAGTCAAGGGATTCTTGCTGCTATTTTGGCTGTTTGGGAGCCTATATAGTTACATAATTTGAAATTTTTGATCACCAGTTTTTTAGGGGATGGTGAAATGTGGAAGGGAGTTATTTGTATTATACTTTGAGTCTTTCATAGTCTCGACAAGAAATATGAGTTTTTTTCTGAAAGTAGAACAAATGTTCAAAAATATTTTCCATGCATGAGAATGAAAAAAAAATGACTAAAGATGAGTTAATGTAGAAAATTAAACTTATAAGTGTTTGTCCTTCTGTTTCTAGGATTTGCTTAGTGAGTCAGCAGTAGTTACACTCATCTCCATTTGTTAAAATCCCAATAAACAGTAAAGACTGAATTTGAAATAAAGCAATGACAAGACAAAACAAAGCAAAAAAAAAAAAGAAAGAAAAAAATGAATTAACAAAGACTTGTGTCCAACTAGAAATATGACACAAAGTAACTTATAAAGGGAGTACACAGAAAAAAAGGGAAGACATCATCAGGTACCCATGGAAAGTCTCCCCACTTTGTACCTATCCTCTGTCCTTGAAAAAGTTAGTCCGTTGCCTTCAAATGTATGCCCATTTTTTTCTTCCTCGAGCAATAAATGTGCAATGAAAGAAATCATCTCCAACAATTGTACAAATAATGTACTGAAGTAATTAATCCCAGTGAAGCTATTTTTGACAAGGTTAGGTTGAAGACAATTTTATGTTGATGGCTGAAATCCAGAAGGAATAAATGAGTAATGATGGAAGATACTTATTTTCAATTATAACTCGGTATTTGAGCCTGAGAAACAATTGTTCATATAAAGAGCAGTGTAAAGGGGGTAGGTAGTTGAAATACATGAAAAGAATATGGAGAATAACAGAAGACAAAGATTGGTTTTCATGTTAATTAAATGAAAGTTGTGAAATTTAGGTTTTGTGTGATTTGCAATTGCAGCCTTGGAAAGTCATGTTTTGGGTCAACATTGGTAGACAAATGCAGTTACCCTTTATATTGACATAATTTAACAGATTTTTAGTGCATGGTATGATTAAGTGTGTTACATATCAAAATCCTTTCTATTTCCTTAATAATAAAGTAAATCATATATAAAAGTCTCTCTATTTAAAAGCTAAGTATTTTCTTTCCTGTTATGTTACACAATACATTTACAAAGTATTGTAGAATTAATATTTTAATCAAACTCACTATAAAATACATTTATATATTTTATATGTTATATATATATATTTAAATATATTTATAAAAATATAAAAAATGTAACACAGGATGCTATAATTCTGCGTGTGTGTGTGATTGTGTGTGCTTCATTTGGAGAACTGTTCTGAGATGATGCAATCCCTGAGGTTTTAAGGAGAACCCAGGAACTGGGGCCTACACATCAATGTGCAATATCCTGTAAGTTATATTGCATGTTGCAAAAAGCCGTAAATTTTCAATCATCTTGTCAGTTATTACTATTAAAGATTTTTGTACCTAACTGCAAATGTGAGTTTCTATAGTTCTGTTACATGTTCTCTTATT
This sequence comes from Nasua narica, assembly GCA_028533885.1. Lineage (NCBI taxonomy): Eukaryota > Metazoa > Chordata > Mammalia > Carnivora > Procyonidae > Nasua > Nasua narica. Next base: position 58,387,935 of record CM052801.1, on the reverse strand, counting down.
AATAATTTCAATATCTGCTGAGTGGAGAACCATACATGTAGTGGCTGATTAGGTAGCACAATTGACTTAAAGCTGCAAAGTCAGGGGTTAAAGTACTTTATAGTGAAAATATAATAAACTGCCAACAAACAACTTGGAGTGGACATTTCTAAGTAGCAATAAACAAAGTATTCTTTTTCACTTATTTTGTTTACATTTAATAAATATAATTTAAAATTCAATAAAAATTCATCTAGACACAGAATATTACTTCAATCAGTAAAACAGTCTTAGAGGGAAAGCTTGTAATTTCTTCATAGGCAATCATGTTCAAAATCTGTACATGATTCTTAAACACGTGTTTTTCTTGATTTAGCCTTTGAACTATGATAGAAATATCTATTTGTAACCTTTCAAACCCTTTATTTATTCTTAAAATTTTTATTTATTTATTCGACAGACAGAGAGAGAAACAAGTAGGGGGAACGGCAGGCAGAGGGAGAGGGAGAAGTAGGCTCCCCACCAAGCAGGGAGCCAGATGTGGTATTTGATCCCAGGACCCTGGGATCATGACCTGAGCCAAAAGCACTTAATCGTCTGAGCCACCCACGTGCCCCTTTTAAACCCTTTTAAAGCCCTTGTATTAGTATAAGAGAATCTAATTAAAAAATCAGCCAGATTCCTGGACATTAGTGGTTAGTAATTTTCAAAGATTTATCTGGTTATATTTGCACCTAATAATATTTTAAAAAATGAAAACAAGCAAAATGAAGTATGTCTGTCTAACCTCAAAATTATCTAGAAAACGATGTTATGTTATACAGGACTCCTACTTAACTTGAAGCTAAACTTTAGCATATTTTTCCCCTTTTAAACCTATTACCAATTTTCTGTGTTTCTGACAATCAAATATCACTAATTTTAAAATTATAACAAGCATTATAGAAATTAAATTCAAACAAGACATATTTGGGGAAAAAAAATCAAACAAGACAAAGAATTTTCTTTCTGGTTTTCTTTCTGTTCTCTGTGTAAGATCAATCATTCCCGTGAAGAGAATAAATTTAAATCAGCATTGCTAGATTTATCTAAGATTTGAAACTTTCTTGGTATTGCCACACCTTTTATATTATGCCTTACATTGGAGATTATCTTCTTTTGCTTTCTCAAATTTAATATTTTAGAGCTACTCCTCCAAATATCTTGTTAAACTCTTTATCTTAAGCATGATAGAATGATGATTATGATAAAATTAATGTTAACATCTTGCTAGCCTTTTTTGTTGCATTATAACAAAAAAAGTTTTTTATATTGTTTTTAAATGACTTCTCTATTTATGACTAAAGCTTGCCATCTAGTGGGAATACTGAAACAAATAGAAAATTTTGCTAGTTTTTCTGAAACCGAGTTTCAAAGGCTATATCTAGTTTCGTTGATTTTACTGGATTTCAGTCTATTTTAATAGCATTTTCATAGATAAATCAGCTCTCAATCAAAGTGCATATATTGATGTGTCTGCATAGAAACAGCCTGAATGAATTTATTTGAAAACATTTGAAAACACTGAATTTAACTAGAAAACACCATATTTCAAATATGAAAATGATTTTATCTTGTCTATAACGGGAACTTAACAAGCTTTCAAGGTAATTTCTCATAGGAATGTCTTTATCAGTTCCTTCTTCACCAGATAGTTTTAATGAGAGTACATGCAAGACACCGTTTTCATGTATACACATTTACACCGTAAAAATCAACTGATGAGGGGAGCGCCTGGGTGACTCAGTGGGTTGGGGCCTCTGCCTTCGTCTGGGGTCATGGTCTTGGGGTCCTGGGATGGAGCTCCGCATTGGGCTCTCTGCTTGGCGGGGGGCCTGCTTCCCCCTCTCTCTCTGCCTGCTTCTCTGCCTGCTTGTGGTCTCTCTCCTCTCTGTCAAATAAATAAAAAATAAATAAAAAATCTTGGGGAAAAAAAATTTAAAAATCAACTGATGAGGAAAAATAAACCAGGATTATAATTATTCATGGTGTAATCTAAATATCAAGCCATTTCTTTTTACACAGTGTGTTTTTAAAAAATTACGTTTTACAAACAAATCTATTCTGTCATAACAAAAGATGACTTTCCTTCAGGTCATTTGAGTAAATGTAATGTGTTTATTAAGAAAGGCAACATTCTGGGGCACCTGAGCCTGGGTGGCTCAGTGGGTTAAAACCTCTGCCTTTGGCTCAGGTCATGATCTCAGAGTCCTGGGATTGAGCCCGGCATTGGGCTCTCTACTCAGAGGGGAGTCTGCTTCCCGTTCACTCTCTCTGCCTGCCTCTTTGCCTGCTGGTGATCTCTCTCTATCTCTTTCAAATAAATAAATAAAATCTTTAAAAAAAAAAAGGCAACTTTCCAAAGTCAAGTGAAACAAAAGCAAAAAATGAACTTTTGGGACTTCATCAGGATAAAAAGCTTCAGTACAGCAAAGGAAACAGTCAACAAAACAAAGAGGCAGCCCATGGAATGGGAGAAGATATTTGCGAATGACATTATAGATAAAGGGCTGATATCCAAGATCTATAAAGAACTTCTCAAACTCAACACTCAAAAAACAAATAACCCAGTCAAAAAATGGGCAGATGACATGAACAGACACTTCCTAAAAGAAGACATAAGAATAACCAACAGATACATGAAAAAACTCCTTAATATCACTAGCCATGAGGAAATACAAATCAAAACCACAATGAGATACCACCTTACACCAGTTAGAATGGCAAAAATTAACAAAACAGGAAACAACAAATGTTGGAAAGGATGTGGAGAAAGGGGAACCTTCTTGGGCTGTTGGCGGGAATGCAAGCTGGTACAGGCACTCCAGAAGACAATATGGAGGTTCCTCAAGATGTTAAAAGTAGAGCTATCCTACAACTTAACAATTGCACTACTATGTATTTACCCCAAAGATATAGATGTAGTGAAAAGAAGTACATGCACCTCAGTGTTCATAGCAGCAATGTCCACAATAGCCAAACTGTGGTAGGAGCTGAGATGCCCTTCAACAGATGAATGGATAAAAAAGATGTGGTACATATATACAATAGGATATTATTTAGCCATCAGAAAGGATGAATATCCACCATTTGTATTGACATGGATGGAATTGGAGGGGATTATGCTAAGTGAAGTAAGTCAAACAAAGAAAGTCAATTATCACATGGTTTCACTCATATGTAGAAAATAAGCAAAAGCATGGAGGACCATAGGGGAAGGAAGGGAGATATGAAGGGGGAAAATCAGAGGGGGAGATGAACCATGAGAGACTACGGACCCCAGGAAACAAACTGAGGGTTTGTTGAGCAGAGTGAGGTTGAGGGAGGGGTTATCAGGGTAATGGATATTGAGGAGGGCACATGTTGTGATGAGCACTGGGTGTTATATGTAACTAATGAATTATTGAACACTACATCAAAAACTAATGATGTACTTATACAGTGGCTAACTGAACATAATTTAAAAAAAATTTAAAATTAAAAAAAAAAAGGTAATACAAAGTTGTCTTATTTCCTGGGCTTTAACTCCAGTTCTGCCTTAGTACTTTGAATTCTCATCCTTGGAGACTCTTTAAGAGATGCCAATAGTGATGATGAGTCTTACTGTATTTTCTGAGGTCTATGGCCTGATTGAGGAGGTAAAACAGGTAGATGACAGAAAGTAGAAAAGTGTCTATAATAGTAATCTGAGTATAGGACCATTAAGATAAATTAACAGGCAATTGTACAGAGGTCTCAAGAAAAGATGACAAAAGGCAAGAATGTAGAGTGGAAAACTATCTATTCATTCACTAGCAAAAGCAAAAGTAAGATAACATTTTTATTCATTCACAAATTTGAAGGTGGAGGTGGGTTAAATAAGACATTTAGTCTTTCCTCACAGTGCAATTATTAGTGATACCATCTGGGATAGAAAGATCCAAGTATTTTTATAAAAATTAAGACTAATTTTTTTTAGAACAGCTTGAGGTTAACAGTAAAATTGAGGAGAAGGTGTAGAGATTGCCCATATACTCTCTGCCTCCACATATGCCTAGCCTCCTCCTTTACCAAAGTCTTCCACCAGAGTGGGCTGGAGATGTCTATTTCTGAACTTCTCCCACACAGAAGGACAGAAGTAGATGGAGCTGTGTTTCACTTTCCCCATTCAGTTAGTCTCTGATAGTCCCCTAGCAGGTTAGGCTCTTGTTAGTTCTCTCCCCCTCAGAGCAGGCCTTGTTAATAAGAATAAAGTTATCTGGTGTTATTTCAAAATGGCTCCCTTTTCCCTCCCCCTGCTGTAAGCAAAGGGAGATTTTTCTCCAATATTTACTGTGGGGACCTGGTTAAACTCCGGGAAGTAAATTACAATATTGTGGGTGACCACTTATGACTGAGCCCCTTTGGAATTTTTAACTCTCTGAATTATGAACACCTAGTCTTCAAGTATTTGTCCCACCCCAACATGGATTCCTATGGTGGTTTTAGCTCTTGAGTCTGCTCTGGTAAGCTGTGACACCCTGTATTCATTTGCAAGTTTCTCCAATCTTGGAAGCTATGGTTGGCCCTCTGTCCTCCTCTGTTAGAGGGATCCAAGAAAAATTGTTGATTTTTCAGTCTGTTTAGGTTTTTACTTGTTGTTAGGATGAAGTGGCAACTTCTAAAATGTTTATATGTGGGACCAGAAACCAGGTCATTGTGATCTTAACAACCATTGTCTCTTCCATGAAAAGAGAGTAGCATCTCGTTTTGTTTTTCCAAACTCCATATATTTGGTTCTAAACTATAAGCATGTTTTGTGAAGATACATATATGTGTATGCTCATACATTTCTTATTGCCTTTGAATGATAATGTCTGATTCTGACCACTTTCTGATGTTTTATGGGAATGCTGCCTTTGAGTTTCCTTTAGTGTTTCCAAAGAAATACCACTACCCAAGGCAGGAGGGGACCACAGAAGCAAAATAAATAAAAAAAAAAAAAATTAAAAAGCCATTTAGGTCTTTTGATGCTAGTTAAATAGAATAATATGTTCATGTTCCCAACCATAGTCAAAGTTATTTAAATAGAAAATAGAAGCTCTAACTCTCACACTATTGATGTTGAATTATTGAATGCGACTATTACTAGGGAGCAAATATTTTTAAGGCTACAAGTGAAAGATACATGAAATGTTTGGATATTTTTGATTGACTGATTCCTAAGTGCATACTACTTTTAAATGTATTTTTCCCACAACCTAGGTCGTAATATAGATATTGGTTATCATTACTCTGAGTGAGAATATATGACATGAAATTTATTTATTTAAGAATGATTTTATTGATCATTCCTGTGGCAATGGATAGATTGATGATAGATAATATGCATCATAAAATGACATTGTTACCGTACATAAAATTATCTCTTTCTTCTCTTTCTCTTCCCTCTCTTTCCCTCCCCAATACACATATGCATTCACACACACTACTTGCCCTTTAGTTATAAGACAGGTAGATGATCTTTAAGAGCAGTCTCCTGCTCTCTCTATTGGTTCCTCATTATTTTTTTTTCTCTTTGCAGAGCATCAGGTTACTAATGGCTGCTTCTCTAAATTTTTTATTAAAATTTGATTACAAAGCCAAACCCTTTTCTGAAAACCCCAGTCATTTAATGAATTCAAAATCAAGTATTTTTAAATTACATCTAGTGGTTGTGGTAATCATCTGGCAAGTCAAACTGGGTTCTCAACACTACACTTCCTCTGAATGATCTTCCAGTTTTTCTCCTATATGAAGTGCCTGAGCTTGTGCCCTTCAGGGTGTGGAATCTGGAAGAGAACTATTCAGATCAAGAAGACTTGGTTTTAAATAAGGTGTTTTGATTTACTAACTGTGTGGTATCAGACAAGCCACATAATCTTTTTGAGATGTCCTATCAGCTGCAAAATATATTAACTTACAAGATTGTTACAAAGCTAAAGTGAGATAAGAATGTGGAAGTAGCTTGTAAACAAAGTGCTATATTAATAATGAAGTATTTGTGTTTCTCTGTTACATTGAGATATATTAATCTCTAAAGTCATATTTTTTGAAATCTAATTAAAAATTTGAGCACTTTTTCAATTTTTCATTATTGTTGTTAACTCATTTGTTTTACCATGGGCCAGCCTGCTTTATTTCTCAACAGTCTCATTTCTTCAGTACATGAATTTAGGTATTTGTATTCTGGAAGAAAGCTCTTATACATAATGAAAAGGTGGAGATCTTATTTGCATGCAAAACTATACTATCACTGCTGCCACTCCCTTTTTCTTTGCTGATTTAGAAACATCCACTGAAACTCAGCTGGGATTATACTGATATTGATTTAGTGTCATTTTTCTTTATGCTTTGTTAAATGATGTTGAAGTCAGGTTCAAAGAAGAGAGTCAGGCTTTAAAAGAGTAAGTTGTTATTTCACTAATGTGATTATAGAAAATGGCACAAGAGTTAAGAATTTGCATTATGCAGAAAATCAGCATTAATATATTAATAAGACAAGTTCCACATTCAAACTTCTTATAATTATTTGTGAAACCATTTAATCATTATGGAATTAGATAAATGCTGCCAAATCTATTTTCTAGGTAGTAACTTGCATCACAGGTAGTCTAAAGCAGTGTCAAAAACAGAAATCCAAAATTTTTGCCTTTGCTGATTTTTTTTAGTTGTAATCCCTAAGCATTTTCCATTTAGTGAAAAAAAAATCTGTGTTTCAGAGCAAAAAGCAAAACCAAAACTAATACCAGTGACTAAAGAATATAGAAGTTCTGATTTAAGTGCAGTCATTATTTTTGTTATCAGAATATTGAGCTCACTACTTCCAATTTTGGGATATAGGTAAAGTGAGTCATGTTTGCTAAATTCTGAGGCATAATGTTTCTTTAGGCAATGTTGGGTATTATTAAAGGTCAGGTATAGTGCCCTTGTCTATCCATTGAAGAACTAATCTTCCTCAACTTTTCTTCCCACCTCTTTTATTTTGAAATATATTACATATGTGTAAACAAAATTACATATGTGTGAATCAAACACATAGAGAAAGATTACAAATATGAAAAAAAAACAAACATTTGCTTACCTACCACACATAGGTTTAGAAACAATATCTTATTAGTCCCTTAAAAATATTCTTATGTGTCCCATTCATATTGCACTCTTTTCTCCAGAGTTTACCACTCCCTGAACTTTTCTTAATTGATCTTTATTTTGGTTTCCTTATAGTTTGACCAATGATGCATGTATCTCCAAATAAAACATTATTTATTATTGCCTATTCTTAAACTTTCAATACATTGAAGCATAATGTATAAATATATGCATTTTTCTGTGACTTGTTTCTCCATTTTTTTCTTTTGTTTTAGTATTCGGCACATTGTTATTTGATGGTTTAAATTTTGTGTGTGTGGTAAAAGATACACATAAAATTTATCAGTTTAATCATTTTAAGTGTAAAATTCGGTAGCATTATTCAATACATTCTCATTGTGTAATCAATATTATCCTTCTCCAGAACAAGTTCATTATCCCAAATTGAAACTCTGTAGTGATTAAAAATAACACCTCATTACCCCCTTCCTACAGCTTTTGATTCCAACTAGTCTATTTTCTGTCCCTATGAATTTACCTGTTTTTGGTACCTCGTATAAGTGGAATCATACATTTGTCCTTTTGTGTTTACCTTGTTTTACTTAGCATAAAGTCTTCAAAGTTCATCCATGTTGTAGCATGTATCATAATTTCGTTCTTTTTAAATACTGAATAATATTCTATGTATAGATCATATCTTATTTATCCATTAATCTATCCATGTATATTTAGATTGTTTCCACCTTTTGTCTATTGTGAATAATGCTGCCATAAACACTGATGTGCAAATATTTGTTCAAATCTCCTTTAATTCTCCTGGTTATATACCTAAGAAATAAAATTGCTGTATCATATGATAATACTGTTTACTTCTCTGAGATGTTATTATACTGTTTTCCACAGCAATTTCACCATTTTAAACTCCAACCAGCAATACATGAAGGTAACAGTTTCTCCACAAACTTGCCAACACTTGTTATTTTCTTTTTTAACAGCCATTCTAGTGGGTATACATAAATGCTTGTGAAAGTGTTAATTTCCCAGAGTCTTACCCCATCTTTCTCTCTTGTCTTAGATGTTCTATTGTATGTCTCCACCTATAATGTCTTGCCCCAGTCTTCTAGGTCTGTAGTCCCCCTAAAGCTTTCCCAAAAAATGAGGTCCACTTTCCCACCTGATATCAAAGATAGGACAGGCAATCCTCCCAGAACAGATTAGAATGTTACAAATAAGCTCTGTCTCTCTTGATTGCAGATTCAGGAACTGGGAGATTAGCCCCTCCAGATCAAGACCATTCCACACCACCAGGAAGAGTGTGGGACAAAGATGCATAAATATGTCATGAAATTTCCTACTGTTTGAATATGTTTCAGAGGAGGGGAAAGATGCAGAGAAGTAGGAGACCCAATTTCAGCCAGTCCCCTAAAGTGAGCTAAATATCTATCAGAACACTCTGAACACCCATGAAATCAGCCTGAGATGTAAGATTATACATATCTGGATCTCTATGAAGGCAGAAGACAGCAGTGGAGAGGTAAAGCAGAGTGGGACCACTGGGACTTATATCAGAGGACAAACAGAATGGAGAAGGAGCCACCAGAAGTGACCCACTGGAATGTAACACTCCAATAACTCCAATACAAAAGTGCCCTGTGATTGGGGACCAGCATTAACTTGGGGTCTGGTTAGAAACACTCAAAAAGAGCAAAAGATCTTAAGGGGCAACTGGTGGAATGGGATGGTCATGGGCATGGTCCTAAGCCCACAGTCCCAGGATGGTCACTGCCGGCAACCACCCATGCCAAAGAGAGTCCAGCAGGGCCTCCAGTCTGTGGTCCCTGAGCCCTTGGCTTTCTGCTGCTTGCACCACTGCTCAGCTGGGCACATTCCCACCTGTGCTTGAAAGAGCTTGGTGTGGGCACCAGCCAGCAGTCTCTAAGACTGCAGCCTTCTGCAGGGCCTGAGCGCACCCAGCCTGTGCCTGAGTGAGCCTGGTATGAGTCCAGGCCTGCGATCTCTGGGTCTGCAGCCCCTGCAAGCTCCCAGCCTGCACCTGAGAGAACCAAGCAGGATCTCAGGTCGGGATCCCTCCACCAGCAGCCTTCCTCCACCTGCCCCTGGGTCTGTGCGTGGTCTGGACCCCAGAAAGCAGTCCCCAGAAGCGGGTTCCCCGAACCAATATCGCTCACGGTTTTGGTGGCATGGGGACAAGCGGGGTCCTCGGGTGACCACTGGGACGTTGGCTGGGGGTGCACACGGCCTGTGGGAGGCTGCAGTGTACAGCAGAGTTTGCAGAGAGGGAGTCTGCAAGGAGCAGACTGGAGCAGACTGAGGCTTCTCTTGGAGGTGGAGGTCTGGGTGCAGATTCTTTGCTCGGACCCTCTCAAAAGCCGCAAAAAGAAGCCAAAGAACAAAAACCTCCAGAGAGCAAAAGCCTGAAAAAACAGTTTCCACAGAGCCCAGCCCCTTGATAGATAGCAGGGCGACTCAATCCAAGCAAGATTGACTGGAAAACAACTCAGCAGGCCCCTCCCCCAGGAAGTGAGCCAAAAGCAGGAGGACAATAACCACAGGGTCCCCATAAAACTGTAAAACCCCAATATCAGGGGAAAACAATATTTTAAGCTCCCGGTATTGTCCTAAAACCTGTATATTTCATAGATACAAGTTCTTTTTTCTTTTAATTCATTCTAATGATTCTTGTTCGTTTATTCTTTGTAACCTACTTACCATTACGACTAGAGGTTTAATACAACATATCCCATAACTTTTTAAATTGAACTTTTTTCATACATATAGCTGTCTCTTTCTCTTTTTCTTTTCTTTTTCTTTTTTTTTTTTAACATATATTTAGGTATAAGCTTCAAGGTAATCCTTTTTCCCTATTCAATACTACCCTCATATATATAAACCAGTTTTTAATTTCCCTGTATCTCCAGAAAGTTGAGTCCTTTAATAAAGATAACATGATATACCCAGGAAGAACCAAAATAACTTTCCTTGCCCACATCGAGGACTTATAACCACCCTCCCATCTTATTCTTCTGTCAGAGTTTCAGTGTATTTGTTTTTGTTCTGATATTATATAAATTTTATTCTTGGGATTCATTTTGGCTGGGTTCTTTTTTTTTTTTCTTGATTGGACCTTTGCTTATTTCCTGTATAACATTAAATATGTTTCAGATGCTTTGCAAAATATTTTTCAGTTTATTTTGTTTGTTTGTTTTTGATGGGAAAATAAAGGCTTGGAGCCTCCTACTCTGCCATATTGTTGATTTTGTCACTTTCTGAATTTTATTTCTAAAGAATCATTCTTACTGATATATGCAGTGTTATTCATTAATTTTCTCTCCAGTATAATTGTTGAATCTGTAGATTAATATGGGAAATTGATACCATAACAATATGGAATCTTTTGACCTAAGAACAAGGTATACCTCTCTATTTACTTATGCCTTTAAAAAATCTCTTTCTTTGATATTTTTCAATTTTCAGTGTACAATTGTTCTGCAGTTTTTCTTATTTAGCTTAAATATTTCATATGTTTGGTGCTATTTTAATTGGTAATGTTTTTATTTCAATTTCTTATTGTTTGTTGCTACTATAAATATAATTGAATTATTGAATCTTGCAACCTATGTTAAACTCACTTACTAGTTCCAATCTTTTTTGTGTAAGTCATATTAAATGTTCTAGTAGATGATCATATTTTCTGCAAATAAAAATGTCTTTATTTTATCCTTTCCAATCTAAATGCCTTTTACTTATTTTTATTTCTTCCATGATTGAACTGGATAAGATTTTTCTATACAGTGTCAAATAGGAGTAGTGATAGTGGTCTTACAGGGAAACTGACCAGTCTTTCACCATTAAAATTGATGATAGCTATAGATTTGTATAAGTTCAGAAAGTTCCTTTTACTTTTGAGATTTCTTATGATATATACATCCTAGATTTTATAAAGTGATTTCTCCATACCTATTGAGATGATCCTATTTTTAAAAATTTATTAATATGAGGCCCAAGATGGCAACATAGGAAGACCCTGAGCTCACCACTTTCAAAGAACACACCAAATTACACCTACTAATAGGACAATTCCTTCTAAAGAAGACCTGAGGGACAACTGAACATCTACACAACCAAACATAGAACAGCAAAAGACTACAGCAGAAGAAACAGAGATATGGAAACAAAGGGAACGCTCACCCCTGAACAGCAGTGGGGATGAATGGACCAGGAAGAGATTCCTCTGCCCTTGGGCACACACAAAAAACTTATTTAACAGAGCAACTAACACATAAAAGATACAGTGCTAGAACTCTACCAAACAGTGGAAGAGCTGTAGGAATACTCTCCAGGTCAGAAGGACTGGAGGGGCACCTGAGTGGTTCAGTGCGTTAAGCCTCTGCCTTGGGCTCAGGTCATGATCTCAGGGTCCTGGGATCGAGCCCCTCATGGGGCTCTCTGCTCGGCAGGGAGCCTGCTTCCCCCCCTCTCTCTCTGCCTGCCTCTCTACCTACTTGTGATCTCTCTCTGTCAGATAAATAAATAAAATCTTTAAAAAAATAAAAATAAAATAAAATAAAAAAGAAAGACTGGAGAATGATACAGTTTATATTCCCACTCCACCTAAACAGGCCAGACAGTAGCAAAGTCCAGGCACCATAACTGTCTGGTCCAGTTGACACGGTGAGTTTGCTGTCTCTGTGAGCTCAAGGTCTGCAAGCCCACACCAGCCCTGGTTGTGCTGGGGCACAGAAAATTAGCTGAGTTTTGTTTTAGTTTTTGTTGTTTGGGGTTTTGTTTTTTCTTTTTTCCTTTCTTTTTTTTCTCTTTTTAAAAATTATTTGTATATTTATTTTTTTTAAAAGCCATCATTTAAAAGAGCAACTAGCGTATAAAAAATTAAGCCTTAGAACTCTGCTAGATGATGGGAAGAGCTGCTGGAACATTCTCCAGGTGAGAGAGCCTAATTGACATGGTTTACACTCCTCCCCCACATTGAAAAAATAAGGAAGAGGAGCAGAGGAAGAACAAAATGAAACAGAAATAAGCAATAGAACTAATAAAAAATTAAAGTACGATTGTAAAGATATTCACTCCACTATAGAGAAGAGTGGATGAACTCAGTGAAACCATTATTAAAGAAATAGAGAATACAAAAAAGAACAAATCTTAATTGAAGAATACTGAAACTGAAATTTAAAAAAAACACACTAAACAGAATTAAAAATAGATTAGTAGGTGCATAAGAATGTATCAAGGATCTGGAAGTCAGAAAACAAAAACAAAACAAAAAAAGCACCCAAGCTAAAAGCAAAAAGAGAAAAAAGAAAAAAAGCATAGATTAAGGGCTCTCTTGGATAACATCAAAACAACAAAATTTTCCATTATAGGGGTTCCAGAAAAAGAAGAGATAGAACGGGGTAAAAAAACTTTAAAGAAATAATCGTTGAAAACATCCCTACATAGAGAAGAAAATGGACATCTAGTCCAAGAATCACAGAGAGTTCCAAATAAGATGAACCCAAGGAGGTCCATACCATGACACATAATAATTAAAATGTCAGATGTGAAAGATAAAGAGAGAATATTTTAAAAACAGTAAGAGTAACAAAAAGGAACCTACAAGGAAAATCTTATAAGGCTCTACCTGATTTTTTTAAGCAGAAGCCGCAGGCCAGAAGGAAGTGGCATGATCTGTTCAAAGTGCTAAAAGAAAAAAAAATCAAGCTATAACAACAACAACCAAAATTCTACACAGAAAGATTATCATTCATATTTGAACAAGAGATAAAACATTTTCCAGAAAAAGGTAAAAGATAAAGGAGTTTACCACCATTAAACCAGCATTACAAGAAATATTAAAGGGACTTCTATACGTGGAAAAGAAATGTCCATAATAAGACATGAGAAAATTGTGACTAAAAAGATGTAAAATAAGGCAATATATACATAAAAAGTTGAGTAAAGGAAAAAAAGAATGAGAAAAGGAAAAAGGAAAAGTAGTTTTTTTCCTGTTTTTTTAGAATGTTTGAACTTAAATTATCATCAAATTAATATAGACTGCTCTTTAATTAGTATAATATATATGAATCTCATGGAAACCACACAAAAAAACCCCCTATGATATATAAACAAAAAATAAGGAGAAAGAAAGGCATATGTAACACTATAGAAACTCAACAACCACAAAGAAAAAGAAGAAAGGAACATAAAAGTACTACAAAAACGGGGCACCTAGGTGGCTCAGTGGGTTAAGCCTCTGCCTTCGGCTCAGGTCATGATCTCAGGGTCCTGGGATGGAGTCCTGCATTGGGCTCTCTGCTCAGCAGGGAGCCTGCTTCCCCCTCTCCTTCTGCCTGCCTCTCTGCCTACTTGTGATCTCTCTCTCTCTCTGTCAAATAAATAAATAAAACCTTTAAAAAAAAAAAAGTACTACAAAAACAAGCATAAAAGAAACAACAAAATGGAAGTACATACCTATCAATAAGGAGGTCATGTGTTTTAATAAGCACTGGGTGTTAAATGCCACTCATGAATTATTGGACTCTATATCTGAAACAAATGTACTATATGTTGACTAATTGAATTTAAATTAAAAAATAATTATTTTAAATTTAAATGTCCTAAATGCTCCAGTCAAAAGATATAGAGTGGCAGAATAGATTTAAAGTTACTTTCTTTTCTTTTCTTTTTTCCACAATTACAAATTTCAACTTTAGAGTCCTCTGCTAGTGACTGACCATACAGCTCTATTTAGAATTATGTGTGAATATATCACTTCTTCTTTTATCTATTCATTTATCAATGGATATTTGGGCTATTTCCATAATTTGGCTATTGTAGATAATGTTGCTGTAAACATGGGGGAGAGGCATGTATCTCTTTGAATTAGTATTTTTTTATTACTATTATTTGGGTAAATACCCAGCAGTGTTATTGCTGGATCTTAGGGTAGTTCTATTTTTAATTTCTTTGAGGAATTTCCTCACTTTTCTGCACCAGTTTGTATTCCCTCCAACAGTGCACAAGTTAACCTTTTTCTTCCCACCTGTGCCAACACCTCACATTTCTTGTTTTTGTTTTTTGTGTTTTGTTTGTTTATTTGTTTTTTATTCATTTTAGCCATTCTGGCAGGTGTGAGGTGATATCTTTTGTAGTTTTGATTTGCATTTCTTTTATGGTAAGTGATGATAAACACATTTTCATGTGTCTGTTGGCCATCTTTATGTCTACTTTGGAGAAATGCCTATTCATGCTCACTTAAATTGGATTAATGATTTTTTGGGTGTTGAGTTGTATCAGTTTTTATATGTTTTGGATACTAACCTTTACCTATATTTGTCATTTGCAAACATCTTCTCCCATTCTGTATATTTCATTTTAGTTTTATTGTTTCCTTGCCTGTGCAGAAGCTTTCTGTTTTGGTGTAGTTTTCTATTTTGGTGTGTGTTGATTTTTCCTTTTTTTTCCCTTTCCCTCAAGAGACATATCTAGAAACAAGTTGCTATGGCTAATGTGAAAGGGTTAATTCCTATGTTCTCCTCTGGAATTTTTATGGTTTCAGGTCTCATATTCAGCTTCTTAATTCATTTTGAATTTATTTATGTGTATGGTTTGAGAAAGTTGAAAGTTTCAATCTTTTGCATGTTGCTGACCACTTTTCCCAATGCCACATGTTGAAGAGACTGTCCTTTTCCCATTGTATACTCTTTCCATTTTGTCAGAGACTAATTGGCCATATAGTTGTGGGTTTATTTCTATTTTTTCTCATTATCTATGTGGCTATTTTTGTGCCAGTACCAAACTGTTTTGATCACTAGAGTTTTCTACTATAACTTGAAGTCTGGTATTGTAACGCCTCCAACTTTGCTTCTCTTTTTCAAGGTAGCTTTGGGTATTTGGGGTCTCTTTGGGTTTTATACAAATTTTAGGTTTGTTCTAGTTCTGTGAAAAATGATATTGGTATTTTGATAGAGATTGCATTAAATGTGTAGATTGCTTTGGATAGTATAGACATCTTAACAATATTTGTTCTTCTAATTCATGAGCAGGGAATGTTTTTCCATTTTTTTGTGTCCTCTTCACTTTCTTTCATCAGTGTTTTATAGTTTTTAGAGTACAGGTCTTTTACTTCTTCGGTCAGGTTTATTCCCTAGGTATCATTATTTTTTTTTAAGATTTTATTTATTTATTTGATAGAGAGAACGATCACAAGTAGGCAGAAAGGCAGGCAGAGAAAGAGGGGGGAGCTGGCTCCCTGCTAAGCAGAGAGCCTGATGCGAGGCTCGATCCCAGGATCCTGAGATCCCGACCTGAGCCAAAGGCAGAGGCTCTAACCCACTGAGTCACCCAGGTACCCCAAAGATATCATTATTTTTATTGAAATTATAAATGGTACTGTTTTCTTTTTTTTAATTTATTTTAAAGATTACTTATTTATTTGAGAGAGAGAGCACACACAGAGGGAGAATGAGAGGGAGAAGCAGACTCCCCACTGAGCAGAGAGCCCAGTGTGGGGTTCAATCTCAGGACCTGAGATCATGACCTGAGCCAAAGGCAGATGCCTAACCAACTGAGCCACCCAGGCGCCTCTGGGATTGTTTTCCTATTCTCTTCTTCAACTTCTTCATGATCGGTGTATAGAAATACAACAGATTTCTTTACATTGATTTTGTATCCTGAGATTTTACTGAATTCATGTATCAATTCTAGCAACTGGTGGACTCTTTCAGGAATTTTATATAAGGAATATTGTCCTCTCCAAATAGTGAAAGTTTTACTTCTTCCTTACCAATTTGTATGTCTTTATTTCTTTTTGTTTTCTGATTGCTGTGGCTAGGACTTCCAGTACAATGTGAAATGAAGTCATGAGACTGGACATCCTTTGTCTTCTTCCTGACTGTAGAAAATCTACAAAAAAATCTTGGGTTTTTTTACCATTAAGGATAATAATGGCTGTGGGTTTTTCATTTGTGGCATTTATCATTGTCGAGGTATGTCCCCCCTAAACCTATTTTATTGAGGGCTTTAATCATGAATGGATGCTGTCTTTTGTCCAGTTATTTTTCTGCATCTATTGAAATAATCATATTGTTCTTTTCTTTTATAACTGTGATGTATCACACTGATTGATTTGTGAAAATTAAATCATCCTTGCAATTCAGAAGTAAACCCCACTTGGATATCTGGGTGGCTTAGTCATTAAGCGGCTGCCTTCGGCTCAGGTCATGATGCCAGATTCCTAGGATCGAGGCCCACATCAGTCTCCCTGCCCAGTGGGAAGTCTGCTTCTCCCTCTCCCACTCCTCCTGCTTGTGTTCCCTCTCTCACTGTGTCTCTCTCTATCAAATAATTAAATAAAATCTTAAAAAGAAAAAAAGAAATAAACCCCACTTGATTATGGTGAGTGATTGTTTTTAATGTATTGTTGATTTTGGTTTACTCCTATTTTGTTGAGGAGTTTTGTATTGATGTTCATCACAGATTTTGGCTTGTTCTTTTCTTTTTTTTTCTTGTGGTGTCTTCATCTCACCTTGATATGAGGGTAATACTGGACTCATAAAATGAATTTGGAAGTTTTCCTTCCTTTCCTATGTTTTGGAATAGTTTAAGAATAAAAGATATTAACTCTTCTTAAGTGTTTGATAGAATCTGCCTGTGAAGCCATATAGTCCTGGATGGTTTTTTTGTTTTGTTTTATTTTTCTTTTCTTTCCTTTTTTCATTATTGATTCAATTTCTTTGCTGGTCTTTGGTCTCTTCAAATTTTCTTTTTCTTCCTGTTTCAATTTTGGTAGTTTATATGTTTCTAGGAATTTATCCATTCCTTCTAGGTTGTCCAGTTTGTTGGCATATAAGTTTTCATAATATTCTCTTACAATTGTTGGTATTTCTGTGGTGTTGTTATTTCTTATTTCTCATTTGTGGTTTTCTTTCTATTTTTTTTTTTTAGTCCTTTCTCATTTTTTCTTGATAAGTCTCACTAAAGGTTTTTCAGTTTTATTGGTATTTTCAAACAACCAGATCCTAGTTTCATTGATCCCTTCTACCAGGTTTCATTTTAGTTTCTGTATAGTTTAAGTGTGCTCTAATCTTTATTAGTTCCTGCTACTGGCTCATTTATGTTTTGTTTGTTGGTCTTTTTCTAATATCTTCATGTGTAAATTTAAGTTGTTTATTTCAGATTTTTCTTGCTTTTTGAACTAGTCTGTATTGCTATAAACTTCCTTTGTAGAACCACTTTCACTGCATCCCAAGGTTTTTGGAACATTGTGTTTTCATTCGCATTTATTTCCATGTATTTTTTTATTTATTCTTTTATTTCCTCGTTGTCTCATTCATTATTTATTAGCATGTTATTTAACTTGTATTTGTCATCTTTCCAGATTCTTTTTTTTCTTATTGACTTCTAGTTTCATAGTGTTGTGGTCAGAAAAGATGTATGGTAAAACTTCAGTCTTCTTGAATTTGTTGAAGCTTGTTTTGTGGCCTAATACATGATCTATTCTGGAGAATGATCTATGTGTACTGGAAAAGAATGTTTATTCTGCTGTTTTAGAATGTTATGTTCTGAATATGAATGTCAAGTCCATCTGGTCCAGAGTGTCATTCAAAGCCATTGTTTCCTTGTTGATTTTCTGATTAGATGATATGTTCATTGATGTAAGAGGGATGTTAAAGTCTCTTATTATTATTGAATTATTACTGATTAGTTCTCTTCATTCATTATTAACTGTTTTCTATATTTATGTGCTACCATTTGGGTGCATAAATATTTACAATTGATTTTGCTGGATTGTCGTATGTATAATTACATAGTGTTTTTCTTTGTCTCTTGTTAGTCTTTGTTGTAAAGTCTATTTTGTCCAAGATTACTAGATCTGTGGTTGTTTCTGAAGATTTTCTCTGATCCTTTCTTGTTTTTCTCTCATGGTTTTCTGATTTTCTTCAGTGATATATTCCTTTCTCTTTATACCTTGCATATTAGTGGTTTGTGATATATAGTCACCATTAGGTTTGTATATAACCCCCTCTGCTTATAGAAAGCTGTATTAAGTTAAATGTCATTTAATTTTGAACCCATTTTTTATTCCTTTCCTTTCCATGTTTTAGGTGTGTGTTGCTATATTTTATATCTTTTTATTTTGTGATTTCCTTGACTGAGTTTTAAAAGTATTTTATCTATCTATCTATCTATCTATCTATCTATTTATTTATTTATTTATTTATTTAAAGAGAGAACCCTAGCGGGAATTGGGACAGAGGGAGAGGGAGAGAGAAAATCCCAGTAGACTCCATGCTGAGTGCGGAGCCTGACATGGGGCTCAATCTCATAACCCCAAGATCATGACATGGGCCAAAATCAAGAGTTGGACACTTCACTGACTGAGCCACTCAGGAGTCCCTCCATGACTGATTTTTTTTTTTTTTTTTTTTTACAGAGATATTCATTCTTACTGCTGTTGTGCTTCCTACCATTATACTGCCACTTTTGGTCTCTTCTTTCCACTCAAAGAATCCACTTTAATATTTCTTACAGGGCTGGTTTAGTGGTCATGAAATCTTTTAGTTTTTGTTTGGAAAAGTATCTCTCCCTCTATTCTCTTTTCTTTTATAAGATTTTATTTATTTATCTGACAGAGAGAGAGAGAGAGAGAGAGATCACAAGTAGGCAGAGAGGCAGGCAGAAAGAGAGGGGGAAGAGGGTTCCCTGCTGAGTAGAGAGCCCGATGTGGGACTCCATCCCAGGACCCTAAGATCATGACTTGAGCCAAAGGGAGAGGCTTTACCCCTGAGCCACCCAGGCACCCCTCTCTCCCTCTATTCTTAATGATAGTATTGCTTGATAGAGTACTGTTTGCTGCAGACTTTTTCCCATTTGGCATGTTGAATATATCATGCCACTCCCTTCTGGCTTGCCAGATTTTTTTGAAGAATCTCCTGCTATCTTTGTGGATTTTCCCTTGTGCATTACTGTCTTCATTTGTCTTGTTGCTTTAATTTTATTTTTCTTTATCACTATATTTTTTCAATTTAATTATATCTTCATATAGCTCTGCTTTTATTGAGTTTGATGAGAGTTTTCTATGCCTTCTGGATCTGGATATCTATTTTCTTCCCTAAATTAAGGAAGTTTTCAGTTCTTATTTCTCCAAATAAATTCTCTGCCCCCTCTTTTCTCTCTTCTGCTCCTGGGATTCCTATAATAAATATGTTATTACATTTGATGGAGTCACTGACTTCCTACATCTAATCTCATTTTGCATAATTCTTTTTTCTTCCTTCTGTTCAGCTTGATTATTTTCCATTACTCTGTCTTCTAGAACACTAATTAGTTCCTTTGCTCTTTCATCAGGTGTTCACTCCATTAATCATGTTTCTCATTCCATTTATTGAACCCTTTATTATGTTATTCTTTATCTCTGTGTTAAGGGTCACATTCAGATCTTTCACTCTTCTCAAGTACGGTGAGTATCCTTATGATCATTTCTTTAATTCTCTATCAGGCATGTTACTCGTATCTGTTTTGTTTAGATCTCTGACCATGGCCTTGGCCTGTTCTTTCATTCAGAATAAATTTCTCTATCTCCTCATTTTGTCTGTCTCTTTCAGACTGTTTCTGTGCAAAAAGAAAGTCAGCTCTGTCTTCTGCTCTGAAAGTAGTAACTTTTTGAAGAAGCAGTCCTTGGATGTCCTGCAGTTCAGTGTCCCCATTCAGCAGAACATGGTATTTGAAAAGAGTATCCTATGTGTGTTGCTTATGCCCTGCTATTGTGTCTGAGTTACTTTTCCTTTCAGTGAAGTAGTCTGCACAGCCTCTCTGCCTGTTGTGGACTGTACTTACTCTCTGTGATGTTAATGGGACTCAGGCAAGCCACCTCTGAGGCGGTGTGTCTGCTGGAGAACTAAGGAATGGAGTTGAGGTGTTAGCAAAATTTTCTGGGCCACTAGCCCTATGCGTAATCTCCCAAAGTGTGGTGGCTGGGGGCTGGACACATTTTGTGGTGATACTGTGTGTGGCTGGACCTGGTGCACAATGGTGGCTTGGGGTGCATGGCAAGATGCAACACAGAGGCTTGGTACTGCAAGGTGGCAGCTGTGCACCTGGTGCCTCTGTGGGGTGCAGATATTGCTTTAACAAAATTTGTCCTGGACATAGGTGCAAGGCTAGCAGGTTTGAAGTGAGTGAGTCCTCAGGAGGAGTTGTGGTTGTGGGGTACTGCGAGCAGGTTAAATAGGAAGTATCTGTGTAACCTTGGTGCAAGGGTTTATTTCTCTGCACTCTCTGTGTACATAGCTCATTCCCTTCTTTGGGCAGCCTCCCCGTGCCCTTCTGACCATCCTAAACTTTCAGATTCATCTTCTTCTCTATATTTCGTTGTGGAGTTTATTCTGCCCCTGCTTAGATTGCTTTTGGATTTATTTACCTGAAGGTGGATGATAACTAGTTATAAATGTAGGAGAGGGTGAGCTCAGAATCCTCCTACTCTGTCATCATCCCCAGCTTCTCCTGCCATGAGTTCTAGTTTTTATACTTTCTTTTAAGTTTTCTTCTAGAGTGGAGACACTGGTAAAATGTGAACCTGAAATACACCCAAATGTCTTGATTAAGTGTATATAAATGAAGTAATTAGTGACTTAATGTATAAACAAAAGTTTATTTTTTAATTGCTTCATCCAGAGATTCTTGCCTTAATTGACTAGTTTTTTGACATATTCCAATTCTGCCCAAACCGATTTTATTCTTAAAAATTAGGAGGCAGGGAAGTAAATTGAACTTCAGTCACATGAGGTTTTTTGTCTTTTGGGCCCATAATTTGAAGCTTATGTTCTGGATTGGTAGTTCTTGCATACCCTCCTCTGAGAAACCAGTACAGGATATAGCAATGCTATTCTTATAGGGAAAATGAACTTTGAAGTGGTTCACTGTTTTTTGAAACCTCTAGTGTATTAACTTAAAATAAATTTGAGAAACTAACTGTTGAAATCATGAAATAGCATTTTTACTCTGATTCTTCTTTTTTGGCCTTTTATCTGAGTTTGAAATGATGTGGGCAACTTAGGTCAGTTGCAAATGTTTTTTGGTGAGTTTCTATTTATTGTCTTTAGGTTCAAAAGTTTAAGCCACTTTGGGGCACGTGGGTAGAATGGTTCGTTAAGCAGCCAACTCTTGATTTTGGCTCAGGTCATGATGTCAGTGTAGTGGGATCAAGCTCCATGTTGGGCTCTGTGCTTTGCTTGTCCCTTTCCCTCTGCCTTTCCCCCAGGTTGTGATCTCTCTCTCTCTCTAAATTAAATAAATAAAATATTTTTTAAAAAAAGTTTGAGCTACTTTGAACTTGGTAATACGTTTACTAATGTATACTATTTCATTAGCATTTTCCAAGAAGAAGGAAATACTTAAGAGAATATTAATATTCTCTTGATATTCTCTGGTAATCATGACAGTGTGACTGATTTAAATGTGGAATCAAATTAATTTATGATTCAGTTTGGTGTAATGAGTAATAAACCTGAAAATTATTGACAATGAAAATGATCATTTTTATTGTTATCTTGTTTCTGGCTATTACTGTAATATACAATAACATTTTCTTATTATAAATTATGGATGATCAGATTCTAATAGAGATTGAATAATTCAATATGTATATCATTCCTTATCTTCCTTACTCACTTCTGAACTTTTTGTTCATATAACTATACCTCAATGCATTATTTGGTCTATATTTATAGGAACAAAAGGCCAAAACTGAGACTTGTCCCTGTGTTTAATTCAGGCTGATAATAGTGTGAATTCTATTTGTTCCTAAGTGTAGCAAGGGCATATTTTACAAATCATATTCACAATTAAGTAAGACTTAACTTCCTTTTTAATTATTAACATTTTATTTTAATTATTCATGGCAAATTTATTTCATATTCATTCATGAAATTCAGTAAGACTTCATTGTGAAGTTAAGAAAATTATGTAGGGAATTATATATTTTACATTCACACAGATGGGCTTTACTTAACTGATGAAATATTCTGTTTTCTAAAAGGTTTATTTTTTTCCTCTTGAATATCTCTAGATTGAGACAAGATGAGGTTGAATAATCTTTCCTTTTAAGATTTTATTTATTCATTGGACAGAGAGAGAGATCACAAGTAGGCAGAGAGGCAAGGCAGAGAGAGGGGGAAGCAGGTTCCCTGCTAAGCGGAGATCCCAATGTGGGGCTCGATCCCAGGACCCTGAGATCATGACCTGAGCTGAAGGCAGAGGCTTTAACCCACTGAGCCACCCAGGCACCCCAAGGTTGAAAAATCTTGACAGAAGTGTATTTTTTCCCTCCATTTTGTGTGTGGTTTCCCTAAGAGGGCAGTGTAATACTCCATAGTGGAAAGCTCACACTTTTGAGTCCAACAGGCATAAATGTGAAGTATATCTTTTTTTTAATCCAGAATTTATTTATTCAATGAGTATTATTTGTCCTATGTATTTCAGAGATAGTGAAGAGGAGTAGAAACAAATATTGCTTTCTTGGAATTTATAAATTATTGAGTTATAAAGCAAAGACAAGCAATTAAAATATTAAGCGTTTTAGATTATGTCCTTCAAGACCCTGTGGTGTTAATATACATGCCAGATTATTTGGGGAGGCGGTTTCAGAATGAGAGAGAAGACAGTAAGTTTGGGTGAAGAACTGAGGTGAAATGTCAAGAAAGACCTCAAACAGTCCCTCTGATCACTCTAGAGATGTGACAACCTTGAAAGTTATATTGTCTTGAGACAAAGACCTTGGGCTTCTATAAGCTTTCATTTACCAGTCACAGGATATGATCTACTTCTGAGAAGGGTGTGTGACCTTAAGATAAGGACTCTTTCTCTTTTGGAGGGTAATTCTGGAAAGACTCATCTTAGAGCCATCAACTGTCAATATTCTGAAGCAGGTATGAAATAAAGGTCTCCATTATGAAGGTAAGCTAGGTAGTTCAGCACAGCATCCTGACCCATTGTGATATGTCCTTTATTTTGTAGGGGCTATGCAAGTATACTCTAAGACCACACACAGAAGAATTAAACCTAGATTGGGGAGGGTCAGGGAAGTTTCCCCAAAAGCAATGACCTCTAAAATAAAAACTGTAGAATGAAGTTTAGGGAATGGATTTCAGGAGCTATGCATTCATTTGTAATTTCAAATACATATAGCAGCAATGTCCACAATAGCCAAACTGTGGAAAGAACCTAGATGTCCATCAACAGATGAATGGATAAAGAAGATGTGGTATATATATACAATGGAATACTATGCAGCCATCAAGAGAAATGAAATCTTGCCATTTGCAACGACGTGGATGGAACTAGAGGGTATTATGCTAAGCGAAATAAGTCAGTCAGAGAAAGACAATTATCACATGATCGCTCTGATATGAAGAATTTGAGAGGCAGGGCAGGAGGTTATGGGGGGGTGGGGAAGAGAAATGAAACAAGATGGGATGGGGAAGGAGACAAACCATAAGAGACTCCTAAACTCACGAAACAAACTAAGAGTTGCTGGAAGGTGGGGGGTAGGGATATGGACATGGGGGAGGGTATGTGCTATGGCAAATGCTGTGAAATGTGTAAGCCTGATGATTCACAGACATGTACCCTGGGGCAAATAATACATTATATGTTAATAAAAACTTTTAAAAAAATAATAGAATAAAATAAAATAATTTCAAATACAAACGGTCAAGACAAAAGAGAAAACTGAGTATTGAGAAAACTAAAAAAAAAAAAATATGTGTTTGGATTTAGAGTTAAGAAAATTGTAAAAGATAAGAACAAACATAGGGGTCACCTGGGTGGCTCAGTTGGTTGGGCAACTGCCTGTAGCTCAGGTCATGATCCTGGAGTCTCAGGATCGAGTTCCACATCAGGCTTCCTGCTCGGTGGGGAGTCTGCTTCTCCCTCTGACCTCTCCCTTCTCATCTTTCTCTCTCTCATTCTCTGTCTCAAATAAATAAATCTTTAAAAAAACCAAACAACAACAACAAAAAAACCAAAGATGGGACACCTGGGTGGCTCAGTCATTTAAGCATCCAACTCTTGGTTTTGGCTCAGGTCACGATCTCAGTGTTATGAGATTGAGCCCTGCATAGGGCTCTGCACTCAGTACAGAGTCTGCTTGAGATTCATTCCCTCTCCCTCTGTCCTTCCCCCGGCTCGCACTCTTGATCCCTTTAAAATAAAATAAATAAATGAGATCTTTTAAAAAGAAACAAGGACAAAGAGGTGAATGAGCTAGATCATGTCTTCTCTAATACGTTAAGAATTTATTCTTAAAGACTATGTGACCTTGAACAAATTCCTTTACCTCACTATGCCTGACATTCTTGATCTATATAATATAAAGAAAATATTATCCAATTCCAAGGATTACGCTGATGGTTGAATAAGGTAACATAATTATCCTAGCACGGTGTCTAGTAAGAGGTATGTACTCACCCTTCCATGTAGAAATGTACAAGGGAGTCTTTAGCCTTAAGCAAAGGAATGATAGCTTAGACATTTGTAATTTGGGCATACATCAGTGAAACTTCATACCAAATGGTCTCTCTCCCATTAATGAGAGCAAGTTTAGCATTCTTGAATATTATACATCAGAATTTACCTTTCCTTAAAATTAGTGAAAAGCCTAGTATAATGAGATAATTTGATTTATGTTGGGGGAGATGGGAAGTGGAAATCCGAATGTAGAGAGAAAGATGGCAGAAAAAGGGATTATGGCATCATTAAAGACACATTTACCATGTTTTACAATTTTACATCTTTTTATCCCTGGAAATGGATAATTCTGACATGTTTATATATTTGTATAAATAAGAAATTAATTTTGGTTTTGCTTATTTATTTTGCAGAAATGAAAATAATCATCTTACTCAAAGTACAATATAGTGAAATGGACTCTCTTTTTGGGCTGGTGGGAGTATAATCTGGGACAACTTTTCTAGAGAGCTGTTTGGCAGTATATATATAAGGATCAAAAATATATTTGTATCAAATATATATATATACATATATATATTTATATATGTATATATATATTTGTATCATTTGACCCATATCACATATAGAAATTCATGTTTAGGAAACAATTTGTGATAGATTCTCATGTTTATGTACAGAAATATTAATCATATTGCTATTTACAGGAGCAAAAAAAATGGGTAAAAAAACCAATGGAAAATAGTAGGAAAATAGTTATGTACACTGAGATATGTTCATATAGAAGACCGTTAGCCAAATTTAAATTTCAGGTTTGGGGGCACCTGGGTGGTTTAGTTGTTTAAGGGACTGCCTTCAGCTCAGTTCATCATCCTGGAGTCCCAGAATCAAGTCCTACATCAGAGTCTCTGCTTAGCAGGGTGTCTGACCCTCCCTTCTCATGCTCTCTCTCTCTCTCATTGTCTCTCTCAAATAAATAAAATCTTACCACTATTATAGTTTAAACTTTATAGGTACAAATATCATGTTTCTCTCACTTATCCGTGTATCCTATGAATTTTCTATTATAGTGCTTTAAATATTCAAATCTAAATGAATATACTGAATTGTAATAAACTCCCAGATGACAAACATTGAGCAAAATAGTAGACTGGTTAGACTATCAGTAGGTACCATAGAAGTTTAGTTCAATAAACAAGAGAGGATTTGATCTTTGAACTCAAGATTTTCTACTAGCAAGTAAATGCAAAGTTGTATATCACTTGTATACACCAAAAGATAAGATTGAAAAGAACCATGAGAAGATAACTGTTTCTGAAATAAGGACTTTGCTGACACACAACTGTAGAAACATGTAATCATTTTCAGTGAATGAAATTAAGAGACTCTAAAATATTTTAGGAATACTTGTGATCCCTGGAACATAAAATGTGTATTTATTTATAATGTAATATTGAGTTAAATGAAATATTCTTTGTAATGAGTTAATATTGAGTTAAAGAAATATTCTTTTTATACTATTTGTAGGAATTGCATAAGAATATCAGATTCTTGAGTACAGTATGAGCAATTGTAAATGTTTTATTATTTTATTTATCTATCTATCTATCTATCTATCTATCTATCTATCTATCTATCTATGAGAGAGAAGAGAGGGAGGGCCAGAAGTAGAAAGGGAGAGAGAATCTTAAGCAGGCTCCATGCCTAGTGTGGATCCCAATGCAGGGCTTGATCTCATGACCCTGAGATCCATCACTTGAGCCAAACCAAGGGATGGACACTTAACTAACTGAACCACCCAGGCACCCCTTCTTTTTTGGCTATTGATATGCTGAGGGCAGGATATTATACTGGCTGCATTTCTAGACACATTATATTAAGCAGTAGAATTCCAGAAGTGCTTTAAAATTGAAAGTACATATCTTGGCTATTGTAAATAATGTTGCAATACACATAGGGGTGCATATGTCTTTTTGAATTAGTGTTTTTGTTTTGTTTGATTAAATACCTAATATTTGAATTTAGAGGGTATAATGCTAAATGAAATAAGTCAGTCAGAGAAAGACAAATACCATGTGATTTCACTCATGTGTTTATGAAACAAAACAAATAGGGGTCCCTGGGTGGCTCAGTGGGTTAAGTATCTGACTCTTGCTTTTGGCTTAGGTCATGATCTCAGGGTCATGAGATCAAGCCCCACATGGGATTCTGTGCTCAGCAGGGAGTGTGCTCAGGATTCTTTCTCTCCCTCTTCCTCTCTCTATGCCCCTCTCCCCACTCTCTCTCTGAAATAAATAAATGAATACTTTAAAAAAAGAACCAAGGGACACCTGGGTGGCTCAGTTATTTAAGTGTCTGCCTTTGGTTCAGTTCATGATCTCAGAGTCCTGGAATTGAATACCTCATCAGGCTCCCTGCTCTGTGGGGAGCCTGCTTTTTCCTCTCCCTTAGCCTGTCACTCTCCCTGCTTGTGTTCTCTCACTCTCTCTCTTTCTGTCAAATATTGAGTTAAATAAAAATAAATAAAATAAATATTTAAAAAAATAAAATAAATATTTTAAAAATAAAAATAAATAAAAAATAAACAAAACAATTAAAGAAAGAAAAAGTCACAAAAAGACTTAAATATAGAGAATAAACTGATGGTTGCCAGAAGAGTGCTGGGGGATATTGGTGAAATAGGTGAAGGGGATTGAGAGTACACTTATTGTAATGAACACTGAATAATGTATGAAATTATTGAATCACGATATTGTACACTTGAAACTAATATATCATTGGATAGTAATTATACTAGAACTTAAAAATAAATAAACAAAAATTTAAAATATTTAAAAAAATGGAAATATAATGTGAATAGCAATATGCACACTCACTTCAGGAAGCTGGTTTGCCCTTTATGTACATGTGCTAATAATTTGATCAGAAAGGTAAAGAACAGAAAGAACCTAGAACTATTAGAGAAAATATATAATAATGCAGGGGATGGGCCAAACACCTGCAGTTTAGAGAAAAATAAGAGCATTTATAAAAGCCATAGAGCACTGCTTATAAAATCTAATTCCAAAGGTATTTCTTTAGGAAATACTTTACCTCAAACAAGTTTATTTCACTTTTATGCCAGTAAATCTCATTCTCCCAATCTACAATAGGAGGAAATATGTTGTCAGAAGCTTTCAAAGACTTATCAGCTAAAGGTTTTCCATGAAGTCTGAAGAAATGCAGGATTTCATACAAGGGTGATTATCACCCTTCTTATCATCTAGTCCCAGTGGTTTTATTATTATAAACAGGACTATGAAATGTAGATAAGGAAGATTTGTCTAAACCTGAAAAGAAGTGTGTACCATTTAATGTTGATGATGATCATAATGATGATGATGACAATGATCATGATAGGGATGACAGTTGTACACTTTACCATTGACAAAAAAATTCATTCACGTAGTCTGTTTTATTCTTACAATATATCTAAAGGATAATTAAGGCAAATAAACTAGCAGCACATTGGAAATGATAAACAGAGATCCAGAATGGGTCAATGATTTCCTTAAGATCGCAAAGGAATTGAAACTTTTTCTTACAAATTTAAATCCAGTGCCATTGAAATGAGGATGAAAGCAGGAAAACTTTGAATAGAACTGTTTAGCATAATGATTTCAGCTAGATTATAGAGGTTGAAAATGTATTTCACATATGGTTGACAATGAATTGAATCTATTTCTGAAGTTACTTTGAAGTACAGCTCCACTGATATAGTAAATATCCTTGGCATGTGACTTTATTTCCTTGAATTTAAATTTCTCTATCTCTAAACTGAACAAAATACTATCTACTTTTGTACTGTTATTGTGAGGATAAAATGGGACAAAATGTGTTAAAGTGCCTTGGAATATTCAGTAAAAGTTCCATTTCCTTCCTCACTTCAAGAGAGATGAGAGACTAAAAAACACAGGTACAGATGGGCCATAGATTGAGCTCAAAGAAACATTCAAGTTCGGGAGGGTTTATCAGACTTTCAGAGATGAGGTTTATCACACTTCATATGATGTAGGGATGCTAAAAACAGGAAGAACCAATATAAGTGGTGTTAAGGGACAAGTTTTTTGAGCTTTGCCTCCTTTTATATGCCCTCCTGCATGTGGGGGCAGGAAACAATTAGAAGCAGCATGTTTAAAATGAGAAAGTTAAGGGACACCTGGGTGGCTCAGTCCTTAAGCCTCTACCTTCAGCTCAGGTCATGATCCCAAGGTCCTGCGATAGAGCCCCGCATCGGGCTCCCTGCTCTACAGGAAGTCTGCTTCTCCCTCTCCCATTCCCCCTGCTGTGTTCCCTCTCTTGCTGTGTCTCTCTCTGTCAAATAAATAAATAAAATATTTTTTAAAAATGAGAAAGTTAAAAGACTGCAGATGCAGATAGATCTTGATCTATCCAGAAAATAAATGATACAGAATCTTTCTCGACTTTCTCACAGTTTTGTCACAAATAGTCAACAAATAATTGTTCAGTAGCAGCCAACAATAAATAATACTATAATTTTAGAATGATCACTTTGGAAGCTAAAGGAATTTTTTCAGCACATCCATGTTTGGTGTTTCTCTGTATTTGAAAATGAAAGTTAAACTTAATGTGTTACATTGTTATATGTCAAACATCTCTTTTAAATTAAGCTCTTGAAAGGCAAAGACAATATATAACATTGTTTATATAAAATAGCATACAAATAAGTATTTATTTAAATATTTGTGTGCATTTATTTTTTGGCTTGGCTATAGACCTTAGGACCTTTATCATAGTACTATATTTGGCTATGAATTTCATAATCAATACTTAATATTACTTATTGGTTCCATGTCAGATATGAGGTTGTTTTTTAAGAAATTAAAAACTTTTTTCTTGTTATGTTCTATGTTTAATCTTAGAATTCACAGAGAGGGTGCAAAGGCCAACATTATTACCACAGAATGAGATGGAGCACAGAAAACTGTTTTTACAAATTCATTTATAAAAAGCAAGTCTTGGTGTCATGTACCATAATAATATGATTTTAAACAAAGCCTTCACCAGTGAAAATAATAGAATATCACAGAGAGAATCATCCAGTATATTTTATTTTGGTGTTCATATTTTGACACCCTGCTGACTTCTAGCTGGGTTAGGTTTCTATATATTTGTCAAAAAGTAGCTCCTTATGTAGGCTTCAAATACAGAATAAAAACAAGATTTATTGTTTACTAGAAAGGAGGGCGTCTACATAACATGTATGTTTGTGTTTGAGGTAAAGTGTGCAGTTAGGAGTAGGAGAAAAGTGATGACTAAAATTTCAATATCACATGGACAGTAATTTAGAATTAACTTATTTGATATAGACATCATTTAAAAGAGAAGAATAAAGCTTCATTATTATGGATGAATTCATTTTTCACTTATTTGTTTGGTATTTCCAAAAAGAAGACTGTTGCATTTTAGTAAAGTTTTAGTCAGTGGATCCAGCTAAATATCAAGTATAACCGTCCCTCAAAACAATGTACTACTTAAAATATAACTATGAGAAATTGTATTAGCCTGGCAAGCATGCTTAAATGTTACCTTAAGAAAAACATGCATTAGCAACAGGTCTCTGGGGGAGAGGATGATTTACATCTTGGAAGCCCAGCAGCTGGGAATGCCTGGCCTGCTCAGGGTGGAACGCCACCTGCTTCATTTTTGATGTTATCTCCCCTGACTCAGAGACAGCCTACCATTAATTAAGACTATCCTCTTAATTGTGCTTGCTCAACTATAAATTCTATACTGCTTGACCATATATAATCTACTCTCCTTACTTATCTATGAGATTTGTAATCAATGTATAACTCATATTCCTTCTTGTTTATCTACAAGGCATATGGTTAATGTAGAGCTGTTTTCTGCTCCTTTGTTAGTTGTTATCTTGTATCCAATAAATACAGGACTGAGGAGTTGTTCAGGGAGACAGTCTTCTCTGCTGTTGACCCCTGCTCCCTTCGTCTTGCAGCTAACTCGTTTGTGCCTCATTCTTCTCCCGTGCACTGTCAGGAAGCAGCAATCAAGTGTTAAGTTATAGGACTTAGAAGAAAGAAGGGAAATATTGACCAAGAACTTTCTGTGCTTTGAACTAAGTAAAATTGACGAGGGAGCCTAGAAAGTTTAGCAATAACAGTAGTGATTTTTTTTTAATCCTCCAAGTTCACTCTTACAGTTCCTATGCATCAAGATGTCTTATTGTCAATAATGTATAGTAATAATGACCCTCCTCCTTTGCTCTTATCATTAGTGGGTTTATGCTAAGTGTTCAGCATTTTAGTCAATTTGGGACTGATTAAGATGTCAGTGAGGGGTGGCTCAGTGGGTTAAAGCCTCTGCCTTCAGCTCAGGTCATGATCTCAGGGTCCTGGGATCGAGCCCTGCGTTGGGCTCTCTGCTCAGCAGGGAGCCTGCTTCCCCCTCTCTCTCTGCCTACTTGTGACCTCTCTCTCTCTCTCTGTCAAATAAATAAATAAAACCTTAAAAAAATCAGTCAGCGAAAACCAAATAAACTACATTATAGTTGAAGATTTCACATTGGAACAAACATATTAATACTGGAATTACCCTTTCCTAAAATTCATATGCAATGGAAAGAAAGAAAATGGTTGTCAAATTCAATTATAGATAGATGCTTTTATGTTTGTTCTATTGGAAATCATAAATATGACCCAGATTTTTGGAATGAAAAGTTAAAAAAAAAACAGAAGTAAGTTTTTTATATATATTGGATATTAACCCCTTATCAGATAAATCATTTGCAGATATCTTCTCCCATTCAATGAGTTGTCTTTATGATGGTTTCTTTTGCTATGCAAAAGCTTTTAATTTTGGTATAGTCCAAATAGTTTAATTTTGTTTTTTACTCCTTGCCAAAGAAGACATATCTAGAAAAATATTTCTAAACCTGATATCAACTCAATAACAAAAAACAAATAATCCAATTTAAAATGGGCAGAACATATGAACATTTTTTTTTAGAGAGGGAGGGTGGTACAGACAGAGAGAGAGGGATAGAGAGAGACAATCTTTTTTTTTTTTTTTTTTAAGATTTTATTTATTTATTCGACAGAGATACAGATCACAGGTAGGCAGAGAGGCAGGCAGAGAGCAAGTGGGAAGCAGGCTCCCTGGTGAGCAGAGAGCCTGATGCGGGGCTCGATCCCAGGACCCTGAGATCATGACCTGAGCCGAAGGCAGAGGCCTTAACCCACTGAGCCACCCAGGCGCCCCTAGAGAGAGACAATCTTAAGCAAGCATCATGCCCGGTGTGGAGCCCCGTATGGAACTCAATCTCACAACGTGGAAATCATGACTTGAGTCAAATCCAAGAGTTGGAGCTTAACACATTGAGCCAACTGGGCACCCCTAAGACATGGACATTTTTCCAAAGAAGGCAAAGATAGCTAGCAGACATGAAAAAAAGCTCAACATCTCTATCATCAGGGAAATGCTAATCAAAACGTCAGTGAGGGGTTCCTAGGTGGCTCAGGCAGTTACACATCTGCTTACAGCTTAGGTCATGATCCCAAAGTCCTGGGATCAAGCCCCACATTGGGTTCCCTGCTCAGTGAAGAACCTACTTCTCCTTCCTTTGCCTCTTCTCCCCACTCGTGCACTCTCTCTCTCACTCTTATTCTTGCTTTCTCAAATAAGTAAATAAGTAAATAAAATCTTTTAAAAATCCACAATGAGATAGCACCTCACATCCTTTAGAATGGCGAAAATAAAAAACAAAAGAAACAACCAGTGTTAGTGTGGTTGTTTGGGGAAAAAAAAAGTAACCATTATGAACTGTTAGTGGGAATGCAAACTGCCTCAGCCACTGTGGAAAACAGAATGGAGGTTCCTCAAAAATTAAAAATAGAATTCCCATATGATTCACCAATTCCATTATTCAGTATTTAGCCAAAGAAAATAGAAACACTAACTCAAAAAAAATACATGCATCATTATGTTTATTGCAGCATTATTTATAACAACCAAGAGATGTAGGGGTGCCTGGGTGGCTCAGTGGGTTAAAGCCTCTGCCTTTGGCTCAGGTCATGATCTCAGGGTCCTGGGATGGAGCCCCACATCAGGCTCTCTGCTCAGTGGGGAGCCTGCTTTCCCCTCTCACTCTGCCTGCCTCTCTGCCTACTTGTAATCTCTCTGTCAAATAAATAAATAAAGTCTTTAAAAAAAGAGAAAAAAAATAACCAAGAGATGTAAATAACACAAGCAACACAATTGTCCATCGATACAGAATATCTCATAATATGTGAATATATATAATGGAATATTACTTAGCCACAAAAAAGAATGAAATCATGCTATTGGCAACAACATGAATGGATTGAAAGGGTATGAAATACATCAGTTAGAAAAGACAATGCAATATGATTTTACTCATATGTGGAGTTGAAGAAACAAAATAAACAAAAAAAAGAGACAAACAAAAAAACATACTCTTAAATAAAGAGAAACTGGTGGTTGTCAGATTTAGGTGGGTGGGGAGATGGGTGAAATACATGAATGGGATTAAGAGTACACTTATTGTGATGAAAACTGAGTAATGTATGAAACTGTTGAGTCACTATGTTCTAAACCGGAAACTAACATAGCACACTATGTTAATTACACTGGAATTAAAAATAAATGCATAAAATAATACAATAACAGGTGAATATTATTTATTTTTAAACTGTAATTATAAATCTATAATAAATGAAGAAATTATTAATATTTTTACTACTTTTTAAAGTTTGTACAAGCTTTGGAAAGGCTGAGTTACTAAAAATAACATAAACATAAAATTTAAAACAGATTTAAACAAAGTTTTAAAATATTTAAGCTTCAATGTTTATATGGTGGCTTTGGAAATCTAGGACACATATTTGTGTATTCCATTAAGAAAGGTGTTCTTTGAGGAAGGAGAAAGATAGGAGAAGGAGTAGGGGAATCCTATTTCAACTGGTCCCCTAAATTTAGCTGGATATCTCAAGACCATTCTGAACACCCATGAAATCAACCTGAGATGTAAGAAGATATATCTGGATCTCCACAAACAGAATATCTCTGGTGTTTGGTCTCGAAGTATGAAATGAGGAGCGGCAATTTCACAGGCAGATATCTGAAGATAAATATAAGGGGGAGGAAGCCCCTTTAAGCACTTGAGACAGGAAAGTGAAATAACACAGGAGCACAAGAACCTCCCACGCTGGGGACACGGCACAGACTCACAGACTTGTAGCAGTGGAGAAAGAAATTTAGGGCAGCCCCCAGACTGAACTCTGGACCTTTGGGAGCACCTATGCAAACTGGGGGTGACTGGCAGTTTTAGAAGCACAAAAGGCAGAGATGTGCCCAGATCAGGAAGTGAGGGCTGCAAGTGCTACTGTGGGATGTACAGCCCAGGGCCCTGTAGTTTTTAGCATCACAGACAGAAACGGACATGGTGTGGTCTGGAGAGCTCAGTGAAGATCAGACTGCAATCTCTCTGTTCTGAGACAGAGGTTTGGATACAGTCACTTATCCTCTGAATCTCAGAAGAGACGTGTAAAGCCACCAGAAAAAGTCAGAAGAGAACAAAAGGCCCTGAAAAATTGGTTTTCACTGAACCCATCCCCCTTACAGGGGGCAGGACAACTCTACCCAAACTGGGTTACGTGAGTAAGCATGGCAGGCCCCTCCCCAAGAAGATAGGCTGGAAGAACAAAAGGCCAACAACCCTAAGTCCCTATAAAACAAGTACATCTTGCTTGGGTTGTGGTCATTAATTTGGATTCTACATTCCCTCAACCACACCTCAACAGAATAACTAAGAGGAGGAACTGCCAACAAAGGAAAAAAGCAAAGACTGTGGCCCCTGCCACAAAACTAATGGATATGGATATAACCAAGATGTCAGAAATTGACTTCAGAGTACTAATTATTGAGGTGATAGCTAGACTTCAGAAAAATATTAACAACAATATAGACTCTCTAAGGGCAGACATGAGATCTAATCAGGCCTAATTTAAAAATGCTATGAATGAAATGCAGTTTAAACTGGATATTCTGACTGCAGAGTAAATGAGGCAGAAGAACTAATTAGTGAGATAGTGGATAAGATGATAGAAAAGATTGAAATTTAGGTGGCATGGGAAAAACAAATTAAAACCCAAGGAATCAAACTGAGAGATTGGTGACAGACTAGAATGTTCTAATATCAGAATTATTGAGATCCTTGAGTCGGCGGAGAGAGAGAGAGGTCTAGAAGATATATTTAAGCAAATCATAGTTGAGAACTTGCCTAATCTGGGGAAGGAAAGAAGTATTCATGCCCTAGAAGCAGAAAGGACCCCTCCCAAGATCATTGAGAACAGACCAACACCATAACATATAATAGTACAATTTGCAAATCTTAGATCCAAGGAAACAATCTCGAAACTGGTGAGGGGGAAGAGATTTCTTACCTACAGAGGGAGAAACATCAGAATAA
This sequence comes from Nasua narica, assembly GCA_028533885.1. Classification (NCBI taxonomy): domain Eukaryota; kingdom Metazoa; phylum Chordata; class Mammalia; order Carnivora; family Procyonidae; genus Nasua; species Nasua narica. Next base: position 58,352,840 of record CM052801.1, on the reverse strand, counting down.
TGTCAGACCTGTCCACAGAGGCCTGGAAGGTCAGAAAGAGCTGGCAAGACATATTCAGGGTACTAAATGTGAAGAATATGGAGCCAAGAATACTTTATCCAGCAAAATCGTCATTCAGAATGGATGGAAGATAAAGAGCTTCAGTACTGAAAGAATATGTGACCACCATGCTGGCCCTGCAAGAAATATTAAGGGGGGGTTATAAAAAAGAAGAAAGACCCCAAGAGTGATATAGAACAGAAATATACAGAGACAATCTATAGAAATAAAGACCTCCCAGGCAACATGATGATAATAAATACATATCTTTCAATAATCACTCTCAGCATGAACGGCCTAAATGCTCCCATAAAATGGCACGGGGTTACAGATTGGATAAAAAGACAGGACCCATCCATATGCTGTCTATAAGAGATGCATTTTGAACCTAAAGATACATTCAGACTGAAAGTGAAGGGACAGAGAACCATCTTTCAGGCCAATGGACCTCAAAGGAAAGCTGGGGTAGTGATCTTCATATCAGACAAATTAGATTTTAAGCTAAAGACTGTAGTCAGAGATACAGAAGGACTCTATATCATTCTTAAGCAGTCTATCCAACAAGATCTAACAATTGTAAATATCTATGCCCCTAACATGGGAGCAGCCAACTACATAAGCCAATTCTTAATCAAAATAAAGAGACATATTGATAAGAATATGATAATTGTAGGGGATCCTAAGACTGCACTCAGAGCAATGGACAGATCATCTAAGCAGAAAATCAACAAAAAACAAGAGCTTTGAATGACACACTGGACCAGATGGACCTCATAGATATATACAGAGCATTCCACACAAAAACAACAGATTACTCATTCTTCTCAAGGGGACATGGAACTTTCTCCAGAATAGATCACATACTGGGTCGCAAATCAGGGTTCAACTGAAACCAAAAGACTGACATTATTTCCTGAATATTCTCAGACCACAATTCTTTGAAACTGGAACTCAATCACAAGAGAAAGTATGGAAGAAATTCAAACACTTGGAAGCTAAGGACCATCCTACTCAAGAATGATGGGTCAACCAGGAAATCAAAGAAGAACTTAAACAATTCATGGAAACCAATGAGAACCAAAACACATTGGCCCAAAACCTATGGGTTAAGGCGAAGTCGGTCCTAAGGGGGAAATATATAGCCATCCAAGCCTCACTCAAAAAAAAAAGAAAAGAAAAGAAAAGAAAAACCCAGAATAACAAACTCTTTTTACACCTTAAAGAACTGTAAAATCAACAACAAATTAAGCCTAACCCTGATCTGTGGGCATTGAGGCAAGCTCCCCATGGGGCTGTGTTGAGGGCGGGGGTCAGGTTGTTTGTTAGCCTGCAGGTTTTTTGTTCAGGAGCATGGCAAAATGTGGGGGTTCCCTCATGGGGGCTTGCAGGTTTCTCCGGCTCTCCTTGCAGGTTCTCCCCAGCTCTGAGGGATTTGCGCAGCTCCAAAAGGCACGGTATCCTTCAGGTGGCCTGGTGAATTCTTGTGATGTGGTTCTTGGGTCCTCAATCTGGACGGCTTGCGGTTCTGGCCTCTGGGAACAGAAGCCTGAAAATCCAACCTCGGATTAGGGTTAGGGCAAAGGTCATGGCAAGTCCCGATTCACAGGCGCTGTGGCAAGTTCCACAGGGAGCTGAGTTGAGATAGGGGGGCAGGCTGGGTGTCATCCTGCGGGTTTATATCTAGGGTGTCTGTAGAATGTGGGGGTGGCCTCATATGGAGCATGTAGTTTTCTCCTGCCCTGAGGGTTTTTTGCAGCTCCAAAAGGCATGGTATCCTTCTCGGATGCTGGTGAAGTCCTGTGGTGTGACTCCGGGGTCCTCAATCTGTAGGGCTTGTCAGCCAGGACTCTGGGGACAGAAAGATAAAAACCCAACCTAGGGTTATGGTTAGGGCCTAGGGTCATGGCAGGCCTGATCTATCTGCACTGAGGTGAGCTCCCCAGGGGAATGAGTTGAAGGTGGGTGTCAGGCTGTGTGTTAGTCTGTGGGCTTTTTTGTTCAGGAGGGCTGCATAATGTGGGGGTGCCCTCCGGGGTCTTACAGGATTCTCCTGTTCTGAGGGTTTTGCATAGCTCCAGAATGCGTGGTCTCCTTCTGGGGGACAGGCAGGTCCTGTGGTGTCGCTCTGGGGTCCCAATCTGGAGAGTTGGTAAGGCAGGCCTCTTGGGATGGAAGCCAGAAAACACAACCTAGGGTTAGGATTAAGGCCTAAGGGCATGGCAGGCCTGAGCTAAGGGCCCTAAAGCCTGTTCCCCACTAGAGCGTGTTGAGTTGAGGGTGGCAGCAGGCTGAGTGTCAGCGTGTGGGTTTGTGTGCAGATGGACCGCTGATGTTGGGGGTGACCTCATGGGGGGGCATGCAGATTTCTTGTGCTTTGAGGGTTTTGCACAGCTCCAAATGGTTCAAGGTCTGAGCTCAGGGGACCCAATCTGGAGGGTTTGGTGGAGAGGCCTCTGGGCAGGAAAGCCTGAAACCCAGCATAGGGTTAGGGCCTAGGGGCCTGGCAACCCAGATCTGGGGGTGCTGAGGTGAGCTTCCCGGGGGGCTTAGTTGAGGACAGGGGTTTTTTGGCTATTTGTTTTTTGGCTTTTGAGTTTGTGGAGTTCTTTAAAGATCTTGGATACAGCCCTTTTTCTGCAGTGTCATTTGCAAATATCTTCTCCCATTCTGTGGGTTGGTTCTTTGTTTTGTTGACTGTTTCCTTTGTTGTGCAGAAGCTTTTTATCTTAATGAAGTCCCAACAGTTCATTTTTGCTTTTGTTTCCTTTGCCTTTGGAGATGTGGCTTTTTTTTTTTTAAAGATTTTATTTATTTCTTTGACAGAGAAAGCCACAGCAAGAGAGGGAACACAAGCAGGGGGAGTGGGAGCAGGAGAAGCAGGCTTCCCCACCCCAGCAGGGAACCTGGTGCAGGGCTCAATCCCAGGACTCATGACCGGAGCCAAAAGCAGACGCTTAATGACTGAGCCACCCAGAGCCCCTGGAGATGTGTCTTGAAAGAAGTTGCTGTGGCCAGTGTCAAAGAGGTTACTGCCTATGTTCTCCTCTAGGATTTTGATGGATTCCTGCCTCATATTCTGGTCTTTCGTCCACGTTGAGTTAATCTTTGTGTATGCTGTAAGAGGTTGGTTGAGTTTCATTCTTCTGTATATGGCTGTCCAATTTTCCCAGCATCTTTTATTGAAAAGACTTTCTTCCATTGGATATTTTTTCCTGCCTTGTTGAAGATTAATTGACCATAGAGTTGAGGGTCCATATCTGGGCTCTCTACTCTATTCCATTCATCTGTGTGTCTGTTTCTGTGTCAGTACCATGCTGTCTTGGTGATGGCAGCTTTGTAATGAGGCTTGAAATCAAGCAACGTGATGCCCCCAGCTTTGTTTTTCAACATTTCCTCAGCGATTCGGGGTCTTTTCTGGTTCCATACAAAAATTTCAGATTGTTCCAGCACTTTGAAAAATGCCCATGGTATTTTGGTCGGGATGACGTTGAAAGCATAGATTGCACTGGGAAGCATAGACATTTTAACAATGTTTATTGTTCTGATCCATGAGCATGGAATGTTTTTCCATCTTTTTGTGTCTTCTTCAATTTCTTTCATGAGTGTTCTGTAGTTCCTCGAGTATAGATCCTTTACCTCTTTGGTTAGGTTTATTCCAAGGTATCTTAAAGTTTTTGGTGCTATTATAAATGGAATCAATTCTTTAATTTCCCTTTCTACAGTTTCATTGTTAGTGTATAAGAACACATCTGATTTCTGTGCATTGATTTTGTATCCTGACACATTACTGAATTGTTGTATGAGTTCTAGTAGTTTGGGGGTGGAGTCCTTTGGGTTTTTCACATAAAGTATCATATCATCTGCAAAGAGAGAGAGTTTGACTTCTTTGCCAATTTGAATAGGTTTTATTTCTTTTTGTTGTCTGATTGCTGTTGCTAGGACTTCTAGTACTATGTTGAACAAGAGTGGTGAGAGTGGGCATCCTTGTTTTGTTCCTGATCTTAAGGGAAAGGCTGTCAGCTTTTCCCCATTGAGAATGATATTCACTGTGGGCTTTTCATAGATGTTCATCATCGTTAGCCATGAGGGAAATTCAAATCAAAACCACATTGAGATACCACCTTATACCAGTTAGAATGACCAAAATTAACAGGACAGGAAACTAAAACTGTTGAAGAAGATGTCGAGCTAGGGTAACCCTCTTACACTGTTGGTGGGAATGCAAGTTGGTGCAGCCACTTTGGAAAACAGTGTGGAGGTTCCTCAAAAAATTAATACAGCTATCCTATGATCCATCAAATGCACTCCTGGGTATTTACCACAAAGATACAGATATAGTGAAAATAAGAGCCATATGTACCTCTGTGTTCATAGCAGTAATGTCCACCATAGTCAAACTGTGGAATTAGCCAAGATGCCCTTTAAAAGATGAATGGATGAAGAAAATGTGGTCCATATATACCATGGAATATTATGCAGCCATCAGAAAGGACGAATACCCAACTTTTGCATCAACTTGGTTGGGTCTGGAGGAGATTATGCTGAGTGAAAAAAGTCAAGCAGGGACAGTCAATTATCATATAGTTTCACTTATTTGTTGAACATTAGGAATAGCATGGAGGACATTAGAAGAAGGGAAAAATGAAGGGGGAGAAATAAGAGAGGGAGATGAACCATGAGAGACTATGGAGTCCAAGAAACAGACTGAGGGTTTTAGAGGGAAGAGGTTAGAGGATAGGTGCCCAGTAATGGGTATTAAGGAAGGCAGGTATTACATGGAGCACTGGATGTTATACACAAACAATGAATCATGGAATGCTACATCAAAAACTAGTGATATACTCTATGGTGACTAACATAACATTATAAAAATAAATAAACAAAATCAAGTTTGTAATAAGAGAACTAAAAAAGAGAGATTTTGCAAAATAGTACAGAGATCCCATGTACCTCTTACCCAGCTTCCCTAAAATAATAATAATAATAATAAAATTGTTAAAAATAAAACATTGGCATTGGTAATATTTTACTAAATAAACTATGGATCTTAATCAAATTTCCTCACTTTGTTAATGTTCTTAATGTATTTTTTAATTTTTATTTGAATTCAATTAGCCAACATTTAGTACATCATTAGTTTCAGATGTAGAGTTCATTTATTTATCAGTTGCATATAACACCCAGGGCTCATCACATCACATGCCCTCCTAAATGCCCATCACCCAGTTACCCCATCCCCCCAACCACCTGCCCTCCAACAACCCTCAGTTTGTTTTTTATAGTTAAGAGTCTCTTATGATTTGTCTCCCTCTCTGATTTCTTCTTTTTATTGTGCTTTAATATTTTCAGTTTTGGGGGCACCTGGGTGGCTCAGTCAGTTGAGTGTCTGACTTTGGCTCAGGTCACGATCTCAGGGTGCTGAGACCAAGCCCCACCTGTGGCTCCCTGCTCAGAATGGAGTCTGCTTGTCCCTCTGCACCTCACCCTACCCATGCTCTCTCTTTCTCTCTCTCAAAAAAATTTTAAAAAATCCTTAAAAAATACAAAATACATGGAATTTTCATTCTTTCTTATATTATTATACTGAAAATGCATGAATATCATGTTTATTGTTTATTTTTGTTTTGTTTTTACTTTATTGGATTGAAAATTAATGACACTGAATATGAATATAAAAAATGTTTGCACATTTTTACACTTTATTTTAATATTTGCAGTTGTTTCACTCACATAAAAGTCAAAAGCATTTTTAAACATCTTCTGTTTAATTACTATTTTTATTGTTATATATATACTAAACTATATTATATACAGTTATATATATAGTTAGATATATACTATGTATAGTAAATATATAGTAAATTTACCATCTTAACTATCAGTAACTATACAGTTTACAGTTTTACAGTTATACAGTGTGTTTGAAATGATCATCACCTCCCAAATCCAGAATAATTTTATCATGCCAAACTGAATTTCTGTACTCATTAAACAATAATTCCCCATTATATCCTTCCCCCAGGTCCTGGTAATCATTATACTACTTTCTGTCTCTAATGAATTTGACTATTCTGGATACCTCATATAATTGGAATTACACAATATTTTTGTTGTTACTGACATTTCATTTAACATAATGTCTTTAATTTCTATCCATGTGGTAGCATGTGTCAGAATTTTGCCCATTTTAGGGCTGAATAATACTTCATTGTTCCATTCCTACTATATAGAACATTTTGTTTATCCATTCATCTGTTAGTAGACATTTGGTTGCTTCTATCTTTTGGCTATTGTGAATAACATTACTATACATGTGGTTATACAAGTATTTATTCAAGACCCTGACTCCAATATTTTTTGAATACATATCTAGAAGTGGAGTTTCTGGAATATATGTTAATTCAATATTTAATTCCTGAGGAACTGCCATGCTGTTTTTTTTAATTATTTCAGAAGTAGAATTTAGTGATTCATCAATTGCTTATTACACCAGTGCTCATTACATCAAATACCCTTTTAAAAGCACATCATCCAGTTATACCTTCTCCCCACCCACCTCCCCTCCAGGAACCCAGTTTGTTTCCTAGAGATCAGATCTCTTATGGTTTTTTCCCCCTCTCAATTTTCATCTTATTTTATTTTTCCTTCCCTTAGCTTATGTTCATCTGTTTTGTTTCTTAAATTCCACATATGAGTGAAATAATATGATATTTGTCTTTCTCTGACTGACTTATTTCACTCAGCATAACACCCTGTAGTTCCATCCATGTTGTTGCAAATGGGAAGATTTAATTCTTTTTGATGGCTGAGTAATATACTATTGTATATACATGTACCTCTTCTTTATCCATTCATGTGTCCATGGAAATCTAGGCTCTTTCCATATTTTGGCTATTGTGAACATTGCTGCTATAAATATTGGGGTGCATGTATTCCTTTGAATCACTATGTTTGTATCATTTGGGAAAAAATCTAGTAGTGTAATTGCTAGGTAGTATGGTAGCTCTATTTGTAACTTTTTGAGGTACCTCCATACTGTTGTCCAGAGTGGCTGCTCCAGTTTGCATTGCCATCAACACTGTCAAAGGGTTCCCTTTTCTCCGCATCTTCATCAACATCTGTTGTTTCCTGAGTTGTTAATTTTAACCATTCTGACCAGTGTGAGGCGATATCTCATTGTGGTTTTGATTTGTATTTGTTGACCATTTTTTCATGTGTCTGTTGGCCATTTGTATGTCTTCTTTGAAGAAATGTCTGCTCATGTCCTCTGACCATTTTTTATTGGAATTTTTGTTCTTTGGGGGTTGAGTTTGAGAAATTTTTGTTTGTTTCTTTTTTTTAAATAGATTTTAGATATTAGCCTTTTATCTGATAAGATATTAGCAAATATCTTCTCCATTCTGTAGTGTCATACAGTTTTCACCAAGACTATGCCATTTACATCTCAACCAGCATATTCAAAGATTCCAATTTCCGTGCATACTGACTTTTTTTTAAACTTATAATAACTATCCTAATGAATTTGAAGTGGTATCATATTGTGGTTTTGATTTACGATTTCCTGCTGATCGTGGTGGTGTGGATCTTTTCATGTGCTTATTTGCCATTTTTGCATCACCTTTGGAGAAATGACTAATCAAGTTCTTTGCCTATTTTTGAATTGAGTTTCTTTTTTTGTTGCTGAGTTGTATGAGTTAATAAACTCTGGATATTAACCCTTATTAAATATATAATTGCAAACATTTTCTCACACTTTTTGAATTGTCATTTCACTCTGTTGATAGTGTCTTTTGATGCACAATTTTTTTTTAATTTTTGTGAAATTCAATTTATCTATTTTTTCTTGCCTATGATTTTGGTGTCATATCCAATAATCACTAAACTCAATGTCATGAATATCTTCTCATTTACTTTTCATTCTTATGTTTAGGTATTTGAGTCTTTTGAATTAATTTTTGTATGTGATGTAAGGTTAAGGTCCAACTTCATTATTTTACATGTGGATATCTGGTTTTTTAAGCATACATGTGCATGAAAAGACTGTTTATTCCCCATTGGATCCTTTCAGTACCCTTGTCAAAACTCATTTGACCTTATATGTAAAAGTTTTTTTTAATGGAGTCTATATAATATTCCATTGTCTTTTATATCTGTCTTTATGACTGTTTAGGGGAAATCTCAGATTTTTTCTTCCTATGTGTGTTTCTTTCCTCTGAGTTTCCTTTATTACTCCATCAGAACACTTCATTTCTGATACTTGTGGTCACCAAATATGTGGAGATTTTTGCCCACAGTAAGCAATTCTCTGTGACAACAGTTGAATGTCCTACAATTTAACTTAATTCTGAAATTACATACCCATAGATAGAATTAGATCCCATAGGTTAAGACTTGGCCCACAAGACTGCCCCCACCCCCCTCCCACACACACACACTTTGGATTACAGTCACAGGCCTAGATGATCACCTTTCCTTCTGACTAGCGGGCTACATATTGGAGGTTCCAAGGACTCCCCTCCTTGGGTTTGATTACTTTGTTAGAGTGGCTCAAAGAATTCAGGGAAACAGTTACTTATGTTTACCAGTTTATTAAAGGATATGGTAAAATATACAGATGAACAGCCAGAGAAGGAGATACATAGGATGAGTTCTGGGACAGTCATGAGTATAAGAGTTTCTGTCCCTCTGAAGTTGAGGTACGTCACCCTCTCCATGTTGTATTTTCCAGTTTGGAAACTCTCTGAACCCCCCTACTATTGCAATTTTATGGAGACTTTCTCATATAAGCATAATTAATTACTAACTCAATCCTCCAAAGAGGGGAAAGGGGCACCCCTCCATCACCTCATCTTACTCAGAGTCACGTCTATAAAACAAAGATATTCCTAGTACTCTTATCACTTAAGAATTTGCAAGGATTTCAGGAGCTCTGTGCCAGGAACTTAGGACAGAGATCAAGTATGTATTTTCTATTATCTTATAGTCTCTCCCCATTGCCACTGTCTCTGGCCATGGACTTCTTATAGCAAAATGACGCACAAATCAAAAATTATTCCAAATTACTAGAATACCATGCAGTCATTAATAATATTTCCAGTCTATCATCATATCATATGAAAACTTCCTCCCTAGACTAAGCTCCTCAGATTTGCAAGTTTCCATTTGATCTTGTCAGATTCCAAAAACAGGAGTGATTGCCACAATAATATGGCTTCATCTTTTCAGTATCCTATATAATTGAGCTAGGAGACAATATCTCTTGCTCTGAGCTTCTTTCAAGTTGTTAATGTAATACTGGATTTCCCTTATTACATAACTCATTTATCCATTACTTTACCTTTAACTATTATTCCTCCTTCTCTCCATTTATACCCAATCCTAACCTTTGGAAGGGCTATTAGGTTTGGTCATTGTACTGGTATAGACTTCAGGTAGCAATTTCAGTCTAGCAAGTTCCTCCTGCTCAATCCACCCCCATTTATATCAGGTTAAGTTACAGGTGCAGAACTAGTGAGATATTTTCACCACTATGCAATATATTCATTTATTGTTAGCCCCATTTTTTTTTCAGATGGGTTGAAGGCACATCCTGCTCCGTCAGGCCCTTAGGAATTCTGTCATAAAAGTTAAAAACATAGTTTTAGCTTTTTGCTTAAGAATTACCCCTGCTTCCAGCCCTTGTAGTTGCCAACCTGGTCCTACGACCATTGTATCAGATAGAAAAAGAAAAAAAATACAAAACAGAGTTGAGATGATGTGGGGAAGAAAGCATACCAGCACCTTCCTCCACACTCTTTTCCCCAAATCTACCAGTAAAAAAGAGAAATCTATCCAGTGGAGGCACTTCTTCAGCCCTACTTACATTAATATTGAGTGTGAGTACACACTTGTGAATGAATTAAAAACTTGAAGCTCCTAATCATGGCTTGGTTTTCTTAGTAACCATCCCATATCCAAAAGCCCCCTCAGAGTCACCTCAGTGGAAAAAAAGAGGTTCCTAGTACTCTTATTACTTAGGAATTTACAAAGATGTCAGGAGCTCTGTGCTTAACATTTATTCTTTCATCTTCCCTTGTTTTAATTGTTTATTCCAATTCTCTGTACTCTCAGGAGGCTATCTCTTTGCTCATTGTTGGACATCATGGATAGAAAAGTATGTTCTCAAGAAATAAAGGTCAGCAATTCAAATTAGTGTAATATATTCTGTTCTATTTTTTTAAATATCACTCTGAGGATTTTTATCTACTGTCATATAAGCAAACTCAGTCCAGAATAAATGTCTATTCTTGTTGGAACTCATCTGTAGCACCCCTGGGCTACCAGCATCATTCTCACTTGCCAGCTATGATCAGGTATTTTTTTTAAAAACCAAGGAACTTGCCACATAACCAGTCCTTGTCTATTTTGTTGACAGACTAAACAGCTCTTTTTGTCATTTTGTGCCTCAGAGGGTGCAAGAGGAATATGTCTAGATTTAGCCCATCTCTGCACTGCTGTAGTATCTCCATATCTACTTATTTCATTGACTCAGTAGCCACTTTAAGCCACTATAGTGATATCTGCTTATTGATTCCAATCACTTTCTGAACCTATGAGTGGGTTCTTTTGATGAACATCAACATGCCTTACTCTAATGAAACCCCACACATGTCCACAGTGATTCCTACAGAGCCATGTACCATATGATATTCCTTTAATATGAGAAGTTCCCACTGCCTTTCTACTTAACCATATGGGTAGTTTGTTGGCCACTGTTCATGACTCAGTAGAAAATTAAACAGGAGTTTTTTTTATCACTGTTAAATTCTTCCATAATTACTAGGAAAACAGGATACAATTCACCCCACTGAGTTGATTTGTTTTTACCTTCTTCGGTCAGAATCTTTCTATCCACTAGTTTTATTGCAACAGTTTTCAAAAAAAAATTAGAACTAATCAACAAATTCTGTAAAGTTGCAGGGTGCAAAATTAACATACTGAAATCAGTTGTGTTTATGAACACTAACAACAAGCTATCTGAAAAAGAAAGAAAACTATCCTATTCTCATTAGCATCAAAAATAATAAAATATTTGCTAATAAGTTTAACCAAGGAGGTAAAAGATCTGTACACTGGAAACTACAAGACTTTGATAAAACAAATTGAAGGAGACACAGACAAATAGAAAGATGTTCCATGGTCATGGCTAGGAAGAATTATTGTTAAATGACCATACTACCCAAAGTCCTCTATACATTCAGTAAAGTATTTATCAAAATTCCAAAAACATTTTTCACATAATTAGAAAAAAGTAATCCTAAAATGTGTATGGAACTACAAAAATTCCTGAATAGCCAAAGCAATTCTGAGAAGGAAGAAATAAGCAGGAGGTAACACATTTATTGATTTCAAACTACACTATAAAGCGACAGTAATAAAACAAGGTAGAACTGACAAAAATAGACACATAGACCAAACGAACAGTATTAAGAGCTCCAAAATAACCCCCCACACAAATGGTCGGCTAATATTTGACAAAGGGACCGAAAATATGCAATGTGAAATGGATATTCTCTTCAATAAGTGGTGGTGGGAAAACTGGATAACCATATGCATAAAAATGAAATGGGATCCCAATCCACAACACTCACAAAAATTAACTTGAAATGGATTAAAAACTTAATACTTGAAACCGTAAACTCCCAGAAGAAAACATAGGGAAATACTTCCTTGATATTGGTCTTGGCAATGATATTTTGTATATGATACCAAAAGCTCAAGCCACAAAAGCAAAAATCAGTAAGTGGGACTATATAAAACTAAAAAAAAAAAATGCATAGACAAAGAAACAGTCATCAAAATGAAAAGGTAGTGTATAGAATGGGATCAAATATTTGCAAACCACATATCTGATAAGCGACTAATGTCTAAAATATGTAAAGAACTCATACAACTCAATAACAACAACAAAACCACACCAAATAATCTATTTTTTTCAAGGCAGATGAACATGAAATTTAATAGACATTTTCCCACAGAAGACACACATATTGCAACAGGTACATGAAAAGGTACTCAACATCAATAAGTATCAGAAAAATGCAAATCAAATAAACACAGATGTCACCTCACACCTGTTGGGATGATTATTTTTTTAAAGATTTTTTAAAATTTTTTAAAAAGAAAGAGAGATCACAAGTAGAGAGGCAGGCAGAGAGAGAGGGGGAAGCAGGCTTCCCACTGAGCAGAGAGCCCGGTGTGAGGCTCAATCCCAGGACCCTGAGATCATGACCTGAGCCAAAGGCAGAGGCTTAACCCACTGAGCCACCCAGACGCCCTATGGGATGACTATTACACTAAGTGAAATAAGTTAGTCAGAAAAAGACAAACACCATTTCACTCATATGTAGAATTTAAGAAACAAAATTTAAGAAACAAATTTTAAGAAATAAAACAGATAAGCAAAGGGGAAAAAAGAGAGAGGCAAACCAAGAAACAGACTCTTTTTTTTTCTATAAACTTTTATTTTATTTTTTCAGTAAAGAAACAGCCTCTTAACTATAGAGAACAAACTGATGGTTACCAGAAGGGACATGGGTGGGTGGATAAGTTAAATAGGTAATGGGGATTAAGGAGGGCACTTGTGATGAGCACCAGGTCTGTTGTATGGAAGCGTTGAATCACTATATTGTACACTTGAAATTATCACACTGCAAGGTAACTAACTGGAATTTAAATAAAAACTTAAAAAAAAGACAATAGACACATGTTGGTGAAGATGTAGAGAAGGGAAAACCCGTGTGCAGTTTTGGTGGGAACATAAATTGGTAGGTAGAACTACTATGAAAAACAGTATGAAGGCTCCTCAACAAATTAAAAAAAAAAAAAAAAAAGAATTAAAGTGTGATCCAGGAATCTGACTTTTGGGTATATATCCAATGGAAATGAAAACAGGACCTCAAAGATAATCCTGCACATTCAAGTTTACTTAGCATTATTCACAATAACTAAGACATGTAAATAATGTAAGTATCCATTAAAAGATGAGTGGATAAAGAATATTTTCACACATGATAATAAAATAAATCCTACCATTTGTGACAACATGGATAGACTTGAAGGCATTATTCTTAGTGAAACAAGTCAGAAAAAGACAAATACTGTATGATAAAACTTATATGTGGAATCTAAAAACATCAAACTACTAGAGACAGAGTAGAAGAGTTTTTACAAGGGCTGGGTGGTAGGGGAAATGATGAGATGTTAGTCAAAGTATATAAACTTCAGTTACAAGAGGAGTAAGTTTTGGGATCTAATGTAGAGTATTGCTATTAAAGTTAACAATAATGTATTATATACTTTAATGTTGTTTAAAAAAAGTAGATTTTTTTAATACAAGAACTTATTTATTTACTCTTGGTTTTGCAGTTTGACTAGGTTCAGCTGGGTGGTTCTTCTGCTAGTCTTTCAAGGGGTCACTGATGCAGCTACAGTAATCTGGCTGCTTTCCTGGGAGTATGTGGGATTTTATTTTATTATTTTTTTAACATCTTAATTTTATTATACTTTTTTCAGTGTTCCAAGATTCACTGTTTATGCACCACACCCAGTGCTCCATGCAATAAGTGCCCTCCTTAATGCCCACCACCAGACTCACCCATCCCCCCAAACCCATCCCCTCCAAAACCCTCAGTTTGTTTCTCATAGTCCACAGTCTCTCGTGCTTCATCTCCCTTTCTGATTTACCCCAATTCACTTGTCCCTTCCTTCTCATAATGTCCTCCATGTTTTTCCTTATGCTCCACAAGTAAGTGAAACCACATGATAATTGGCTTTCTCTGCTTGACTTATTCACTCAGCATAATCTCCTCTAGTCCCACCTGTGTTGATGCAAAAGTTGGGTATTTGTCCTTTTGATGGCTCAGTAATATTCCATTATATAGACGTATCATCTTTTCTTCATTCATCTGTTGAAGGGCATCTTGGCTCTTTCAACAGTTTGTGGACATTTAAGACATTTAAATGTTATTTAAATATTTAAATGTTACTGTGGACATATAAAGGTTATTTGTGGACATTGTTGCTATGAACACTGGGGTACATATGGCCCTTCTTTTCACTACATCTGTATCTTTGGGGTAAATACCCAGTAGTGAAATTGCAAGTTCATAGGGTAGCTCTATTTTTAATTTTTTGAGGAACTTCCACACTGTTGTCCAAAGTGGCTGCACCAACTTGCATTCCCATCAACAGTGTAAGAGGGTTCCCCTTTCTCCACATCCTTTTCAACACTTTTTGTTTCCTGTCCTGTTGATTTTGGTCATTCTAATTGGTATAAGGTGGTATCTCCATGTGGTTTTGATTTGAATTTCCCTGATGCCTAATGATGATGAACATTATTTCATGTGTTTGTTAGCCATTTGTGTGTCTTCTTTGGAGAAGTGTCTGTTCATGTATTCTGCCCATTTTTTGACATGATTATCTGTTTTTTGGATGTTGAGTTTGAGGAGTTCTTTATAGATCTTGGATATCAGCCCTTTGTAGCGTCAATTGCGAATATCTTCTCCCATTCTGTTGGTTGCCTGTTTCTTTTGTTGACTGTTTCCTTTGCTGTGCAGAAGCTTTTTATCTTGAAGAAGCCCCAAAAGTTCATTTTTTCTTTTGTTTCCTTCACTTTTGGAGATGTGTCTTGAAAGAAGTTGCTGTGGCCGATGTCAAAGAGGTTACTGCCTATGTTCTCCTCTAGAATTTTGATAGATTTCTGTCTCACATTGAAGTCTTTCATCTACTTTGAGTTTATCTTTGTATATGGTGTGAGAGAATGGTCAAGCTTCATTCTTCTATACATAGTTGTTCAATTTTTCTAGCACCATTTATTGAAGAGAATGTCTTTTTTCTATTGGACATTTTTTCCTGCTTTGTCGAAGATTATTTGACCATAGAGCTGAGGGTCCATATCTGGATTATCTCTTCTGTTCCATTGGTCTATGTGTCTGTTTTTGTGCCAGTACCATGTTGTCTTGATGATCACAGCTTTGTAGCAAAGCTTAAAATCAGGCAACGTGATGCCCCCAGGTAAAAAAAAAGTAGATCTTAAATGTTATCACCACAAAAAATCATGATAATTATGTGTCATGATGGATGCGTTAGCTCACACTAAGTTGGTAATCATTTTGCAACATATGTGTATCTAATCAACACATTGTACACTTCAGACTTTCATAATGGTAGATGTCAACTATATGCTAATGAAACTATAGAAAATAAAGATTAATAATTTAAAAAAAGAAAGTATGAATCTTTACCTTGTTCTGAGATTTAAGGGGAAAGCCTTTCAGTCTTTCTCCATTGAGTATGATATTATATATGTGTTTTTCTTATATGTCTTTTATTATGTTGTGGAAATTTCTATTTCTATTTGAGTGTTTGTATTATAAAAAGGGATTGAATTTTATCAAATGTATCTTCAATTAAGTTGGTTATATCTTTTTAAAACACATTTATTCCATAATATAGTATATGACCGTAGATTTTTATATGTATTTTGAGCCACCTTAAATACCAGAAATACCATTTGGCCATGGCTTTTAATCCTTTATTTAATATGCAAAGATGATTTGACCATAGAGTTGTGGGTCCATCTCTGGGCTCTCTATTCTGTTCCACTGGTCTATGTGTCTGTTTTTGTGCCAGTACCATGCTGTCTGGTGAGCACAGCTTTGTAGTAAAGTTTGAAATCCGGCAATGTGATACCCCCAGCTTTGTTTTTCTTTTTCAACATTTCCTTAGCAATTCGGGGTCATTTCTGGTTCTATACAAATTTTAGGATTGTTTGTTCCAGCTCTTTGAAAAAAACTGGTGGAATTTTGATCGGGATGGCATTGAAAGTATAGATTGCTCTGGGCAGTATAGACATTTTAGCAATGTTTATTCTTCCAATCCATGAGCATGGAACGCTTTTCCACCTTTTTCTGTCTTCTTCAATTTCTTTCATGAGTGTTCTATAGTTCCTCGAGTACAGATCCTTTACCTCTTTGGTTAGGTTTAATCCCAGGTATCTTATGGTTCTTGGTGCTACAGTAAATGGAATCGATTCTCTCATTTCCCTTTCCATATTTTCATTGTTAGTGTACAGGAAAGCAATTGATTT
>CM052801.1:58248387-58336172 GCA_028533885.1 Nasua narica | reverse complement strand
GGAGGGGCCTGCCGCGTTGTTTTCCAGTCAGTCTTGCTTGGGTTGAGTCACCCTGCCCCCCAGTCAAGGGGCTGAGCTCTGTGGAAACCAGTTTCTCAGTCTCTTGCTCTCTGAAGGTTTTTGGCCTTTTGTAGCCTTTTCACCTTTTCAGAGAGTCCAAGCAATGAATGCCCAGAAGCACTCAGACCTCCGAGTTGCAAGAAGCCCGAGTCTCTGTTCCCCTCTGTGTGGTTCAGAACACACACTCCCCTCCGTGAAATTTCTGCTCACAGCACAGCCTGTCCGAGGTGGCGTGCGACCCCAGCCACCTTTCTGCGGCTCCAAAGCGCGGATTGGGAGGCCTGCGGCAGGCCGGGAAATGTTAATATGTTATATGTTAATGCTGGTCCCCCGCCACTGGGCACTTTCCTTTGGGGTATTACTGTCCTTGTTTAGCTTCTGGTTGCTCCCTCCCCCTTTTGTTTATCCTCTGATATCAGTTCCAGTGTTCCCACTTTGCTTTCACCTCTCCACTGCTGTCTTCTACTCTCGGAGAGATTCCGGAGTGAGAAATCTTTCTCCTCAGGGTGATTTCATGGGTGTTCAGCGTGTTTTGGTAGATTTCCAGCTCACTTTTGGGGACCGGTTGCTGCAAGATCTCTTACTTCTCTGCCATCTTGCCCCCAAAACCCCTCATGTGTTTACTTTTAATGATGATATTTATATGTTTATATGGCTTTAAGTTACTCTTTTTCTTCTCCTTCTGGAATTCTGTTAATGTTTTGTTGATCTATTTGATGTCTTACATATCACTTATACTCTGCCTATTTTATTCATTTTTGTTTTCACTCTTTGTCTCTAACTCTTGATAATTTCAATTGTTTTCAAGTTTACTGATTTTTTGTTATGATTTTTTGACTGTTGTTGAATTACTCTAATGAATTTTCAATTAAACTTTTTTTCCAACTTCAGAATATTTGGTTTCTTTAAATACTTTATTGATATTTTGTTTATATGTAAATTTCCTATTTTAGTTTTATATCCTTTTCTTTTGTTTTTGTCTTTAAATATGTTTAAGACTTTTGTTTTAAAGTCTTTCTCTTGTAAACTCTATGCATATGCTTCTTCAGGAATATTTCTGCTACATAATGTACTCCCATGAATGAGTCATGTTTTCCTGTATCTATGTATATCTTGTGATATTTTTTGTTAAAATTTGGGCATTTGAAAAAATAGTTTTCTCAGTCTTTGCGGACTGGCTCTGTGATGGACAATGCTTCTCTGATTAGTTGGGCATACGCTGAACCTAAGAATCACCTTGAGCTGAAAGTTTAAAGCGTTTTTTAGGTATTTTTTGAACATGTACTTTGGGCTAGAGTGTGGCTTTCTCTATTCCTCCTTTTTACACAGTTGCTTTTTAATGTCTTAATTTCCCAAAAGTTCTCACTCTTGCTTCTATTGGAGGAATTTATATATAGCTTCAACAGTAATCTCTTACCCCAGGCGTATGCATCCCCCTCCGGATCTTTTATGACCAATAGTTTCTACCTGCCCTTCCTGAAATCCAGGTTAGGTGAGACAAAGACTAGTCTTTTAAGGTGTCACCAGACAGGCCACAATGATCATATGAAGTTTGTACAGCTACATCTGGTTGAAGAGAAGGATTGGAAACTGGGTTTCCAGTTCCACCAGAGAAAGACTACCCAAAAACCAGAGAAGGTAGAACAAAGGAGAGTAAAAATGTAACAGAATGTAGTTTTTCTTGATTGGGCATTCACTTGGTTGCTGTAGAACATTTAATATTTTCCATAGCCCCTGTATTTTTTATGTAACCAATATCTGTTTTTTGTTTGTTTGTTTGTTTGTTTTATATTTTGGTGGAAAAAATAATTTGGAGCTTACTAGTCTGTAATTTTGATGTCACATTATTCATTTGCTTTAATTAATTCTTTCAAAAGCATTCAATGACCCTCTTTTATGTTCATATTTATTAACTCATACAACATACAATTAAATTATAAAAGCATTATGTAGTATTAAAATGTGACCCAAAATTGCTTTCTCCTTATATTACTCATAGAAACACAAACAATGAAACACAGTAGATTTTTATATATTGCAATCCATCATTTAGTATATTATGGATACTATTTAACATGTTAGATAAAAATCATGTTGAATATGCGGTCTTTTGTGAATTGTTCAGGGTTTGGTTGTTTAAGATAATTCATTAAATGGTGATTATGAGAAGTTCTACCTTATTTAAATAATTTCATTTTTCCCTGTTTCTTTTAGAAATAAGTAGTTTTTTCAGGGTACTCTTTCGAAAAACATACTAAAAGGCACTTGAGATTCAAAGAAAAATTCTTACTTCAATCATGTAGCAAGATATAAATTCATGTGTATAAAAGTTAGATTTCATTAAAGCAAAGAGTTGAAGTTAGACAATAAAAGCCCTCCAGATGTTGGTTCAACATCTTCAAATCAATCAATGTGATGCAATACATTAATAAGAGAAAGAACAAGAAATATATGATACTCTTAATAGATGCTGAAAAATTATTTGACAAAGTACAGCTTCCTTTCTTGATCAAAACTCTTCACCGTGTAAGGATAGAGGGTACATACGTCAATATCATAAAAGCCATCTATGAAAAACCCACAGCAAATATCATTCTGAATGGGGAAAACTGAGAGCTTTTCTCCTAAGGTCAGGATCAAGGCAGGGCTGTCTAATATCACCACTGCTATAAACATTGTACTAGAAGTCCTAGATTCAGCAATCAGACGACAAAAAGAAATAACGGTCATCTGAATTGACAAAGAAGAAGTCAAACTCTCACTATTTGAAGATTATATGATATGTGGAAAACCCAAAAGACTCCACTCCAAGACTGCTAGAACTCATACAGGAATTCAGTAAAGTGTCAGGATATAAAATCAATGCACAGAAATCAGTTGAATTTCTCTACACCTACAACAAGATATAATTAAGAGAAATTAAAGAGTCAATCCCATTTACTATTGTACCCAAAACCATAAGATACCTAGGAAGAAATCTAACCAAAGAGGCAAAGAACTTGTACTCAGAAAACTATAGGGTACTCATGAAGGAAATTGAGGAAGACACAAAGAAATGTAAAAACGTCCCATGCCCATGGATTGGAAGAACAAATATTGTGAAAATGTCTATGCTACCTAAAGCAATCTACACATTTAATACAGTCCCTACTAAAATACTATAAACTTTTTTCAAAGAAATGGAACAAATAATCTTAAAATGTATATGGAACCAGAAAAGATCCTGAATAGCCAGAGGAATGTTGAAAAAGAAAACCAAAGTTGTCGACATCACAATTACAGACTTCAAGTTCTATTACAAAGCTGTAATAATCAAGACAGTATGGTACTGGCACAAAAAAGACACATAGATCAATGGAACAGAATAGAGAGCCCAGAAATGGACCCCCAACTCTATGTTCAACTAATCTTTGACAAAGCAAGAGAGAATATCCAAAGGAAAAAAGACAGTCTCTTCAACAAATGGTGTTGGGAAAATTGGACAGCCACATGCAGAAGAATGAAACTGAACCATTTCCTTATACCACACACAAAAAAGACTCAAAATGGATGAAAGAACTCAATGTGAGATAGGAAGCCATCAAAATCCTTGGGTAGAATACCAAGGCAACAACCTCTTTGACCTCAGCCATAACAACTTCTTCCTAGAAACATCACTAAAGGCAAGAGAAGCAAGGGCAAAAATGAACTATTGGGACTTTATCAAGATAAAAAGCTTTTGCACAGCAAAGGAAACAGTCAACAAAAACAAAAGACAACTGACAGAATGGGAAAAGATATTTGGAAATGACATATCAGATAAAAGGCTAGTATCCAAAATCTATACAGAACTTATCAAGCTCAACATCCAAAGAACAAATAATCCAATCAAGAAATGGGAAGAACACATGAACAGATATTTCTGCAAAGAAGACATCCAAATGGCCAACAGACACATGAAAAAGTGCTCAACATCACTCGGCATCAGGGAAATACAAATGAAAAGCACAGTGAGATACCACCTCACACCAGTCAGAATGATTAAAATTAACCAGTCAGGAAATGACAGGTGTTGGCAAGGATGTGGAGAAAGGGGAACCCTCCTACACTGTTGGTTGGGAATGCAAGCTGATGCAGCCACACTGGAAAACAGCATGGAGATTCCTCAAAAAGTTGAAAATAGAGCTACCCTATGACCCAGCAATTGCACTACCGGGTATTTACCCTCAAGATACAAATGTAGTGATCCAAAGGGGCACGTGTACCTGAATGTCAGGTCCACAGTAAGTGGACAGCAATGTCCACAATAACCAAACTATGGAAAAAACCTAGATGTCCACCAACAGATGAATGGATAAAGATGTGGTATATATAGATATACAATGGAATACTATGTAGCCATCAAAACCCCCCAAATATTGCCATTTGCAATGATGTGGATGGAATGAGAGGGTATTATTCTAAGTGAAATAAGTCAACCAGAGAAAGAATTATCACATGACCTCAGATATGAGGAATTTGAGAAACAAGAGAGAGCATCATAGGGGAAGGGAAGGTGAAATGAAACAAGATGAAACCAGAGAGTGAGACAAACCATAAGAGACTCTTAATCTCTGGAAACAAACTTAGGGTTGCTGGAGGGGAGAGGGAAGAAAGGGATAGGATGGATGGGTGATGGACATTGAGGAGGTATGTGCTATGGTGAGTGCTATGAATTGTGTAAGACTAATGAATCACAGACCTTCACCCCTGAAACAAATAATATATGTTAGTAAAAAATTTAAAAAAAAAAACAGATTTGTACCAACACTTAATAAATGTATGGTAAGAAAAATATTCATCATCAGCCCGATTAGAGCCTTTGACATGGGAGAATGGAAATGCCTAACCTCAGAGTCTCTAAAAGTCAGAGGTCTAACCAGAAGACTACAGAACATTTCCCTCCCTCAAACTTTGTGACTACATTAATAAGCATTTAGTATACTAACTGAGATTACAACTAAAAAAAAATGTAAGGATAATACCCTATTTAAGAGTTCTCCAAGAAACCCCCAAACAACATAAAAGACAAAACAAGGAAACCAGAGAAATTTTAGCATTTGTTGCTACAACTAGATCAAACAGTAAACCCAGCATAACTCTTAGTCATGTAAGCATAAAAGCTCAACCTAAAGTCCTAAATAGCACAATTACTTTTATTCAGTATATCATATCAAGGTTCCAACAAAAAATTACCAGGTATACTAAAAGGCAAAAACATCATTTCAAAAGACAAAGCAAGCATAGAATCAGAATAAGATGTGGCATATATTTGGAACAATCATGCTGATCATTTTTTTCATATTTTAATTATTTGCTTGAGAGAAAGAGAAAGAGAGATATCAGGAGAGAGCACAAATGGGGGAGGTAAAAGGAGAGTGAGAAGCAGGCTTCCCACTGAACAGGGAGTCTAACATGAGCCTCAATCCCAAGAACTTGAGATCATGACCTATGCTGAAGGCAGATGCTTAACTGACTGAACCTACCAAGTGCCCCTCATACTGATCATTTAAAATAACTAAGATTAATATGCTAAAGCCACCAACAGATAAAAGACAAACACTCAAAAACAGATGGGTAATGTAATCAGAAAGATGAAAATTCTAAGAATGAATCAAAAGGAAATTTAAGACATAAAAAATCTGTAATGAATGTAAAATGTGTCTTTTCTGTACTTTCTCATGCCATTTTGAGATGAATACTGCATAATAGTCATTAAACCATCTATGAAGTAGTACAATGTTATTTGAAGTTGGAAACAGATTAGTTTTAAATGTATATGACAAACACTAAAACAAACACTAATATTTTCAAAAGAAATATAATGAATATGCCAAAAAAGGAGATAAAGTGGAATCTTAAAATTTTCAATTAAAACCAGGAAAGACAGTAAAAGAGTGCAAGACAAAAAAATAAAAGTTGGAAACAGACAAAAAATAGAAAATATTTACAAATATGGTAGGTATGAATTCAATGATTTTGTTGGGGAGGAAAATTTTTCTTTATCCTTTAAGGTCCTTCTAGCTGGATTAAAAATCAAATTGACATGAGACAGATTAAGAGGAGAAAATGAAATTTAATAGTGTATGAATAGGGAATCCACAGACATGGAAATTCCAAAGACTATGAGGCAACATGATGCTTATATGAGCTAAAGAGAGATATAGGGATCTGAAGATACAAAAGAGAGAAATACCACTAATAGGAAGATTAAAGATGTTTGGAAAACAAAGATTTCCCTGTTATGTGGATAAGTTTCTTAGCTGAAGAGTAATCTCTGTTAATAGCTCTCTTGGTATAAGCAGACAGTTGAGGGGGAGGAAAATATCTTTTCCTGAAACTTCTGGGTTTGGATTTTTTTTTTAACCCAAAATAGTGTTCATGTCAAAGTGCCCCATCTTGGGTCACCCTGTCCCTGTCCCCTACAATATCAATAATCACTTAAAATGTGAGTGATTTTTATACACTAATTCAAAGACAGAGACTGCCTGTTCTGCACAGAAGATTCACAACAGCCATGTTTCAGATTTGAAAAGGGAATAAAACATTATTATTATTATTACAGAAATCTAGTGGAAACAGAAGAGGAAACGAATCTATAGATAGATGAAGGTAATAGTAGGCAATAAATGAGAACAAGGTGAAGTTACATCAAATTAGGTACTTAACAACATTTAACCTCATTAGCTGAGGGAGCCCCATGGAAGCAGCCAGCCTGAAGTCCTGATTGAGAGACCTGCATTCTCCCCTTAAGTGAGACTTCCAACTGACCATTCCCATTAGGACCATATTCATGGGGGCAAATAACAGGGTTTGAAATTAAACATTTGTTCGCCTACATGCATTTTGGAGAGAGCTAGCTGCATTTCCATGTTATCATGTTTGTATATTTTCAAGGAGTCTGGGCTATGTGTGTTTGCCTCCCCTCCTGGATTCCATTCTGGGAGGCCAGCCCAGCCTGGAGCAGGAAGATTTGTAGCTCTTGGCATTCAGAATAAAGGGGCCAGTTCCAACCTGGAGGACAGATAATATATTTTAAATTGTTATACTCCCAAGGTTATTCACACAGATGAATCTCATAAAACATTCTTTAACCTGCCTGTGTATATAGAAATACAGTTGGTCAGTTATGTGAGACAAATCACAAAAATAGCTATCCATACAGAACCCGGCCAGAGTGGATAACAAAATAAGACCAAGCTACATGTTATTTATCAGAATCCAAGAGAGATTAAATAAAGATTCAGAAATTAATAGTAGAGGAGGAGGGTCAAGATGGCGGAGAAGTAGGAGATCCTGTTGCAACCTGTCCCCAAAGTGAGTTGGTATATACCAGAACATGCTGAACACCCATGAAATCAGCCTGAGGAGCAAGATTCTTCACTTCTGGATCTATACAGGAGCAGAAGACAGCAGTGGAGAGGTAAACAAAGTGGGAACACTCCAACCAGAGGATAAACAAAAGGGGGAGGGAGCCACCAGAAGCAATCCAAGAACAGTAATACCCCAAGGAAAGTGCCCTGTGGTTGGGGACTGGCATTAATTTAGAGTTCGGTTAAGATACTTAAAAGAGCTAAAAGTTCTGAGGTTCTGAGGAGCAATTAGTGGAAGGGGGTGGTCACGGGAAAGGGCCTGGGCCCCCACTCCCGGGAAGGACACCACCTGCCTCAAAGAGAGACTGGTGGGGGGGGTTCAGTCTGTGGTTCACAACCCTGCAGCTTTCTGCTCTGGCTCCCTGCACCATCTTGTGGGCGCGGCGCGGGGCTTCTGCAAGTGCCTTAGAGAGTCTGCTGTGGTCCAGGAGCCCGCAGCTTTTCGCTGCACGCCCCACTCTATGGACTGACTGAAAAGACATTTGCAGCCTGTGGCAGGCTCTGGGCACTCCAGAGAGAAAGCAGGCAGGGGCCTAATCTCTGGCAGAAATGTGACTACCCCGCACGGGCCTGGAGCCCTGAGGGCAGAGGAGTGAGTACAGAGTCGCCAAACAGTGCCAAACTGTCCCCAAAGTGTGCACCACCTGTGACAGGCTGAGCTTTGAGCAGAATTTGTGGGAGGGGCGTGTGTGTTCTGGACCACGTAGAGGGGAGCAGACTGAGACTTCTCTGTGACCCAGAGGTCTGGGTACATAAGGGCAGATTCCTTGCTTGGACTCCTTGAAAAGGTGAAAAAGCTACAAAAGGTCAAAAACCTTCCGAGAGCAAAAACCTGAGAAACCAATTTCCACAGAGCTCAGCCTCTTGACTGGGGGGCAGGGGGACTCAACCCAAGCAAGACTGACTGGAAAACAATGCAGCAGGCCACTCCCCCAGAAGACAAGCAAAAGGACAATAACCACATAGTCCCCATAAAATTATAAAACCCCAACATCAGGGGAAATCAATACATTAAGGTCCTGATAATACCCTCAAACCTGTATATTTCATAGATACAAATTTTTTTTTCTTTCTTATTCTCTATTTTTTTAATTCACTTGCTTTCACATTTCTTGGTTTTTGTTTTTTTTTAATTTTTTTAAACTACTTAACATTACAACCAGAGGCTTAATACAAATATAAACACAGGAAGACCTGAAATAACCTTCCTCACCTGCGACGAGAGGAGTTATAACCACCCTCCCATCTTATCCTTCTGTCAGTGTTTCTATGTATTTGCTTTTGTTCTAGTATTATATAAATCTTATTCTTGGGGTTCATTCTGACTAGGTTCTTTTATTTCTTGTCATTTACATCTCTCGATCTATATGTTTGTTCATGTTTGTTTACATACCTTATAAATCTTATATTGGGGGCCCATTCTGGCTGGGATTTCTTCTTTTTCTCTATCTTTTTTTATTCTTATTCTTTCTTATTGGTGGTGAATCCCAATTACTCCAAAACTTTCCTGGGTGCCACCTACCTGGATCTTGGGCGATATATCCAGCTATACATCCTCTCATCCATTTCTCATCAAAATGACTAGGAGGAGGAACACCCAACAGAGGAAAAAACCCAGAGACTGCACCCTCTCCCTCAGAACTATTAGACATGGACATAAACAGTATGTCAGAAAGGGAATTCAGGGTGACAATTATCCAGGCAATGGCTAGGATTGAGAAAAACATTAATGACAGCAAAGAATATCTAAGGGCAGAAATGAAAGCCAGTATAGCTGATGTAAAAAATGCTGTCAGTGAGATCCAATCCAATCTAAATAGTCTAACAGCTAGAGTTACAGAGACAGAGGATAGAATTAGTGATCTAGGAGATAAAATGGTTGAAATGAAAGGTCAGGAGGAGAGCTGGAACAAACTGCTCAGAAATCATTAGAACAGACTTAGGGAAATAAATGACACCATGAAACGTTGCAACATCAAAATTATTGGAATCCCAGACTGGGTAGAGAAAGACAGAAGACTAGAAGATATAGCTGACCAAATTCTGAATGAAAATCTCCCCAATCTGGGGAATGGAACAAGTGTTCGTGTCCTAGAGGCAGAAAGGACAGCAGCCAAGATCAAGGAGTCTAGAAAATCAGAGAGACACATCATTGTAAAATTTGCGAATTATAATTTTAGACAAGAGGTCCTGAGGGCAGCTAGGGGGAAGGGATTCCTTACATACAGAGGAAGACCCATCAGAATAACATCACACCAGTCCACAGAAACATGGCAAGCCAGAAAGGGCTGGCAGTTCAGGGAACTAAACGAGAAGAACATGCAGCCAAGAATACTTTATCCAGCAAGGCTGACATTCAAAATGGATGGAGAGATAAAGAGCTTCCAAGACCGGCAAAGATTAAGAGTATGTGACCACCAAGCCAGCACTCCAGGAAATATTAAAGGGGATTCTATAAAAGTAGAAGGAACACATGAGTGACTTAGAACAGAAATTTCCAATCTATAGAAACAAGGACTTCACAGGCAACATGATGTCAATAAACACTTATCTTTCAATAATCACTCTCAATGTGAATAGCCTAAATGCTCCCATAAAATGGCACAGGGTTGCAGAATGAATAAAATGACAGGACCCATCCATATGCTGTCTACAATAGACACATTTGGAACCAAAATATATATCCAGACTGAAAGTGAAAGGATGGAGAACATCTTTCATGCCAATGGGCCTCGAAAGAAAGCTGGGGTAGCGATTCTCATATCAGATAAATCAGATTTTAAGCTAAAGACTATAGTCGGAGGTACAGAAGGACACTACATCATTCTTAAAGGGTCTAGCCTCCAAGAATATCTGACAATTGTAAACATTTCTTAAAGGGTCTATCCGCCAAGAAGATCTAATTGTAAACATTTATGCCCCCAATATAGGAGCAGCCAACTACATAAGCCAACTGTTAATCAAAATAAAGAGTCATATTGATATGAATACATTAATAGTAGGAGATCTTAACAGGCCACTCTCAGTAACAGATCATCTAAACAGAAAATCAATAAAGAAACAAGAGCTTTGAATGACACATTGGACCAGATGGGTTTCTATATATAGTATTAGGCCTTTTGAAAACAGTGGAAGTTTTACCTCTTCCTCACCAATTTGGATGCCATTTTTTTTTTCTTTTAGTTAGATTGCTTAACATATGGCTTCTAGTACTATGCTACATAACAGTAGGAAGAGTGGACATCCTTGTCTTTTTCCTGACCTTAGAGGAAAAGATTTCATTTTTCCTCACTTAGGGTGATAGTAGTTGTGGGTTTTTCCTATTTGACCTTATTATGTTGAGGCATGCTCCCTCTAACTGTACTTTGTTGAGGGTTTTTATCATGAATGGATGCTGTATTTTGTCAAATTCTTTTTCTGCACCTATTGAAAGGATCACATGGTTCTTATCCTTTATTAATGTGATGTATCATATTATTTTGTAAATATTGAACCAGACTTGCAACCCAGGAATAAATCCTACCTGATCATGATCAATGACTTTTTTAATGTATTGTTGGATTTGGTTTACTACCATTTTATCGAGAATTTTTGTATCCATGTTCTTCAGGGGTATTGGCCTGTGTTTCTCTTTATTAGTAGAGTTTTTATGTGGTTTTGTGACCAGGGTAATGCTGTCCTTATAGAATGGATTTGGAAGTTTTCCTTCCTTTACTATTTTTTTTTCGCATAGTTTGAGAAGAATAAGTATTAACTCTTCTTTAAATGTTTGGTAGAATTTGCCTGTGAAGCCATCTGGTCCTGAACTTTTGTTTGTTGGGAGATTTTTTATTACTGATTCAATTTCTTTGCTGGTTATGGGTCTCTTCAGATTTTCTATTTCTTCCTGTTTTAGTATTGTTCATTTATATATTTCTAGGAATTTATCCATTTCTTCTAGGTTGTCCAATTTGTTGGAACATAATTTTCATAATATTATCTTATAGTTGTTTTTATTTTTGTGGTCTTGGTTGTTAGTCCTCCTCTCTCATTTGTGATTTATTTTATTTTTTTTTCTTGATAAGTCTGGCTAGAAGTTTATCAATTTTATTGTTTTTTTTTAAGAGTCAGCTCCTAGTTTCATTGATATGTTCTATTTTTTTTCTTTTTAGTTTCTATCTTATTTCTTTTCTTCTTTTCAAGTTTTGTTTCTTGTTATTTTTAGGAATATAATCTCTTCTGCATATAGCAGTCTATATTAAGTTGATGATCATTTACATTTGAATCCATTATTTTCTCATCTCCTCCCCACGTTTTAGATATGTTATTATATTTTATATCTTTTTCGGTGAGTTTCTTGACTGACTTTTTACAGAAATCTTCACCTTACTGATTTATGTTTCCTACCATTATGCCGTCACTTTTTGTCTCTCCTTCCCACTCAAAGTGTCCCTTTTAATATTTCTTTCAGGGCTATTTAGTGGTCAAGATCTCCTTTAGTTTTTGTGCTTGGGAAAAGCTTTTTCTTTCATGATACTCTGAATGATAGCTTTGCTGGATAGAGTATTCTTTGCTGCAGATTTTTTCCATTCAGCCCTTTGAGTATATCATGCCCTTATCTTCTGGCTTGCAATGTTTCTATTGAGAAATCTCCTGTTACCCTATGGGCTGTCCCTTGTAATTTACTGACTTCTTTTATCTCATTGCTTTTAAGATTTTTCTCTGTATCACTGAATTTTTCAAATTTAATTATAATATGTATTGGTGCTGGTCTGCTTTTGTTGCTTTTGATAGTTCTCTGTGCCTACTGGTTGTGCTTTATTCCTTATATTAGGGAAGTTTTTTTTATTTTTTATTTTTTTAAGATTTTTTTTTATTTATTTGACACAGAGAAAGAGAGATGGCAAGTAGGCAGAGAGGCAGGCAGAGAGAGAGGGGGAAGCAGGCTCCCTGCTGAGCAGAGAGCCCAATGCCAGGCTCTATCCCAGGACCCCGAGATCATGACCTGAGCCAAAGGCAGAGGCCTTAACCAACTGAGCCACCCAGGCACACCTATTAGGTAAGTTTTTAGCTATTATTTCTTCAAATATTTATCTGCCTTCTTTTCTTGCTCTTCTTCTGGTACTCTTATAATATGAATGTTATCATATTATAGGTATATCTAGATATAATATATCTAGATATAACATATAATATATAATAATATATAATACAATATTATATATAATATATAATATAGTTATAATATAATCAATATATAATATATTATATATTATATCTAGATATATATCATCTAATATATATCATATCATATTAGATGGAGTCACTAAGTTCTCTAAGTATTCTTGTTTTGCATAATTTTTCTCTTTTGCTCCTATTCATTGCTTTCTATTTCTTTGTCTTCTAGGTCATTAATTAATTCCTCTGGTTCTTCCAATCTGCTATTCATTGCATCAGTGGTGTTTCTAATCTCATTTATAGCACTCTTCATGTCTGATTCTTTTATTAACTCTTTTATCTCTGTGGTAAGGCTATCCCTGATGTCTTCCATTCTTTTCCAAACTCCAGTGAATATCTTTATGATCATTGCTTTAATCCTCCATCAGTCATGTTACTTATATCTGTTGCCGCCATTAGATCTCTGGCTGTGGCCTTACTTTGTTCTTTCATTTGGGATAACTATCTCCATCATAGCATTTTGTCTAAGTGTCTGCCTTCTTCTATGTTAGAAAAGCCACTTATGTCTCCTGCTCCTGGAAGTAATGGCCTTATGAAAAAGAGGTCATGTACTGCTCAGGGCCTGGTACTTCAGGGAGTGTCTCTGGTATGGGCTATGTGTGTTTTCTTGTGTTCTAGCTGTTTTATCCTGCAGGCCAGTATCCTGCAGGAGCTCTTCATGCCTGCTGTGGGCAGTGTTTGGTCCCTGGTCTGAATGTTGGGAGCTTTTTAGGTGTGTTTTGATCTGCTTGTGAAATGAAACCTGTCACCACCTCCACCTGAACTGAGGCCCTGCAAAATTCTCTGATCAGGAATGTGATTTGGGAAGGGGTTTGTGCTAGTCTCCTGGGGGAGGGCCCTGCTCCACTGGTACTGTGGCAAGTCTTACTAAGAAGGTCAATTATACTATAGCACAGAGTATGGAGCTTACTAATCAATTTAGGCAGCCAGTATCCAAGGTTCACAACTTTCTGTACATTACTCTGTGTTTATGCTGAGGGTTGTGGGAGAGAAATGGTGCTGGCCAGCTCCTTTGTTCCTGGAGAGGTGTCTCCATGAAAGCTGCCTCTCAATGATAGGCTCCAATAAGAGCAAATAATTTCTGCACTGCATGCTCCAGGCACTCTTTTGTTTGCTGTTTCTATGCTGTACACCCCCATTTTTTGCCTGCCTTCTCTCCAAGAACAGTACAGTGCCCTCTAGGTGCTATCCCAGCCAGAGCCACTGACTTTTAAAACTCAAAGCTTTAAGCCCTAATGGTTTTAAGCACTCATGAAATTCATCCCCTCTTGTTTTCCAGCCAATGGCTATGGAGAAATGTTCTTCTTATGTATTCCTCTGTGTGCTCCTCTCTCTCCCTCTCTTTTTCTCTCTCACCCTTCCCTGTGATCATGGCTCCCTCCCCTGCACAGCAGCCAGGGTTCCTTTTTCCCATAAAGCATGTCTCCGCACTTCCTACCTTCTTCAATAATGCCTCTTCTCTCCCTTTGGTTCTGTAATTTTTTCTGTCAGTCTTCAGGTTGATTTCTGGGATATTTAGGATGATTTCATAGTTATCTAGCTGTATTTGTGGGAGGAGGTGAGCCTAGGTGCTTAGAGAAACCACAAAACCATCAACTCAAGATATCTGCCACCTTCCTGTCCCTAAGCATATTTTAAACATATGCAACAACAGTTCTGACATGAAGTTGGGGATGAGATCACACGGAGTTCCTTTTTTTAAGTGTAAGGTTTGATTGCCTATGGTAGTCCTTCAGAGAATAAGTGAGGATCGTTGGTCACATTATGTATTTAAATCCTCAAAGGAAAGAGTATGGCAACAGACAGAAAACCTTTAATTTTCAGTATAAACAAAACTGTTTTATAGATATCTTTTAGAGTTATTTCTGTGAAACAGGATTTTTGTAAAAGTACTACATACTCTGACACTTTTAGTAAAAAATAAATAGGTAAATAAAAGCTCTCCCGAATTGTCAGCATTATTGTTTCATGCTCTTTGGTGCAATTCCACAAGAGTCTAAAACTGTTAGGCATAATCTGAATGATGGGAATGCTAACTTCATTGTCTGTGGGCCTATCACTCAGCAGGATGTACAAATGAAACGCAGAGACTCAAACTATCTAGAATTTTCTCCTTGTGTGGAGAAAGTCTGGCTTTTACAAAGTCATATTTTCATTAGTTTCTCTTGGATAGTATTATTACTAAAATATCTGATCAACTTTTTTTTTTGAAAAATGAAGTCTGTCATCAAGATAAGAAGCTTCTGCACAGCAAAGGAAACAGTCAACAAAAGAAACAGGCAACCAACAAAATGGGAGAAGATATTCATAAATGACACTACAGACAAAGGGCTGATATCTAAGATCTATAAAGAACTCCTCAAACTCAACACTCACAAAACAGATAATCACATCAAAAAATGGGCAGAAGACATGAACAGACGCTTCTCCAAGACATACAAATGGCTAACAGACACATGAAAAAATGTTCGTCATCTTTAGCCATCAGGGAGATTCAAATCAAAACCACACTGAGATACCACCTTACGCCAGTTAGAATGGCCAAAATCAACAAGACAGTAAACAACAAATGTTGGAGAGGATATGGAGAAAGGGGAACCCTCTTCCACTGTTGGTGGGAATGCAAGCTGGTGCAGCCACTTTGGAAAACAGTGTGGAGATTCCTCAAGAAATTAAAAATAGAGCTACCCTATGACCCTGCAATTGCACTACTGGGTATTTACCCCAAAGAAGCAGATGCAGTACAAAGAAGGGCCACATGTACCCCGATGTTCATAGCAGCAATAGCCACAATCACCGAACTGTGGAAAGAACCAAAATGCCCTTCAACAGATGAATGGATAAAGAAGATATGGTACATATATACAATGAAGTATTATGTTTACATCAGAAAGGATGAATACCCAACTTTCGTATCAACATGGACGGGACTGGAAGAGATCATGCGGAGTGAAATAAGTTAAGCAGAGAGAGTCAATTACCTTATGGTCCCACTTATGTGTGGAACATAAGGAAAAACATGAAGGACATTATGAGAAGGAAGGGAAGGGTGAATGGGGGGAAATCGGAGGGGGCGATGAACCATGAGAGGCTATGGACTCTGAGCAACAAACTAAAGGTTTTGGAGGGGAGGGGGTAGGGGGTTGGGCGAGCCTGGTGTTGGGTATTGAGGAGGGCACGTACTGCATGGAGCACTGGGTGTGGTGCATGAACAATGAATCTTGTAACACTGAAAAAATAAACATATTTGGGAAAAAAAAAGAAAAATGAAGTCTGTAAATATTTGATGATTTACTATAACCATTTCAAGTGGTAGAAATGATTATTTTTATGGTTAATAAGTTGATTTCTATTTCTATTTTGTTAATTTCCATAGAGCTATAGCATTCTGAATTCACAGTAAGGTAGGAGAGGTGGTGACCATTTTGTAGTATACAAGCTAATTTTATAAATTTCATTCCAGCTAAAATCCAAGGAAAAAATAAGAGATTTACTTTCTTCCCATAACAAGTTGCTAAAAATAACTAGCAATTAGATCATTTATAATGGCAGTATCACTAATAATGATAATCATTTAATTTTAGTAAACGGCTTCTGGGAAAAGACATCTGAAAAAACTATGTAGAATTCTTGATTATACCATTCAAAATAGTAGCATATTGGAGGGAGTATTACCATACCCAAGCTCTCCTTAAAACAGTTCTATTCTTGCCAAGTTTCTGAACACAAAGTCATACTCATATTGTATCATTGTTATCAGCCTCCATCACAAAGACTGATCCAACTTCCTTTTATGAATCCTTATTTGAACATTTTTCCATCCAGAAAATATAATTCCTCAAATAGTCTGCTGTATATTCAAGATTTTTAAAACAGTGCAAATCATATTAATGATCCCAGGCATATCTAAGGAATGTGGTGTTTCTCTGGTTCTAGCAGAGACTTGGTAGGATGTACTAGATTTTATTTCATTTTATCTTGGTATAAATGTTCTTGTTACATGCTACAAAATTGATGAACCTTGAAAATACTGGTACATTAATGAAACCAGTTACCAAAGACCATATATTGTATACTTCCATTTATATGATATTTTCAGAACAAGATAATCTATAGAGACAGAAAGTACATCAGTAGTCGCTTAGAGCAGGGCAGGATAAAGAGGCTGGGGGTAGGGAGGACAGGATATGGAGTTTCTTTTTGAGTGATTAAAATGTCAACATTGATTGTAGTTATGATTACATATACCAGTGAGTACACTAAAAAGGTTGAATTGTATAAGAAGTTGAATCATATATGATACATGAATTACATCTCAATAAAACCATTTAAAAAGTGAGACAGTTGGCCCTTGCACAGCATGGGTTTGAATTGTGCAGGTCTGCTTACAGATAGATTTTCCTTGATAAGTACAGTTCTGTAAATGTATTTTCTCTTCCTTATGCTTTTCTTAATAACATCTTTTATTTATTTTATTGTAAGAATACAGTATAAAATGCATATAAGATAAAAAATGTATGTTAATCGACTATTCATGTTATCAGTAAGGCTTCTGGTCAACAGTAGGTTATTAGTAGTTAAGTTCTGAGGAAGTCAAAAGTTATACACAAATTTTTGATTGCACAGTGGCTGGTGCCACTAACCCCCAGGTTGTTCGAGGTCAGCTGTTCATAGTGTTGCATTGCATTCACTCACGTTCTCTAATCTCCCAGGGTCTGACCAATTAACTCAATTCAATGAAAGTCATGAGGCATCTGTCATGCAATACACTGCGTACCATCATTGCAAGAGATAAAAGATGAAAGAGCCTATAACTTTAAGGAAATTACAACACAGTAAGGAGTTGATGATATAGTAATAATAACTATAGTGATGATGGTGATGATGATGGTAGGAAGAGGAAAAATGGGAAATAATATTCACTATGCATTTACTATATACCAGGAATTGTGTTAAATGCTTTAAATGTTATGTCTTATTCTCATTACAGTCCTAGAGATATGAGTATGAGTGAAGTCATCTGGTGTCTTTCTCTGACAAACTTATTTCACTTAGCATAATACTCTCTAGCTCCATCCATGTCAATGCAAATGGCATTGCATTTCATTCTTTTTTGTGGCTAATATTCCACTATATGGAATATATATGGAATATAATAGAATAATTATATATGATACATACACACACATCTTCTTTATCCATTCATCAGTTGGTGGACACTTGGGCTATTTCCATAATTTAGCTACTATAGATAATGCTTCTATTAATGTTTGGGTACATATGTTCCTTTGAATTAGTATTTTTGTATCTTTTGGGTAAATATGTCGTAAAGTCATTGCTGGATCATATGGTAGTTCTTTTTTTTTTTTAAAGATTTTATTTATTTATTTATTAGGAAAGAGAGAGAGTGAGAGAGAGCATGAGAAAGGAGAAGGTCAGAGTGAGAAGCAGACTCCCCATGGAGCTGGGAGCCCGATGTGGGACTCGATCCCGGGACTCCGGGATCATG
Source organism: Nasua narica (assembly GCA_028533885.1). Lineage (NCBI taxonomy): Eukaryota > Metazoa > Chordata > Mammalia > Carnivora > Procyonidae > Nasua > Nasua narica. The sequence goes on along the minus strand of CM052801.1, from coordinate 58,317,995 downwards.
ACCTGAGCCGAAGGCAGTTGCCTAACCAACTGCGGTAGTTCTATTTTTAACTTTCTTATGAATCATATAAGCAAGTCACTAATAGCAACTTCAGTGCTTTTCACATAAGGGATAAATTATTTTGTTTTCAATCTGGAGGTTACATATTAAATATTCACATAAATCTATTTAATCTATTGCCCTCTACATATTTCCATTAAACTTTACCATATCACTTATACTTACATCTAAAAAAATAGCATTTCTCTTCCTTATCAAGTCCCCAAGAGTGCTTTTAAAAGTTCCTTCCTGAACCCTTTACTAGAATACTATTTTGGCTATAATCAGAGAAATAATGAAATAGTTTTACTTTACAGACAGTCAGCATTGCTGATAAGCATAAAATGTTATGGTAGACCACCCTCTTCTTGTTGTTACATAAAAATCAATGCAAACAAAATTTCCTTCTACTATGGCATAAATGATCACTTCTGAAACAATCTGAAGAAAGATGTGAAAGAAGATCCATGAATTATTTTATGTAAATAACAAAGCAGACATTCTAGAATGCTATGATAGTAAATTAGGTTTGGTGATGCTGTGGTAATAAAAAAGACCCAAAATCTCAGTAGCTTAACATATAACAGTTTATTTCTTACTCTCAAAAGGTTCACTGCAAGTCCATCAGCTCTCCAGGGCAGGTCCCTCATAAACAGTAACTTAAGAAATACAGACTGCATCCATCTTGTAGGTATACCATTTGGAGTACATTGAGAGAGCTGGAAGGTCATGCAGGACATTTTGCTGCTCCATTAAACAGAAATGACACTTCATTTCTGTTTATAATTTCTGCAATCCCACTGCTAGAAGTAGTCAAATGGCATTGCCTAACTACAAAAGGCTAGGAAGTGAACGGGAGCAAACAGATATTTGGTAAGCTGTTAATGTTGTTACCATATTCTACAAATAATATAAGCTTTTTTTCATATTTTAATGAAAAACAATTTTGAAAAACTCTATGTGGATATAAAGTATCCCTTAAGTATATTTTTATCAGCAACTATAGTTTTTTTGTTGTTTTTTTAAGCAAACAACTAAAATTATGAAGCTTTAAGATGATCTAACATGACATTACACTTATAATGTTCCAAGAGCCTTTCTGAGAGATTCTGGTATTTCAACTACAAAAATTTGGGAAGCCAATATTTATTTACTTGATGCTTTCTATCTTTATAATAACTTTACCTGTGATTCAAGGGAGCTGATATGAAATCAGCTATTAAAAATAGTTATTGATTCTCTCATCATGCCAAAATACTTTGTAAATATGACAGTACAATTAGCACATCCTCTGTAACAGGTAGTTCTTTTTGAGACATCAATTGATTCATATTACTCTGATATATCAATATGTAAAATAAAATAATTTTCAACTCATTTCAGCATTAGTGGTAAACAAGCACGAGGCACCAAATCTTAGTAAAATAAGACACAGGAAGATCAATGATGTCATTATGTCCTAAACTGAATTCCCATTTTAATTCAATACTAATGCTTAACACACTGAGCTTTTAAACAGTATACTTACTAAGATTTTGGCAATAGTTTTATATAACAAGACACAGAGCGTACTAGAGGTCTGGCACTTAACTTGCTTACAGTAAACAAGCTTCAATATGAAGGCATTAAATATTTTTTAAAAAAAACCTTCTTTTTACATGCTAAGTATTTTGTCAAGTGTGCAGTTAAACCTAGTAACGAAATATAGTAAGATTAAGAAACTACAAACTTGTATCCTAAGCATAAATCATATAAAAAGGATTACTGGTTATATAGAATATCCCTGGATAATCAAAAATTAATAGTATAAAACATGCAAAATATTTCAGAATCTTTATTAATCAAAAAATACCAGGGCTTATTTAAAATGATTCCCCTCCAAAGGGTATCAAAGTTAATTCAAATAATGTAACACTCTAATGCTAAACATTATTCAGTACTGTTGAAGTGGAGGTAAATTTCACAGAACTGGGGGCTTACTTATCCTTCCTGTCTTCTCATTCACTTGAAGCAGCATACAACATCCCGGAATTTCACTACATAAGAAAAGAATGGCCACTGCACTGGCAAAAATAGGATGTGTAAATATCAAAGGCACACTATTCAGCTAGCCAAAGTGAAAGCAAACTCTTTCCCCCACAAGCCCTTTCCCCATGTAAACTAAAGTTTATTAAGAAGTAAAATAAACTAATCTTCAAAAGGAAGGATTCTGAGACATCATTAATCATATGCTTCAAAAATGTCAACTATACTTGTCTGGATAGTTTAAAGATTGTATTTTAAAGATATATCCAAATCAGATACTTTTAAATTAGATACATTTGGAGGGTCAAATTTATTATCTAAAGCATTTTAGTTCAATTCCAAATGTTTTAACCACTAGCATGAACAACAGGTTTTTAGCTCTCAGAAGAATTAACCACTGGAAAGGAAAACACACAAACAAACAAAATTATATATTTATGCTGCAGGCAATGATTATGGCCCTTTCTGGCACAGTGGCATATGACTGGTGCTCAGTCCAGGAAAAATTCTACAAACAAAGGAAAATTCATGCATTTTGGTAAATATGCCTTAACATTCACAGTTGAAACTTCCTTAAATTCTTGCTTTTTTAAATAGGAAAATCTTATTTTTTTGTTATCCCGACTTGTGACTTGAACCTGACTTCTTTTTCTTCTTCTTACTATGCTTCTTACGCTGTTTCTTCTTCTTCTTCTTTGCTTTTTCTGTTGCTTTTTCTCGCTCTTCATGTCTTCTCTTCTTTTTTGCTTGCACTTCCTCTTCGTAATCTGATTCTGATGAGGGCTCTGATGATGAGGGTTTATCTTCAGGGTAAGTCTTCTTTCTTTTTTTGCTGAGACTTCTAATATACTTTTCTTTCTCTGTTTCATCCTTTGACTTCTTTTTCTTTTTCACAGATTCCTTGCTTTCTGATTCAGATGCATATGTAGAGCTTTCTGATGATTTGTATGAATGGTTCTTCTTTTTCTTTCTCTTTTTTCCTTGTTTCTTTTCCTCATTCTCAGAATCTGAACTGCTTGAAGAATCAGAGCTTGATGAAGATGAAGACCGACAAGATTTCTTCTTTTTCTTTTTCTTTTTTTCTTTCTTTTTAGAAGAGCTCTCATTTCCACTCAATAATTTCTCTCTACTTTTTTCTAATTCTTTTTTCCAATTCTCATTCATTTTTTCTTCAAATTCAGCTAATGCCTTGGAGCCTTTCTTTTTATTTTCTAATTGTTTCTTCACTTCTTCCCAGGTGGGCCTTGGTCGATTCAGATAATCTTGTATTGTTGGGCCTGTAGATTGAGTTTGGCCCCTCCATCTGGCCATTGCTATAGGATTCATATAGGCTACTCGATTATCCCGCTTCCCCATGGTGCCTGATGGTTCCAAGAGCAGACTCACGATGCCAAGAAGAATAAAGGTAAACTCTCCTTTGGTTCTTCACCTGCTGGTATATCAAGCAGGTTCCATTCTGTTAGAGAAGCAGAAGGAATGGTTACAAAACACCTATTTGAGACAAAATAAATATATAAGTTTAATTGTCCATCACTATCATATAGTATAGTAGAAATTTTCAAAATATTAGACCTTGGGAACAAAGAGTATACACATTTAAGACTTTTGCATACTTAAGATATTGTGGTATGAATATAATATATTTTATATACCACATGTAAGGTTCTGACTTACCTAATTTTTTAATATTACCTTTTATATTATATGATACCGTTTTTCTTTCTTTCATTCAGCCTTATGTGGTATAAAAAGAGATAAATTTCTATAGCCACATTCTGTATGAGGCAGATCTCCTCCAACTTAACAAAGTGCAGGACAATCCACTCTGAAGGAAACCTAGAAGTCATACTTGGAAAATCCTCTCCCTCAAGTCTCACATCTAATCCATCACTATATTTTGCTATTTAAGCCTTGACAACAGGTCTCATTTCTATTCACTTTTCTCCAAATATATTGTCACCAATTTAGTACAGGCATTATCATCTCTACTTGAACTATTAATCTCCAGTATCAATTAAGTATTATCTGCCAGGGATTGCTTAGTGTTTTGTAACAGATTATCTCATTTAATCTCTAGACTAATTCTATGAGGATGATTCTATTATACCTATTCCACAGAAGGAATAGGGTCTTAGAGAATTTGAGTAACTTGCAGAAAGTAATAGCTAATATATGTCCAAACTAGGATTTAAACCAAGGCAGCCTGACTCCAAACCCTGAAAACCTAACATAACAGTATATTGTCTCCTTACATCAATCTCTTAATTGATACCCTTATTTTTACCCTTACTCTCTTCCATTCTAGTACCACACTACAACCAGTAGGTCTTAAAATACTACAGTGGCTTTATATTTTAATGAGAATCAAATCTAGACTCCTACGAAGGTCCTCTACAATCTGTCTTGCTTCTTTCTCTTCTTTCTTTTTTAAAATATTTTATTTATTTATTTGACACAGAGAGAGAGAGAGAAAGCCCAAGTAGGCAGTGCAGTAGGCAGAGCAGTAGGCAGAGGGAGAAAGAGAAGCAGACACCCTGCTGAGCAGAGAGCCTGATGTGGGGCTTGATCACAGGACCCTGGGATCATAACCTGATCTGAAGGCAGAAATTTAATCAACTGAGCCACCCAGATATCACTCTCTCTTACTTTCATCACCCTTTTCCTCAATTCTATCTTTTCTTATCTTCTCTTAGTTTCTGGAACATGATAAGCTCCAAGCTTAGCCATCATAGCCCATGCCACCCAATTCTTCAGGTCTCAGCGTATTTATTTATTTGTATGTATGTATGTATATATGTATGTGTACATACATATGCATAAGGTATGTATGTATGTATGTATATATGAAAGGTATGTATGTATTTTTAGAGAGGGGGAAGGGCCAGAGGGAGAGAGAGAATCTTAAGCAGGCTTCATGCCCAGAGGAGAGTCCAATGTGGGCTTTGATCTCATGACCCTGAGATCATGACCTGAGCTGAAATCAAGAGTTGGATGCTTTCCAGAATGGCTGTACCAACCTATAGGACTCAGTAATTGCACTACTGGGTATTTATCCCAAAGATACAGATGTAGCGAAAAGAAGGGCCACATGCACCCCAATGTTCATAGCAGCAATGTCCACAATACCCAAACTGTGGAAGGAGCCAAGATGTCCTTCAACAGATGAATTGGATAAAGAAGATGTGGTTCATATATACAATGGAACATTACTCAGCCATCAGAAAGGATGAATACCTACAATTTGCATCAACATGGATGTAACTGGATGGTATTACACTAAGTGAAATAAGTCAAGCAGAGCAAGATAATTATCATATGGTTTCACTCATATGTGGAACATAAGGAATAGCATGGAGGATCACAGTGGAAGGGAGGGAAAACTGAATAGAAAGAAATCAGAGAGGGAGACACACCATGAGAGACTCTGGACACTGGGAAATAAACTGAGGATTACAGAAGGGAGGGGGTGTGGGAGGATGGATAATCAGGTGATGGGTATTAAGGAGTACATGTGATGTGAAGAGCATTGGGTGTTATATGCAACAAATGAATCATTGAACACTACATAAAAAACAAAAATGTTGGCTAACCTAACATAATATAAATAAATAAATAAGGAGAATGCTTAAAAAAAAGTTGGATGCTTAACCAACTGAGCCACCTAGGTGCCCAGGTCTCAGTTTAAATGTCAATTCCTCTGAAAGGAAACTATTAGGACGAATTACATAAAATTGCCAATTATATGGGACAGAAATAGTTAAATACCAGCCACTTCATAAGTATCGACTTTATATCAAAGCATGTTGCCTTTGCATCTTCCCCTCAAACACATTATTCTGTATTACAGTTCCTTGTGTATTTTATACCCAACACTTAGCAAACTGGTGATTATTTGTCTAGTTATTTGAATGCATGTGTGTGTGTGTGTGTGTGCATGTGTGTGTATGTCCATCACTAAATATAAGGCCAAGAAGAAGAAAGGCCACGTTTAATCTTTCTTATTCACCATGGTGTTTCTAGTATCTAGCATGCCATTTGGCTCACATTAAGTACTCAATAAATATTGGTTCAGTAATAAACAAATGAATGAATAGATGGGTTTATGGCTCAGGGAGAAAGGGCATTTAGAGAAGCTTCCTAGAATTGGTGATGTCTGTACAGGATTTTTAAAGAATAAATGTTCACCCTGGAAATGAAGACATGAAGGATATTCCAGGTGGAGGAAACAAAATGTGAAAAAAAACCCAGGAATATGAAAAAGCACCATGTGTTCATGTTGATGGAGCCTAAATTTCAAGAAAGCAGTGGCTGGAAGTGAGGCTACATAGAGAGGAAACAGCCTGATCACAGAGCCTCTCTAAAATGTATAGTTGTTAGGGAGCCAACAAAGTACTTTAAAGAGAAGAAAAAGAGAAGAAAAAGATGATCATAGATTTTCCTGTTAGTCTCCATCCTGACTCTGACCCTTTAAATAAACCAAACATACCTGCTCATCATAAGCTCAATGTCACAGATGTTACAGTGACTCTTGGTGATAGTTTCCTGCATTTAATTTGCTGTGTTCATGATATTATTCTCCTTCCCTTTCAGTTCTGTCCAGCTCCTCTTAGATCTTTCTGTCATTTTCATTCTGATACTTTAAATACTTATCAGATATTATTATTCCCCTGACCTTATCATAAAAAGCCCTTAAAAACTTTAGTTCATATTCAATTTGCTGGTTCTCTCTGCTACTCGACACTTAGAATAGCATAATCCATTCTCACTTCAGTTCCTTGAGACCTAGTCCTGACATCATCTAGAAAGACAAGCAAAGACAAGTTCATAAAAACTTTGGATGTGATGCTAAGGATGTTGGAATTCATTCTATGAGACTTAGAGTGAGGTTAATTGTGAGATAATGTTTATTTTAAACAGGAGAATGATATGGCCATGTTTGAGTATTTATGAAACAATTTTTATAGCACGGAAGTTGAATTGGATGCAAGAAAGAATGAAAGCAATGAGATCACTTAAGTATTCATGCAGACAGAAAATGAAAGGGTCTAAAATAAAATCAGCAGCATTTTAAATAAAGAGAGGGGAAAATATATGAGAAATGTTGAGGTTATTACACTAAAATTAATGACTAATTGAATAAAAAGGGTAAGCGTGAGAAAGGACAAAACTCTGGCCTGTGAAACCAAAGACTGTGTAATATAGGAAATGGCACAGAGTTTAAAGAAAGGTCTACATTCAGTATTGGAGTCATAAAGTTTGAGGTGCCTATGAGACATCTGAATGAAGCTGCATAAAGAAAATTAGATGTATGGGTGTTGGTGTTCTGGAATGTGACTTGAGTTAGAGATGTAGGATTGGTAGTCACTGAGTGAAGGCTAAAGACATGAGAGAAAATTAAATTACCTTGGGGAGATTTCAAATGAAAAAAGACTTGAGCACTGTATCCAATTTAACAATATGCAAGATGTTGCCAGAGAGAGTGAAGCCCATACATAAGATTTCAGAAAATTAGCTAGAATGTTAAGAGCTAAACTGATATCAGAAAAAAAAGGAAGAGTCACAGAAACACAGGGAAGGAGAATAAAGTTTCAAGGTTAGGACAATAATCTTCAAGGGGTGTGTTCATGAATTTAATTTGAGCAATTTTTAAATATCAAAAATTTTGGAAAAAGCCTAAATGTCCATCAATAACAAACAGGTTTGGGGCTCCTGGGTGGCTCAGTAATTTAAATGGCTGACTCTTGATTTTGGCTCAGGTCATGATCTCAGGGTCAAGGGACTGAGCCCCATGTTTGAGCCCCATGATTGAGCTCTGTGCTAAACATAGGATCTGCTTGAGATTCTCTCTCTTTCTTCCTATGCCCCTCCCTCTGCTCACATGCACTCTCTAAATATATAAATAAATAGATAAATACATAAATAAAATCATTAAAAATTAAAAAAATAAAAGAACAGGTTATGTAAATTATATTGTACATATGCAATGGAATACTATATCTACAACATATTGTTGAGTGAATAATTTGCCAAATGTAAATATCAGTTATCTCTGCTTATTGGGGAGGCATCGTTTCCTTTTGCATGTTTTTCTATAATGTTTTTACATTTTCTACACTGAGAAGGTGTCATCTTTATTTTTAAAAATCCAGAAAAGATATTATGGACAATATTAAATATAGCAGATTGATCGAGTAAGAGAAAATCTGAAAATACACATTACATTTAGCTATGAAGAAATAATTAGTAACCTTTGCTAATGCAATTTCAATTAAACAGTGAGGACAGAAGCCAGAAGACCTCAGGTTAAAGACTTTAATGACTAAATGGAAGGTAAGAAGGTAGAGATATAGGATATATTCATTTGAGAAGAAAAAAATAGATAAGATGGTAACTATCATGAAAGATGCAGAATTAAAGAAAATGATTTGTTTTTGTTTTTGTCATTGAAGAAATGAACATACTCACAGGGTGATAAGAAGAATGGAGTATAATGAGAGAGTTTTAAGAAGATAGAAAAGATAAAAAGAGAGGGAATAACTAATGTGGCAAAACCACAGAGAAAGCAGAGAGGTCTCAGTCACAGAGAGGAAATGCCTCTTTTTGCAAGAACAAAGGCAAAGAATAAAGAAATGGTATGAGTGCACGCATCTTCCCTTCTCTTCCCTCCCTTCCCCTTCCCTTCCCATCCCTTCCCTTCCCTTTTGTGGAGGGAGAAATGAAAGGGGAAAAGTTGAAGTATTTCTCACATAGTGGCCTTCATTTTCACTCAGTGGTACATGCCAAGGTCATCTACTAAAATTAAGGCAGGTCAAGGTAAGTTTTGACCAATAACTAAAATTTGGGAAAACTGCAGAGGGGAATGAGAGAGAGTGCTGATACCAGATAAGTGTTTGAGGCCTTCAAAACTGCAGAATGTGTGTGGATTTTTCTTAGAAGATAAAGCACACTGAGAAAAAAGAAAAAGTCACACCAACACAGTCTCTTGCTCAACTAATCTTTGCTTTAGAATTTAAAATACTTTGTTTCTATTCCAGAAGAAAAACTTGATTCTCTGTATTTCTATTTATTTGTATGAAGGAGGCTAATTTTGTATAGAGATTAGATACAAATTGTGACAGTCATTTGAGTATTATAATAATTAAATGTTCATTCATTGTCAAAACAATTCTCTTTTGATCTGGGTAGGAGTTAAGATGGTAGAGTAGTAGGAGGACCTTATGCTTGCCTCATCCCCAGAACAGAGCTAGATCAATATCAAATCATTCTGAACACCCAGGGGATTGATCTGAGGTAAGAGAACAAAATACACTACTAGAGGAAGGAAAAAGGTCACACTATGGAAAGTAGTTGGTGTGAAGATGAGATTTGGAGGAGAAAATAATGTCTGGTGCTTCAGAGGGGAGGGAGACCTGATCAGGGAGAAAGGAGAAAGAGAGAGACAGACAGACAGACAGACAAGGCATTGCACAAAAAAACACTTCCCCAAAACCACTGATAAGGAAAATGAGAGGGGCTGATAATCACAAGTTTTTATAAACAGCGGAGTTCAAAGTCTGAAGTTTTAGAAGTCCATGCCATCGCCAGGGTGGAGCATGGCAGGTGTAGAAGTGCTCCAGTGGAGGACAGAGGCCTAGGAACGGAAAACATGGTCTGAGGATGCACTGGGAGAGAGAGTTACCCTTCTTGGAGGTGGCACTGCCTCTCTGGAAACAAGAGAGCTGATGGGTACCACTGAGCTGCCCAATTCATTAACATAGGAGCAGAGGCAGCTGCTAAGGGCAGCTAATCTAGACACCAGCTCTTTGCCGCACTTTACCATAAACTCCAAGGCCCTACATATTTGTGCAATTGCCCTTTTGGAACAAATCAACAACAGCCACATTGCATTGAGACCCTCCTCCAGAGAATCAGCACAGGTCTGTGAGACACCAGGTCTCTAAAGTGGAGTTTTGAAACCCAGCTAGCATATTAGCATGCCCCACATAAGATATAGGCTCACTGAGGCACTCTGTGGGCAGATGGCTTGGACACAAATAGGGAGAAGACAGAGATCTTGGGACGCAAAAGGGAGAATTCTTCACTCTTCTGCAAGGGCTTCCTGAACAGTGGCAGGCATGAACTCTCTGATCTGGCGATGAGAGACATGGCTGATGTCATTTTTACCCCTGCCCATCAGCACAGAAGGACTTCAGTGAGCAGCAGAGTGCCCACAGTGGAAACCTGAACCACTTACACCAAGCTCCAACTCCCTGCATTCTGCAGGTGCTTTTTTACTAGGGCAAGTGTGCCTGAGAGTCAGAGTAGCAGCAGGCCCCTCACTCAGGAGAACAGCACCAGCCCCCACACCCATTAAGTCTACTGATCATACAGCACTGCGAAACTTCAGCTTTAGGGGAAACATGATCTAGCTTCTTTTAAGAAGCAGATCAAAACATGCCTAGTTAAAATTACCCACACAGTGGGTAAGGTTCAAATACTGCAGGCAAGGAAAAACTCTTCAGAGAACAGACATGAGGGAAACAGTAGCCAAAACATAAGAGGACCCCTTCTTAATATAGCCATTGTTTTCTGGAGCAGTACACATAACAGGCTTTCCTAACACAGAATACTCAGACTTAGAAAAAATGCCAAGATGGAGGAATTCACTGCAGAAGAACAAGAGGTTATGGCCAGGGATCTAATCAAAACAGATATAAATAATATGTCTGAACCAGAACTTAAAACAACAATCATGAAGATATTAGCTAGGCTTGAGAAAAGCATAAAAGACACCAGGGAGTCCATTACCACAGAGATAAAAGACCTCAAAAATTAGTCAGGCTGAAACAAAAATTACTATAACTGAGTTGCAAAACAGACTGGATGTAATGACCACATGGATAGAAGAAGCAGAGAAATAAATAAGTGATATGGAAGAGAAAATTATGGGGAGAAAATGAAGCTGAAAAGAAGAGGAAGAGAAAAATATTGGATCATGAATGTAGACTTAGGGGACTCAGCGACTACATGAACCATAATAACATTGGTATCATAGGAGTCCCAGAAAAAGAAGAAAGGAAAAAAGGAGCACAAGGTTTATTTGAGTAAATATAGCTGAAAATGTCTCTAATATTGGGAAGGGAGAGAACTCCTATCAAAACCAATAAAATGGGGCCCCTGGGTGGCGCAGTTGGTTGAGCGACTGCCTTTGGCTCAGGTCATGATCCCGGAGTCCCGGGATCGAGTCCCATATCGGGCTCCCAGCTCCATGGGGAGTCCGCTTCTCACTCTGACCTTCTCCCTTCTCATGTTCTCTCTCTCTTTCCTAATAAATAAATAAATAAAATCTTTAAAAAAAAAAAACCAATAAAATGTAGGCCAAGAATAAGACATATCATAATAAAATTTGCAAAATACAGAGATCAGGAAACAGTCCCAAAGCACAAGGAAAAGAAATCCTTACTCTACAAGGAAAGAAATATAACTTTAGCAGCAGATCTATGTACAGAAACTGTGTAGGCCAGAAGAGAGTGGTATGATATATTCAACGTGTTGAGTGGGAAAAATACACAGCCAAGAATATTTTCTCCTTCAAGACTGTGATTCAGAACAGAAAGAGAGATAGAGCTTCTCAGACAAACAAAAACTAAAGGAGGTTGTGACATTAAACCAGCCCTGCAAGAAGGAAACTCTTTGAGTGCAAAAGAAAAGCCAAAAACAATAAAGACTTGAAAGGAACAGAGAAAATCTCCAGAAACAATGACATTACAGGTCATACAATGGCACTAAATTCATAACTATCAATAATCACTCTGAATATAAATGGACTACATGTTCCAAACAAATGACATAGGGCATTAGTGTAGATTAAAAACAAAACAAAACAAAAACAAAACAAAACAAGATCCATCTATCTTCTACTTAGAAGCTATTCAGTTCAGACTGACAGCCACCTGCAGATAGAAAGTGAGGGAATAGAGAACCATTTATTACACTAATGGAGATCAAAAGAAAGCTGGAGTGGCCATCCTTATATCAGACAAAGGAGATTTTAAAACAAAGACTGTAATAAGAGATGGAGAGGGGGACTATATCAAAACGAAGGTGTCTATCCAACGAGAAGATCTAGCAATTGTAAATATTTATGCCCACAACTTGGGAGCACCCAAATTATATAAATTATTAACTGACAAACATAAAGAAACTAACTGATAATAGTAAAATAATAGTAGGGGACTTTAACACCCCACTTACAGCAATGAACAAATCACCTAAGCAGAAAATCAACAAAGAAACAATGGCTTTGAATGACACACTGGGCCAGAGGGACCAAACGGAACACTTTATCCTAAAGAAGAAAAATATACATTCTTGGACTGCACATGGAATATTCTACAGAATAAATCACATGCTGGGTCACAAATCAGGCTTAAACTAGTACAAAAAAAGACTGAGATCATATCATGCATATTTTTGGACCACAATGCTATGAAACTTAAATTCAACAACAAGAAAAAATTCGGAGACCACAAATACATGGAGGTTACAGAACATCCTACTAAAGAATGAATGGGTTAACCAGGAAATTGAAGAGTAAATAAAAAAAAATACAGGGAAGCAAACAAAAATAAAAACACAATACTCCAAAACCTTTGGGATGCACCAACAGTGATCCTCAAAGGGAAGTATATTGCAATACAGTCCTACCTCAAGTATCAAGATATAATCATACAATCCTAATCGTACAATCCTAATCATACAATTAAGGATCCAGAAAAGGAAGAATAAATTAAGCCTAAAGCAAGCAGTAGAAGGGAAATAAAAAAGATTAGAGTAGAAATAAATAATATAGGAACAAAACAACCCCAGAACAGATAATGAAACTAGAGCTGGTTCTTTGAAAGAATTAACATAATTGATAATCCACTAGCCAGACTTAACAAAAAGAGAAAGGACCCAAATAAATAAAATCATGAACAAAAGAGGAGAGATCACAACCAAAACCACAGAAAAAGAAAAAGTCATAATATAATATTATGAAAAATTATATGTCAATAAATAGGGCAATGTGGAAGAAATGGATAAATTCTCAGAAACACATAAACTACCAAAACTGAAAGATGAAGAAATAGAAAATTTTAACAGAATCATAACCAGCAAAAAAGTGAATCAGTAATCAAAAATCTCCCAACAAATCGAAGTCCAGAGCCAGATGGCTTTCCAGGGGAATTCTACCAAACATTTAAAGAATTAATACCTATTCTTCTGAAACTGTTCCAAAATATGGAAACGGAAGGAAAACTTCCAAACTCATTCTATGAGGCCAGCATTACCTTGATCCCCAAAACAGACAAAGACCCCATGAAAAAGGAGAATTACAGGCCAGTATCTCTGATGAACATGGATGCAAAAAGCATCAACAAGATATTAGCAAATCGAATTCAACAGTACATTAAAAAAAATTATTCACGACAATCAAGTGGGATTTACTCTTGGGCTGCAAAGGTGGTTCAATATTCACAAATCAATCAATGTGATACAGCACACTAATATAAGAAAGGATAAGAACCATGTGATACTCTCAATAGTTGTAGAAAAAGCATCTGACAAAACACAGCATCCATTTTGATAAAAACCCTCAACAAAGTAGGGACAGAGGGAACATACCTCAACATCATAAAGGCCATGTAAAAAACACCCACAACTAGTATAATCCTCAATGAGGTAAAACTGAGAGCTTTTCCTCTATGGTCAGGAACAACACAGGGATGTCCATTCTCACCATTGTTATTTAACACAGTACTGGAAGTCATAGTCTCAGCAATCAGACAGAAATAAAACGTATCCAAAAGAAATAAAACGTATCCAAATCAGTAAGGGAGAAGTCAAACATTCACTATTTGTAGATGACATGATACTCTATGTAGAAAACTTGAAAGACTCCTTCAAAAAATTGTTAGAACTCACACACTAATTCAGCAAAGTCACAGGATACAAAATCAATGTACAGAAATCTGTTGCATTTCTAGACACTTAATGAAGCAGCAGAAATAGAACTCAAGGAATCAATCAAATTTCCAATTGCACCAAAAAAAACATAAAATCACTAAGAATAAACCTAACCAAGGAGGTAAAAGATCTGTACTCTGAAAACTATAGAACACTTATGAAAGAAATTGAAGAGGATACAAAGAAATGGAAAAAACGTTCCATGCTCATGGATTAGAAGAACAAATATTATTAAAATGACTGTACTACCCAAAGCGATATACACATGCAATGCAATCCCTATCAAAACACCACCACCATTTTTCATAGAACTATAACAAATAATGCTAAAAATTTGTATGGAACCACAGAAGGCTCCAAATAGCCAAAGCAATCTTACAAAGAAGAGCAAACCTGGAGGCATCATGAATCCGGATTTCAAGCTATATTACAAAGCTGTAGTCATCATGACAGTATGGTACTTCCATAAAAACAGACACATAGATCAATGGAACAGAATAGAGAACCCAGAAGTGGATCCACAACTATATGGTCAACTAATCTTTGACAAAGCAGGAAAGAATATCCAACAGGAAAAAGTCTTTTCAACATACGGTGTTGGGAAAACTAGATAGCAACATGAAAAAGACTGAAACTTAACCACTTTCTTACACCATACACAAAAATAAATTCAAAATGGATTTAAGACCTAAATATGAGATAGTAAATCATCAAAATCTTAGAAAATAATGTAGGCAGCAACCTTTTGACATCGGCCATAACAACTTCTTACTAGTCATGTTCACGGGAAACAAAATAAAAAATGAACTACTTGGACTTCATCAAGATAAAAAGCTTCTGCACAGCAAAAGAAACAAAACTAAAAGGCAACCTTCAGAATGGGAGAAGAGATCTGCAAATGACATATCTGATAAAGGGTTGGTATCCAAAATCTATAAAGAACTTATCAAACTCAATACCCAAAAAACTAATAATCCAGTTAGGAAATGGGCAGAAGACATGAGTAGACATTGTTCCAAAGAAGACATCCAAATGGCTAACAGACACATGAAAAGATGCTCAACATCACTGATCATCAGGAAAGTATAAATCAAAACTACAATGAGTTATCAAATCACACTTATCAGAATAGCTAAAATTAATAACTCAGGAAACCACAGATGTTGGCAAGGATGCAGAGAAAAGGTAATCCTCTTAAACTGTTGGTGGGAATGTAAACTGATGCAGCCACTCTGGAAAACAGTATGAAGGTTCCTCAGAAAGTTAAAAATAGATCTACTTTAACACCTAGCAATTGCACTACTAGGTATTCACCCAAAGGATACAAACATGCTGATTAGAAAGAGCACATGCACCTGAATGTTTATAGTGGCCATTATTAACAAATCAACAATAGCCAAATTATGGGAAGTGCCCAAATGTCCATCAACTGAAGAATGGATAAAGGAGTTGTGGGGTGTGTGTGTGTGTGTGTGTGTGTGTGTGTGTGTATAATATACAATGGAATATATGATGGAATATCACTCAGCCATCAAAAAAGGAAATCTTGCCATTTGCAATGACAAGGATGGAGCTAGAATGTATTATGCTAAGTGAAATAGGTCAGTCAGATAAAGAAAATACCATATGATTTCACCCATATGTGGAATTTACAAAACAAACAGATAAACAAAGGGGAAAGGAAAAAATTTAAAGAGACAGGGAAGGAAATCAAAAGAAACTCAACTATAGAGAGCAAACTGAGGGTTGGTGGAGGGAGGTGAGAGGGGGATGGGTTAAATGGGTGATTAGTATTAAGGAGGGCACTTGTGATGAGCAGTGGGTATTGTATGTAAAGGGATGAATCACTAAATTCTACACCTGAATCCCATTTCACCATATATGTTAACTATCTAGAATTTAAATAAAAACTTGAAATAAAAAATAAAAATAATGAAATAAAAAATAACCATCAAGAAATTATTTTGCAACATAAACAAACAAGCAATTCCCTTTTGATCTTCTATTATGTACCAGATACTATGTTATTTGTCATGGAGATTATGGTCTAATAAAGTAGTAGCCATTACACAAATATTAACAAAATGAGTATGTAATTATAACCTTGATTAGAATGATGAAGGAAAACTACAGGATGCTAGTGAAAGCTATAATGAGGGGGCTAACTCAGAATGGAAAGTCAATTCTCAGACCCTAACATATAATCTGAGACCTGATGGATAAATCAAAGCTAGTTAGATGAAGAAGTTGAACAGGATATGAGTAATAAAAAAGCCAAAGTTGACTGAATGTTCCAAGCAGAAGGAGTAACAGATGCTAAGGTCTTGACGTGAAAAAGAAAAAGCCAAATACAATGTAAAATATTGACATTATTACACTCTTGAAAATCAGTCATCATATCGTTTTCTCCTCCTTGAAAGTGACTGTATCTGTACTATTTTTCAATGAACACGTTCTGGTAAAAGTCAATATGAATTTTAGTTAATTAAAGGCACATTTTAATGTTTCACAATGTAATTTATATGTAAATATCACTAAAACTAGTTAGAGACTTCCTCTATTTTAAAAGTAATTTCATTGAATTTTCAGTGATATGTCTAACTGCAGACAAATTCTCACAGACATATGCACTTCATTTGAAAAACTTCTTCAGGGGTCCCTGGGTGGCTCAGTGGGTTGTCTCTGCCTTTGGCTCAGGTCATGATCCCAGGGGCCTGGGATGGAGCCTGGCATCAGGCTCTCCGCTCAGCAGGGAGCCTGCTTCCCCCTCTCTCTCTGCCTGCCTCTCTGCCTACTTGTGATTTCTCTGTCAAATAAATAAATAAAATCTTAAAAAAAAAAGAAAACAAAAAACCTTTTCAAATTAGTTGGTAATCACTCTGAGACTTAATCTGAAGCACCCATGTCTTCTGCAAAGGTCTGGACATTTGGATGAGGTTCCTATAAAAATAAACTAATGTTCTTAGTTCACACTAGTTAAACTATTGAAATAACATGCTACTGAAATAAACGCCTCTTATAAAGTTACTGAAAGGATTTAAGAGAGTAATGAATTTACTAAATTATAAAAAAATAAGTCTGCACACACATTCTAACAATATATTAAATTATCACTGTATGTTTTACCATTCCACACTGAATGTTATAGAGAACAGGCACAGAACAACTAATTCATAGGCCAAATAAAAGACAGGGTTTATGGAGAAATTTTAATGTTGCTTCACAATTTCTTGAAAATATCTAATTCTAGCAAGTGTATGTAACATGATATCCTTTCTTCTCAATAAAACTCAAGCATGAGTGCATTCTATTTTAATTGTTAATATGACTATTTTGAGAGAGGAATTACTGCCCTTATTTTAACTGGGAACAACCTGATAGAAAACTATACAGTGTTGAAACCATTCTCCTCGTGTGAGTTCCCTCTAGCATATAGTTGTGTCATGGAACATTCGTTATTCTAAAGAAAAGGTGCAGAATTTGAAATACTACCTCCTCTTTCTTTCCCTTATAGAACTGCCAAATAATAAAAGATCAGTTTCTACCATATTAAGGATGATACCAAACAGCTTATAGCAGCAAGAAAATATTGAAGATGCAAGAGATAAAATAGAAGGGAACGGTTTTAAGAGGGTAGAATTTCTAAGTATAAATTTTAGCTGTTTAAAGAAACGAGTATTTTGGGGGTGCCTGGGTGGCTTGGTGGGTTAAAGCCTCTGCCTTTGGCTCAGGTCATGATCTCAGGGTCCTGGGATCGAGCCCCACATCGGGGAGGGGGGGGTCTCTGCTCAGCAGGGAGCCTGCTTCCCCCCCTCTCTCTCTGCCTGCCTCTCTGCCTGCTTGTGATCTCTCTCTCCATCAAATAAATAAATAAAATCTTTAAAAAAAACAAAAAACCAAGTATTTCACCCTCTTATTTATCTTGATATAGTAACATTATGTATTTTATATTAAGAAAAACAAATCATTATTCTTTAACCTTTATTCTAATGAAGTAAAATGCTTTTTAATATTTTTTATTAACAAATTTCAATGTAATATAACATACCATAATGTAATTATATATATTATGAATTCTGGGTAGGAAAGGATTTTTTTATGGAAGTATAGTTGACATTCAATGTTATATTACTTTCAGGTGTATAACATAGTGACTTGACAATTCTATACCTTATGCAGTGCTCACCACGATAAGTACAGATAATATTTGTCATTATACAAATTTATTACAATATGATTATTTCCCTATGCTGTACTTTTCATCTCCATGGCTTATTTATTTTTAGCTGGATGTTTGTACCTCTTAATCCCCCTTTTGCCCAACCCCCTATACTCTCTCTTCTGCCAACCATCAGTTTATTCTCTATATTTATGAATATGTTTTTTTTTTTGCTCATTTGTTTTGTTTTTTAGATTCTATATGTAAGTGAAATAATACGGTATTCTTTCTCTGACTTATTTCATTTAACATAATAGCCTCTAAGTCCATCTATGTTGTCACAAATGACAAGATTTCATTCTTTTTTATGGTTAATATTTCATTTTACACACACACATACATACACACAGCTTTTTTATGCATTAATGGACACTTCAGTTATCAATGGACACTTATGTTGCTTACATATGTTGGCCTTTGTAAATAATCTTACAATAAACAGGGGTGCATATATATTTGCAAATTAGTGTTTTTGTTTTCTTCTCTGGGTGAAATACCCAACAGTGGAATTACAGGATCGTATGCACTTTTATTTTTAATTTTTTGTGGAACCTCCATACTGTTTTCCATAGTGGCTGCAGTAATTTACATTCTCACCAATAGTACATAAGGGTTCCTTTTTCCCACATCCTTCTCAACACTTGTTTTTCTTTCTTTCTTTCTTTCTTTCTTTCTTTCTTTCTTTCTTTCTTTCTTTCTTTCTTTCTCTTTCTTTCTTTCTTTCTTTCTTTCTTTCTTTCTTTCTTTCTTTCTTTCTTTCTTTCTTTCTTTCTTTCTTTCATAGTACCCATTCTGACTGGCAGGAAGTGATATCTTCTTGTGGTTTTTATTTGCATTTCCCTGATGATTAGTGATGCTGTGCATCTTTTCATGTGTCATTTGGTCATCTGTATGTCTTCTTTAGAAAAATGTCTATTCAGGTCCTCTGTCCACTTATTTTTTTTATTTTTTAAAGATTTTATTTATTTATTTGACAGAGAGAGATCACAAGTAGGCAGAGAGGCAGGCAGAGAGAGAGAGGGGGAAGCAGGCTCCCTGCTGAGCAGAGAGGCCCATGCTGGGCTTGATCCTAGGACCCTGAGATCATGACCTGAGGTGAAGGCAGAGGCTTTAACCCACTGAGCCACCCAGGTGCCCCTCTGCCCACTTTTAAATCAGATTATTTGATTTTGTTTTTGTCTGTGTGAGTTGAGTTGTATAAATTCTTTAGATATTTTGCAGATAACCCCCTTATTGGGTATATCATTTGCAAATATCTTCTCCCATTCTGTAGGTTGCCTTTTCATTTTGTTGGTTTTCTTCACATTGAAAAATCCTTTTTATTTTGATATAGTCCCAATAGTTTATTTTTGCTTTTGTTTCCCTTGTCTGAGTAGACATTCAGAAAAATGTCACTAAGGCCAATGTCCAAGAGATTACTGCTATGTTTTCCTTTAGGAGTTTTATGTTTTCAGGTCTTATATTTATGTCTTTAATCCATTTTGAGTGAAATGCTTTCCTAAAACAACTTTTTATTTTAGAATATTTTTAGATTTAACAAAAAGTTGCAATTCGTATTCTCTGTACCCAGTGTCCCTTTTTTAATATATTAATATGGAACACTTGCCACAACTGATAAGCCAATACTGACATATTCATATCAACTAAAGTCCATTATTTATTCAAATCCCCTTAGTTTTTAGAGCTAATGCCATTTTTCTATCCCAGGAATCCATCCAGGATACCACATTATATTCAGTCATGTCTCCTAGGCTTCTTATGATTATGGAAGTTTCTCAGAATTTCCTTGGTTTTGATGACTTTGACTATTTTGAGGAGTACTGATCAGACATTAGAATCCTCTCCAGTTTGGGCTTCCCTGATGTTTTGCTCATGGTTGGAATTAGGTTTAAGTTTTTGGAAGAAAGAACACAGGTAAGGAACCATTCTTATTACATCATATCAAGGGTATATATGTTGATCACCTGACTAAGGTAGTGTTTGTTATATTTTTCCACTGTAAGATTACCCTCCTTTTCCATACTACATCACCTGGAAGGAAGTCACTTTGTGCAGTCCACACCTAAAGAATGGAGACTTATGCTCCACCTCCTTGATGGAGGAGTATCTATATAAATTACTTGAAATTTATGTGTGTAGGACATTTGTCCATTCATAAACCACTGATTTAATTTTTCAATCATTTATTTGTGTCAGTGTAGATAAAGAGTATTGATTTTATAGTTTGGGTAATATTTCAGCGCTACTTTATTCTGTTGCTGAAATAGTTCTAGTTTTGGCCTTTGGGAACTCTTTTAGTTGGCACCTGTGTCCTTTTGACTGCCCTCATTGTTTTATTTCTTTTTTTGTTTCTTTGCTTCAAATATATATTTAAATTCTAGTTAGTTGGCATATAATGTGATATTGGTTTTAGGTAGAATTTAGTGATTTATCACTTACATGTAATATCCAGTGCTCAACACAACAAGTGCCCACCTTAATACCCATCACCCATATATCCCAGTCCCCACCCATCATTTTGGTTATTAAGCACTTCTTATTTTCTGGCTAAGATGCTCAAGGATCGTTTTGTATCTCCCTCGAATTAGTCCTAGAGTCCTATCAGGGTATCATTGCACTAGGCCCTCTTAGCAGACAGGGCTAGGAAATATATGAAGTGGTTTTAATTCATTCAATCACATATGAATTTTGAAATAAATACCTGACACTTGTATAATGAATATAAATTATTTACAGATAATATGCAGAATAGTTTGTTGACTATAATGTGACATCTAGGCGATATGACTGAGACATCATCAACAGAGTCCATGTTGTGATTATTTCTTGATTAATAGCAAGGACCTCTACTGTGTATTTCTGAAATTGCTTGAAAAGTCTAAAAGTCTAAAGAAAAGAGCACCTAAGAAGAACTAGCTCTGCCCCTTTAGCACTTTGCTCTAGTGAAGAAGCCATGGTCAAAATAATGGTATTGTTTATAGTGCCAGTGTCAATGTTTTAAGAAACCCTATGTAGAAAGCCGTTATATACATAAGTACCAAATTCAACCAAGCATTTTCCAATAAAATGCATTTAGTAAGTTTTGGATACTCACTAGCAACTTTCTTGAGTCTTCTGTAACAATAAATTTTGTCCTATAATGTGTGTTTAGATGGATAAGATGCAGGCTATATATGAGGTAACCAAAATGTCCTAGGAGCACTGAAAATTCCAATTCTTCTATTCAAGGAGTCCTCTTACATAAACCAAAGCTAATTGAATACTAGTTTCTTTCTATCTATGTGATGACTCCTATGAAAATATACCACCAAAATAAGGTTTGCCACATATCTTCTCCCTACTGATCCAGTTTCTATTTAACAAATGTCTCACAATATGAATTCTGAAGAAACCCTTGACAAGATCCCTTAAGTCCCAAAGCTTGTTAAGTCAGTGTTTTTTAGCACTAAACATCTAAAATCAATTTTATTCATATCTGAGCAGAGTTTAATGGAATATCATTCATATATTAGATTTTCAAAGTTAGATAGGCATGCACCTTCCATATTTCTTACAATTTAATCTACATTTTAGTGCTAACAGTAACATATTTTATATCATATCATAAAAAGAAGAATCATAAGATGCTTCTTGAGGCAATACATTGAGTATCCAAAGTGATCTACAGTCTAAAATCTGTTAACTTTTCCCTAGGACCTATTTGTACCAGGATACACTTGTCATCTAACAACTTATATAAAAAATAAGGCCCTAAACATAGGAAGCAAAATAACAGGGGGAACTTCTTACTTTTTTGTCAGAGAGCACAGTTCAAAAATACATCTACTTATGCATGGTTTTAAATAGCCTTTCTTGGTTTTACATGAATCAGCGCTTCAATCACTATCTTCTGTAACCTGCCACCCTAACACAATTTTTTTAAATATTTTTTTAAGATTTTTATTTATTTATTTGACAGACGGAGAGAGATCACAAGCAGGCAGAGAGGCAGGCAGAGAGAGAGAGGGAAGCAGGCTCCCTGCTGAGCAGAGAGCCCGATGTGGGGCTCAATCCCAGGACCCTGAGATCATGACCTGAGCCGAAGGCAGAGGCATTAACCCACTGAGCCACCCAGGTGCCCCACCCCAACACAATTTTAAAAAAATTTTTTTAAATGTATTTTTAAAAAGAGAAGAGATAAGTTGATGTAATGTGTATATATGAATATACTGGTTATTAAATTGCAAAAAGCATCACAGTTATTTACTGACGTGGGGTACATTTACATGAGTCACATTTCTTTTCACCTTAGAAATGACTACATATGCCTATTTCCTAAAAATTCAAATGCCAGAGCATTTAGACTTATTTGTTATAAAAACTAAATTATGATGTTTATTGGGAACAATAGTAAGCTGTGCTCAGAAGCACCACAAACTAAAAATTTGCATTGATATTACTTTATCATGCCAGAATCAAAGGGGACTACATTTCCATGACTTGCCTGATTGGAACAACCACGTGGAAAAATGACTCAGTTTTCACCCTCAGGGAAAGACAAAAATGGATCTCAATTCCAGGAAGAACACTGAAGAAGGGTTGGCTTGATGAAGCAGATAATATATCTTAGGAATTTCCCTAGGCAGGCTATATTAACTTCACACAAGGAGCAAATGACCATTAGAACTCATTATCATTAGAATTGAAGGTCTAGCTCTTCCAATTACTTGCTGAATGCTCTCAGACAAATCATATAACCTCTCTGTGTCTCAGTTCTTATTTCTGAAAGTTGAGTTAATATATGGTCATTTTCTTTTACAACCTCATTCCCTGCCCCCAGGTTCAAATGGAATGTTCTTTGGCTATCATTCATTCAGTATCAATTCACTATTGAGTAGTGAATTGAATATTCACCATAAACAGGTACTCTTCTAAATAGTTTATGTGGTTTATTTCATTTAATTCTCACTCCTCCATTAAATAGATACTATTATTTTCCCCATATGATAGACAAGGAAACTCATTCTCAGGAAGGATAAATAAAATGTCTGTCTCATAGCTATAAGTGTTAGAACCAAGATTAGACCCCTAGCAGCCTGATTTAAAATCTGCATTTTTCAAGAAAGTTGTAGCATGAAAAGTAGCTGCAAATTCTCAATGAGAACTCTAATGAAAATATGATGGTGTTATATGAAAATAATAAATCATTGAACGTTGTTACATCAAGAACTAATTGATGTGCTAAAAAAAAATGCATGTGAAAAAAAAAAGTGTACATTACCAAGGTGGTAAGGCTGGGGAATAAAGGAAGTGAATGAATGGCATTAATGTCAAGATTGACATTGCTTCTAAGTCAAAAAGAAAAGGAATGCAATTCGGAATGGATATAGAAGGGTCTGCCAGAATGCTGGTAATATTCTATTTTGTTACTTGGATGGTGACTACATATGCGTTTATTCACTATCATTTCTTAAACTCTATGCGTCTTATATACTCTGATGTATATATAATGTTTCATGTTAAATAATTTAACTTAAAAAATAAAATAAAAGTGCATTTCTGTAAAGCTATGAGAAACTCAAACTTTGCTTCATGAGAAAACTAAAGCCTACAGCAAAATCACTGTCATCAAAATGTTCTGAAAACCCTATAAGAAAGATGAACAGTGTTTTGTGGATAGACAGTGGTGATGGAAGCACAAAAATGAGAAAGTACTTAATGCTACTGAACTGTATGCTTGCAAATGGTTAATGTGGAAAATTCTATTATGTATTTACCACAATAAAAATAAAATAACTTTAAAAAGAGAAAATATGATGGTTATTTGTAGCTGTACTTCTATCCCTCAAGCTTAGAAGGTCACAGGACAAGTACTTACTTGAAAGGGCAGAAGAGAGTATAATGTTAATAAAATTTAAATTGGTTGATATTATCAGTTTCTAGAAATTGAGACAACTTGAAGCAGGAGTTCCACTGATTTGTCAAATTAATCTAAAATTTTCAGATACATGAAGCATAAATCTCTCCTGGGGTGGGGGTGGGGTGGGAGTCTAGCCTACACTAATCAGTATGTTTTTTTCTGCATTACCATGTGTCTTGATACAACTAAATTTTATGATAACAAGGATAACTTGAGAAAATGAAAATGTATAGAAAACTCAAAAACACCATGTAAGTTAAGTTCGAATTCTTTTCTTACCCAACCTGATGATTACCAGAACAGTTAAAATGGACTGATTCTAGTTTTCCATTCTCTTTTCACTTGCAAGTGTGGGGATGCTTAAGGAACAGTGCTTACTATAAGAAACAAAAAAGGAAATGGAAACTACCCAAACCAGCCTGGGTAATCCATAAACTCCACTAAGAGTTTCGTCCTTTTATATTACAGGTTACTTATTACTTATCTCTGTTTCTTTGCACAGCTCTATATGTTTCTGCCATTTGTATTTGTAGACTGTCATTTCTAATTTCTTTTTCCTTCCATGAACTGCAGATCCATAAAGGATAAAGCATAGCATTGCCCAGACTACCATGCTCTATTTACTGCTTTGGCATATATCCTGAGTCAAAGAATTTGCTAACTTGACACATAACATTTCATATTATTATTTTTGCCTATTTATTATATCATTGCTAGTTGTCATACAGTATTCAGAAATACAGGAAAGTTTGACACTAGGAAGTCAGCTCTTTTTACCTAGACTTCCCTGAATCTTTTTTACCATTTGACTGACACTGAAATAATCGGCCTATATAATTGCCTAAATGTGAAAGAAATCTGAAGACTCAAGTAACTTTTCTTGATTTACTCCAAACTCAGTAACTCCAGATAACTTTTTCTCTGTGGAAAATGTCAATCTAACCTGAAATTGTTCAATAGCCTTGAATATGAGCAGACAGATTATTTAATGAAATCCCTTAAATCTTATAAGTCTTACCAAAATCTTATATCTATTTGGCTTAATCTATTTTAAAATACTTGAGCATGAAATTCCTTATCATGGAAATAACCTTGATACCCTAAAAAGTAGAAAATCTAAAATGTTTATGACATGCTGAAATGGAAGAAAACTTGCTTTTCCCCAGCCCAAATTACTGGCTTAGAAAATAAATCATGGGGGGCACTTGGGTGTCTCAGTCTGTTAAGCATCTGCCTGTGGCTCAGGTCATGATCCTAGGGTCCTGGGATCAAGCCCCACACTGGGCTCCTTGCTAAGTGGGAAGCCTGCTTCTCCCTCTCCCTCTGCCTGCTGCTCCCCTCTGCTTGTGCTCTCTCTTTGTCAAATAAATAAATACAATCTTAAAAAAAAAGAAAATAAATCATGGTTCCATTACTTTATTCTGTACTAAAATTTAGAATATCTTAAACTAAGGTCGACTCTATATGGCAGAAATACATAACCTGAATGTAGGTGATTCAATTTTTTACTTAATATTTACTGAGATCCCAGTATGAGACAGGCACTGATGTTAAACCAGACAGATCAAGTCCATGATTTCATGGGGTATACATTTTAGAAGAGGAAGGTAATTTAAAAATTTGGGCTTTATTCCAAATATGTCATAATGCATCTAATCGAGACTTTAACAGAAGACACTGGGCAGGGGATATAAAGAAACAAGTTAAATGACACAATGAGGAAGCACACAGATAAATCCAAAATGTGGGACAGTCTAAAACAAACAGTTGGTCTTTTCTAGAAATTATGTAGGGGAAAATGAAGACATTCTTAAAAAAAATGGGGCGCCTGGGTGGCTCAGTGGGTTAAAGCCTCTGCCTTCATCTCGGGTCGTAATCTCAGGGTCCTGGGATTGAGCCCCACATCGGGCTCTCTGCTCTGCAGGGAGCCTGCTAACCCCCTCTCTCTCTGCCTGCCTCTGCCTACTTGTGATCTCTTTCTCTCTCTCTCTCTCAAATAAATAAATAAAATCTTTAAAAAAAAGGAGGGGAAGAAGATTAAGGAAACATAATTAAATATCATGTGTGAACTTTGATTTTATCCTGGTTCAATAAAAAACTGGTATATGAGATTTCTTTTTGGAATGAAGGAAATGTTCTAAAATTAGATTGTGATACTGACCACACAACTTTTGCAAATTTGCAGGAAATCATTGACACAGTCAAAATGGATAACACCAATAAAACTGTTAAAAAAATTTTGATGGGACACTGAACGTAGCTAATATTGGTGGGTATTAGATAATATCAGAAAATTATTTTTAATTATCTTAAGTATTATAACATTGAAAGTACAGAAGAAAATATCCTTATTTTTAGGTGATGCATGTTGAAAAATTTGCATCTGAAGCATTATGAGGTCTGTAACTTCCTTTCAAATTGTACGGCAAAACAGAAGACAAATACAATAAAATGATAAAAGCTCTTGACTTTAGGTTGTGGGTATATAGGTATTCACAACAATAGTCTTACAAGTTTTCTACATTCTTGAAAATTTCACAAAAAGTTGTATGTTAATTTTTAAGAGAAAAAGAAAAAAAGAGAGTAATTGGAAGACATTAAATAGGGAATGATATGATCAATGGTTTTTAGGCATCTTAACATATTTGACTTGCTTACTGTATGATTTGATAAGTTAGACAAAAATCCCTCAGTTGCTGAAAACCAAATAAATTGAATATATTGGGAAATAACTGATTATAAAGCTACAAATAGACTTGGCCTAACATCCTATCTACAGCAGTATAAATAGCGAACATGCAATTCACTTTTCCATTTTGCTTCCTATCTGTTCCACCTTTAACTTTTCAATTTTGGCTGGTTCACTTTTGTTGTGACAAACACATAAAGTCAAGGATCCTTAATGTCCTTAACATAAAAACCAAAGATTTACATGAGTCTTTAGGCTCCAATCTAAATCATCTCCTCACTGCTTATCTCTTCCTCCTTACCTTCGGCCTCACTCATCTTCCTCCCTCTCTGCACCTCAAATCAATGGCCTTTTTTAGTATCTCAGATATGCCACACACACCCTACCCAGCGCTTTTGTATGTACTATTTCCCCTCCCAAAGTGGAACTTTATCACTTACTTAGAGAAGCTTGTCTTTTCTTGAAAAAGCTAGGTCTGACAATTATACTCTGACAGAAATCTGTAGTGTTTCTTTTCATACTCATTGCAATGATAATTATCTAATATTTATGTAATTGTTTAATACCATTTTCTCCACTAGATTATGAGTTCTATAAGGAAAGGATTCTATGTATATTGTGCTCACTAGGGAAGCTTTCAAGAAAATATTAGCATATAACATGCCAATTGCTTCATTTAAAAACCAACAGAAAAACTACCTCTTTCAATCCCATTTCTCCTATTATCAATTACTTCATTTCTCTGTTGTGCTTTTTTAGCAAAACCTATAGAAAGGGCTGTTTATACACTGTTTTCAACTCCTCTTCTCCCATTCTCTCTTGAACGCACACCAGTTTGGGGCTTTTACCTCAACCACTCTGTGAGGACTTTTGTTGTCCAGGTCACTAATGACCTACGTGTCACTAAAACTAATGACCAATTTTCATTTGTTATCTTAATTTCATCAATCAACATTAATTGACAGAGTGGATTACTCCCTTCTCCTTGACACGTTTTGACTTTAGTTGGCTTCCAGGATTAAAAACACTCTTGGTTTTCCTCTCACATTCTAGCTGCTCCTTTCCTGTTTCCTTTTCAGGTTCTTTCACATTGGTCAAAAATAAATAAAAAAAATAATATTTGTTAAAGTTCATGCACAAAATGGTGGTAAGTTTTAGGTTACAGAACTAAAAATTAAAGTAAAAAAATGTAATAACCAAATTTGAAAAGGTATGCTGACGAAAGCAAAAGGTTCTTTTATTCAGGTAAAGTAATAATTCTCTTTAAAAGGTTATGATTAGCACTTTCTCACTATTATAATTATTTAATCAACTGTAAATAACTACTATAAGTTAACTACAAATTGATCCCTGTTATCACTTTTCCTACCTGTAAGTGGTCATCTAATGTATTCTTCCTCATTGCTGATGAAATTCCTCTACTCTCAATGGAATCATTGTTCTGAAACCCAATTTCCTTAAACAAATTCTGTTCCAACATCTGGACTCCTAATTTTATATTTCTATAGTGCTTTCAAATTTATGGAGTAAATTAATAAAAGAAATATTGGAGTAAATTTTATGAAATAATTTAACAATTTAAAATAATCTATGGAATAAATTAATTTTCTACCTTCCTTGATATTTCTAAACACATATGACCAAAATGGACTAATATAAACCTTTCTGATAGCAAAAAACAGATATTACTCTAAGACTATAACTCAAAATGGGATACCAGGATCCATGGGGTTCTCCAACATACTCCCAAGTGGTCTGCAAGGTTCTCATTTTTCCAACTATGTTATTTGTATGAGGCCTTATCTTCTTCATACACTTCAACCAAAACATCATATCACAAGAGAATAAATGTAGAAACATATATGAGAATTAAGTCAGCACTAAAGAAATTTAAAAATGTAAAATAATACATCCTGCTCACTAAATACTTTTAATTTGTAAGCTATAATTACTTTTCATAAAATATTATCCAGTTAAAATGCAATGGCCTTATTAACTGATATTGTCAAATGAGTTAATAAACATTTTAAACATTTCTCAGTTTTCACTTTTAATACCATAAAGATCAATAACAATTATTTATCAGATATTATTTACCACATAAACAAATGCTCTTTGGGGTCCTCAGTAATTTGTAATGAAGTAAAGGAATCCTGAAACAAAAAACTTCAAGGACCATTGCTGTGAGAAAATGTTTCTCGGAGTATGTGTACTATTTATATCATAGCCGTCTAGGATACTTGTTAAAAATATAGATTTCTGGACTTCAGAAATCCCGGGATCATGAACTTATATTTTTAACATAGCCCTCAGGTGACTCTTATGCATACTAATATTAGAAAATTCTAATAAAGAGGTATATTGACTTTGGCGTCTGATGGATTCAAACTGTAGTTTTGCTGCTTCCTTGTTATAACCCTAGGGTATATCATTCTTCACTGATCTTACTTTCCCCTTCCTCCATCTCCTGAATCCTCTTCCAACTGCAAGTCCTTAATTAAAAATTTCCTCATTTCCAGAGGAAGCTTGAAGATTTTTATGTAACAAGTTTAGAAGCAGCAATCATCTGGATCTTAGAGAAAGATATGGGCTTAAAGTTGCACTTCCACAGGAAGCACGTTGTTTTCACATATGTTGTTTTATTTAGGGTAAAAGGGAGAGATTCGATAAAGGGAAAATATCCCCTAGGCTACTCACTGCCATAACCACTTACTTATTTGCTTCTGCTGCTGAACAGGAAAGGCCTCCTCTTAGGATTTTATTTTCGGTTCTCTACCTTGGCGCACGTGGCACCACGAAGCTGGTGGCCATTTTTTTCTTTCTTTAGCCCCACCCCAAGTCAGTTATCTTAGCCCCACCTCAAATCAGTTATCCTCATACAGCTGCCATCTTCTACTTCCTCAATGTTTCCTGTGATTTGCATACACAGTTCTGACCAATCAGAGGCCTGGAACTGGTTATGCTATTAGTGATTTAACCAATTGACAGAAACCTAACAAAAAACAATGAAATTTTGCCCAGCAGTGAACAATGCTTTAAGCACCAGAGGGTTATTTAAAGATAGCAAAATTCTCTGGGGTGCCTGGGTGGCTCAGTGGGTTAAAGCCTCTGTTTTCGGCAAAGGTCACAACCCCAGGGATCAAGCCCCTTGGGTTCTCTGCTCAGCAGGGAGCCGGCTTCCCCTTCTCCCTCTGCTTGCCTCTCTGCCTACTTGTGATCTCTCTGTGTCAAATAAGTAAATAAAATCTTTTTTTAAAAAAGTAAAATTCTCTGTAGAACAGTGCTGCTTATGGTGTAGTCTACTAACCTTCAAGATCAGAATCATATAGGGTGCTTGTGTGTGTGTTTTTTAAAGATTTTATTTTTTTGACAGAGAAAGACAGTGAGAGAGGGAATACAAGCAGCAGGAGTGAGAGGGAGAAGCGGGCTTCCTGCAGAGCAGGAAGTCCTATAGGGGGCTCAATCCCAGAGTCCTGGGATCATGACCTGAGCTGAAGGCAGACACTTAACGACTGAGCCACCCGGGCGCCCGTGTGTGTGTGTGTGTGTGTGTGTGTGTGTGTGTGTGTGTGTGTGTGTGTGTGTTTTAAAGATTTTATTTATTTATTTGACAGAGAGAGAAAGATCACAAGTAAGCAGAGAGGCAGGCAGATAGAGAGGGTGAAGCAGGCTCCCCGCTGGGCAGAGAGCCAATGCGGGGCTAGATCCGAGGACCCTGAGATCATGACCTGAGCCAAAGGCAGAGGCTTTAACCCACTGAGCCACCCAGGCGCCCCCTTGTGTGTGTTTTTAATGCACATTCCTGTGCTCCATCCCAGATTAACATGTATCAGAATCTCTGGCAGTGAGTGAGATTTAGGAATTTTTAATTTTAATAATTTCCTTAGGTTATTATGCTAGAAGTTAAAGTCTGAAAACCATTGCCATAAGGGAAATTTCAATAAGAAACAGTAAGTATAGGGAAAAATAGGCATATTCTGTATTGTTACCTAGTTTCATTGATTGCAAATGGATGTCACCCATGTGCCCTTCCACATAATATTTGCTTCCTTCTGTGTAGATACCATTTACTATTCGATCAGTGTTCTAGTAGTACCAGGATTAGGGAGGTTAATTCAAACTAACTACAGTTACAAGATAACAACAGAACGTCCATCTATCAGTTTGTAATGAGAAATACTGTAAACACAGGGATATTCAGTTTGATAACTAGCATATTCTGAATTTATCAGATAATACACATACAAAAATATAATAGGAAATCACCATGGTGAGCCAGGAATCATTATAAAAGTAGTCAGTAGATATTCTTAATGACTGCTTCAAGATTTAATTTGATCTGCCTACCCATCTCCACCACTGAGTTGGGCACTAGAGAACTTCAATCTGATAATTAGAACATTTCCTTTCCTAGACACAGCTGGAAACTCACAGCTAGCGCTCCAATTTTTCCTAATATAGTAATTTTCTTTCTGGTTATTCAGTTTCCTGTTAAATGGTTAGATTCTACCTTTTCAACTTATCATCACATTCTACGCATGCCTCCCTGAAACTCAAACAAAACTTTTGGCATTTCCAAATCAAATTATCTACTCACAAGCAGTTTTTTTGTTTAATTTTGCAAGTGACTTATCTTACTGTGGCTTTTCAGTTTTCTTAATTTCACCTTGAAATTCTAACACCATTGTACTGATTTTATAAGACATTTAGAATTTCAAAAATATAAACAATAAATTTGTAAAGATCTCTTAAGAATTTCAGTATGCTATCTATACTATATTCTAATGTTAAAAGTGTCAGTTTTATATTATAACTCTTATATCATGGTAATTGGAGAATATTTTTGAAACTTCCTCCTGTGTTAAAAGGAACTGTACAAAGAAGGCAAATAAGCCTATGAAAAGATGTCCAACAACACTTGCCATCAGAGAAATGTAAATTAAAATAGCAATGAGATATCACTACACACCTACTAGAATGCCCTAAATCTAGAACACTGACAACACCAAACATTGGCAAGGATATGGATCAACAAGAACTCACATACATTGCTGGTGGAAATGCAAAATGGTAAGCCACTTAGAAAGACAGTTTGGCAATTTCTTACAAAACTAAATACTCTTACCATTTTATTTAGCAAGGAGCACACTCCTTGGTACATATCATTAAAAAGTTGAAATTTATGTCTGCCCAGATACCTACACACAGATGTTCATAGCAGCTTTATTTATAACTGGCAAAACTTGGAAGCAACGAAGATATCCTTCAGTATGTGAATGGAAAAATAAAGTGTGGTACATCCAGATATTAGAATACAACTCAGCACTAAAAAGAAATAAGCTATCAAGGCATGAAAAGACATGAAGGAAATATAAATGCATATTACTAAGTGAAATAAGCCAATCTGAAGAGCCTATATGCTGTATAATCCTACCTATATGACATTCTGAAAAAGGTAAAACTATGGAGATAATAAATATATCAGTGGTTTCCTGTGGTGGGGAGTTGAAAAGGCAGAACACAGAGGATTTGGGGGGCAGTGAAAAGACAGTGGCAGGGGATACATGTCATTATACATTTGTTCAAACCCATAAACATCAAGAGAAAACCCTAACGTAAACTATAGACTTTGGATAATTAAGATGTGTCAGTGTAAGTTCATCCTTGGTAAAACAAAACAAAACAAAACAACCCCCCCAAAAAAAACCAATCTGGTGAGTGAGATAGATAATGGGGGAGGCAGGTGTGGAGGGCAGAGGGTATATGTGAAATCTCTGTACCTCTCTCTCAATTTTGTTGTAAAGCTAAAATTGCTCTGAAAAATTAGTCTTAAAAAGATATTCCAAACAAAATTACTATAAATAATAAACATGCTGTATAATCGTTCTAAAAAAATATGTTCAACCACATTTGCATTTACATTTTTTTGCATTTTTACTCATTTCTTTCCATCCTTCACCTTCTAAATATAATGAGATAATCCCTATTCTGCCAACTCAATGCAATTATTTTACATGGACACTCATTCTTTCCCTCTTAAAATAACCCCTAGATTCTATTAAAAGATCTAAAATGTAGGTATTATTTTTAATAAATAACCAACATCAAATTCAAATGAAAAATAAATTTATAATCCATTCATCTCTAATTATTTTCAGTCTTTGTTTAGGCCTTATAGATTGTGGAAAGATTTCAAAACAACTTGAAGGTAGCCAATGCTAACCTTGCTGTTACTTCAAAGTTAAAAGAACTTGTTATGACACCTTTATAAAACACATTAGTTATAAAATAATGACAGTAAAATTGGTGCTAAAATGCTTGGATATGAGCTGAATTGAGAAGGGCCTTGGACTTAGAAAAAAAGTTCTAATGCTACATTTCACATATGCTAATTATATAAACTTAGGATGGTCTTTTAGCCTCTGTGAGTCCAGCTTTCACTTCAATAAAATGAGAAAAGCTGTCTCTCTATTCTATGAGTTTTGGTGAAAATCGAATAAGATACTATATGTGAACATACTTCAAAAAGGTAAATGTGTCATGCTGATATAATTTCATATTGTTAGAATTGTTAGTATTTAGAATTATCATTATACCAAAGGTATAATGGAAGGATCTATATTCATATTTAGGAAAAATTTCAAAGAAAAATTTAAAATTAAATATCTGAGTAACATTACACACATACAGTTATAAGCCTTTAGGAGGGCCCTATAAATAATACAGTTTGCTTTGCAAATGCTATGCACCAAGTATGACCTACTTGCACACATATTACTTTTTACTCTTTTCTCTGTCTAGTCTATCTTCCACACTGCCAAGTCTGGTTACCTTACCTAAAAACAAAAACAAAAACAAAAAACAAGCAAACAAAAAAACCTCATCCAGTCACTCCCTAATATTTATTTAATTACACTTGAATTCTCTAGTTTGGCAGAAAGATCTTGGCCTTGATGTGCTTCTTTAAACTCATCTCCCCTTAACCCCCTTCCTCTTCCTCTCTCCTCTTCCTCTATGTATCACTGAGATCCTTATGTTTTAATCACAAAAGGTAGCTTACTATTCTTCAAATATTCCAAGAACTTTCCTAACTCTTTGACTTTAAACAGACATGTTTCCTTTGCCTAGAATATTTTCTGTTAATTCCTGACTTTCCAGATCCTTCTAGAAGGAAATAATTTCTTTCTCTTTTATATTCTTATGGCATATTCTTTCATTCATTCATCTTACATTTATTGTGCTCAGCACTATGCTAGGAAGTGCTGGTAACACTGCAATACAATTATGGTCCCTAAACTTATAGATCTTAGAAATGCTCATAGTAAATAAATAACTCACAAATAACAACATAATTAAAACTATAATAATTCTATAAAGAAAATGTATAGAGTTTGAGCTACATAACTAATACTTAGTCTTTAGGACCAGAGAAGATCTCTCTTTGAAGTAGGATTTAAAATAAGACCTGAAAGATGAATAGTCTTCAGCCAGGTAGAGTAGATAGGGTCCTGTTCAAGGCAGAAAGAAAAACATATATGAAGGTACTGAAATAGGAATTAGCTTGGCTTCTTCAAGACACATTAGGACAATATTACAGGAAGGTAATGATCAATGATTATGGTGGCATGGGATGATGCTGGAGAACTGGGCAGGAGCATGATCATAAAGGACCTTGTGAACATTATTAAAGATTTTGAACTTTTTCCAAAAGGCCATGGGAAGAGTTTAGAATAAAGGAGAAAGAGAGACATATAGAAAAATCATAGGAATAATAGATAGGAGGTAAGTAAGATTGAATGCAAAAGAAATGTTAATCTAATTAATGAGAGAGATGATGTTTACTTGGGCTAGGTTGGGGCTAGAATGTCATGGCTCTTAAATTACACCCTTAACTGAGCATATTGTATGCCAAGTGGGGAGCCAATGAAAATTTTATTTTTTTCTTTTACATTTTATTTATTTGTCAGAGAGAGAGAGAGAAAGAGGAAGAGAGAGAGAGTGTGTACAAGCAAGGGGGAAGGCAGGCAGAGGGAGAAGCATACTCACTGCTGAGCAAGGAAAATGTTGTGGGAGTTGATCCCAGGACCCTGGGGTCATGACCTGAGCCAAAGGCAGATGCTTAACCAACTGAGCCACCCAGGCATCCCACCGGCTGAAAATTTTAAACAGGGAAGTGATGTGATCATACTTTCATCTTTAAAAGACCATTTTGGGGGCACCTGGGTGGCTCAGTCATTAAGCGTCTGCCTTTGGCTCAGGTCACAATCCCAGGATCCTGGGATCAAGTCCCATATCGGGCTCCCTGCTCAGTGGGAAAGCTGCTTCTCCCTCTCCCACTCTCCCTGCTTGTGTTCCCTCTCTCGCTGTGTCTCTCTCTGTCAAATAAATAAATAAAATCGTTAAAAAAATAAAAAAAATAGAAGACTATTTTGTCCCTTGTATAAAGAAATAATATTAGTGGACTATGAAGGAATGCAGGGTGATGAGTTAGGCAGTAGTCCAGGTATGATAGTTTAGAATGCAGTAGTGGTAGTAGATGATGATGGTCTGGACTAGGATGTTGGAACTGGAGTAGGAGAAAAATGGGAAGTTAAGAGATACTATTTTGGAGGTAGAACTAAGAAGACTCAGGGACTGATTAGATATGAGGTAAGGGAGAAAAAGGAATCTAAGATGACTACCAAATATCTAGAACTTAGCAGAGAGAGACACCATTTATTGAGATGGGGCTCACTAAAGAAAATAAGCGGCAAAAAAAAAAGAAGTGGCAAAGGGTGGGTGAGCAAATTTGTTTTTGCACATGTTAATTTTGAGATGCCTGCTAGATATCCAAGTGGAGATTTTGAATAGACAGTTGATTATATGCACCTGGGGCTCAAAAGGGATATACGTTTGGCTGTCTACTTTATACTTCAACTAGTTTAGACTCTGATACTACATGGAGAATTTCAGTAGGGAAGAAATAATTATTTATTCATATATTATTTCCTGTGGTATTAAACATATACAGAAAAGCTAAGATGGCAGCATAGTAGGAGGACCCTAGGCTCATCTGGTACTTTGAATACAACTAGATAACTATCAAATCATTCTGAATACTCAAGAAGTTAACCTGAGGACTGACAGAACAAATGCCACAACTGGAAGGAGAGAAGAGGCTGCATCAAGGAAGGTAGGAAGTACAGTGATGTGGTTTGGAGGAGAAATGAGATTGCAGGTATTCTGGAGGGGAGGGAGACCTGGTTGCAGAGAAAGGCAAGAGAGAGAGGAGCGCACAGGGAAACACACAAGGAGAACACTTCCCTAAAGCCATTGGTTGGATAAATGAGAAGTTCTGATTTTTTTGAGTTTTTGTAACCAGCAGGGCTCAAAGACTGGAGTTTTAAAGGTGTATGGACTTGGCTGGGATAGAGAACTGAGGACAGTGGAGAGAAGGCAGGCAAACAATCCTGTGGCACACAGCAAGATAGATGGATCCTATGGTTCACTGGGGAGAGACTCTTCCCTCTTCTTGGAGTGCTTCTGTGAAAGGTGGTATTCACAGAGATGCCTCTTCAGGAAGGAAAGAGCCAGGGGGAGCCATTTTGCTTCCCTGCCACATAGCATAGGCAACAGAGACACCTGCTAAGACCTTCTCATACTGACACTGGCTGTTTAGCCTGCTTACTTCAAATCCCATGCCCCTACATTCTGTCTATCTCTGTCAAACCTGAATCCATCCCAGTGCAGCAAGACCCTCCCCTAGAAGACCAGAGCAGGCCTCTACCACAGGATGTCCCTAAGGTTTGGAGTTTTAAAAGGCAGCAGGCTTCACTGGGATAGAGGCCAAAGTGCACTGCACTGTTCCAGGTGGACAAGCAACCTGGAGACAGACAGCTTAAAAACAGAGATCTGAAAAATGCTTGAGTCATATAAGGGGAAATTATTCATTCCTCTGGTAGCGCTTACCTGAGAGCAGTAGCCACAGAGACCACTCTCTGGGGACAAAGGAGCTGGCTGGCACCATTTCCGCCCCCCACTCCTCAGCATATACCAGGTTCAGTAAGTGGTATAGAGCCTACACTGGCTGCCTAACCTGCTTATACTAAGTCTGGTGGCCCCCCTGCACTTTGCTGGTACTGCTTTTTTTCAGGCAAGTGTGCCTGAGTCCCCATGCAGTGGGCCCTTTTGCCAAAGAACAGTAGAAATCATAGGATGCACCATGTCTCCTAGATAGAGAGTTCTGCAGGTCATCAGTTCTAGTGGAAGTAGCATCAGGTCTCACTTAACAAGCAGACCAGAATACACCTAGTTAAAACTGGCCATACTCTAGCCAAGGTCCAAATACTGACCACTGCAGGCAAGAAGAAACTCTGCAGACAAATGATCTGAGGAACAGAGTAGCCAAAACACAGCAGCAAAGTGACCACAGAGGAATAATTTAGTGATGTAGAAGATAGAATAATGGAAAACATTGATGCTAAAAAAAAAATAAAAAGAAAAATATTGATGCTGAACAAGAGAGAAAGAATTATGCAACATGAGAATAGATGTAGGGAACTCAGTAACTCCATCAAAGGTAATAACATTACTATCATAGGAGTCCTAGAAGAAGAGAGAGAAAGGGGGCAGAAGTTTATTTGTGGATGTAATAGTTAAAAACTTCCCTAATCTAGGGAAGGAAATAGATATCTAAATCCAGGAGGCACAGAGAACTCCCACTGAAATCAACAAAAAGAGGCCAATGTCAAGACATATTGTAGTTAAACTGGCAAAATACAATGATAAAGAAAAAAATCCTAAAGGCAGCAGAACAAAAGAAGTGTAAGATATAAAATCAATTTACAGAAATCTATTACATTTCTATACACCAATAGTGAAGCAGCAGTGAGAAAAATCATGGAATCTATCCCATTTATAATTACACTGAAAAACATAAAATACCTAAGAATAAACCTAACCAAAGAGGTAAAAGATCTGTACTCTGAAAACTATAGAACACTCAAGAAAGAAATTGAGGAAAACACAAAGAAATGTAAAAGTGTTCCATGCTCATTGGATTGGAAGAACAAATATTGTTAAAATGTCTATGTTACCCAAAGCAATCTACACATTCAAAGCAATCCCTATCAGAATAAAATCAACATTTTTTATGGAGCTGGAGGAAATAATCCTAAAATTTGTATGGAACAAAAAAAGCCCAAATACCCAAAGGAAAGTTGAAAAAGAAAACTAAAGCTGGTGGTATCACAATTCTAGACTTGAAGCTATGTTACAACGCTGTAATATCAAGATAGTATGGTCCTGGCACAAAAAACAGACACATAGATCAATGGAACAGAATAGAGACCCCAGAAATGGACTCTCAACTCTGTTCAACTAATCTTCAACAAATCAGGAAAGAATATCCAACGGAAAAAAGACAGTCTCTTCAATAAATGGTACTGGGAAAATTGGACAGCCACATGCAGAAGAATGAGACTGGATCACTTTCTTATACCATACACAAGAGTAAACTCAAAATG
The DNA here is from genome assembly GCA_028533885.1 of Nasua narica. NCBI lineage: Eukaryota > Metazoa > Chordata > Mammalia > Carnivora > Procyonidae > Nasua > Nasua narica. Next base: position 58,279,632 of record CM052801.1, on the reverse strand, counting down.
GATGAAAGACTTAAATGTGAGGAAGGAATCCATCAAAAATCCTTGAAGAGAGGGGCGCCTGGGTGGCTCAGTGGGTTAGGGCCTCTGCCTTTGGCTCGGGTCATGGTCTCGGGGTCCTGAGCTCGAGCCCCGCATCGGGCTTTCTGCTTGGCGGGGAGCCTGCTTCCCCCTGACTCTCTGTCTGCTTGTGAGCTCTCTCTCTCTCTCTCTCTCTCTCTGTCAAGTGAATAGATAAAATCTTTAAAAAAAAATCCTTGAAGAGAATACAGGCAGCAACTTCTCTGACCTCAGCCACAGCAACTTCTGGTAAGACACATCTCCAAAGGGAAGGGAAACAAAGGCAAAAATGAACCATTGGGACTTCATCAAGATAAAAAGTTTTTGTAGACAAAGGAAATAGTTGACAAAACCAAAAGACAACTGACAGAATGGGAGAAGATATTTGCAAATGTCTTATCAGATAAAGGGCTGGTATCCAAATTTATAAAGAACTTATCAAACTCAGCACCCAAAGAACAAATAATCCAGTCAAGAAATGAGCAGAAGACATGAACAGACATTTCTCCAAAAAAGACAAATGATGAACAGATACATGAAAAAATTCTCAATATTACCTGGCATCAGGGAAATACAAATCAAAACCACAATTAGATACTACCTCACACCAGTCTGAATGGCTAAAATTAACAAGTCAGGAAACAACATGTTGGGGAGGATGTAGAGAGAGGGAAACCCTCATACACTGCTGGTAGGAATGCAAGCTGGTAGAGTCACTCTGGAAAACAGTATGGAGGTTCTTCAAAAAGTTAAAAATAGAGCTACCCTGCCCTACTAGGTATTTACCCCAAAGATCCAAATGTAGTGATCCAAAAGGGCACCTGCATCCCAATGTTTATAGCAGCAATGTCCATAAAAGCCAAACTGTGGAAAGAGCCCAGATATCTACTGATAGCATGGATAAAGAAGAGTTGTTATACACACACACACACACACACACACACACACACACTGGAATATTGCTCAGCCTTAAAAAAATGAAATCTTGCCATTTCCAATGATGTGGATGGAACTAGAGTGTATTATGCTAAGTGAAATAAGTCAATCAGAGAAAGACAACTATCATATGATTCCACTCATATGTGGAATTTAAGAAACAAAACAGAGGAGCATAGAGGAAGGGAGGAAAAAATAAAACAAGACAAAATCAGAGAGGGAGACAAACCAAAAGAGACTCTTAACCATAGGAAAGAAACTGAGGATGCTGGAAATGAGGGAGGTAGGGGATCAGATAAATGGGTAATAGGCATTAAGGAGGGCACCTGATATAATGAGCACAATGATGTAATGAGCAACTGCTCAATCACTGAATTCTACCTCTGAAGCTAATACACTATATGTTAATTAGTTGTATATAAATAATAAAAAAAAGACAGCCTATATGTAAAATGTGGAGGAGGGAGTAAGAAAAGAACTTTTTAAAAATGTGTTTGAAGTTAAATGACCATCAAATTAATATAGACAGTTATACACTTGGGAAGTTATTATGAACCTCGTGGAAATAACAAACCCAAAACCTATAGTAGATGTACAAAAAAATAAAGAGAAAAAAGCCAAACATAACACTACAGAAATTCATTAATTACAAAGAGAACAAGAGAAGAAAATGAATACAGAAGAACTACAGAACAACCAGAAAACAAATAACAAATTAATAATTACTTTAAATGTAAATACCTCAAATGCTCCAATCAAAAGACATAGGATGACAAAGTGAAAAAAAAAGCAAAGCAAGAACCATCTATGTGCTGCCGATAAGAGACTTACCTCAGACCTAAAGACACAGACAGACTGAAAATGTAAGGATGAAAAGATATTTACCATCCGAATAGAAGCCAAAGATAAAAATAAAAATAAAGCTGGAGTAGCAATACTTAGATCAGATAAAATGGACTTAAAATAACACTAAGAGAGAAAGAAGGACAATAGATAAATAAAAGGATCAATCCAAAAAGAGGATAGAACAACTGTAAATATCTATGAACCCAACATTGGGGCAGCTACATACATAAAACAAATATTAACAAACAAAGAAAAATTTATGGTAATACAATAATAGCAAGAGACTTTAACACCCTAATTACATCAATGGATAAATCATCCAAGTAGAAAATCAGAAAGTAAGCAGTGGCTTTGAGTGAAACATTAGATGTACATAACAGATATATACAGATATCTGTTGTACAGATGTACATAACAGATATATACAGAACATTCCATCCCAATAGAACAAATGTGTACTTTGTTCTATTGGGCACTTTTCAAATGCGCAGGGAACATTTTCCAGAATAGATAACATGTTAGCCACAAGACAAGCCTCAATAAGATTAAGAGTATTGATATCATACCATTCATCTTTTTTAACCACAATGGTATATACCTAAAAATCAATCACAGGAAAAAAGATGGAAAAAAACATGATACTAAAACAACCAATGGGTCAACAAATAATCAAAGAAGAAATAAAAAAATAGATGGAGCTAAATGAAAACACAATTTTCCAAAAACTCTGGGACACAGCAAAAGCAGTTCTAAGAAGGAAATAAATATGCATATAGCCCTACCTTAAGAAATAAGATAAATCTCAAATAAACAATCTAAACTTACACCTTAAGCAGAAGAAGAACAAAGTCCAAGATGAATACAAGGAAGGAGAAAAAAAAAACAGAAAAAAAAAATCAATGAAACCAAGAGCTTGTTCTTTGAAAAGATAAACAAAATTGAAAAATCAATAAGCCTTTAGCCAGACTCAGCAACAAAAAAAAGACCCAAATAAATAAAAACAGAATTGAGAGGAAAGAAGTAACAATTGACATCACAAAAATACAAAGGATTATAAGAGAATACTACAAAATATTTTATGCCAACAAATAGGACAACCTGGAAAAAATGGATAAATTCCTTGTAACATATAAATTACCAAAACTGAAACAAGAATAGAAAACTTGAACAGACCCCCTGCTTGTGCTCTCTCTCAAATAAATAAATAAAATCTTAAAAAAAAAAAAAAAAGAAAACTTGAACAGACTAACAGCAAAGAAATTTAATCAGTAATCAAAAATCTCCCAACAAACAAAAGTCCAGGACCAGATGGCTTCACAGGGAAATTGCACCAAACATTTAAAGAAAAGTGAATACCTATCCTCCTTAAACTATTCCAAAAAATGGAAAAATGGAAGAGGAAGGAAGACTTCCAAATATATTCTACGAGGCCAGCATTACCCTGATAGCAAAACGAGGCATATACCACAGATGTACTATAGGGTGACTATCATAACATAATATAAATAAATAAACAAATAAACAAATAAATAAATACATAAATAAATAACAGTTTAAAAAAAAGAAAATTAAGGCCAATATGCCTGATAAATATACATGCAAAAATCCTCAAAAAGTGTTAGCAAATCAAATCCAACAATACATTAAAAGGATTATTCACCATGATCAAGTGGGATTTATTCTGGGTATGCAAGGATGGTTCAATATTCACAAATCAATCAACATGACATACCATATCAACAAAACAAAGGATGGAATCATATGGTCAGCTAAATAGATGCAGAAAAAGCATTTGATAAAATACCACACCCATTCATGACAAAAACTCTCTTCAAAGTATGTTCAAGGGGAATATACCACAACATAATAAAGCTGTATATAAAAAACTCACAGCTGGGGCACCTGGGTGGCTCAGTCATTAAGCATCTGCCTTTGGCTCAGGTCATGATCCCAGGGTCCAGGGATCAAGCCCCGCATCAGACTTCCTGCTCCACAGGAAGCCTGCTTCTCCCTCTCCCACTCCCCCTGGTCATGCTCCCTCTTGCTGTGTCTCTCTCCGTCAAATAAATAAGATCTTAAAAAAAAAACCTCACAGCTAATATCAATGGTGAAACTGAGAACTTAAAGATCAGGAACTAGACAAGGATGCCCACTTTTGTAACTTTATTCACCCTAGTACTAGAAACCTTAGTCATAGAAATCATACAAGAAAAAGAAATAAGAGGCATTCATATTGGGAAAGAAGAAGTTAAAAGTGTCATTATTTGTGGATGACATGATACTATATATAGAATATCCTACAGACTCAATCAAAAAACTACTAGATGTAATAAATGAGTTCAGTAAAATTGTAGGATACAAAGTTAATACCCAGAAATCAGTAGGGTTTTATATCCTAATAATGAAGTACCAGAAAGAGAAATTAAGGAAACAACACCATTTTCAATTGCACCAAAAACAAAATCCCTAGGAATAAACTTAATCAAAGAGGTCAAAGACCTATACTTTGAAAAATATAAAGTACCAATGAAAGAAATTAAGGACAATACAAACAAATGGAAAGATACTCCATGATAATGGTTTGGAAGCATTAATATTGTTAATATGTCCCTACTACCAAAAGAAATCTACAGTCTCAATGCAATCCCTATTGAAATACCAACAGCATCTTTCACAAACTCAGAACAAATAATACTAAAATTTGTATGAAACCACAAAAGACCCTAAATTGCCAAAGCAATCTTGAGAAAGAAAAACAAAGTTGGAGGCATCACAATTTCAGACTTAAAGATAAGCCACAAAGCTGTAATAATCAAAACAATATGGCACCAGTATAAAACTAGACACATATATCAATGGAACAGCATGGAGAGCCCATACATAAACCCACACTTATATGGCCAATTAATGTATGACAAAGCAGGCAAGAATATATAATGAGGAAAAGACAGTCTCTTCAATGAGAAAATTGTGTGGGGAAAACTGGACAGTTACATGCAAAAGAATAAAATCAGATCACTTTCTTACACCATACACAAAAATAAACTCAAAAGGGATTAAAGACCTAAATGTGAGACATTAAACCATAAAACCCTGAAGATAAAATATTGTCAGTGATCAATGGGATGTCAGCCTTAGCTGACATATTTATGGATATGTCTCCTCAGGCAAGGGAAACAAAAGCAAAAATAAACTATTGGGACTACATCAAAATAAAAAAGCTTTTGCACAGGGGTACCTAGGTGGCTCAGTCAGTTAAGCATCTGCCTTCGGCTTAGTTCATAATCTCAAGGTCCTGGGATCAAGCCCCGCATTGCGCTCCTTGCTTGGTGGGAAGCCTGCCTCTCCCTCTCCTACTCCCCCTGCTTATGTTCCCTCTCTCAATATGTCTCTCTCTGTCAAATAAATAAATAAAATCTTTTAAAAAAATATGCGAAGCCTTGTTGCCTTAAATTTTTCTTTACAATTTTAGTTACAAAAATAATGTATTCTCATTGTTTAAAAATTCAAAAAGTGCTTAAGAATAGAAAATAGGGGCGCCTGGGTGGCTCAGTGGGTTAAAGCTTCTGCCTTCAGGTCAGGTCGTGATCTCATGGTCCTGGGATCAAGTCCCACATTGGGCTCTCTGCTCAGCCAGGAGCCTGCTTCCCCCCCTCTCTCTGCCTGCCTCTCTGCCTACTTGTGATCTCTCTCTCTGTCAAATAAATAAATAAAATAAATAAAAAAAAGAATAGAAAATAAAAAGTTAAAAGTTTCCCTTCCACCTAATTGCATCAATTTGTTGCATATATTTTCAGACATTTTTCTATGAACATGAAATCACAGACACATGCACCACCCCATATACATATCTTTTTATATGTACTTTTTTATATGGATGAAATAATACCAAAGATATTGTTCTGTAGTTTGCCTTTTTTATTTGTCACTCTACTGTAGCCATCATTTGTACATATTGAGAACCAACCCTTTTGGCAGATGTGTTCTCAAGCTTTGGTTTCCGGCATTTTCCCAACCACTTAAATGTCTCAATAACTGCCTTTTGTTTAAAAAAATTTTTTTTAAATATTAAAAAATAAAAATAAAACAAAAAACAAAAGAATCCCAAAATAAAACAAAATAAATAAAAATCTTTACTTCCCAAGGAAAAGTATCCTTCAAATAATAAAGAAATTAAGGAATTTATTTTTTTAACATACTATAAGAAAGGAAAATTCAACGTGACATGTAGATGATGCTCAATTCAAATAACAAGGCTCTGATAACAAAAACGAAAACTAATCTGGTTCTCTGAGTAGCCTTTTTATTTTTTAATTTTTTATTTAAATTCAATTAGCCAACACATAGTATATCATTAGTTTCAGAGGTAGTGTTCGATAATTTGTCAGTTGCATATAACACCCTATTTTACTGTGGTAAAAACTCAACATGAGATCTAGCCTCTTAAACTTTAAGTGTACAATACATTATTGTTGACTACAGGTACAATGTACAATGGATCCTTAGAGCTTATTCATCTGACTTAACTGAAATTTTTGAGTAGCAATTTTTACGACATTCACTATGCAATTTACTGAAATGCAATGCCCTGATATTTTGATATATATTTACCTTTAAATGTCTATTATTTGTAAAGCAATTTTCAGACAATTACTTTTTAGAAATCTTGTCTTATGAAATAATATGCTAATTAAAGAAGGGGTTAAACAAACAATATTAAATATAGATCTTCATTATCTTCTAGAATTTTTATCCTGAAGACTCTGCATGGTCTTCTAGCTATTAATAAAGTATGTGACATACTCCTATTTAGAAGTTGATTGGAAAAACACTAATTCTTTAAATCCTGAAAATTTAGTCAAACTGATGTGATTGGCGACATAGTAGTTATACTAGTATATTAGGCATATTTAGGGGCAATTGTTATATAAAAGTAGGGTGCAATTAAACGTTAAAAATTATTTTTACTTCAGCAGCAAGAGGGAACAGTTCTATATTAGGAAGCCAGTTCATTAGTTCAAAAAAACATACAAAATGTAAGGTAGGCTGAGTAAAGAGCCCTTAAGGAAATGAAGAGTTAAAGAATTATATTCCATTGTGTAAGTGTTCTTGGATAAGATAAGTTTAGTAAGAAAGTTAGAATTTGCTGAGACTCACCATGGTCTAAGCTGTATTATGTTATTTAAAGCTCACCCTGGCTCTAGGAGGTAGGTGTTTTACAGATGAAGAACCTCAGGCAAAGGGAGTTGAGAAATTCGCCCAAGGTCACCAGAGGGTAAAAGATACAGCTTATACACCAAAAACTAATGATGTATTGTATGGTGACTAACATAACACAATAAAAAAAAAGATACAGCTTATAATTATATACACAGGTTTGATTCCAAATACTGGAGTATTCCTAACATTTGTATTATAGAAGGGATATGATAACGGTTTTCAGGAAGATTTTTCAAAGAACTATGTATAGTCTATATCAGAAGCTGGGAACAGCTTGGAGGTTGCTGCAAGTAGACTGAGCATGTAGTTTAATAATTTATATAATTCTGTCTTTATGTCATTTTTAACCTTTCTTCCAGAGAAGGCCAGACACATTTTAATGATGTCAGATAAGGAAACTGTGTTAATTAGAGTATTTGGCTACCTCTAAACAGAGAATGCTTAGTTTTTTAGATAGGTAAACACTGGTTATAAAAGGAAACAGACAAACCTGCTCAATATTATGATTTTGAATTATTGGTTGCATCTGTTTTAAAAGAGTCACTAAAACAAAGTAATGAATCTGGAGAATTTATGGTTCCATTTCTTGTTCCTTTCTCTGTATTAAGCAGATTTTTTGATGGAAACTAAAAGCAGCAATGATTTAATTAGATACCCAGTTTATTCCCTTGTAGTCAGTCATAATGCAATTTCCTTGCTTCTTTTTCATTGCTGAGTTAAAGAAAAGTGAAGTGTTAGTTATCATTGCCTTGAAAGTGAAACGAAGCATGAGAGACTGTGGACATTGAAAATTATAAAGTTAGTTATTACTCAGTGACAACTATGAGTACTTACTACATAATGCTTAGGATAATTATCCATTATTAAAGGACCTTTCTTTACTCCTTAATCTGCCCCTAAACCAAAATCATTAATATTGGTGAAAATGGCTTTGAATACATAATAATGTTTGTAGATGTGTTGCCTGTAGTGACAAATACTTGAAAATACACAGAATATCCATCCAATAGAGAAGGCCTCAGTTTCCCAGTCTATATAAGGATATCGGACAAAAGGATCTCTAAAATCCCTTCTACCTCCAACAAGGACACTAATTTCACATAGCTATCAGGTAGGCTTGAGACCACTACTCTAGCAAAAGGGGAAAAAAGAAAAATCTAAGGCATTTGGTGGGTATTTAAAATTAAGTCACAATGCATAGTACTCTAAGTTTAACTAACACATTAAAAGTTTAAAAAAAAGTTATTAATATAAAGAACAGAAGTCACTGCTTAACACATTGGGAATTATTTTATTATATTTTTAGATATATGTAGTTAATTGTATGCAAATTTTATACTCTTAACCTTTATAATAGAATAAAAAATAAATGGCTTAAAAAATAATCAGATATAAGTTTGAGGTTGAGATAAAGATTATATAATTTAGGACTGTCAGGAAGTTTAAAAGCTCTCAAGAAAGAAAGGAGGCTGTGTATAGTATAAAAATTAAAACAATACTTAGTCTGGAATTTTATTTGTGTTGTGCTGATTTTTTTTCCCTTCGAAATAACAGAAGACATTCTGTAGGCAGATAATGCCAACCAGGATAAGTGGCTATTTGACCTTAGAACTATCAAGATCTAGTACTATTAGTAATATGAAAAGTAGCAAACAATATTGAATTTTAGTTCTATGTGCCATTCTTAGCCCCATTTTAGAAAGGGAGAACAGAGGTAAAAAAGTGAGGTAGCTTGCCCACTATCTAATGCAACTAGCAAGAGAAAAAAAACAGAATTCAAGCCCAGCAATTCTGACTCTAGAACCCACACTAAAAATCAGGTCATAATGTCTCAGTAAGGAAATAAAATGCTAAGACATGATAATTATTGGGATTCTCCTCTTTTATACTCTAAGAAAGGGTTTTGTGAATTTTGTGTATGTTGTTTGATATAAAAATGGTCATCAATTCTGAAGAGTTGTGGAATATGAATTTGTTGCACTTAATGAAATTAATTAAATATATATTGGTATTCTGGACAAAATTTGGCAGAGAATGTCCATTTGGACTTTTTCTATATTGTCCAAATGTTATGCAAAATGTAGAAATAGTTATTGCAGTCATATACACATGCATGGACACTGATCATCATTTTAATTCTTTAAAATTTTCCTCCCTTTTTAGAAGAGTTAAATAAAATGCTCCCACACTTAATAAAAATGTGTTTTTTTAAGGTTTTATTTTATTTACTTGACAGAGAGAGAGAGATCACAAGTAGGCAGAGATGCAGGCGGAGAGAGAGGGGGAAGCAGGCTCCCTGCTGAGCAGAGAGCCTGATGTGGGGCTCTATCCCAGGACCCCAATCCCAGGTCTGAGACCATGACCCTGAAACCATGACCTGAGCCAAAGGCAGAGGCTTAACCCACTGAGCCATCCAGGCGGCCCTAAAAAATGTTTGCTTTATTTGAATTTTAATATAAGAATTCTTCAAAAGAGTACCATGGGCAAAAGACTTTTGAATGCCCTCGTAAAAGTGTTCCTCTGCAATGCAGATTTACATTTTTGAACATGTATGCTATTTTTAAGTTGAAAGCTAGCATTAGAGCAAATATCCAAATTAGTAACTGATTTTCCTTCTCTGCCATTGCATTAAGTGTAACTGCCTTTTTTTTTAAGTTTTTATTTATTATTTGACAGAGAGAGACACAGAGAGAGAGAGAGGGAACACAAACAGGGAGAGTGGGAGAGGAAGAAGCAGGCTTCCGGCTCCATCACAGGACCCTGGGACCATTACCTGAGCTGAAAGCAGACGCTTAACCGACTGAGTCACCCAGGTGCCCTGTAACTGGCCTTTTAAACACTGTGAAGTAAGGCTATAATGCCAGAAATGTAAATCACAAATATTTCCTTTAAAAATCAAATGTTATAGCTACATACCATATTCTATTCATTTGTATCATTTTAGGAATGAGTATGGAATGAGATAATGTTTTAAAATTCATAGTATGAAATAATAACCAATTATTTATGACAATTCCATCTTTAAATCATAATTTATTAACACCTTGAAAATACTTTCTACTTACATTTTAGTAAACTGGTCTCTCTTATCAAAGGTAAGAAAAACAAAGGAATTATTTGTGCTCCTGAATAATGCTAGCTACCATTCCTGTGGCTGGGCTGTAGACAGCCACATACTGGCAATTTCACAAAAACAGAAACGCATTTGTGTTCCTCATTTTGATTTGTTTTCTAGGTTACCAGTGCTGTTACTTTCCTTTTCTCTCATATCTGAGAGCAGAAATGAAAGGCCAAAGATGAAGATCCAGCTAGTGTAACTGTCTCCACTATAATTAAATTCTGTTATCCCACAATTTGTTTCTCATTCCCTCCCAAAAATATCTAAGAAATGTTTACAAATTAGGCAATTAAAATAAGTACACAATGGAAGAGAATAGAGAGGCCAACACATATATGGACAACTAATTTTTGATGAAGGTACAAAGGTAATTCAGTAGAGAAAGGATAATTTTTCAGCAAACGATGCTGGGACAATTAGATACCTAATTTCAATCTCTATTTTATATCACATACAAAAGTAGTCAGATATAAATGTGAAATCTCAAAGTATAAAATTTCTAAAAAAGCACAGAAGAATATCCTCTTGATCTTGGGCTAGGCAAAGATTTCTTAGAGATGACACCAAAAACATTCATAAAAGAAACAAAGATGATAAATTGGACTGCATCAAAATCACAGACTTCTGTTTTCTGAAAAAAGACTATGAAAGGCACTGTTAAGAGGATAAAAAGAAAATCCATGGATTGGGAGAAAATACTTGCAGAATTTATATCTGCTAAGGAATTGTATCCAAGTATATAACAAATTCTCAAAACTCAATAGTAAGACCAGAACCCAATAGGAAAATGGGCAAAGTATGAAGAGACAGTTCACCAAAGAAGGTATGTGGATGGTAAATCACTACGAAAAAGATGTTAAACATCCTTAGTCATTAGGGAAATGCAAAGTAAAACCACAATGAGATACTACTGCATACCTATCAAAATGGCTAAATTTAAAAAGAATGACCATACCAAGTGTTGGTGCTCCTAGTAAGAGTGCAAAATTGTACAACCCACTTTGGAAAACAGTTAACAACTTAAAAAGTTAAATATACACATAGCATGTGATTCATCAGTTTATTTATATAACATTCCAGAAAAAGCAAATTAGTCTATAGAAACAGAGAGCAGATCAGTACTTGCCTAGGTAGGGACAAGGAGAGGTATAATGAAACTTTTGGGGGTGATAAAAATTTTCATTATCTTGACTGCGGGTGATGATATTCACAATATAAAGATTTATTAAAACAACATGTTGTGTACTTCATGTACAGTCGTATCTATTGTACTTAAATAAAATTGTTTTTAAAAAGAATTAGCTTGCGTATTCAGATAAAAACCTGTCTAGATGAATAATAACAACAACAAAGAAAAAAAAGTAAGCCCACAAGTAAATGAAATTGCAATGCTTGGCTTCTTAAATATCTACAACAAAGATAATGCTATAGCACTTATTGCATATTACGTATATGTGTTTGTGTGACACGGGTGGTAGTTGGGATTGTGTATATGTTCATAACAGAAAAGGTATAAACAGATATCAAAGAGCCATGGTCAGCCTGAATATAACAATAGATTCTGTGTTAAGCATCATCTCATGTAGAAGTATGAACATTTGACCCCAGAAAAGAATATCATAAAATAATGAAACAGAGAACAAATCACTATGCAAGTAATTTAAAGATGGCCTTATAAAGAAAAATAAGCATATTATATGCTAGAACTAATACTTACAAAAATATTCACAGTAGAAAATATATGATATAATGCATAAATTAAATGCATTATATAAAGAAAATACTTATTTTCTTTTAGGAAACTGCCATAATACATTTAAGGTAACTAAAAGACCAAGAAAAGCCTCAAAAATGAAAGTATCTTACAAGATACCTAAAGTAGTATACACACATCAAAAGTAGAGCACCATATTTAGAAGTCACCAATAGTCTTTGGCTTGGGAAAAAGGATGAACCAAAAAATAAAAATAGTTCATTAATATCACTGTATGAGTATTTTTTTACAAGTTTTTTCTCTTTTTATTCTCCTTGTTTTATTCCAAACTTTTTCGTTTCATTATGATTAAGTACTAATCCCTGAAAAGCATTTTTTAGATGACAATTTAAATTGAAATTGGGTAATTTATAATGAAAGCTGTAGTTAAGATGCATTTTTTCAATGTTATAAGTCAGAACTGATGTATTTTCTAAAGGAGTCACAATTGGCTTAAATCAAGGTCAAAATTATTTTAACTGTAGGATTTCACCACTGATTAACTTCTTTCTTAATTCAGTGGAAAAGCAAGCAAAAGATATAAATAGGCAATCCTCAAATGGGCAATAAAAATATGAAAAGACATTCAATCTTACTGCTAACCTAAGAAATACAAATACATAATGATAAGAAATTAATTTGGGGATGTTCATTAAAGATGTGAATAGTGGGGCCCCTGGGTGGCTCAGTGGGTTAAAGCCTGCCTTCGCCTCAGGTCATGATCTCAGGGGCCTGGGATCGAGCCCCACATCGGGTTCTCTGCTCAGCAGGGAGCCTGCTTCCCCCTCTCTCTCTGCCTGTCTCTCTGACTACTTGTGATCTCTATCTCTGTTAAATAAATAAATAAAATATTTTTTTTAAAAAAAGATGTGAATAGTGATTACCTCTCAGTGTGTTATCAGTTATCAGTTACTTTTCTTGTTTGGATTTCAATACATTATCTAATCTTTTTCCAATGCATATCATTTTCACAAAATACAATGTTATTATAAAACGGCCACTACCTCACTAGTTGTTTGAAGAAGAATTAAGGCCAATGGATCAGAAAACAAAATTCAGAAACGGAACCAAGCAGTTCAGTTAATATGGTTAAGGTGGTATTTCAAAAAAGTGTGAGACAGAGAGATTATCAAATAAACAGTACAAAAAAGTTAGCTAGCTAATAAAAATATATTTTAAAAAAATCTGTATTCCTAACTCATCGCTTATTCCAAAACACTAATTCCTGATGGTACAAATTTTAACATGTAAATGAAACCACTATAGTGCTATCAAAATATGAGCATTCATTACAAAAAGGATATCTATCATTTTAAATGAAAATAATAAGTTGCAGAACACTATTTATGGCATAACCCCACTGATTTAAATCATTGTTTCCATAGTATATGCTTCGATTAAAATTATGAAATTAAAGAATACACACTTAGTTAAGTTTTATTTACCATTATATTACCATCCTCTACCACTTGTGCCTGGCACATGGTAGGCACAAAAACATATTAGTTAAATGATTAAATAAATGAACTCTAAAGCATTGTTAGTGGGACTGTAAATTGTGATAACTCTTCTGGGGAGAAGTTTGGCAATATGTGTCAAAGAATAAAATGAACACACAATTTTTCCAGCACTCCTATTTCTAGGAATTCATCTTATGACTAATCTTCACAAATCCCTAGAGTAGGTATCCAGGGCTAATTTTTTTTAATAACAGGGAAAAAAAAGCTTATGCTAGTGGAGAAATGGTGTGGAAAGGAGCTGCTCTACAACAGGAATTTGGTTAAATATGTTAAGTCAAATATTTCCAAGGAATAGGCATCTATTTTAAAATTAGATGTTGATCATTTACCATGTAAATATAGCCACAACTGATAAATGAGCAGATTACAAAACATAATATGCTTTATAACAAGAACAGTGTATATAAATAGGCAGGTGTGTAGTTGTACAAAGAAATTTCTAGAAGGAAATACATCAAAATGCTAATAATGGTTATCATTTGGTTAAGATTATATATTTTTACCATCATTGGAATTTTCTATATATTTTTTCTTTACAATGCTTATATAGCTTGAAAATCAGAAATAAACAATAAAAGTAAATTTATTTACAAAATAGAAAAGCATTCCTTAACTTTTTAAAAATATATGACTAAATGACAAAGCATAAATTCTATAATAAAATGGTAACACAAAGATTAATCTAACTTTAATATTTTTCCTCATTTGAAGTGATAATTCATCATGTTTTATATTTTAATTTACTACTTGTATTCTACGAGCAGATTTAGACACTGAATGTGATTACTTAGGTTACTTTCTACATTAGTATTTCAAATCACCTCTATGGGTTTTATTTCTTCCACAGAAATATCAAGCTATCTTCCAACTAAGTATTTAAAAGACTGCAATATATCCTGTGAATTTTTATCCAAATACAGAGAGATAATTTTTGTCATTCATAACAATGGGCTGAATATGTTTCTTACCTTTAATGAAAAGTAAACACTGGTCTTTGGGGTTGTACCAAAGGAGGTGTTCTGTAGCAGAAATGAATCCTGTAAACAAAAATAACAGATACCTGTTTTTAAACTTCATTTTACAAAAGTTTATTCACATATCACTGGATTTGTAAATCATACTTCAGTGTGGCTGGAATATTACAATGTTAGAAGGAAATTGGTGGCAGATGACGTCGTAAAGTATACCCTGACAGAGGATTCACTTTTCGTTAGCACAAATTCCCTCTCCCATCCGGCTTTTCATTGAATTGAAAACTGCTGCTTAGAAGTATAGAGCAAGCTGTCTGCTTTTAAATAATACTACCTAACGTTTGAATGCCCTTTTATTTCATCTACAAGGTTGTTGCAAGCATTGAGAACAGCTAGTGGCAAGTCAGCAGTAAGGTCGGGGTATATAATATGCCAGTTTAAAAAGAGAAAAATAGCAAAAATGGTGTAACTGACTCACGGCAACATGGGTTCACAACCCTTGTAGATGGATATAAACCAGGCTTGCCAAACACCACAGATAGTACTTATTGAAACTGATACGTGGACGCATTATGCCTGCTTTCCAGCCCCTTCCCCGTTTGCCAGTAAACCACTCCCCTTTTTTCTCCTGTGTAAAAATACACGCCCAAGGATATTTAGATAAAGAGATTTTTTTTAAAAAGTCATAATCACACTACCCAGTGATGCCATTTGAAGTATTTTCATCCAATTTTTTAAAAGACAGATTTTTGTCAAGAGGCTTCTGACAAACCAAACGGGAATTCAGGATGAGATGATGGGAGAAAGATACCCCTCTTCCCTTGTTAGGAACGATGGCTAGTATTTTTACCTCATATCTAAGCTTGTTTTTGAATTATATAACTATAAAGACAGAATTTTGAGGGGAAATCAACGTCTTCCAAGGGTGTGTGCCTCAGCTACCAAGGAGCGTCTGGGAAGGTGGGCGGAGCCTGGAGCGCGGCGGGTGCGTTTGGTCTTTCATTGGGTTTAGAGCTTGTCAATCAAGCTTGCCCAGCAAATGAGGCGCGAGCTAAGGGCACACTGGGAACTAAATTAACGGCAGTTCTGACTGCAAGAGGGGGGAGGGGGCTTGCGATCTAACGCCTGAAGAGATCTTGGGGTCTTACACTGCGCTATTAGGCTGCGGCAGGCGTGGGTCGGCAGCAGCTACAGCGAGAGGCCTTTCAACCGCCGCTCTCGCTCAGGCCTCTATTGCCGCTTCCACCTCTGCGCGACTGCGGCAGCCCAGCCCAGCCCCACCCTGCGCTACTGCTACCTTCGCCGCTGCAACCTCCTCAGCCCCGGCCTCCGCCGCTACCCAAGCATCCGTGAGTCATTTTCTGCCCGTCTCCGAGCGCGCGGTCTCAGTGGTAGTCACCACGTTAAGAGATTTGCAGGGTTGCAAAATGGCAGAAGCGGATCTTAACATGGTCTCAGAACCTGCCGCCAAAGGGGTTGCTGAAGAGAAGATGGCTAGCTGGTCTAGTGATTCTGGGGAAGAATCTGACAGCAGTAGCTCTAGCAGCAGCACTATTTGCAGCAGCCGCAGCAGTAGCCGCAGCCGCTTATATAGAAAGAAGAGGGTATCTGAGCCTTCCAGAAGAGCACGGCGGACTCCGTTGGGTAAAAGTTTCGTGGATCGGCTGCCTCAGGCAGTTAGAAATCGTGTGCAGGCGCTCAGAAATATTCAAGATGAATGTGACAAGGTAGACATCCTGTTTTTAAAGGCAATTCACGATCTCGAAAGAAAATATGCCGAACTCAATAAGCCTCTGTACGATCGGCGATTTCAAATAATCAATGCAGAATATGAACCTGCAGAAGAAGAATATGAATGGAATTCAGAGGATGAGGTGTTCAGCAGTGATGAGGAGGTGCAGGAAGACAGTCCTTGTGAAATGCCTGCCTTAGAGGGTGAGGAAGAAGACGATGACCTTAAAGAAAAACCTGAGGTAAAGGCTAAAGAAAACGAGGTTCGAAAAGAAATTCCTGAGGCAAAGGCTGAAGAAAATGCAGAGTTTAAAGATTTTCTGGGGGTAAAGCCTGAAATGAAAGAAGAGCCTAAAGTAGTCCCCCAGGCAAAGGCAGAAGATAAAGAACAGCCTAAAGCCGCAGAGGCTAAGGCAAAGGCTGCTGTAATAGAGTCTCCTAAAAGAATTCCTGAGGTCAGGCCTAAAGAAAGAACAAATCTTAAAAGAGCTCGTAAAGGAAAGCCTAAAAAGGAAGATCCTAAAGGCATTCCTGACTACTGGCTGAGTGTTTTAAAGAATGTTGACAAGCTCGGGCCCATGATTCAGAAGTATGATGCCCCCATTTTGAAGTTCTTGTCAGATATTAGCCTAAAGTTCTCAAAACCTGGCCAGCCTATAAGCTACACGTTTGAATTTTATTTTCTACCCAATCCGTACTTTAGAAATGAGATGCTGACCAAGACATATATAATAAAGTCAAAACCAGATCACAGTGATCCCTTCTTCTCTTGGGGATGGGAAATCCAAGATTGCAAGGGCTGTAAGATAGATTGGAAAAGAGGAAAGGATGTTACTGTGACAACCACCCAGAGTCGCACAACCGCTACTGGAGAAATTGAAGTTCAGCCAAGAGTGGTTCCTAATGCATCATTCTTCAATTTCTTTAGCCCTCCTGAGATTCCCAAGATTGGAAAGCTAGAACCACGAGAAGATGCTATCCTGGATGAGGACTTTGAAATTGGTCAAATTTTACATGATAACGTCATCCTGAAGTCAATCTATTACTATACAGGAGAAGTCAAAGGTACCTATGATGATGGTAAAGGTTATGGAAACAGGAAATATCGAAAGTAAAAAAGAAGCTGCCTGAAAGAATTTTCAAGCCTCAAAACTTCAAGCAGCAGTGAAGCGGGTTTATATAGCCTTAGGCGACATGGTGGGGGCTGCTCCATAACCTCAACACTATCATTCCTTACAGTCTTGTGTTTTCATATTTTCTTGGTAGTCTAAAAAATTGTCTTAGAGTGTCCTAGTATCAGTATCTAGCCTGTTGTAGTGTAATATTCCTCAAAATATGTAAATGCTGTCAATTATCTAAAGCATGCTCGTTTGGTGCTAGTGTTTTGATTTTTGTGAAGTCCTTTTGTCATGTTCCTATTAGAATGTAGCTGTGAAAATTGTCATAATTGTCAATTGAGACAAATATCTGCTTGGAAAAAAAAAGTTCCTGAAATACAGTGCAAGTGTTTTTTTTCTTTTCCAGCCCAGAAAACTAAACATTTAAATCTGCTTGCCCTAGCTGTGCCTTCATTACTTTGCTATAGAAATACAGTACTTACATTCACTAGAAGAGCTAAACAGTGAAATTTGACTGCTTGAAAAATATTAGCATAAATTTAAGAATGTCCGTCAAGACCATGTATGATATGATGGAGCTTATTTGTGTGACATAGTGGTCTATAAATTAGTAATAATGAAGTTATTGTTTACCACTGAAGTGTTAATAAGACAGCATTTTTTAAAAGTTTCCTCATCTTATATTGTGTAATTGTAAACTAAAGTTATTAACCACATTTTCTTTGTAATATGTTCTTTTTGTCTTTCACTGAGATGATCACTATATCATTTGAAATTTTTTTCATGTTGTTCTACTGCACCCTAAAATAAATGTCAAATAAAGGGTATCATGCTATAAAAATCTAACATTTTTTCCTAGTTATAAAAAAGTGGGTCTTCTAGAAAAAGGGAAATTTAAAAAATATTTAACTATTGTTAACATTCTGATATGTTTCCCAGATCTTAGCTCTCCTTTGGATAATAAACATTCATGTGAATGGAGAGAAATGGAACAGGAGAGGAAGGCAAAGGGGAGGAGAGTGGGGGAGGGTAAAGGAGAAGGAAGAAGGAGAGGAGGAAGGTGAGCAGAAGGGTGGAAGGAGAGTGGGTGGGAGAGAAGGGGAAGGGTAAGAGAGTAAAGAAGGAAGGGAAAGGATAGGAAGGGAAAGGGAGGAGAGTGGGGAGTGGAAGGGATGGGAGGGAGTGGGGATAGGGCAGTAGGGGGAAGAGGGAAGAGGGATGGAGTCCCTCACCCCGAAAGGACATCTGTATAAGCTCTTGCTTTCACTTCCAAGAGTAGGGTGAGCAAATGACCTACACCCCAGATGTGGCTTTTTTTTTAATAGGTGTCAACAGTCTTTCACCTCTTTGACACCATGCAGCTAGTTACAGGGTGATAAGATCCTGAGATTTGGGGGTTGAGGAGGCCCCTTAAAGCTCAGCTTACTAGAGAGTTTTGCACAGGGCACAAAGGCACAGGCACAACCAATAGTAAAGTAGTATTTTATTTCACATTTGCTATTTCCCAATCCACATATGTTTTCCTTCAAAACTTGGAGGAAAGAGCTGTGGCAGGAGGGTTTGAGGATTTCTGGGTCTCTAGGCATAAAATTACCCGATAGTCTTTCCAAATCCCATCATATAGTTTAGTATCTTGCTTTAATCTCTGTTTAACATTAGCCCAGCCTCATATCTATAAATGTAAAAATATTACAATCCGTGATACTATATTTAACCAATCATGTATGTTTAGATATTTAGGTTATTGGGATTTATACAAAATCATGAAGCAAATTACTGCTTTTAGCAACACCACTGCAATTTTGAGAGTGCCTTTGTTTTAGTTCTGAGATATCTGCATCCATCAGGAAAGGGTATAGGAGCAGATTTATTTATGTACCATTTACTTATATACCAGGGCCAAAGTGAAGACTATAATAAATATGGTGTACCTAGATCTTTGCTGCAGAGGTTCCTAAATTGGACATATACTGTGCTTGCCAGACAATACAGCAGAGCCCTTAAAACTTCTACATGGAATGTAAAACCTTTATCTCATCTTAGAACACTTATAGAAGTACTTAGCCCCTTCCCACTCTGTATTTTCTAATATTAAAGGAACACATCTCAGAATATTTGCAAAAAAGAAGCAGAAATGCAGAATATAAAAATCATTTAGAAGCATGCTATGGGAAGATATCCTGTTCGTTGACTGGTGTACTTCTTCCCAGTCTGTCTCTTGATGAGGTTTTATCACAACGTCTTGCCTCAAATCTAAAGGTTAATTCAAGTTGGGCCGGTGTAAAGTGAACTGGAAAGGCAGCTTATTGGTATTTTTACCTTTCCTATCTACGGCATAGGGGGCAGGGTAGGGGAAAGGGAGGGGCAGGGTAGGTGCCAAAGATTTTTACATCAGTAAGGCTAGAATTCTGGAAATGCAAGCTGTCTATGGTTGGTGCTGCTACCACCTTGGCCTATGAAGGTGGCTAGAGCAGAGAAACCTTTGGGCTTACACATTCACTGGGCTGCCGATTTATCCATCATACTTACCCAGCCAATGACTAATGCCAGAAGGAGGAGCTGACTGGGCTTGAAACTCATGAGCCAAGTGCAGAGGCACGTGAAGAACTTTTGCTCAGTCTTCTGCAACTTCTTTCTTGCGCGCTGTTTTCCTTTTGCGTGATTCAAGGCTGAAGCAAGATGCCTCCTTTCCTACTCCAAACCGACCAAGAAGGACTCCTACTCCCCCTACCCCTCCCCTCCTTCACCTCTTGACTAAGCAACAGTAAGGACTGCAGAAGAGGTAATGGAAGAAACTCTCCATCTAAGTGGACAAAGTGACAGTAGGGTTAGTCAAATGATGCAAATTACCCATTATGTCTGACTCTACCGATACTGGTGCCCCTCTCCTCAAAAAACTTAAGGGACCATGTGATAAGATAGAAGCCAAATTTAAAAAGAAATTGCAGGCTCTTGAAAAAGTATAAACCCTCACTTGATGAGGTAGGTGTTTGAGCCCACCAGCACATGCATTAATTAGAACAATGGGCAGTGTAATAATTTCAGTACACTTATGAATTACTTCAAATATTGTTTTGTGGTTTTACAGAGTACATTTTTTAAAATTACAAAGAAAGTATTAAAATACATAGCATTTAGAAGTATACTTTTCTTCAAGAGATGCAGAACATAACAAATTTTCGAGGTGGCTCAGTCAGTTAAGTGGCTGCCTTTGGCTTGGGTCATGGTCCTAGGGTCCTGGGATGAGCTCCGCATCTGGCTCCCTGCTGAGTGGAGAGTCTGCTTCTCCTCCCCCTCTGCCTGCTGCTCTGCCAGCTTGTGCTATCTCTGTGTCAAATAAATAAAAACCTTTTAAAAAAAACAACACATAATAAATTCTCTAGAGCATCTTTACTTATCGTTTTGTAGTTTAGTCATGATTTTTTGTGTGTGATATAGCTTTTAGAGAGTGGGAAAACTGTTAGAAATCTTCACTGAAGCTAATATTTGGAAGAAAAAAAAATACTTGGAGAGCCAATCTGAATGTGTGTTTTGCTTCCAGCTCAGAAGTAGAAGAGTTTAAGTCAACTTGCTCCAGGTGTGCCTTCATTATTGTGCTGTAAATATGTGATTTGTTGTGATATGGTACCTTACAAAATTTTATCACTTCAATAAAGTAGCATAGAGTTAAGAATTTTCAAGAACGCATTAATATCAAGTCTCCTAGATTGCTTTTTTAAATGTTTGTGTGACACATAGAATTATAAAGAAAAAATAAACATAATGAAGTTGTTTTTCCTTTGCAGTGCTGATAAAAGAGTTTGTAAGTGTTTCGTTCACCTGTATTCATGAGTTATGTAAATTTAAGGTGATGGTGTATATTTTCTTTCTACTATGCTTCACTAAAGTTGTCACTTGATAACTTTTGTATTACATCTTCTGATTATGAAGTATGTTCATTACAGAAAATTTGGAAAGTATAATGAAAAGCATAAAAATTATTTTAAACAATTCTGCCTTCAAAGATAACCACACTACATGAAGATGTCTATAGTTTTATTAATATAACTACTATCACTATCACTTTTCATTTAATATATTTTGTTTTAACATATATGAAATGGATATGCCATAATTTCATGCATCAGCTTCTTATCATGGGCATTTAAGTCAAGAGCATCTTTTTCTAATTGGCTAGTAATTGTAAACACTCTCCTTAAGGAAAAATGTTGCATATGTTGTAACATTTTCTCTTTTGATTTTGTTTGTTTCTATCGCTTCTTGGCCTTTTGGCTAAGATCAGGTGTGATTTTGTTCGTTTCTTCCCTGCAGAAAAGTTTTAATGTTAATATAGTCACATTGATCCTTTCTCCCCCTATAATAGATTTAGGGTATTTGACTTAGAAAGACCTTTCCACATCAAGATCATTTTTTTAATTGCTCATGTTTTCTTACAGTATTCTTATAACTTCATTTAATGCCTTAATCCTTCTGGAATAATTTTGATGCAAGGATCGAGGTAGCTGTACCACTTTTTTTTTTCTCTCAACACAACTCACCAGTTTTTTCAATACCATCTATTGAATATTAAATATCCAATGTAATTAATTGCCACCTTTATTATGTAATCCATCACCTCATATGTTTGGGCCTACTCCTGGTCCGTTCTGTTCAAAATAGTTATTCTTGTGCCAGTTTATTATAAATCTTTTCAAACAAATCTCTGATATACATTTTATCATCTGGTAAGAAAAGTTCCTTAGAAAACTTATTTTGGGGGCGCCTGGGTGGCTTAGTTGTTAATTGTCTGCCTTGGCTCAGGTCATGATCTCAGGGTCCTAGGGTCAAGCCCATCGGGTCCCTGCTCAGCGGGAAGCCTGCTTCTCCCTCTTCCACTCACCCTGCTCATGTTCCATCTCTCGCTATGTCTCTCTCTGTCAAATAAATAAGTAAAATCTTTTAAAAAAACAAAACAAAACTTGTTCTTAAGATTTTTCTTAAATATTTTCACCTAATTATTTTTCCAGATGAGTTGCAATATTGCATTTTTTTTCAGGCTCCCTCTCCAAAGCCTATGGATATTTTGATTGGATTTTGTTTGAATTTATAGATTTACAGAGAATCAAGAATTGTATATTACTTAGTCTTTTTATCCAATGACAAGCTGTGTCTTTCCATTTAATCAAGACTTTCTTATATCCTTCAGTAGAATTTTTAAGTTTACCTGTTATAATAGACTTTTCAAAAATATTCAGAACTTATTCTTCAGTTTCTTCTTCCTTAGTCTGCCTTTTGCTTATGCTGTTTTGCATCTTATATTTAAATCATCTACACTTTGGTGTTGTCCTTTTTTTTCAGCTTGAATTAGGCATCTGTTTCCTGAAGTATGATGTGTGAAGAGGTAGGAAGAAATGAACTCGAGCATCTCGGAAGCTTCAATTCAGGTTTGTCTCATATCATTCTTTCTCTAAATTACTGTATCTTCTGCCTGAGGCCATTTCTCTCAATTTATGTTGTTCTCTCCATTGTCAGCTTTGGGATGAACAGTAGGAGTCAGCATGACTCAGTGAAATGTCTTGAGTTAGAGGTGTTCTGTGGTGATGTAGTAGTTAATTTCTGCTCAACTGACTGGCCAGCATCTGTAATTACTTGTTGCTTGTCTTTCTTATATTGAAGCAATCTCCAGAAAATAAAGATGATATGCTGGTACATTTTTCTTCTTTACTTTAGCTTCCCTTTTGTTCTGTGTTACAGAGCTTTTCCAAAAAGGGTCACTTTTTGCTGTTTTCACTATCTGCTACAGGCCTAAATTCAGGACTTGAACACTTAAGGGAATCTGCTGCACATTGCCAGAGACCTGTGAAAGCAAGCATTAACTCATAGTCCTGCCTTTTTTTTTTTTTTTGGTTAAAATTTCATTGAAACTGAAAGATATTCTTTCTAGTGTGTGTCACTTGTGATTGTGGCTGTTTCTTTGATTTGAAGATCATTTCTGCCTTTATTTTTTATTCAGATGAATCTGTTGCACATGCAGGATTGAGAACCAGAGAGCAATGTAGAGAAGAATCTCTGAAAGGGGCATATATAATGTTCTCTAAATGTATTGACCTCAGAAAACCTTTTCTGAGCACAGCTATTAACTCTCCTAATTGAATAGTGTTCCTGAAATACCAGTTTGGTGAATTTGGCTTTGGCTAAATATATAAATTAGCTCATCTTCATTTATTGGTAAAAGCATCCCTTGACATAAAAAACAAAAACAATAACAAAAAAAAAAACTTCTGTTAAAAAAAAAAACTTCTTTGAGACAATTAAAGAACTCATAGAGAGTTGCAAACATAGTACAGAAAGGTCCTGTGCACCCTACACCCAGCTGTCCCAAATGGTAACACCTTACATGACTATCTATAACACAATACCCAAACCAGAAAATTAACATTGGTACAATCTACAGACCTCATTAAGATTTTGTCACATTTTACATGCATTCTTGGATGTGTGTGTATGTGTGTGTGTGTAGTTCTGTGTAGTTTTACCACATGTACAGATTCATGGAATGACCCTACAATCAAGATTCAATTGTTCCATTATCATACTAATGTTTTAGTATGAAACATTACTCCCTCATACTAATGTTTTCCCTCTTGTCCCTAATGTCTGGCAACCAATAATTTGTTTTCAGTATTGAAATGAAAAACTTATACAGATGGTATGCAAATGAAATTATACAGTATGTAACTTTTTGAGATTGGCCTGTTTTCATTCAGCAAAATAAGTTTAACATCCATCCAAGTTGTACCAGTATCAATAGGTTCTTTTTATTGCTGAATAGTATTCCAGTGTGTTAATAACTGATTTGTGACTATGCTATAGGAGAATAAAACCAAGGGAAAAGTAAACAGGACTGCCAGTGCCCAGAACCTCCTTTTGGGATAAAAAAAAGGAATTACAACGTCTTTCTTTGTAAAATCTAAAGGTTTAATAGTATCAATAGAAAATGCTTATGTGATGCTTACTATGCACCAGGAAAACATAAACTATTATTTATGTAATTCTTGCTGCAGTCTTAAATAGGTACAATTATTATCTATATTTTAAAAATGGAGAAACTGAGGTACAAAGAGGTTAAGTAACTTGTCCAAGCTCACACAAATGATAAGTGACAAAGCCAGGCTTTAAACTTGACTGTCTGGCTTGAGTCCATGTTCTTAACTGCTCTGCTATACCATTCTCCACCATGCTATACCACTTAGGAAAACACCTTCTTCGTCCATTCTCAGGACTAGACAAGGGCCCAAGGAAAGCAGCAGAGGAAAAATAAGTATAACCTGGAGGCAAATGGGTTGTCCATCTATAGAGGAGAACTAAGAATTTTGTCTTATCTAACAGTAGTGCACCCTGAATCCACCTGTAGATGGATTCAGTTTGAGTAACTTTGTCAAGGTTTATAGCTTAATTAGACCACTGGGTAGGGTTTAGGCCCTGGGTGATATCCATCATTTTCAGGGGTATGATGAGAACTGGCTTAGTAAATTTATATTTTAATTAAATGCAGGATGATTTATTACTATTAAAGATTTCTTTTACCTTTCCAACTCCTTCTATAGTTATCATTCCCTGACTGTTTTCCTGTAGTCAGCAGGAATAAAGAGCCTTTTAAGTCAGTAGATGTAAGAAGTAAAAGAAGCTGAAAAGTGATTTATTCTGCAGCATCCTTGACCAGAACCCAAAGGGCCATATATAGGGTTCATGCATTGTAGAGGATGAAAGCAGAACTTGAAGTCTGTAATGGGCCTGGTTTTGACTCCCACTTTTTTTTTTGATTCCCACTTTTGTCGCTTACTGATTCTGTGATTTTTTTCCCCACTCAATTAACATTTATTTACTCTATTGTTTTGGCAATGTATTATTATTTTTTATTAACATATATTATTTGCTTCAATAATGCAATGCATTATTGCATTCACAGGTCTGTGAATCATCAGTCTTACCCAATTCACAGCACTCCCCATAGCACATACCCTCCCCAATGTCCATAACCCAGCCATCCTATCCCTCTCCCCCACCCGCCAGCAACCCTCAGTTTGTTTCCTGAGATTAAGAGTCTCTTATGGTTTATCTCCTTCTTATGTGGGTATTCAATTTATGTTATTATTTTTTCCTATAGTTGAATAATATAAAGGTATTTAAGGTAATAATGTAGATCTATACTGACATTGAAACATAGCTAGATAATTTCTTTAATGAAAATGGTCTCAAAAATATGGACATGTATGCATATATCTGTAAATTCTACATAGTACACAAAAATGTTGGTACTGATTATCTATATGTAGTGGGGTTTTAGGTAATTTATAGTCATGATTTTTGAGATTCTAGATTTTATATAATGACCAGAACTTAAATGTTGTGATCAGAAAAAGTATAGTGGGAGAAACAGGATTATGATAGAATTATAGGCAATTATGTGGAACTGTAGAGTCAGAAAGCATAAAGAATTATAAAGGTGTTATATAGGCACATATTTGAGCTACACAGTATTGGAGACTAATTTTTAGAACAATGTATTAAAATCATTTCACGCATTGTATGACCCTTCACAGTGGTTGACACTAGCAGAATGTTAAAGGTGATCTACTTTCTCATTTCTTAGATGAGAAATCTTGGGCTCATTGTATCTAAGTACTATCCAAGGTCACACAACAGATAGTAATGGAAAGTTCACAAAACCATTCTGCTTTCCCTTTCAACTTTTTGGATAATTAACAATTACTATAAAACCGAAGTTTTTCTAACCTCTTTGACCTTCAGTGGTTACTTTTCCCTTTAATACCCAAATAACCTAATCTCAGCCTTCAAGTAACTACAGTAGTCTCTGCCTAGTTTCCTTTTCCAAGTATTTCTGAGAAAACTAAAGAATGCTTGGTTATATGTTCCAAAAGTGTGTCTGCTTGTCACTTATTAGTGCTTTCTTAGGGGAAGTGCTTCAGACTTTTCCACTGGTCATATTGTGCTGTCTCACAACCACTTCTCTATGTTGCTGCTACTTACCCAAATCCACATTACTCTAAAAATTAACACATCACACCAAAAAGTAAACCCCTAAAACACAAGCTAATATCTGACTCTCATGCTTAACAAAATCTTACTGATGATTTGGGAATAGGAGAAGGAAATTATCAGATAGAAAAAGGAAGTTTTAAAACTGGGTCACCTGGGTGGTTCAGTCGGTTGAGCGGCTGCCTGCAGCTCGGGTCATGATTCCGGGGTCCTGGGATCGAGCCCCGCATAAGGCTCCCTGCTCGGCAGAGAGCCTGTTTCTCTCTCTCCCTCTGCCTGCTGCTCTGCCTGCTTGTGTTCTCTCTCTATCTCTCTGTCAAATAAATAAATAAAATCTTTAAAAAAAAAAAACTATCAGAGATCCATCATCTATGCCTCTGCACAGGGATCTCTTAATAACAGTCCTTCCTGATGCCATATATGTTGTGTCAACTTATTTCCCACTTGGAGAGATAAAACTATTACAATCGCACATTTCTTAGTCTAGATTATTCATATATGTGTAGAGTATGTGAATTTCCTTCTGCGAATCAACAAAATAAATTTTTAACTGCAGGTCCTGAACCATCTTTTCAACTGCCTCTCCCTCTTTCTTTTTGCTTCAGCTTGTCTTTCACTTTTTTCTAGTGTTCTACTTTCTAGCTTTATCTGCTTTCACTCACCCTTCTCTTTTCATGCATTTGCTTGCTTTTGGCTTCCTGGACAGATGATTAAGTCAATTTTGGCTTTGCTACTTCTTTTCTATTACCTTCTTTGTTGTTGTTGCCTAGTTAAGTGCACTGTAATCTGTAAAGATGAATTGGCAGTCTCAGGAGGATTATTTTTAATTTTAAATTGGGTAAAATAAACTTATCAATTAACCTAGTTCTAAAAATTGCAGCTGAGAAAATGACTATCCAACAGAGATTACTGTTTTCATAGAGATACAAAATACATTAACAGCAGCACCCTCAGTGGAAAACAATGCCTGAATATTTTCATACATCCCCAGAATAAACATTAGAATAAATTTTAATGTCGAACATAGTTTATATCTTTTTAGCATTCTTTACTTAAGATTTCAAGTTCTCTTGTTAGTAATCGACAAGATATGTTTTCTGTAGCTGCTAAATCCTTGAGACAAGTCTATAACATTCTATTTTAAATAATACTGAAGTAAAAGGAACCCAGCATTTCTCCTGTTTATTGTCCCTTGTTCCCTTCCACAAGATCACAGAGAAAAAGATCAAGAACATTTCTCCCTTCTCTAACCCTCAAAATAAATTATTTTATTTTTCTATTCTTTTGAAAATAGCAAGTTTATTGAAATACAATTCACAAACATTATAGTTTACTTTTAGGGTACACAATTCAATGGGTTTTGGTATATTTAGAGTTGTACAACTACCACCACAATCAACATTTTCATCACCACATAAAGAAATTCTATACCCATTAATAGTCACTCCTTATTTCCCACAGCTCCCCCTTCCTCCAGTCCTAAGCAACCATTAATCTACTACTATCCATCTCTATAGGGTTGCCTATTCTATAAGTTTTATACAAAAGGAAACATATAAAATGTGGCCTTTTATGAATGACTCATTTTAATTAACATATTTCCAATGTCCGCCCATATTGTAGTATGTATCAATACTTCACTCCTTTAAATGGTCAAATAATATTCGATTGTATGGATATACCACTTTGTTTATGTATTCACCCACTAATGGTATTTAGATTGTTTCCACTTTTTGGCTATTATGAATAATGCTACTATGAATATTCATATGGACATGTTTTCATTTCTTTGAGGCAGATACCCAGGAGAATTGCAGGATCATGTGGTAACTGTTTAACCTTTTTAGGAAGTCCCAGACTGTTTTCCAAGGTGGCTGAACCACTTTATATTCCCACCAGCAAAATAGGAAGGCTCCATTTCTCTATATATTTCACAGTACTTGTTATCTATCTTCCTGATTCTAGCCATTTTAGAGGGTGTTAAATGATATCTCAGTATGGTTTTGATTTGAATTTCCTTGATTTTGATTTTCAATGATATTCCGACAGATCTAAAAGAAGACATGGAATTACTGATTATTGATTATCTTTTCAGGATAAAGAAAAGGAAAGAGTAAAAATCTCCCTTTTTTTTTTAACTTATTTTTTTTCTCCCCAAATATGTTTATTTTAATTTTTCAGTGTTACAAGATTGATTGTTCATGCATCACACCCAGTGCTCCATGCAGTACGTGCCCTTCTCGATACCCACCACCAGGCTCACCCACCCCCCCACCCCCTCCCCTCCAAAACCCTCAGTTTGTTGCTCAGAGTCCACAGTCTCTCCTGGTTCATCACCCCCTCCGATTTCCCCCGTTCACCCTTCCCTTCCTTCTCATGATGCCCTCCATGATTTTCTTTATGCTCCACACGTAAGTGAGAACATAAGATAATTAACTCTCTCAGGTTGACTTATTTCACTCCACATAATCTCTTCTTTTAATAATAATCGACATCAATTAAAAAGCCAAATAAATATAAATGGTTTTAGTACCCTCCTGCCCTTTTAAAAATACTCTTCACTACTGTTTACATGGCTAATTAAAAGTTGGGTGTAAATAAGAGTCTGCACCAGGACAAGTCAAATGACATTTATTTTATTTGCCTCAGCATCATTTGCATTTTTTCCTTAAGTTAAAGGATTTGCTGCTTGGAAATCTTAGACAAAAGGAAGCTGAGTAATGTGTCCCTCCTTTTTCTTCCTCTACTTTTTATACATCACTGGTTTGTGTTAGTTTTTTCTTGCTGCTGTAACAAATCACTACATGTTTAGCAGCTTAAAATAATGCAAATTTATTATCTTATATTTCTGTAGGTCAGAAGTCCAGTATTGATCTTGTTAGGCTAAAATCAAGGTGTCAGCAGAGCTGGGTTCCGTTCTGGAAGTGCTACAAGAACATCTTTTCCTTGCCCATTTAACTTTTTGGCAGAATGTAGTTACCCATGGTTGTAGGACGATGTCTCCATTTCCTTGACTAGCAGTCACCTTGCCCTGATCCTAGAGCCACTCATATGTCTTGGTTCATGAACCCCTTCCTTCTTTTTCAAAGCCAGCAACTCCTCTACCTTCCTTTTTTTGTTGTTGTTTATTAACATATAATGTATTATTTGCCCCAGAGTACATGTCTGTGAATCATCGGGCTTACATTTTCACAGCATTTACCATAATACATACCCTCCCCAATGTCCATAACACTACCTCCCAGCCACCTTTAGTTTGTTTCATCAGTTTAGTAGTCTCTTATGGTTTGTCTCCTTCCCCCATCCCATCCTATTTCATTTCTCTCCCCGACTCCCCCACGACACCCTGCCCTGCCTCTCAAATTCTTCATATCAGAGAGATCATGTGATAATTGTCTTTCTCTGACTGACTTATTTCGCTTAGCATAATACCCTCTAGTTCCATCCACATGGTTGCAAATGGCAAGATTTCGTTTCCCTTGATGGCTGCATAGTATTCCATTGTATATATATACCACTTCTCCTTTATCCATTCATCTGTTGATGGACATATAGGTTCTTTCCATAGTTTGGCTATTGTGGACATTGCTTCTATAAACATTCGGGTGCATTTGACCCTTCGGATCACTACATTTGTATCTTGAGGGTAAATACCCAATAGTGTGATTGCTGGGTCGTAGGGTAGCTATATTTTCAATATTTTGAGGAACCTTCATATTGTTTTCCAGAGTGGCTGTACCAGCTTGCATTCCCACTGACAGTGTAAGAGGGTTCCCCTTTCTCCACATCCTCGCCAACATCTGTCATTTCCTGACTTGCTAATTTTAGCCATTGTGACTGGTGTGAGGTGGTATCTCAA
Source organism: Nasua narica (assembly GCA_028533885.1). Classification (NCBI taxonomy): domain Eukaryota; kingdom Metazoa; phylum Chordata; class Mammalia; order Carnivora; family Procyonidae; genus Nasua; species Nasua narica. The sequence continues at coordinate 58,249,464 of CM052801.1, read as the reverse complement.
TATGGTTTTGATTTTTATTTCTCTGATGCCGAGCAATGTTGAGCATTTTTTCATGTGTCTGCTGGCCATTTGGATGTCCTCTGCTGAAATGTCTGTTCATATCTTCTGTCCATTTCTAGATTGGATTATTTGTTCTTTGGGTGTTGATTTGAGAATTTCTTTATAGATTTTAGATACTAGCCCTTTATCTGATATGTCATTTGTGAATATCTTCTCCCATTCTGTCAGTTGTCTTTTGGTTTTGTTGACTGTTTCCTTTGCTGTGCAAAAGGTTTTGATCTTGATGAAGTCCCAAGAGTTCTTTTTTGCCCTTGCTTCCATTGCCTTTGGAGATGTATCTAGGAAGAAGATGCTGTGGCTGAAGTCCAAGAGGTTGCTGCTTATGTTCTCCTCAAGGATTTTGAGGGATTCCTATCTCGCATTGAGGAATTTCATACATTTGGAGTCTCTTTTTGTGTGGGGTGTAAGGAAATGGTCCAGTTTCATTCCTCTGCATGTGGCTGTCCAATTTTCCCAACACTATTTGTTGAAGAGACTGTCTTTTTTCCATTGGATATTCTCTCTTGCTTTTTCAAAGATTAGTTGACCATAGAGTTGGGGTTCCATCTGTGCTCTATATTCTGTTCCATGGATATATGTGTCTGTTTTTGTGCCAGTACCACACTGTCTTGATGATTACAGCTTTGTAATAGAGCTTGATGTCAGAAAGTGTGATGCCGCCGACTTTGGTTTTCTTTTTCAACATTCCTCTGGCTATTCATGGTCTTTTCTGGTTCCATATAAATTTTAGGATTATTTGGTCCATTTCTTTGAAATAAATTGATGGTATTTTGATAGGGATTGCATTAAATGTGTAGATTGCTTTAGGTAGCATAGACATTTTCACAATATTTGTTCTTCCAATCCATGAGAATGGAATGTTTTTCCATTTCTTTGTGTCTTCCTCAATTTCTTTCATGAGCACTTTGTAGTTTTCTGAGTACAGATTCTGTGCCTCTTTGGTTAGGTTTATTCCCAGATATCTTATGATTTTGGGTACAATTGTAAATGGAATCAACTCCTTAATTTCTCTTTCTC
>CM052801.1:58235027-58248287 GCA_028533885.1 Nasua narica | reverse complement strand
ACTATGTTGAATAGTAGTGGGGATAGTGGGCATCCCTGCTGTGTTCCTGATCTCAGGGGGAAAGCTCTCAGCTGTGGCTTTTTTCATAACATTCGCTGTGGGTCTTTCATAAATGGCTTTGATGATATTGAGGAATGTACCCTCTATTCCTACACTGTGAAGAGTTTTGATCAAGAAAGGATGTTGTACTTTTCAAATGTTTTTTCAGCATCAATTGAGAGTATCATGGTTCTTGTTCTTTCTTTTATTAATGTATTACATTGATTGATTTGTGGATGTTGAACCACCCTTGCAGCCCAGGAATAAATCCCACTTGGTTGTGGTGAATAATGCTTTTAATGTACTGTTGGATCCTATTGGCTAGTATCTTGGTGAGAATTTTTACATCCGTGTTCATCAAGGATATTGGTCTGTAATTCTCCTTTTTGATGGGGTCTTTGTCTGGTTTTGGGATAAAGGTCATGTTGGCCTCATAAAATGAGTTTGGAAGTTTCCCTTCCGTTTCTATCTTTTGGAACAATTTCAGGAGTATAGGTATTAATTCTTCTTTAAATATTTGGTGGAATTCCCCTGGGAAGCCATCTGGCCCAGGGCTCTTGTTATTGGGAGATTTTTGATGACTGTTTCAGTCTCCTTACTGGTTATGGGTCTGTTCAGGTTTTCTATTTCGTCCTAGTTCAGTTTTGGTAGTTTGTATGTCTCTAGGAATGCATCCATATCTTCCAGATTGTCTACTTTCCTGGTGTATAGTTGCTCATAATAAATTCTTATAATTGTTTGTATCTCTTTGGTGTTGGTTGTAATTTCTCCTCTTTCATTCATGATTTTATTAATTTGGGTCCTTTCTCTAGCCATTGGTACCATCTCTTGTTCTTTTTTTGTGGTGAGTTTTTCCGCCTTGTCCTTTTATCGAGATAAGAATAGATGAGTGAGAGAGAAAAATACTGTGGAGTTCCACAGTTTTCGCTGATTGATGAACTTGGTCTTGGCTGGATATTCTCACAGATCTTCTGGGTGAGGTGCCTTTTGCCTTGGTTCTCAAATGTCTTCTGCACGAGGTGGAATTGCCTCACCCTTGCCAGGCAATGGGCCAAGCAATTTGCTCAGGTTTGCTCTCGGGATTTTTTGTTCCCTGAGTGCTTTCCATACCACCCTGGAAGCCAGGAATGCAAGTGGTGGCCTCCCAGTCTCGGAGCCCTGCTCCTCAGTGTGCCCTCAGAGCAAGGCAGTCAATCACTCCCATCTCCCTGGTCCCCACCCAAGCTCTGAGCTCAGCTGCCCATGGCAGATTGCATCTATCTCTGGCATGGCCCAGTCTGAAGTCTCCAAACCCAGCAGATTCCTACTGTGTGCTCCCACACCACTCTACCCAGAGAAGGAAGGAGTGGGTCTCTCTGGAGCTGCCTTCTGCAGTCGTCCCTGTTGGAAGAGCCGTCGCTGGTTTGTGCCTCGGATCACAGTCTAAGGTAAGCCCAAGCTGATAGCACACTGCGTGGCTCCTTCTCTGCCACTGGCTTCTCCGTTCTAATACCTGGGAGCTCTGCCACATTCAGACACCCTCAGTCCCTCTGTGATCTCACGGGTCCTGAAAACACACTGTTCCTGTGAGGGCTAAAACCCCCTGCTTAGCCTCTGGAGTGATGTCCCTCAGTGGAGCAGACTCTAAAAGTTCCGATTTTGTGCTCTGCGGCTCTGGGGCTGCAGGGAGCTGGCCCCTCCCCCCACAGTCTCTCTTCCCTTTGCTTTGGATTCACTTTTACAAATGTCATACCTTTCGAAAAGTGGTCTATTTTCTGCTCCTAGAATTGCTGTTCTTCCTCTCTTCTCTCTCCTGTTGAGTATGCTGGCTTTTAGAATGGTTTGATAACTATCTAGCTATCTCAACCTCCTACCCCTCTGCCATCTTGCTCCTCCCCAGCTCTACCTTCCTTTTCCACTTTTATTTTGATTCTTTTTTAGCTTTATTGACGTACAATTGACAAAATTTTAAAACTTTTGTAGTGAAAAAAAGTTTATAGTGTACATCGTGGCGATTTGACATATGTATATATTGTGAAAGGATTCCCACTTTCTAGTAATTAATATATCTGTTTACCTAACATAGTTATTTACTTATTGTTTGGTGGAAACTTTTAGGTTCTCTATCCTCTTAGCAAATTTCAATTCCTTAATACAGTGTTATACTTTTAATTTTTCTTGAAATTATTTTTTTCCTCTCTTTGTATAGGTCCCCTATTTAAATCTATCTTTTATTTCTTTATCTGCCTTCTAGTATTCCATAGGCCTTGTTTATTTTATGTCTTGTGTAAGGATTTGTATTTCTCCCTTAAAAAGTTATTTATTGCATGCTTCCTCTTGGAGAGTAGTAGAGAGGAGAATATGCTAAGCATTTGCACTGTAGTTAGTGATAATTCTTTTTTCAACAAAGAGTTCCCATTTCCATATAGGCCTTTAACTTAGGTCTATCACAGAAATTCCTGCTTCCATGCTACTTTAGGTGATGACCCCCCAACCCCCGTCAGTTGCTTAAGTAGTCCTGGGCTATAGGGGAAGGAGGTCAGAGATCTACTATTTTGTTATTTAGTATCTTTCTCATATACAGTGTGAGAGAAAGACTTTTTAGACATTCTTAGAAGCAGTATTTAAGGAGTATTTACCCATAAAACTCTACTGAGTTATTGCTCAGTTGGTTACTATAAGGAGCTCTGCTTCAGCACTTTTTTATGGGGAAATATTTGATGTCAGAGCCTTAATGGCCTTGTAGCCATGAGCCCATTATATTACTGTCCTATCAATTAGCTGTTGCATTTTTTCCACATAACCATTTCCTGCCTGCCTTAGAAGTGTTATGTGAGGTGGATTAGTTGTAGCAACCACCACTTTAATGACTTATAACTAGTGTGATGGTTAATTTTATATGTCAGTTTTAATGGGTTATGAGGTGCCCGGATATGTGATCAAACATTATTCTGGGTGTGACAGTTAGGGTGTTTTGGGATGAGATTCACATTTGAATTGGTAGACTGAGCAGAGTAGATTGCCCTCTCTAATGTGGGTGGGCCTCACCCAATCAGTTGAAGGATGAAAATAGAACAAAAAGGACAACTGTCTCAGTAAGTAAGAGGGAACTCCTTCTGTCTCACTGCCTTGAAGCTAGGACATTGTTTTTCTCTTGCCTTTGGACTTCAAACCAAAATATCAGCTCCACCTGGGTCTCAAGCCTGCTGTCCTTTGGACTGGAATTATACCATCAGTTTTCCCAGTTCTCAGGTCTTTGGACTTGGACTGAAACAATGCCATTGACGCTTCTGGGTCTTCAGTTTGCTTAGTGAAGGCCTTGGAACTTTTCAACTTCTAAAATGTATAAGATAATTCTTTATAATAAATCTCCTTGTATGTATAAAATCTGTTGGTTCTATTTCTCAGGAGAACCCTGAATACTACAACCATTATACTCATTTTTATACTCATTTTTCTCTACAATAACTCCTCTCTCTAACTCCACCTTGATAAAACTTTTTTTTCCTCTCATAACTCTAATGCAACCTCTAATGACCCTTCTGGTAGAAGGTAATTTCAGTGAGTTGTGGAGGTCTAATATCCCCCACCCTTCTAAGGAAGGTTTTACTTTATATTATATATATTTTAAGTTCTAATCTCTCTACCACTACATAAGAAGTAGCTCTCCACTCACAAATTATTTTGTATTTTCCAAGCAATTCCAATTGTTAAAGCAATGATTGGCCTTCTCTTACATCTCCTGCCATCATAACTAGAAGTCAACTCTAATTTAATTGGTAATTTTTCTCACTGAAAAAGGATAGATAAACCCTGAGTTTCATCATTGCAATGATTTATTCTCTGGCAGTGCCTCTGCCTACATGTATGTGTGAGAAAACTGGTTTTGGAGTTCTACAGAACTAAATTCAAGAACAAGATATGTTAGGCAGTTTAGTTTAATTTCTTCAAAGTCAGTTTATTCATCAGTAAATGGAGATAATAATAGCATCTACCTCATAAATTTGTACAGAATAAATAAGATATTGTGTGTAACTCTTAGCACAGGGTCTCTGCCACATAGTAAATAATAAGTAAATGCTAACTGTAATGAGTACTAATAGTACCAATAGTTCAATAGACTAAGGAGATCAATGAAATTCTATCCCTATTCTTTCTAGCTTGTTTTTTTATTTCTAAGACATGTATTTTTAGTTTCTAGCTTGTTTCTTTATTTCTAAGATATATATTTTTAGTCCTATATATGAGATGATTCTGTGGAAAATCTAACCCATTTTTCCTGCTCTACAGAGAATACATATGCTGATTGACAAGATTTGGAGTAGGTTTTCAGTGAACTAAGTTAATCTCTTAGAACCTGTGATGAAGGTCATTAAAAAATAGGAAGAGTTATTTATGGTGCTAGAAAAAGCAATATTTAAAGTGCACACCTAAGAATTTCTACATGAAAATTCAGGTAAAATATGAGGGAATTGCAAATGAAATTTTCCAAAATTGACAACTGTATTATTACCTATCATAAAACAACTTGTCCTTGAGGAATTACTAAAAAAAAGAGAAAGTTATTAATGAAGTTACATTCTAGTTGTTCAAGTAGATCATTGTTTGCATTTTGACAAAAAACAACACTTATGCATAGATAAGTTTTAATTTTTTTCTACACATACACACATGTTCATAGAATTGACTAGAAATCAAAATAGAACAAATTTTGATGTTGATCATAGTACAGATTTTATCTTTATTTATTTATTTATTTGAGAGAGAGAGTATGAGCAGGGTGGAGCAGTAGAGGGAGAGGGAGAAGCAGGCTCCTCTCTGAGCAGGGAGCCAGATGTGATGCAGAGCTAGATCCCAGAACCCTGGGATCATGACCTGAGTCGAAGGCAGATACTTAATTACTGAGCCACCCAGGTGCCCCTGTTTATCATAGTTCATACAGTTTTTACATTTTTCACTCTAAAATGACTCATACCTGAGGAAGGATTCAAATCAGCTTCTCTAGTTATCAGTTATGTTATCTTGAGTAAGGAAATCACTTTTAAAATGAAGGTATATATAGAATTATGGATCATATCTGTGTGTCCATATTCCTTATATTACTTATTTATGTTTGCAGTTAAATTGTGCATATATACATAGAGTAAAAAAGTCATATCTTTAAATTGAGTCTACGATGGACCACTTGTTAGAAAGCAGGGAATTTGCACTTTAGCAAAAAGACCAGAGTATTAGGAATTAGCAGCTCACCTATCTCTAGACTTTTGGGTTCGACCATGTTTCTAATTGTTAGTTGGGAAAAAAAAATCCTTTTGACTATAACAGTCCCAAACCACAATTTTGTCCACTTATGTGAAAATACAGAACTGTTGTGATGAGAGCTTCCTCAGGCAAGTAACATACCTGTTGAACAAAACACTTTCATGAATATTTCACAAAAGATATGTTTTCCAATGATTTTTAAATAATATTTTATATGCATACATTAACATTCACTCTTTGTATTGCAAATTTATATGGACTTTGACAAATGCATAGTGTTATGTATCTACCACTACAATATCATACAAAATAGTTTTGTTCTTTGGTTTCTGATTTTAAATAAGTTATAAACTAATGTCATTCTTTTTTCTTAAAATATTGAGGAGCATTATGGAATCTAATACCTAGTGTCTCAATGTTTTTTGTGGGATACTCTTATATAACTACAATAATATGACATTTATGTTTTACAGTTTCAAAACATCCTTCATACATAGTCTCAAATGAGTCTTTAAAGAAACCGAGGAATAAGATAGAACAAGTATTAATTTCCCCATTTAACAAAAGAGAAAACAGGTTTTGAAAGTTTCAAACAGGTTGGGATGCCTAGGTGACTCAGTTGGTTAAGCGACTGCCTTTGGCTCAGGTCATGATCCCAGGGTTCTGCGATCAAGTCCTGCATTGGGCTCCTTCATCAGCAGGGAGCCTGCTTCTCCCTCTACCTGCTGCTCTCCCTGCTTGTGCTCTCTCTTTCTGACAAATAAATAAATAAATCTTTAAAAAGAAAGAAAGTTTGAAGAAGTTTCAGAATCATAGAGCTTATAATCAGAAGTGCTGAGACTAAAATTAGGTCTTCTAGATCTAACATTAGGGCTCTTCCCACTGCATCACACCACGTATTGCTTTATCATATTTTTACAATTATTTTTAAGAAGTGTTTTCCCTCGGGGTGCCTGGGTTGCTCAGTGGGTTAAAGCCTCTGCCTTCAGCTCAGGTCATGATCCCAGGGTCCTGGGATTGAGCCCCACATCAGGCTCTCTGCTCAGCAGGGAGCCTGCTTCCCTCTCTCTCTCCCTGCCTGCCTCTCTGCCTACTTGTGATCTCTCTCTCTCTCTGTCAAATAAATAAATAAAATCTTTAAAAAAAAAGTGTTTTCCTTCTTCTTGTGGCTATGATACTACTAATTCAGAGAAGATGTAGAAATTGTGCTCTTTGGGATTTGCTTTCTATGATCTTATCTACTAATCCAATTTACCCAGGTTAACAGTTTTATATGCAAAGCTTATATAAGTAGGCCAGACTCTAACACAGCTTTATGAAAATCAGCCCCCAAATAATTAATTTAGAACAATTAAAGTGAGTGTCTTATGAAAAGGGGTCTAGGTTAACTACTTGTTAGAGCAGTGTCAAATTATAATATTAGTGTTTTGCCTTTGCTTTGTGATACTCCAACTATAACATTTTTGTAATATTTAGCTATAGCTGAAAATTCTAGCAAAATAAGTGGCCAAAAAATTGACATAAACTGGAATAGAAAGCATGAAACTTTTTTAAAAGATAATAATGAAAATTAGGGAATAAAAAATATTACTTAAGTTTCATTCTTCTACATATAGCTGTCCAATTTTCCCATCACCATTTATTGAAGAGACTGTCTTTTTTCCACTGGATATTTTTTCCTCTTTTGTCAAAGATTATTTGACCATAGAGTTGCGGGTCCATATCTGGGCTCTCTATTCTGTTCCACTGGTTTATGTGTCTGTTTTGCTGCCAGTACCATGCCATCTTGGTGACCACAGCTTTGTAGTAAAGCTTGAAATCAGGCAATGTGATGCCCCCAGCTTTGTTTTTCTTCTTCAACATTTCCTTAGCAATCGGAGTCTTTTCTGGTTCCATACAAATTTTAGGATTGTTTTTTCCAGCCCTTTGAAAAAAGCCAGTGGCATTTTGATTGGGGTGGCATTGAAAGTATAGATTGCTCTGGGCAGTATAGACATTTTAACATTGTTTCTTCTTCTGATCCATGAGCATGGAATGCTTTTCCACCTTTTTATGGCTTCTTCAATTTCTTTCATAAGTGTTCTGTGGTTCCTTGAGTACATATCCTTTACCTCTTTGGTTAGGTTTGTTCCCAGATATCTTATGGTTTTTGGTGCTACAGTAAACGGAATCAATTCTCTAATTTCCCTTTCCATATTTTCATTGTTAGTGTATAGGAGAGCAACTGATTTCTTTGCATTGATTTTGTATCCTGACACATTACTGAATTGCTGTATGAGTTCTATTTGTTTGGGGGTGGAGTCTTTTGGGTTTTCCGTATAAAGTATCATGTCATCTGTGAAGAGAGTTTGACTTCTTCATTGCCAATTTTAGTACCTTTTATTTCTTTTTCTTGTCTGATTCCTGTCGCTAGGACTCCTAGTACTACCAACAGTTAACTTCTATGTAAGATCCTTTAAATGTTTTTTTTTCCTTTTGGCCTAGTGACTAGCAAAATTCAAGACAGTGGATGCCTGTAAACTCTGAATACGATGAAATGATCCTCTCTGTGGATCCATGATAGATCATGTAGTGTTTATAAAATAAACTTTATAAAATATAAATAAACTTTGTTGTTTTATGCCTATGTTCCTATAACATAACCCAGTTGATTCTGACTGATAAACATTGCAAACATCCAAGCAACATGCTGTTCAATTACAGAACGTGCTGATTTGTTTATTCATGCAATCATTTATCTATTCAATATACTTCTTATATATCTACAGATTCTCTGCTGGGCTTTAATTTGCAAAGCTTAAAAAGACATTGTTGCTATTCTCAAGCAACTCATAGGTGGGTGGGGGAGACATATGAGTAAACAAGTCACTTACATATAACATGAAAAGAAATAAAAACCTGTGTATGCAAAGTGCTATGGAGACACAAATTAAGGAACAACTAACTGCCTGAGAGGGATAAAAGAAATCTTTCCAAAGAATGTAACATTGTGAATGTGAATTGTGTCTTGTTGCAATAATTCTTGATTACCAATAGGTGGCAATATAAGAAAAGGAACATGAAAAATTGGGACGATAATATAAGAAACGAAAATTCAGAAATGAAAAAGTGATTTTTGTATTTAAATCTTATTCTTCTAAAAAAATCTTATTCTTCTAGCTAGATAAGGCAAAATATTTTTTTTCCAGCGAAACATTCTAAGATATGAGGAAATGTGCATTTACTTTCAGAAATTAACTGTAGTACTGGTCAGAACGGAAATTCCCTGTACCGTGGGTGATTTAACTTTATATCCAGGATGATATTATTTATATATGGATATATATGTAATATCTATATAATTTCAGCGATTTTGAATATGTTGGGCTTTTGAAAATGTAGGGCTATCAAATGAAAACACAGAGAGACATACACAAATACACATGGCCAAAGATGACCTTGGCAGCTTTGACATTCAAAATGATTTACAAGCTAAAAGGTCCAGGCAGGAAAATGTGTTACTTAGTCATAGATTTCAGTAGAACATCTTGTCTTCCATTTATAAGAATTCCATTTAGACAAGAGTTTTTCTAGAGTCAGATTTGTCTCTTTTTATATCCTACATCCTCCTTCCTTTCTACAAGTTTATTTACTTGTAATCATTCTTTAACTAGTCGGCTTTTTGATTGGGTTCAAGTTATTTCACAGAAATATGTAATCAGTAAGATGGAATGGACTATATTGTTTTAAAATTTGTTTCTTGCACATATTCTTAAAAATAATGCCATTTAACTGGAGTGAATCTAAATAAAACATACTTCATGCTGTAGATGCAGGCAGGTAGCTTCTAAATAAACCAGCACTGAAAAAAAATATTCAAGACTCATTCGTGAGCAATACTGATGGAAGAGTGAGATAGCCTTAGGTTAAAAACACTTTGTGATTTTGGTCTCATGTTCTCTTGGCTATAAGAAAGATCCTTTTAAAAATTTTATGGTATGGCTTTTGAAGTAGCTCTTTTTCTTTTATCCTTTAAAATTGTCATGAGTGAACAAGTCAAGACTCAAATAAGTGTTTAACCTTCTAAGAGGGAAAATTTCATCCAGTTTTGGAAAGACATGACACAATGTTAATATCTCATATGGTTTTATATTCCCAATCCTTCAGGTACTACTGAGTTGTAGGAGATTACTCCCTTGAAAGCTTAAATTGAGGTAATTAGGTTGACTATTTTAGCTGATTCCTTTTATCTTATGGCATCAATCCTTGGAGATAACATTCTGCTCTGAAAAGCCAAAAAGAAAAAGAAGTATCTTGTGTGTAAATGGCTTCCCTTTATACTCCTGCCTTACATTCACTAATGCAAGTAGCTATTTGAAGGCAGATACTTTTAAATTTTTTTCCCATTTTTAAGAGAGCTTTTTTTAAAAAATATTTGTACCCTTGGCATTTAACACAGTGCATAGCACATACAAGTGTCTAAGTAAATGTATGTATGCTAAATAAAAGTATAAATTAATGAATAAATGTCTACTCATCCATGAGATCCATATTTTGTTGCAAAGAGCTGATGTTATAAAAATGATCCATTGACAGCTGGAGCACACAAGAAAATAAACTTAATCTGTGCACATTGAATATTTACTTCATGCACATTGCCCTAAAACACACCCATAGAAATGAAAACAGGACCGGTCATCAGCAAAATTGTGAATTCTGTGAAATTAGTCTTGCCACTCCGTCTTCTTTCTTTCTTATTTTTTTTAAGATTTTATTTATTTATTTGACAGAGAGAAAGAGATCACAAGTAGGCAGAGGGAGAGGAGGAAGCAGGCTCCCTGCTGAGCAGAGAGCCCGATGTGGGGCTCAATCCCAGGACCCTGATCATGACCTGAGCCAAAGGCAGAGGCTTTAACCCACTGAGCCACCCAGGTGCCCCTCCATCTTCTTTCTTAATCACATTTCTTTCTACCTACGAAACAAAGTGATAGAGTGGGAAGGTGTGTTGGCTTTGTGATAAAACAGGTCTGGGTTGGATTCCAGTGTCGGATTTGCCACTTACTACCCTATAGCCTTAAATAACTTAATTCTCTTTGAACTTCAGTTTCCTCATTTTTAAAACTAGAGAGATTGAAACCTATCTTATAATTTTAAATTATTAAGATAAAATTGGCATGTAACATTATATTAATTTTAGGTATACAATATAATGATTCAATATTTGCATACATTACCAGGTGATCGTCACAATAAGTCTGCAGTTGACTCTCTTACAATACAATACAATCGATTCTCTTACAGTACAATTGACCCCCTTCACCCTTTTTTGCCCATCCCTCAACTCCCTTCCCTTCTGATAATAAGCATTCTGTTCTCTATATCTATGGGTTTTGTTTTGTCATTTAAAAAATTTCCACATATAAGTAAAATCATATGGTATTTGTCATTCTTTTTCTGACTTATTTCACTTAGCATAAGACCTTCAGGGGCCATCTGTGTTGTCACAAATGGCTAGATTTCATTATTTTATATGGCTTAGTAGTATTCCATTGTGTGTGTGTGTGTGTGTGTGTGTGTGTGTGTGTAGAATAACTGGATCCTTTGGTAGTTACATTTTTCATTTTCTAATTTTCTGAGAAACCTCCATACTATTTCCCATAGCAGCTGCACAGATTTACATTCTTAACAAAAGAGTATGAGGGATACCTTTTCTCCACAACTTCTATAAAACTTATTATTTCTTGTCACTTTCATAATTGCTATTCTGACAGGTGTGAAATGATAGCTCATTGTATTTTTTTAAAGATTTACTTATTTATTTATTTGACAGAGAGAGAGAGAGAGATCACAAGTAGGCAGGGAAGGCAGGCAGAGAGAGAAGGGGAAGCATGCTCCCTGCTGAGCAGAGAGCCCGATGTGGGACCTGATCCCAGGACCCTGAGATTATGACCTGAGCCTAAGGCAGAGGCTTTAATCCACTGAGCCACTCAGGTGCCCCTCATTGTATTTTTTATGCCCCCAATATAGGAGCAGCCAACTACATAAACCAACTGTTAATCAAAATAAAGAGTCATATTGACATGAATACCTTAATACTAGGAGATCTTAACACACCACTCTCAGTAACTGACAGATCATCTAAACAGAAAATCAATAAAGAAACAAGAGCTTTGAATGACACATTGGACCACATGGACCTCATAGATATATACAGAACATTCCACCCTAAAACAACAGGATACTCATTCTTCTCGGGTGCACATGGAATTTCCTCCAGAATAGACCACATACTGGGCCACAAATCAGGTCTCAACCGATACCAAAAGATAGAGATGATTCCCTGCATTTTCTCAGACCACAATGCTTTAAAACTGGAACTCAACCACAAGAAAAAGTTTGGAAGGAATTCAAACACTTGGAGACTAAAGACCAACCTGCTCATGAATGCTGGGATCAACCAGGATATCAAAGATGAACTTAAACAATTCATGGAGACCAATGAGAATGAAGACACATCGATTCAAAACCTATGGGATACAGCAAAGTTGGTCCTTAGGGGGAAATACATAGCCATCCAAACCTCGCTCAAAAACATTGAAAAATACCAAATACACCTGCTCTCTTCACACCTTAAAGAACTGGAAAATCAAAAACAAATCAAGCTAATCCCACACGCAAGAAGGGAAATAATCAAGATTAGAGCAGAGATCAACGAGTTAGAAACTAAAGAAACAGTAGAATGCATCAATGAATCCAGAAGTTGGTTTTTTGAAAGAATCAATAAGATCGATAAGCCACTGGCCAAAGTCATCCAGAAGAAAAGAGAGAGGACCTAATTAACAAAATTATGAATGAAAGGGGAGAGATCACGACTAATCCAAAGGAAATAGAAACAATCATCAAAAATTTTTAGGGGTCCCTAGGTGGCTCAGTGGGTTAAAGCCTCTGTCTTCAGCTCTGGTCATGATCTCAGGGTCCTGGGATCGAGCCACATATCAGGCTATCTGCTCAGCAAGGAGCCTGCTTCCCCCTCTCTCTCTGCCTGCCTCTCTGTCTACTTGTGATCTCTCTCTCTGTGTCAAATAAATAAATAAAATCATTAAAAAAATTATTATCAACAGCTATATGGCAATAAGCTAAACAACCTAGAAGCAATGGATGCATTCCTGGAAACCCATAATCTTCCAAGACAGAAACAGGAAGACATTGACAACCTGAATAGACCAGTATATAATAATGAGATTGAAGCTGTGATCAAAAACCTCCCAAAAAACAAGAGTCCAGGGCCTGACGGATTCCCTGGGGAATTCTACCAAACATTCAAGGAAGAAATAATACCTATTCTCCTGAAACTGTTTCAAAAAATAGAAACAGAAGGAAAACTTCCAGATTCTTTCAATGAAGCCAGCATTACCCTGATCCCCAAACCAGGGAAAGACCCCATCGAAAAGGAGAATTTCAGAGCAATATCCCTGATGAATATGGATGCCAAGATTCTCAACAAGATCCTAGCTAATAGGATCCAACAGCACATTAAAAAGATGATTCATCATGACCAGGTGGGCTTTATCCCTGGGATGCAAGGGTGGTTCAACACTCACAAATCAATCCATGTGATAGAACAAATCAACAAGAGAAGAGAGAAAATCACATGGTCCTGTCATTAGATGCAGAAAAAGCATTTGTCAAAATTCAGCATCCGTTCCTGATTAAAATTCTTCAAAGTATAGGGATAGAAGGAACATTCCTCAACATCATAAAGTCTATCTATGAAAAGCCCACAGCAAATATCATTATCAATGGGGAAAAGCTGACAGCCTTCCCTTTGAGATCAGGATCACGTCAAGGATGCCCATTCTCGCCACTCTTGTTCAACATAGTACTAGAAGTCCTAGCAACAGCAATCAGACAACAAAAAGAAATGAAAAGTATTCAAATTGGTAGTGAAGAAGTCAAACTCTCTCTCTTCGCAGATGACATGATACTTTACATGGAAAACCC
>CM052801.1:58214061-58234527 GCA_028533885.1 Nasua narica | reverse complement strand
GAGATTCCTCAGGAAATTAAAAATAGAGCTACCCTATTACCCTGCAATTGCACTACTCGGTGTTTACCCCAAAGAAGCTGATGTAGTACAAAGAAGGGCCACATGTACCCCAATGTTCATAGCTGCAATGGCCACAAGAGCCAAACTGTGGAAAGAATTAAAATGTCCTTCAACAGATGAGTGGATAAGGAAGATGTGGTACATCTATACTATGGAATATTATGCCTCCGTTATAAAGGATGAATATCCAACTTTTCTATCAACATGGACAGGACTAGAAGAGATTATGCAGAGCTAAGTAAGTCAAGCAGAGAGAGTCAATTATCTTATGGTCTCACTTACATGTGGAGTATAAAGAAAATCATGGAGGGCGTTGTGAGAACGAAGGGAAGGATGAATGGGGGAAAACGGTGGGGGTGATGAACCATGAAATACTGTGGACTCTGAGCAACAAACTGAGTGCTTTGGTGGGGAGGGGTGGGGGGGTGGGCGAGCCTGGTGGTGGGTATTGAGGAGGGCACATATTGCGTGGAGCACTGGGTGTGTTGCATGGACAATTGGTCTTGTAACACTGAAAAATTAAAATAAACATATTTGGGGAGAAACAAACTGTAGAATACTTTTGAAAATATTGAGGAAGACACAAAGTAATGGAAAAATATTCAATGCTCATAGATTGAAAGAATAAATATCGTTAAAATGTCTATGCATCCCAGAACAATCTATACCTTTGATGCAATACTGTATTAAATTATCATCAACATTTTAGCAGAGCTGGAAGAATCCTAAAATTTGTATGGACCCATAAAGACCCTCAATAGCCCAAGGAATGTTGAAAATGAATACCAAGGCAGGAGACATCAGAATTCTGGACTTCAAGCAGTATTACAAAGTTCTGATCTCAAGACCATATGGCACTGGCACAAAAACTGACACATAGCTCAATGGAACAGAATAAAGAACCCAAAATTGGACACACAAGTATATGGTCAACTAGTCTTCGACAAAGCAGGAAAGAATATCCAATGGAAAAAAAAGACAGTTTCTTCAACAAACATTATTGGGGTATTTGGATAGCCACATGCATGCAGAAGAATGCAACTGGACCACTTTCTTACACCATACACAAAAATAAATTCTAAGTGGATGAAAGACCTATATTCGAGACAGGAATCCATCAAAATCCTAGAGGAGAACACAGGCAACAAACTCTGACCTCAGCAGCAGCAATTTCTTGCTAGACATGTCTTCACAGGCAAGGGAAACAAAAAAAATTAAGTATTGGCACTTCCTCAAGATAACAAGCTTTTTGCACAGCTAATTAAACAGTTGACAAAACTAAAAGGCAGCCTACCAAATGGGAAAAGATATTTGCAAATGTCTTACCAAATAAAGGGCTAGCATCCAAAATCTCTAAAGAACTTATGAAACTCAACACCTGAAAAACAAAAAAATCTAGTCAAGAAATGGGCAGATGACACAGACATTTCTCCAAAGAAGGCATACAAATAGCCAAAAGATATATGGAAAAGTGCTCAATATTACTCAGCGTTAGGGAAATACAAATCAAAACCACAATGAGATACCACCTCACACCAGTCAGAATGGCTAAAATTAACAACTCAGAAAAGACAAATGTTGGTAAGGACGTGGAGAAAGAGGAAACCTCTTACACTTTTGGTAAGAATGCAAACTGGTGCAGCCATTCTGGGAAACAGTATGTAAGTTCCTCAAAAATTAAAAATAGAGCTACCCTAGAACCCAACAATTACACTACTACATATTTATCTGAAGGATACAAACATAGTGATTCAAAGGGACACATGCACCCCAATGTTTTTGGCAGCAATAAACAACAATAGCCAAAATATGCTAAGACCCAGATGTCCCTCGACAGATGAATGAAAAAAGAATAAGAGGTATATATATATACAATGTAATACTACTCATCCATCAAAAAGAATGAAATCTTGCCTTTTGCAATGATGAGGATGAAACTAGAGGATATTATACTAAGTGAAATAAGTCAGAGAAAGACAAATACCATAAGATTTCATTCATATGCGGAATTTAAGAAACAAAACTGATGAACATAGAGGAAGGGAAAGAAAGCTAAGATGAAGATTAAGAGGGAGAAAAATCATAAGATACCCTGAACTCTAGGAAATAAACAGCATTGCTGGAGGGGATTTGGGAGGGGGGTAGGGATAGTTGGGTGAAGGGTCTTAAGGAGGGCATTTGATGTAATGAGCACTGGGTGTTATATGGAACTGATAAATCATAACATTATGCCTCTGAAACTAAAAAAACCATCATCAATAACAACAACAAAAACAACTTTTCACTCAGGTCTTTCATTCTTTTCTCAAGTCCAAAGAGTATCCTTTTGGTCATTACTTTAAATTCTCTTTCAGGCCTATTACTTACATCAGTTTTGCTGAGATCTCTGGCCATGGCCTTTTCATGTTGTTTAATTTCAGATGATTTTCTGTCTTATTTTAAGTCTCTGTGCCTGCTTCTGTGTGGTAAGAAAGTCAGCTACATCTCTTGTTACTAACCATAGTGACCTTTTAAGAAGAGGTCCTATAGTGTTCTGCCATTTACTATCTCCTGTTCCCCAGTGCCTCGTGCTTCCATGATTGTCTCCAATCTGTGCTGAGTGTGGTCTGCTATTTTTTTCCTGGCCACTTTATCCATCAGGCCTATCATCTGCAAAGACTCTTTACCTATTTTGGTCAATGTTTTTTTCCTGGAATGAATGTGGTGCATTTTAACTATGTTTGCTATGGACTGTTTGTGAAATGGAACCTGCCACCACTGCCACCAGAACAGAGGCTCCACAAAACTCCCATGTAAGGAGAGATGTGAGCAGGGGTTTGGGCTAGTCTTCTGGGGGATGGAGCTCACTGCACTGGGACTTAGGAAAGAGTGACTGAGAGGGGATTTTCCGTCAAAGCATGGGAGGGTGAGGCTTGGTGTAAGAAAGTTAGGCAGGAGTTTCAGCATTGTGCTGCTTCCCGCAGGTAGTAAAGGCTGAGGATGGAGATGACTCCAGCAAGTTCTTCTGTTCCCAGAGGGGTCTCTCTATGAATGCTGCCTCTCTAGGATGCACTCCAAGATGAGCAAATAACCTGCCCAGTGTGTGCCCCAGGAGCTCTTCAGATCTGTTTCCATGCTGTATGTCAGCAGATTTTTGGTTGTTTGCCTGCCAATGATGATTTGATGATTTGTTATCTAGTTGTATTCATGGGAGAATGTGAGCCTATGGTCCTTCTACTCCACTGCCATCTTCCAATCTCTCATTCCTGGATTAGAAGACTAAACACAGCAAAGATGTCAGTTCTCCCCAAATTGATATACAAGTTTATTGCAATTCCATCCACATCACAGAAAGGGGCCAGTTTGAAAAGGAGGGAAGGTAGGTCCTCTTATTGTGGTGTTGATCTGCATATCATTGATTAGTGATGTCAAGCATCTTTTCATGCATCTATCTGTTGGCCCTCTGTATGTCTTTTTTGGAAAAATGTCTTTTCAGATCCACTTCCCATTTCCTAATGAGATTGGTTTTTTTTTTTTGTTGTTATTGAGTTGTATGAGTTCATTATATATTTTTATTATTAGTCCCTTACTTGATCTATAATTTGCAAATGTCTTCCTTCATTCAGAAAGTTACCTGTTGATTTTGTTGATTTTTTCCTTTGCTGTGTGGGAGCTTTTAGTTTGATATAGTCTCATTTGTTAATTTTTGCTTTCATTGCCATTGCCTTGGAGTCATTTCAAAAAAAAAAAAAATCACACACTTGTGTGATGTCAAGGAACTTAACTACATTTTCTCCTAGGAGTCTTATGGTTTCTAGTATTACATACAAGTCTTTCATCCATTTTGAGTTTATTTTTGTGTATGGTGTAAGAGAGTGATTCAGTGTTATTCTTTTTGTATGTGGCTGTACAATATTCCCAACTCCTTTTATTGAAGAGACTATATTTTCCCCCCACTTTTATTCCTGCCTCCTTTGTCATAAATTCATTGGCCATTTATGTGTGGGTTTATTTCTGGGATCTGTATTGTATTAAATTGATCTCTGTATTTGTTTTTATGACAAATCATACTTTTTTATTACAATAATTTTATAGTATAGTTTGAAATCAGAGAACATGATACCTTCAGCTTTGTACTCAATATTGCATTGGCTCTTTGGAGTCTTTTGTGGTTCCATACAAATTTTAGGATTGTTTGTTCTACTGCTTTGAAATAGGTCAGTGGAATTTTGATAGGGATTACACTGAGACTATGGATGACTTTGGATAGCATGGACACTTTAATAATATAAATTCTTCCAGTTAGCATAAACTATATTCCATTTCTTTGTGTCTTCAGTTTCTTTCACCAGTGTTTTTATAATTTTCAGTGTACAGGTCTTTCACTTCCTTGGTTAAATTCAATCCTAGGTGTTTTCTGTTTCTGATGCAATTACAAATGGGATTGCTTTCTTAATATCTCTTTCTGGTAGTTCATTATCAGTGTAGAGAAACAATCAATGTATGTATATTGATTTTGTGTCCTTCAACTTTATTGAAGTCATTTATTAGTTTATAAGAGTATTTTTGTGAAGTCTTTAAGGATTTCTTTTTTTTTTTTTTAAAGTCATTTCATCTGCAAGTAGCAATATTTGGACATCTTCCTTTTCAATATGAATGTATTTTACTTCTTTTTCTTGCCTAATTGCTATGGCTAGGACATCCAATACTATGTAGAATAAAAGTAATAAAAATGGACATCCTGGCCTTGTTCTTGTATCTTAAGAAATTGAGTATTATGTTTGTGGTGGTTTTGTCATATATGACCTTAATTATGTCGAGATATGTTCCCTCTGTCCACACACTGAGAGTTCTTATCATAAGTTGATATTAAAGCTTATGAAATATTTTTTCTCCATGTATTCAGATGATCATATGATTTTTTTTAATCCTTCATTTTGTTAATGTGGTGTATCAGGTTGACTGATTTGCAGAGGTTGAACAATTCTTGCATTTCTGGAATAAATCCCACTTGATTAAGGTGTATGATTCTTTGAATGTATTATTGAATTAAGTTTGCTAATATTTTACCAGGGATTTTTGCATCTATCTTCATTAAGGATATTGGCCTGTGATTTTCTTTTATTGTAATGTCTTTACCTGGTTTGGGTTTCAAAATAATACTAGATTTATAAAATGATCTTGGAAGCATTCTCTACTCTTCAGTTTTCTGGAAGAGCTTGAGAAGATAGGTTTTAAATCTTCATTGAATGTTTGATAGAATTCACCAGTGAAGCCTTTCAGTTCTGGACTTTTGTTTGCTGGGGGGTGGGGTTGGTTTCTGATTCAATCTCCTTCTAGTAATCAGTCTATTCAGATTTTCTATTTCTTCTTGATATAGTCTCAGAAGATTGTATGTTTCTAGGAATTTATCCATTTTTCTATGTTGTGCAGTTTGTTGGTATGTAACCATTCATAATAATCTCTCATGATCACTTGTATTTGAGTCTTTTCTTTCTTTTTTCCTCACTTTTGTTATTGTGATAAAATGTACGTAACATAAAATTTACTTTCCTAACCATTTTTAGATATACAGTTCAGTGCCATTAAGTACATTCACATTGTTGTGAAACCATTACCATCATCATCTTCAGGACTTATTTATCTTCCCCATCTGTACACAAGTCCCCATTCTCTCCTCCCCCAGCCCCTGGTAACCACCACTCTGCTTTCCATTCCTATGAATTTGACTACTCCAGACTCCTCATATGAGTGGAATCATAGAGTATTTGTCTTGTTGTAACTTAGCATAATATCCTCAAGGTTTATCCTTGTAGCAGGTGTCATAATTCCTTTTTTTTAAATTTGGTGGTGGGTTTAGCTAAAAGTGTGTCTATTTTGCTTATCATTTCACAGGAACAGCTATAAGTTTTATTAACCTTTTCTATTGTTTTTTTAAGCCTCTATTTAATTTTTTCCACCTATTCTTTATTATTTACTTCCTTTTTGTAACTTTGCCTTTTTTTCTTTTCTTTTTTTTTAGTTCACATAAATGTAAACTTCAATTATTTATTTGAGACTATTTTGTTTCTTGATGTAGGCTTGTATTCCCATGAACTTCCTTCTTAGAACTGCTTTTGTCGCATCCCATAGATTTTGGTTTGTTGTATTTCCACTTTTATCTGTCTCAAAGTACTTTTCTAAAATTTCCTCTTTAATTTTTTCATTGATCCATTGGCTGTTCAGTAGCATGCTATTTAATCTCCACATATTTGTGATTCACTTTCAGTCTCTGTGTGTCCTTAGATCTGAAGTGAGTCTCTTGTGGCAGACTATAGACGGGTCTCGTTTTTACAACCATTCTGTCACTCAGTGTGTTTTGACTGGAGAATTTAGTCCATTTGAATTTAAAGTAATTTTTGATAAGGTATGTGTTTTTGCCATTTTGTTAATTGTTTTCTGTTTCAATAGTTCCTCTGTTCCTTTCTTCTGTTCTTCCTCTCTTTGTGCTTTGGTGAATTTCTTGTGTTATGTTTATATTTCTTTTTCTTTATTTTTGTGCATTTACTGTAGGTTTTTGTTTTGTGGTTACCATGTCTGTATAAACATTAGTGTATTTAAATTGGTAGGAACTTGAATTAGAGTGCATTCTGGAAACTACATTTTTATTTCCCCCACCATGTTTTATGGTTTTGATGTCATAATTTACACCTTTTTATTTTCTGTACACCTTGACTAATTATTAATTTTTTAAAAAAGATTTTATTTATTTGACAGAGAAAGAGAGCACAAGCAGGTGGAGCAGAAGGCAGAGGCAGAAGGAAAGGGAGAAGCATGGTCCCTGGATCCTGGGTTCATGACCTGAGCCAAAGGCAGACACTTAACTGACTGAGCCACCCAGGTGCCCCTCCTTGACTAATTATTGTAGATACAGGCAATTTTACAACTTTTGTTTTCTAAAATTCATACTAGCTTTATAATTGTTTATTTCACTACTAAAACTTTGCCTTTACCAGTGAGATTTTTACTTTCATGTTTTCTCATTATTATTTGGTGCATTTTCTTTTCAGTTTAAAGACCTTTCACATTTCTTTTCTTTTAATTCCAGAATATTAATCTCTGTGGTAAGTTTACTCTGTGGTACACTCTATTATCTCTTCTTTGTAAGAAAAGAATTACCATTCTTTTCTGAAACCCAATGAGTATTCTTTTGATTGTTGCTTTAAATTCTCCATCAGATATGTTACTTATATCTGTTTCACTTAGATCTCTGGCTGTGGCCTTGTTCTGTTCTTTCATCCAGGATAAATTCACCTGTCTTTTCATTTTGTCTATGTCCCTGACTTCTTCTCTGTGTTAGAAAAGCCAGTTAGGTCTCCTGCTTCTGATAATAATGGCCTTAAGAAGAAGAGGTTTTGTAGTGCCCAGGGCCTCATGCTTCAGGAAATGCCTCTGGTGTGCATTGCACGTGCTCTATTTTTGTATTTCGACTGTTCTATCCTTTAGGTCAGATCTGCAGAGGCTCTCCTTGCCTGCAGTGGGGAGAATTTGGCCCCTGGCCTGAATACGGAGAGTTTAACTAGCTGTGCCCTGTTCTACTTGTGAAATGAGACTTGTCATTATATCCATGAGAGCTGTGGCCTTGCAAAATTCTCTGGTCAGAAGATATGGTATTGATAGGTGTTTGTACTGGTTTTGTGGGTTAGTGACCCACTGCACTGGGACTGAGGTAAACAAGACTGAGTAGAGCAGTTCTATCAGAATGCAGGGGAGCGGGGATTGATGGAAGCAAGTTAAGGAGCCAGTGTCTGTGATGTGCTGCTTTCCTTAGGTGCCTCAGTGTTTATGCTGAGGGGCAGCTGATGGAAATGTCGCCAGTCAGCTCCTTTGTTCTCAGAGGACTCTCTGTGAACACTACCTCTTAGAGGCATGCTTCAAGAAAAGCAAATAACCTTCCCACTATGGGCCCCAGGAACTCTGCTGAGCATTGTTTCCACATTGCATTCCACTTGGTGTTTGCCTGACTCTACTCCAAGAGCACTGGAATGCCTCTGGGCTCTATCCCAGCCAAGCCCATTGACTTTTAAGATGCCGGGGTTTTTAAGTCCTGCTGGTTGCAAGAACTTAGAAAAGCCAAACCTTCCCATTTTCCCTGGCAATGGCTGTGTGGAAACATTCTCTTTGTATTCTCCCCTGTGTGTTCCATCCCTCCCTCTCTCTTACTCGTCTCTGCAACCAGGGCTTCCTCTCCTCTACAGTAGCCAGGATCCTTTTCTCCCCTAAACCACATCTCTGTTCTTCCCACATTCTTCAATATGGGTTCTTCTCTCCCTTTAGTTGTGGAGTTTGTTCTGTCAGTCTTCTGGTCAATTTCTGGGTTATTTATGATGATTTGATTGTTATCTATTTGTATTTGTGGGATGAGGCAATTTTAGAGTCTTCCTGCTGTCCCTCCATTTTCCTGTCTCTTCTTCCATCTCTATTATCTCTACCTCCCTGTCTCTGTTCATCATATTTTTGCATATTTCTGTTTTATGTATCTGCTTATTTATTTGATAAATAAATAAAACAATTAAAAATAGTTTAGGTTATTTCTGGAGGCTTGTATAAGTACTTTTCCATGAAATTCTAACTGGAAAGGGTGGTGGAGAGCTCACATCATTTGAAGTTTTCTACATAAATTGATCCCTGTCATTATTTTATTTGATTTACTTTAAAATTCGATTCGATTCGACTAACAATTCGATTTTGAACAAAACTTGACGTCACTGTAGTTGGTGATAAGCATTTAGTAAATGCCTGCAAAATAAACAATGAAACAGCTTATTCCTTAATAGAAAGGTCCCAATCAAAGTTAAAACAGCAAACAGCACTGGAGCAAAGTTCCAGATGGTAAAAATCTGGCAAAGAAAAAAAACCCTGATGACCTTGGGAATTACTTTTTTTTTTTCAAATTTCTCTTCTTATTTTAGGTCCAGTTATTCAACATACATCATTATATTAGTTTTAGGTGTACCATATAGTAATTCAACATTTCTAACAATCACCCTGTTCTCATCATGACAAGTGCACTCCTTAATTCCCATCAGCTATTTAACTTATTTCCCATCCCCTGCCCTCTGGTAAAAATCAGTTCTCTATAATTAAGAGTTCATTTCTTGATCTCTCTATCTTTCCACCTTTGCTCATTTATTTTGTTTCTTAAATTTCGCATATGAGTGAATCATATGGTATTTGTCTTCCTCTGGTTTATTTTGCTTAATGTTATACTCTCTAGCTCTATCCATGTTGCTGCAAATGGCAAGATTTCATTCTTTTTACTTATATATATAATTATATATTTAATTATGTATTAATAAATATATAATTGCAGATTAAGTTATTGTAATTATTGTAATTATTATTTCTTGTTTGTACATCAATTAGTATAACTATATATTAATTTAAATAGATATAAATTAATATATAATTTATTAAGACATAATTCATATATAATTAATTTATTGTAGATGTATGATTAATATAACAATTTATATTATATGACATATTACATATGATAATACATAACATATATAATATATGATTTATATATAATTTATATTTTATTTATGTATTTATATATGTATATGTATAAATTATATATAAATAAATATATATTTATGTAACTAAGTTAATTATATATATATCATATTTATCCATGCATTCATCAATTGATGAACATTTAGGCTATTTCCATATTTTAGCTATTGTATTGTAAATAATGCTTCCATAAACATTAGGGTGCATGTATCCCTTTGAATTAGTGTACTTTTATTCTTTGGGTAAATACCGGTAGTGCAATTGCTGGATCATAAGGTAGTTCTATTTTTAACTTTTTGAGGAACCTCCATACTGTTCTCCAGAGTGGCTGCAGTTTATATTCCCACCAACAGTACATGAGGGTTTCCTTTTCTCCACATCTTTGCCAACAACTGTTGTTTCTTGTGTTGTTGATTCTAGCCATTCTGACGGGTATGAGATAATATCTCATTGTGTCTTTGATTTGCATTTTCCTGATGATCACTGATGATGAGCATCTTTTCATGTGTCTGTTGTCCATATATATGTCTGCTTTGGAGAACTCTATGTTCGTGTCTCCAAACCCTCCTAAAGTTGCTGAGAGTTGGCTAAACTACTCCATAATATTACAGCTTTTGCATCCCTTTTGTGTGGCTATGTGGCCTGCAGTGTCCTTGAACTGACACTAGTCTCACCCACACATGTATGCTCTAGATAACAGCCCTCAGCATCACAACTTAATATAAATTCCTGATATGACTTCCCCAACACCTTAGGTGGTAAAACAATGTTCCTTGCTTCCCATTTCCTTCCCTTTATGCACCCCTTAAATAAGATCTCTGTGGAGCTTACCAATCCCCACCCTTTTTTGCTTTGTATTGGACAATCTGTCCTTAACCCTAGAACCCCAAAAACTAATATAAAGAGGGGAGCAAATGGAGCTAATATAAAGAGGGGAGAAGAGGAGAGGAGAGGTAAAGAGGGAAAATTGGAAAGAGAGAGTGAAAATTTAGGAAGTAGTATACCCTGAATTGTGCCAGGGACTTCTAGTCTAGGGAAGGCACATTGTAGATATACCTGGACCTGAGAAAAATTTTGGGTTTCCTATTCAGTGGTGAAGAAAGAAACCCAAACACATAATGAGATGATGCCAAACACTAACTGTACAGGTTAAATAATGAAATATCACACATACCTGATTAGATGTGATAAAACAAGCACTTTATTCTGTGGTCTTCCACTTAGAAACCCATAAATGCAGTCTAATCAAAAGAAATTTTAAAGATTTTAATTGAGGAGCACTCTACAAACCCCCCCTTATTTCTCAAAACTGTCAAATCCATCATTAACAGAAAATGTTTGAGAAATTGTCACAGTCTATAGGAGCCAAAGTAGCCATGACCACAAAGTCTAATATAGAATCCTTGATGGGATCCTGAAACAGGAAAAAGACATTAGGAAAAAACTAAGGAAACCTGAATAAACTATGAACTTTAATTGATAACAATGTATCACCATTGGTTCATTAATGATAACAAATATTCCATGTTAATAATAGGGAAACAGAATATGGTATTCAGAAGCTGTATTATATTTATAATTTTTTCTACAAATCTAAAACTTTTCAAAAATGTTTATGAAGAAAATGTAATACAAGCAGATCTCTGAATTACTTATGTTGCTGACAGGCTTAAACTTCCATTTGTGGTTTTCTTTATTTTTGTTTTTTGCTTTTGTTTTCCCCCAATTAACTTTAGAATACTTTGATAGGCAAGGCATGAATTAAGCTTGTGCACAAATTGAACTTCAGTTGTTCTTTATGCAGCTATGGATACCCAAATTCTTGAAATGGTGATGAGATTTGTAATCCAAATAACAGAAATTAAACTATGAACCAACTTGCATGCCAGCTTTTCTTTTGTTTTGTTTTTGCTTTCATTTGTTTGAAGCAATTTCCTTACATCATTAAAATTTTATTTTATAAATCAGTGTGACCAGTTCTGACAATAAAAATAGCACATTCAGTAATGTGTTTATGAAACTAAATATTAGGTTACTAATTTTTCTACTTAGAATACTACAAAATTTTAACATTATTTTCTAGTAGGGCAATTTTTCTCCATTTGCAGAGTATATATTCATCATATTCACTTTTTCAAGTTTTTAGAGTTCTTGCCAAGGTTATTATGGTAATGTCTATATGCAACCTGGTGATTCCTAATCTGTATATTATTCACTATAGCTTGTGTCTTTCCTCAAAGGGTTGGAGTCAGGCTGAGAAATAACACAAATTAACCTGCACATATATTTCTTCCAAAATTCTAATCTCTCTCTCTTTTTAAGTTCCAATCTCTTTTGCCAAAAGTAAATGTTGTCCTTAATTTAAAATTTGTTTCTTTCTTTCATTCATCAGCTAATCCTTGATGAGAATGAGCAAATTAGTACTAAAATAATGGAAAAATAAGTGGGGAAAAAAACCCCAAATCACCAGATTATGTGCTCTATAACTTAATCAAACTTCAGGACTGAGAAAAATGCCAAATGCAATTGAGTATTTGCTGACCCTGGGGAGCTTGAGAGGTTTCAGTGTATTAGGATTCTCTCCATTTAGCCAAAGTAAAAATGAAGCCAGGAGTGAAGTTCTTTTTTCAAAGATTTTATTTATTTATTTGACAGAGAGAGAGAGAAGCAGAGGGAAATATTTAGCAGGGGGGAGGAGCAGAAGGAAAGGGAGAAGCAAGCTTCTCACTGAGCGGGGAGCCTGATGTGGGATTCTATCCCAGGACCCCAGGATCATGACCTGGGCTGAAGGCAGACAATCAACTGAGCCACCAAATGGCCCCAGGAGTGAAGTTATTTTATTACACAAGTATTAACTTTCTCCAGAAATATATTTCATTTACATGCTCAAGGCTTGTACAGAGAAATCCATAAGTAGATTTTTGCATTAAATGAGACAATAAGCCTATTCAGGAATAAATAAATATCTCTTGTTAATCTTGGAAGATGCAAAATTAATGTTCTAAAATACTAAAGTATTGGTCACTAACTCTAAAAAGTGGAAAAAATGATGTTTAATTTAAAGAATTGTATTGAAGGGAGTATTGGAGTAAACAAAAGAGTAAGCTAATTCATAGAAATATTCCACCAAAAAAGTATATTTTACTTTATGTATAAAAAATGAAATTAAAATATATGAATATTGAATTAACAAACACACAACAAAAATCCATCTCTATTTCTTATAACTTTATTAATCCCTATATCAATGACTAAGAAAACATACAATACAGAACCTAAAATAGAACAATTAATATACATTTGCTGCTGGACTGCAGTCTGGGCCATACAATATCCAATCTTCTCACTTCCAAAACAGGGCTAGAGCTATTTCAGGATACTATTCACTTTCAGATTGTGTATGATGTCACAGAGGAGGAATCTTCCAAAATACAAAGATAAATACATATTTCATAAAATTCTAAGTATTTTAAGCAGGGGTAGCATAAATTTCAAACATTTTACTCTATAAGTATCACATACAATTGCTAAACAATTGCCTTCGGTTTTTTCTTCATTTGTGCACACACATTTTTCTGAGCAGGCTTTTCATGACTGACTTTGCTATTATCAATTTACACTGATTTTAAAATCACATTTACAAAAAGCACATGAATGTTTAGCATAAGAAAGATACCATGAATAACTATTTTAAAGCCTCTGCATAAAATTTCTCTGGTATGGTAATTGGCACATAATATAAAAAGGTTCCTGTCCAAATACAGTTCAACTTTTCTTGCTTCCATGTTTTTCAGGGCAATCATGACAGTTGGAAATAGCCAAAATAGTGTCTAATGCTTGCGATAAAAATTTTACCAAAGATGTGAAGAAAGCCTACACTATTGGTAGGAATGCAAACTGATTCAGCCACTATGGAAAACAGTATGGAGTTTCCTCAAAAAGTTAGAAATAGAGGAGCAATTGCACTACTAAGTATTTATTCAAAGAATACAAACATAGTGATTTGAAAGGGCACATGCACTCCAATGTTTACAGCAGCAATGTCCACAATAGCCAAAATATGAAAAGAGCCCAGCTGTCCATTGACAGAAGAATGAACAAAGGAGATGTGATATATGTATATATATCACATATGTGTGTGTGTGTGTGTGTGTGTGTGTATAACTTAGCCATCAGAAAGAATGAAATCTTGTCATTTGCAATGACATGGGTGGAACTAGAGTGTATTATGCTAAGTGAAATAAGTCAATCAGAGAAAGATAAATGCCATATGATTTCACTCATATGCAGAATTGAAGAAACAAAACAGGTGCACATAGAGGAAAGGAAGAAAAAACAAAATAAGTTAAACACAGAGAGAGGCAAACCATAAGAGACCCTTAATTCTAAGGAACAAACTGAGAGTTGCTGGAGGGGAGAAGGTTGGGGGGTAAGGTGTAACTGGATGGTGGGCACTAAACAGGACATTTGATGTAATGAACACTAATGAGCACTGGGTATTATGTGCAACTGATGAATCACTAAATTCTGCCTCTGAAACTAATGAAAAAATGCAAAATTAAAAAATAAAACACCTCATTATCTTTAAAAAAAAGTTTGTCTAAGTTAGGTTTATCCAAACATAACTATAAATTTGGCTTGAAACAAATGTAAAAGAAGAAAGACAAAAAATAATAACCATACTGGAAAATGCATATGTGAAGAGTGTAAAATGTAAATCAGAAGAGTGTAAAAAAAGAATATAACCAAATTGATGTTTATGAATGTATATTAAGAGATAAGAGATACATGAACATTGTCCTAATATAAACAAAAAACTAATTTTGAAATATACACGTGGGTAAAATGTACTTAATCCTCCATTGAATGAAAGGATGTTTTTATTTTAAAGATATTTATTTATTTATTTATTTATTTGAGAGAGAGAGAGAGAGAGAGAGAGAGAAATGGGGCTCAATCTCACAACCTGAGCTGAAACCAAGAGTCAGATGCTCAGCAGACTGAACCACCAAGGATCCCCGAATGAAAGGATTTTTTTTGACCTGTGACACGGTTCATTTTAAGAACTGTACATTTTTAAAATTCTTCTAATTATTTTTTTTCTCGTTTTAATGAAAGTGTGTGACAAATATTAGTTCGGGAAAGCAGAAGCTCTTCATTATTGTTATCAGTACACAATAGCACTAGTCATTTAACAACCATGTTTTATAACTAATTTACATTAACAAAAAATACTAAATAACTAAGTTAGACTACACAAAATGTAGTCTCTAAATTTATTACACTATTTGTATATGTTTTTTAAAAATACTGTCACTGTATTAGCTGAAACTTGATAACGTTCTAGAACAAAATATGTATGCACTTAGCATATAAGATATATAGTGTTTAAATATATACTTACAAATGTAGTATATTACCTCTATAGCTAGTAAATTAATAATTAGATATAATTGAATGTGGCCAAAATTGAATAATCAATCTGGCTGAACATATTATTATCATACTTGTAATTCAAATTGAAACCCTAATTTCAAACTAAATCATACCTTTTTTTTTTAAGGGAAATGTTTTTGATTGATGGTAAAATAAGATTTTGTGTTGTTCTGAGACTAAACATTTTGCACATCAAAAGAGTCACCTGTGAGCTTTGTCAACCTGTAGCTCTGTCCATTCAAAGAAAGAATTTGCCATGTGATCAAGATTTCATCAGATCTGAAGCCTTGAAATTACAGGTTGCCAAGGAGAGACCCACTGGAAGCTTAGCAAGATAATGCATAGGAAAAAATAACTGGGCTCACATCCTTTGCCTCTGGCTACTCTAACCTGCTTCCATTCAAAGCCTCTCTGGTAAAAACCCAGAAGAGGGTGCCCATTCATTTAATATTCTAAACACAAAGTCTGACCATATAATCAGAGTTAGAAAGGCGATAAAAGCATATTTGTTCATTCCTATATTTCTAGGAAAGTTACCAAAACTTCACAAATTTTTAGATATTAGAATTTAAGAGCCACCATTTATAACCCAATAAATCACACTATATGAAAATATTCACAAACATCTAACTTTTGTTCTGATTTTTCATCAACGTGGATAATAAACATTCATATTCTTGACATGTTATTTAATGATCTTTTAGTTCCTCTTTTTTATCTCCTTATTTCTCTATTTTTGTCTGGGTAGATCTTCCCAAAGATATGGGAAGAAAAAAAATGTAGGATAACCACAATAGAAGACAAACTTTTCATTCATATTACCTTTGCAAGTGTTTAGAGAAAAGACATTCTAAAATCTACTGGAAGCTCTGATTTTTGTATTCTGGATTTACCTTCCTCAAGTTTAAAATTGCCATCATCATTAGCAACAACAATATCAATACAAATACACGGTCTTATTTCAATAAAGTTTCAAAAATCACCAATCCTTCAGGACTCACAGGCACCTGAAATATAATATATTCCAAATTCCTTTGAACATTAACAAACACAAGGGAGAAAAAATCTATAATAATAATCAATTTGAAATTTCACTAACTGAACTCTAGGCAAAAGTTAAGAAGTTGGAAGTCTACACACCAAATCAAGGATAATTTAAAGAGCATCACAATGGGAACAATATATTCGCAAAATACTATGTAACCTCTGGGCACATGAAAAGAAGTGTTCTCAACATTAATGGGAAATCTTTACCAATGAAATTATACATTTACTACAGTTTATGTTACAACATTTACGCACAGTTTAATCATAAATTAAATATCTTCAAATTACACAGTACAAACTACATCTAATTGAACCGACAAGAAACATTCACTCCCCCAACTGAAACAATAATGGTTTCTTGGTTTACTGTAATACTGAAATGAAACATTTCCTTGATTTTGCTATGGAAGAAAATTAAACTGGTAGTGTTTCTGTATATTGATGAAAAATGCACATAGAAGATCATGGCCAAGTAAAAAGACAAAAAGAAAATGAAGTACAGACAATAGAAGAAATCTGATGTTCCCTAGAAATACTACTGCGTTCTTTATTTAGAAGGACATATTTTGTTTCATATATAAGATTTTGTTAGGTTTTCTTTTTTGAGTGTGTTATTGAGGTATTTCTTATACACACCAAGAAGCAGTCATGAACCTGATTTTTCCCTCTGCACATCTGAAAATTCTATATTGTAACACATTTGATGTAGATTTATAATTACATCCCTTGAAAAATTCCTTCCTAACTTCTATCATTATCAGTGATTTTCTACAGTAAGTTGAGCTAGAATGAAATAAAAAAATCTTTGTTGTACAGGTTTAGTATATAGTTTTATCTATAGTTATTATTTATTTGTTTATTTTTTTACAGAACATATTAAATCAACATTTAAATCTTCCTGATATTCTCTAAGAACATAGCAGTCTATTTCATAGCTGTAAAAGAATCATGCATCAAAGTCCTTATGACTTTCTAGGCTGTTATATACACACTCCAGAAGATAATGATTCAATAAATGATGGAATATATGCATAAAAGGGCAGATATACTGTGGTTTGTGATGCATTTTACCCTAAACTACAAAAGTTTAAAAAGAGGTCCTTTTTAGTAAATAGTTGCCATTTCAGGCACAGTTATTGCACTTCACTGTCTCGAGCTCTACTAAAGAGTAGAGAAATAGGTTATAGACATAAATCTGTACAGTTCATGTATGTTCTTCACTGAAAAAAATATATATACATTTTAACAAAATGTACATATTTTCTGAAATAAAAGTAGAAAACCTGAAAAACAGAGACAAAAATATCCAAGAAATATTTACACTCCCTACTATGCATTTGTGTAAAAACACTAATAATGAAACACTGGAGACAAATAACAAACAAATATCAAACAAAAAGACAAGAATTCTACCATACTAGTACCTTCTAATGTTATCTGAACAAAAATTTAGATAAACTAAGTGTATGCTTGGAAATTCAGATATTTTCTATTTTTCTACTTGCTATGTACTTAGTCCACAAAAATCAAAATGGAACAAAATCAATAATATTATACACAGTAAAAATAAAAATACAGTGCATCAGAAACAATATACACTACATGTTAATATCTATCATGATAAGTTGTTCTGTACAACGGGGTGTGAGTTTTTCTATTTCTGTTTCATAGACATTCTGAATTAAGAAAATTGTAAATTTTATTTTTATCTTTTGACTAAGGGACTAACTCTAGACTTTATTCTGGTATTTGTTTCATTTACATAGCTATTTACAAACCTAACAATTTGAAATAGTCATTGAAATTGGATCTTAAACTTTTATTATATAAATCCTATTGGAAAATGTGAAGTAGCCATTTTAGCTTTCTTCCATAATGGGGAATCACCCCAAGAGGATCTGGCCTGTTGGCCTGGACTGAATGTTGCCAAGCGAATGACTTTACTTGACTACTCACTAGAATGAAGTCCTTCAGACATGGTGTAAAACTGAGATCTTATAGTACTTTGCATTCCCTGATCAACAGAACGTAGTCAATCAGGTCCAGCACTTTGCCCCCAACCTTGCTGCAAAGCCATTGGTGGCTTTATAGGACTGTGATGGAAAGCAGCAGCTTGCGGCAAAGGAAGGCTGAGGTGGATTGCAGCAGTCTTTGCCAAGGGAAGGCTGTGCTGGAAGACTGAAGCCTGTGCTGGTGGAGGGCTGTGGTACAGTGTAATAGCCTGAGTCACTGGAGGGTTGTGGCCAAGAGCAATGGTCTGTGTCAGTGAACGGCTACAGCAGCAAGCAGAGACCTTTGGCAGGGGTGGGCTGTGGCATAGAGCAGAGGCATCTGCCTGTAAAGGGATTGAATGAGTCAAAGAAGCTGGCATCCAGCAGGCATCAGAATGGCCCAAGATGAGACATTCTTGAGTGCAGTTGGCAGAGGCCTCTTCCACAGTTGGTTGAACAGTTATTTCTGTAGCTGTTGGGATGGAAACAAATAATAAAATTTATATTTCCAAGACACATTTTATTAGCTACTTAAGCGAATCATATTTTATAGGAAGAGCAAATTATATATAAATACATCAAAAACTTTTGGTATTTTCATAATTGGTACTTGATTTGCCAAGAGACAATGCCTAGGGAAACATAAATAACCAGGAATGAGTGGATGGGATCTCATTTTTGTGATTAGAATACTTTGACCTAGTTTCCCAAATGTAGGTATTATTTTTTAGATTTTATTTATTTATTTGACAGAGAGAGATCACAAGTAGGCAGAGAGGCAGGCAGAGAGAAAGAGGGGGGAAGCAGGCTCCCTGCTGAGCAGAGAGCCCAATGTGGGGCTCGATCCCAGGACCCTGAGATCATGACCTGAGCCAAAGGCAGAGGCTTTTACCCACTGAACCACCCAAGTTCCCCTTATCTTTATTTATAGGATACATAAAATATGTCACTAGCATATTGATATTTAAAATATCCTATATTTTTTGCACAATTATATTTGAGAAGTAGTTGGGAAGATAGAATTTTGTGTATTTTGTGTGATATTCAACAATAAAACCAAGCATGGAAATATTTGAAAACACATAACTGTACATTAAAACAAAAATTAAGGTCCTGGTCATCAGAACAACTAATCTGGCAATCTCAAATTTTGCAACAAAATAAGGCATAGTTTCAATAGTATTTGCCTATATATGATTAAGAAATTGATTCAAAGTCACTTTTGCAGAAAGAAGCTATGATTTATGGGCATTCTTTTTTTTAAAGTTTTTATTTAAATTCCAGTTAGTTAACATACGATGTAATGTTAATTTAAGGAGTACTTTATAGTGTTTAAACACTTTCATATAACACCTGGTGCACATCACAAATGCACTCCTGAATTCCCATCATTTATTTAACCCACACCTCACCCACCTCCCTTCTGGTAACCATCAGTTTGTAATCTACAATTAAGAGTCTATTTCTTGGTTTGCTTGTCTCTTTCTTTTCCTTTGCTTCTTTTTCTTAAATTCCACATAAGAGTGAAATCATGTGGTATTTGTCTTACTCTGCGTGACTTACTTCACTTAGCACAATACTCTCTAGCTTGATCTATGTCATTATAAAAAGCAAGATTTCATTCTGTTTAATGGCTAATATTCCATTGCATGTATATACCACCCCTTCTTTATCCATCCATCAGTCCATGGACATTTGGGCTGTTTCTTTAACTTGGCTATTGCAGATAATGCTGCTATAAACATTGGGGTGCATGTGTACCTTTAAATTAGTATTTTTGAATTCTTTGGATAATTACTTAGTATGCAATTGCTGGATCATGAGATAATTCAATTTTGAACTTTTTAAGGAACCTCTATACTGTTTTCCACGATGACTATATCAGTTTGCATTCCTATCAAAGGTGCAAGAGTATTCCCCAATATCTGCATCCTCACCAACACCAATTGTCTCTTCTATTGTTGCTTTTCACCACTCTAACAGGTGTGAGGTGATATCACCTTGTAATTTTGATTTGCATTTTCTTGATGATCAGTGATGTTTAACATCTTCTCATGTGTCTGTTGGCCATCTTTTTTTTTTAATTTTTTAAATTTTTAAATTTTTTTATTTTTATTTTTTTTTACTTTTTTTTCTCCCCAAATATATTCATTTTAATTTTTCAGTGTTACAAAACTGATTGTTCATGCACCACACCCAGTGTTCCATGCAATACATGCCCTTCTCAATACCCACCACCTGGCTCGCCCACCCCCCCAAACCTCTCCCCTCCAAAACCCTCAGTTTGTTGCTCAGAGTCCACAGTCTCTCCTGGTTCATCACCCCTCCGATTTCCCCCCATTCACCCTTCCCTTCCTTCTCACGATGCCCTCCATGATTTTCTTTATACTCCACA
>CM052801.1:58192829-58205452 GCA_028533885.1 Nasua narica | reverse complement strand
TTTTTTTTTTTTTTAAGATTTTATTTATTTGACACAGAGAGAGAGATCACAAGTAGGAAGAGAGGCAGGCATAGAGAGAGGGGGGAAGCAGGAACCCCGCTGAGCAGAGAGCCCAATGCAGGGCTCAATCCCAGAATCCTAAGATCACGACCCGAGCTGAAGGCAGAGGCCCCAACCCACTGAGCCACCCAGGCGCCCCACCCTCCATGATTTTCTTTATGCTCCACACATATGTGAGACCATAAGATAATTGACTCTCTCCACTTGACTTATTTCACTCTGCATAATCTCTTCTAGTCCTGTCCATGTTGATACAAAAGTGGATATTCATCCTTTCTGATGGAGGCATAATATCCCATTGTATAGATGTACCACATCTTCCTTATCCACTCATCTGTTGAAGGGCATTTTGGTTCTTTCCACAGTTTGGTGATTGTGGCCATTGCTGCTATGAACATTGGGGTACATGATGCCCTTCTTTGTATTGCATCTGCTTCTTTGGAGTAAGTACCGAGTAGTGCAATTGCAGGGTCATAACGTAGCTCTATTTTTAATTTCTTAAGGATTCTCCACACTGTTATCCAAAGTGGCTGCAACAACTTGCATTCCTATCAACAGTGGAGGACGGTTCCCCTTTCTCCATATCCTCTCCAACATTTATTGTTTACTGTCTTGTTGATTTTGGCCATTCTAACCGGTGTAAGGTGATATCTCAGTGTGGTTTTGATTTTTATCCCTCTGATGGCTAAAGATGAACATTTTTTCGTGTGTCTGTTAGCCATTTGTATGTATTCTTTGGAGAAGTGTCTGTTCATGTCTTGTGCCCATTTTTTGATGTGATTATCTGTTTTGTGAGTGTTGAGTTTGAGGAATTCTTTATACATCTCAGATATCAGGCCTTTGTCTGTAGTGTCATTTGCGAATATCTTCTCCCATTCTGTGGGATACTTGTTTGTTTTGTTACCTGTTTCCTTCGCTGTGCAGAAGCTTTTTTATCTTGATGAAGTCTCAAAAGTTCATTTTGGCTTTTGTTTCCTTTGCCTTGGGAGACATGTCCTGAAAGAAGTTGCTGTGGCTAATGTCATAGCGGTTACTGCCTATGTTCTTCTCTAGGGTGTTGATAGATTACTGCCTCACATTGAGTTCTTTTATCCATTTTGAGTTATCTTTGTGTATGGTGTAAGAGAATGCTCAAGTTTCATTCTTCTACATAAAGCTGTCCAGTTTTCCCAGCACCATTTATTGAAGAGACTATTTTTTCTCCACTTGATATTTTTGCCTGTTTTGTCAAAGATGATTTGACCATAGAGTTGCGGGTCCATCTCTGGGCTCTCTACTCTGTTCCACTGGTCTATATGTCTGTTTTGGTACCAGTACCATGCTGTCTTGGTGATCACACCTTTGTAGTAAAGCTTGAAATCAGGCAATGTGATGTCCCCAGCTGCGTTTTTCTTTTTCAACATTTGCTTAGCAATTCGGGGTATTTTCTGGGTCCATACAAGTTTTAGGATTCTTTGTTCAAGCCCTTTAAAAAAAAACGGTGGAATTTTGATTGGGATGGCATTGAAAGTATAGATTGCTCTGGGCAGTATAGACATTTTAACAATGATTCTTCTTCCGATCCATGAGCATCGAGTGCTTTTCCATCATTTGTGTCTTCTTCAATTTCTTTCATGAGCATTCTGTAGTTCCTCGAGTACAAATCCTTTACCTCTTTGGTTAGGTTTATTCCCAGGTATCTTATGGTTCTTGGTGCTACAGTAAATGGAATTGATTCTCTCATTTCCCTTTCCATGTTTTCATTGTTATTGTATAGGAAAGCAACTGATTTCTGTGCATTGACTTGGTTTCCTTCCACATTACTGAATTGCTGTATGAGTTCTAGTAGTTTGGGGGTGGAGGCTTTTGGATTTTCCATGTAAAGTATCATGTAATCTGTGAAGAGAGAGAGTTTGACTTCTTCACTGCCAATTTGAATACATTTTATTTCCTTTTGTTGTCTGATTGCTGTCACTAGGACTTCTAGTACTATGTTGAACAAGAGTGGTGAGAGTGGGCATCCTTGTCTTGTTACTTTTCCCCATTGAGAATGGTATTTGCTGTGGGCTTTTCATAGATAGATTTTATGATGTTGAGGAATATTCCTTCTATCCCTATAGTTTGAAAAGTTTTAATCAGGAATGGATGCTGAATTTTGTCAAATGTTTTTTACTGCAGCAATTGATTGTCCTGGAAGCTTTTTATATCTCCATCTATTTTCAGTGACAGCCTAGCTGGGTATAGTATTCTTGGCTGCATAATTTTCTCATTTAAGGCTCTGAATATATCATGCCAGTCTTTTCTGGCCTGCCAGGTCTCTGTGGATAAGTCTGCTGCCAACCTAACATTCCTGCCTCTGTATGTTACTGATTTCTTGTCTCGAGCTGCTTTCAGGATTTTCTCTTTGTCACTAAGACTTGTAAGTTTTACTATTAGATGACGGGGTGTAAACCTATTTTTATTGATTTTGAGGGGGTTTCTCTGTTCCTCCTGGATTTTGATGCTTGTTCCCCTCAGCAGATTAGGGAAATTCTCTACAATAATTTGTTCCAATATACCTTCTACCCCTTTCTTTCTTTCTTCTTCTTCTGGAATCCCAATTATTCTAATATTGTTGCATCTTATGGTATCACTTATCTCTCGAATTCTTCCCTCCTGGTCCAATAGTTGTTTGTCTCTCTTTTTCTCAGCTTCTTTATTCCTTGTCATTTGGTCTTCTATGCTGGTAATTCTTTCTTCTGTCTCATTTATTCTAGCATTAAGAGCCTCCCTTTTTGTTTGAATCTCATTAATAGCTTTTTTGATTCCTTCTTGGTTAGATTTTATTTCTTTTATTTCTCCCAAAAGGGATTTTATTTCTCCCAAAAGGGATTCTTTGATCTCTTCCATGCTTTTTTCGAGCCCAGCTAGCATCTTGATAACTGTCATTTTGAACTCTATGTCCGACATATTACTGATGTCTGTATTAACTAGTTCTCTAGCCATCGGTACTGTCTCTTGTTCTTTTTTTTTGTGGTGAGTTTTTCTGCCTTGTCATTTTATTGAGCTAAGAATAGATGAGAGAGAAAAGTACTCTGGAGTTCCACAGTTCTCACTGATTGATGAAGTTGGGCTTGGCTGGATATTCTCACTGATCTTCTGGGGAGGGGCCTTTTCAACGTGGCTCTCAGATGTCTTTGCCTGAGGTGGAATTGTCCAGCCCTTGCCCAGGGAGTGGCCAAGCAATTCGCTTAGGTTTGCTCTCAGGAGTCTTTGTTCCCTTAGCACTTTCCGTACCGCCCTGGAGGCCAGGAATGCAAATGGTGGCTCCCAGTCTCAGACAGGAGGAGCTGAGCGCTGGAGTCCCCGCTCCTCAGCGCGCCCTCAGAGGAAAGCAGTCAATCACTCCTGTCTCCCGGGTCCCCGCCCAAGCTCTGAGCCCAGCCGCTGGTGGTGGCGCATTTCTGTCTTTGGCTCACAGCCCTGTCTGGAGTCTCCAAACCCAGCAGATTCCTGCTGCGCACTCCTGCACCGCTCCTCCTCAAGGGGGAAAAAGGGGGTGTCTCCGGAATGCCTTCTGTGGTCCCCGCTTGAAGGGTCGTGGCCACAGTCTAGGGTAAGCCCCAGTTGAAAGCGCACTGTGGGGCTCTTTCTCTGCCACCGGCTTCTCTGCCCCGATATCTGGGAGC
Organism: Nasua narica; assembly: GCA_028533885.1. Lineage (NCBI taxonomy): Eukaryota > Metazoa > Chordata > Mammalia > Carnivora > Procyonidae > Nasua > Nasua narica. Next base: position 58,201,745 of record CM052801.1, on the reverse strand, counting down.
TCTGCTGCACTCAGACACCCTTGGTCTCTTTATGATCTTGCGGGTCCTGAAACCACTCTGTTCCCGTAAGGGCTGAACCTCCAGCTTAGCTTCTGGGGCAATGTCCCTCAGCGGAGCAGACTCTAAAAGTTCCGATTTTGTGCTCTGCGGCTCTGCAGCTGCAGGGAGCCGCACGCCCCCCACCCCCCACCCCCGCGGTCTCTCTTCCCGTCGCTTTGGATTCACTTTTCCAAACATCCTACCTTTTGGAAAGTGCTCAATTTTCTGCTCCTAGGATTACTTGTCTTCCTCTCTTCTCTCTCCTGTTGAGTATGCTGGCTTTTAGAATGATTTAATAACTATCTAGTTGAACTTCTGGGATCAGACTCTATCTCAACCTCCTACTTCTCCACCATCTTCCTCCTCCCTCTCTTATTGCATCAATTGAAAGACCATGTGGTTTTTCTCTCTTATTGATTTTTTCTATCACATTGATTGATATGTGAATGTTGAATCACCCTTGCATCCCAGGGATAAATAACACCTGGTCATGATGAATAATCTTTTTAATGTGCTGTTGGATCTTATTAGCTAGGGTTTTGTTGAGCATCTTGGCATCCATATTCATCTGGGATATTAGTCTGAAAATCTCTTTTTTGATGGGATCTTTGCCTGCTTTGGGAATCAAGGTAATGCTGGCTTCATAGAAGGAGTCTGGAAGTTTTCCAGACTTTGTTTCTATTTTTTGAAACAGTTTAGGAGAATAGGTATTATTTCTTCCTTGAAGTTTGTTAGAAATCCCCAGGGAATCCTTCAGGTCCTGGACTCTTGTTTTTTGGGACTTTTTTGATCACTGCTTCAATTTCATTACTTGATATTGGTCAATTCAGGTTATCAATTTCCTCCTGTTTCAGTCTTGGAAGATTATGGATTTCCAGGAATGCGTCCATTTCTTCTAAGTGGCTTAACTTATTTGCATATAGCTATTGATAATAATTTTTGATGATTGTTTCTATTTCCTTTGGATTAGTCGTGATCTCTCCCCTTTCATTCATAATTTGGTTAATTAGGGTCCTCTCTCTTTTCTTTTGGATTATTTGGGCCAGTGCCTTATTGATCTTATTGATTCTTTCAAAAAACCAACTTCTGGATTCATTGATGCGTTCTATTGATTCTCTAGTTTCTAACTCCTTGCTCTCTGCTCTAATCTTGATTATTTCCCTTCTTGTGCATGGGATTGGCTTAATTTGTTGTTGATTTTCCAGTTCTTTAAGGTGTAAAGAGAGCTGGTGTATTCGGGATTTTTCAATTTTTTTGAATGTGGCTTGGATGGCTATGTATTTCCCCCTAAGGACCGACATTGCCGTATCTCATAGGTTTTGGATCGATGTGTCTTCATTCTCATTGGTCTCCATGAATTGTTTAAATTCATCTTTCATTTCTTGGTTGATCCGAGCATTCTTGAGCAGGTTGGTCTTTAGTTTCCAAGTGTTTGAATTCCTTCCAAACTTTTTCTTGTGGTTGAGTTCCAGTTTTAGAGCATTGTGGTCTGAGAATATGCAGGGAATAATCTCAATCTTTTGGTATTGGTTGAGTCCTGATTTGTGACCCAGTATGTTGTCTAATCTGGAGAAAGTTCCATGTTCACTCGAGAAGAATGAGTGTTCTGATGTTTTAGGGTGGAATGTTCTGTATATATCTACAAGGTACATCTGGTTCAATGTGTCATTCAAAGTTCTTGTTTCTTTATTGATTTTCTGTTTAAATGATCTGTTCCTGAGAGTGGCGTGTTAAGATCTCCTACTCTTAATGTATTCATATCAATATGACTCTTTATTTTGATTCACAGTTAGCTTACGTAGTTGGCTGCTCCTATATTCAGGGTATAAATGTTTACAATTGTTAGATCTTCTTGGAGGATAGACCCTTTAAGAATGGTGTAGTGCCCTTCTGTATTTTTGACTACAATCTTTAGCTTAAAATCTAATTTATCTGATATGAGAATCACTACCCCAGCTCTTTTGAGGTCTGTTGGCATGAAAGATGGTTCTCCATCCTTTCACTTTCGGTCTGGATGTATTTTTGGTTCCAAATGTGTCTCTTGTAGACAGCATCTGGATGGGTCCTGTCGTTTTATCCATTCTGCAACCCTGTGCTGTTTTATGGGAGCGTTTAGGCTGTTCACGTTGAGAGTGATTATTATAAGTTAAGTGTTTATTGACATTATGTTGCCTGTGTAGTCCTTATTTCTATAGATTGTAAATTTCGGTTCTAAGTCACTCATGTGTTCTTTCTACTTTTATCGAATGCCCTTTAATATTTTTTGTAGTGCTGGCTTGGTGGTCACGTACTCTTTTAAGCCTTGCCGGTCTTGGAAGCTCTTTATCTCTTCATCCATTTTGAATGTCAGCCTTGCTGGATAAAGTATTCTTGGCTGCATGTCTTATCGTTTAGTGCCCTGAAAATATCATGCCAGCCTTTTCTTTCTTGCCAAGTTTCTGTGGACAGGTATGACATTATTCTTATGTGCTTTCCTCCATTTGTAAGGAATCTCTTCCCCCTAGCTTCCCCTCAGGACCTCTTGTCTAAAATTATAATTTGAAAATTTTACAGTTATGTGTCTGTGTGTCTTTATAGACTCATTGGTCCTGGCAGGTATCCTTTCTGCCTCTAGAACACAAACACTTGTTCCATTCCCCAGATTGGGGAAATTTTCATTCAGAATTTGGTCAGCTATATCTTCTAGTCTTATGTCTTTCTCTACACCTTCTGAATTCCAGTAATTCTGATGTTGGAGTGTTTCATGGCATCATTTATTTCCCTAAGTCTGTTCTCATGATTCCTGAGAAGTTTGCTCCAGCTCTTCTCCTGACCTTTCTTCTCAGGCATTTTATCCTCTAGATCACTAATTCTATCATCTGTCTCCATAACTCTAACTGTTAGACTATTTAGATTAGATTGGATCTCAATGATAGTGTTTTTTTACATCAGGTATACTGGTTCTCATTTCTGCCTTCAGAGATTCTCTGTTGTTATAAAGGTTTTTCTCCATCTGAGCCATTGCCTGGATTATTGTCACCCTGAATTCCCTTTCTGACATATTGTTTATGTGCATGTTCAATAGTTCTGAGGGAGAGGGTGCAGTCTCTGGGTTTTTCCTTTGTTGGATGTTCTTCCTCCTAGTCATTTTGAAGAGAAGTGAATGAGAGGATGTATAGCTGAATATATCACCGATGATCCAGGCAGGGTGCACCCTGGAAGGTTTTGGAGCAATTGGGATTCACCTCAAAGAAGAAAGAACAAGGATAAAAAAAGATAGAAGAGAAAAAGAAGAAATCCCATCCAGAATGGGCCCCAAAAATCAGATTTATAAGCTATGTAAACAAACATGAACAAAGATATAGACCAACAAAAGTAAATGACAAGAAATAAAAGAACCTAGTCAGAATGAACCCCAAAAATAAGATTGATATAATACCAGACCAAAAGCAAATACATAGAAACACTGTCAGAAGGATAAGATGGGGGGGGGGTTATAACTCCTTGCAGACAAGGAGGGTTATTTCATGTCTTTCTGGGCTTATCATTGTATTAAGCATCTAGTTGTAATGTTAAGTAGTTTAAAAATAATTTAAAAAAAAACACAAAAAATGTGAAAATGAGTGAACAAAAAAATAGAAAGAAAATAAGAAAGAAAAAAAACTTGTATCAGTGAAATATACAGTTTGAGAGTATTATCGGGAGCTTAATATATTGATTTCCCCTGATGTTGGGGATTTAAAATTTTGGGGGGACCCTGTTGTTATTGTCCTTTTGTTTTTTGACTTCTCTTCTTGGGGAGGGGCCTGCTGCATTGTTTTACAGCCCATCTTGCTTGGGTTGAGTCCTCCTGCCCCCCAATCAAGGGGCTGTGCTCTGTCGAAACCGGTTTCTCAGTCTTTCACTCTCTAAAGGTTTTTGGCCTTTTGTAGCTTTTTCACCTTTTCAGAGAGTCAAAGCAAGGAATCTGCCCGTAGGTACCCAGCCCTCTGCCTCACAGAGAAGCCTCAGTCTGCTCCCCTGGGTGGTCTGGGTGGTCCAGAACACACACTCTCCTCTGCAAAATTTTGCTTACAGTGCAGCCTGTCAGAGGTGGTGCACTCCCCCAGCCACAGTTCAGTGGCTCTGGGAGGCTCCAGAGCCAAGCAGGGTGTGCTCAGATTCCTGCCTGAGATTAGGCCTCCGTCTCGTGTTCTCTCTGGGGCCGGCTGGGAGCGCCCAGATCCTTCCACAGGCCACAAATATTTTGCAGTCAGGGGTGCGCAGTCCAGAGAGTGCTGTACACAGAGAAAAGTTGTAGGCTCGTGGACCACACCAGACTCTCTAAGGCACTTGCAGGAGCACGCCCCGCCCACAAAATGGTGCAAGGAGCAGAAAGCTGCAGGTTCCTGAACCACAGACTGGACCCCCCACAAGTCTCTCTTTGAGTGGAGTGGTGTCCTTCCTGGGAACATGGGCCCAGGCCCGTGCCAGTGACCACCCCCTTCCACTAGTTGCTCCTCAGAACCTTTTGCTCTTTTTAAGTGTTTTTAACCAGACTCTAAGTTAATGCTGGTCCCCAACTACCGGGCACATTCCTTTGGGGTATTACTGTCTTTGTATAGCTTCTGGTGGCTCCCTCCCCCTTTTGTTTATCCTCCGATATCAGTTCGAGTGTTCCCACTTTGCTTTACCTCTCCACTGCTGTCTTCTGCTCCCACAGAGATCTAGAAGTGAAAAATCTTGTTCCTCAGGCTGATTTCATGGGTGTTCAGCGTGTTCTGGTACATATCCAGCTCACTTTAGGGGACTAGTCACAATAGGATCCCCTACTTCTTTGCCATCTTCCCCCCCCCCCAATAATGTTCTCTTATAATTATTTTACTTTGGTGTTGCTTATATTCTCTCCTCTTTCATTCATGATTTTACAATTTGGATCCTTTCTCTTTTCTTTCTGATGAGTCTTGTTAATTCTTTCAAACAACCACCTCCTTCTTTCATTCATCTGTTCTTTTTTTTATTTCTCTGTCTTTGATTTTTTTTAAGATTTTATTTAATTATTTGACAGAGAGAAAAAGCAGAAGCAGGCAGAGCAGCAAGCAGAGGAAGAGGGAGAAACAGACGGCAGAGAGCCTGATGTGTGTCTCTATCCCAGGACTCTGGAATCATGTCCTGAATGAAAGACAAATGCTTAACTGACTGAGCCACTCAGGTGCCCCTATGTCATTGATTTCTGTTCTTCTCTTATTATTTCTCTTCTGCTAGATTTAAGCTTTATTTCTTGTTCTTTGTCCTGGTCCTTTAGGTTTAATGTTAGGTTGTGTATTTGAGACTTTTCTTGCTTCTTGAGGAAGGCCTGTATTGCTATATACTTTTTAGGACTGCCTTTGTTTAATCTCAAAAATTTTGAACTATTATATTTTATTTTCATTTGCTTCTGTGTATTTTCCTTACTTCTTTAATTTCCTGGTTCACCCATTTTTTCTTTTGTAGGACGTTCTTTAACCTCCATGTATTTGTGGTCCTTCCAAATTTTTTTCTTGTGGTTGACTTTGTTTCATAGCACTGTGGTCTAAAAATAGTCATGGTATGATCTCAATCTTTTTGTACATGCTGAGTCCTGATATGTTACCCTGTATGTAATCTGTTTCGGATAATGTATCATGTGCATTCAAAAAGCATGTGTATTGTACTATTGTAGGATGAAGTGCTCTGAATACATTTTTTAAGTCCATCTGGTCCAGTGCGGCATTCAAAGCTCTTGTTTCCTTGTTGATCTACTTTGATCATGTCCATTACTGTGAGTGAGTTGTTAAAATCTCCTATTATAATATTATTATCAATAAGTTTCTTTAATTTTGTTATTAATGGATTTATATATTTGGCTGCTTCCATGTTGGTGACATAAATATTTAACATTGTTAGATCTTTTGGACAGACTCCTTTATTATGATATAGAGTCCCTTTTCATCTCTTATTACAGTCTTTGGTTTCAAATCTACTTTGTCTGTATAAATATGGCTCCACAGGTTTCATGTCCCTTAGCATGATGGATGGTTCCTCACCCCCTCACTTTCAATCTGGAGGTGACTTTGGGTCTAAAATGAGTCTCTTGTAAGAAGCATATCAATGGGTATTAGTTTTTTATCCGTTCAGATAGCTCATGACTTCTGATTGGAGCATTTAGTCCTTTTACATTCAGAATAATTATTCAAAGATATGAATTTAGTGCCATCGTATTTCCTGTATAGTTACTGTTCTTGTAGATTGCCTCCGTTTCCTCCTGGTCTTTGTTAATTTTGGTACCTCTATTCATATAAAGGGTCCCCTTTAATATTTCTTGTAGGACTGGTTTACTGTTCAAAAACTCTTCTAGTTTTTGTGTGTCCTGGAAACATTTTATCTCTCTTTCCATTCTGAATGACAGCTTTGCTTGATATAGTATTCTTGGCTGCATATTTTACCCACTTAGCATATTGAATTTATCATGCCACTCTTTTTGGACTGCCATATTTCTGTGGACAGGTCTTCTGCCAGCCTTATGTGTCTACCCTTGTAGATTAAGGACCTCTTGTCTTGAGCTTCTTTCAGGATTTTATTTTTATCTTTGTAAATTGCAAGTTTCACTATAATATTTTGTGGTGTTGGGCTATTTTTGTTGATTTTGAGAGGAGTTCTCTGTGCCTCCTGGAATTGAATGCTTGTTTCCTTCTCCAGATTAGGGATGTTCTTGGCAATAATTTCTTCAAAGAAACTTTCTGCCCCTTGTTCCCACTCTTCTTCTTCTGATACTTCTATAATATGGATATTATTTTACTTTATTGAATCACTGTGTTTCATAAGTCTACCTTCCTAATCTAATAGTTTTCTTTCCCTCTTCTTTTCAGCTTCATTATTTTCCATAATTTTATCTTCTATATCACTGATTTGCTCTTCTGCTTCATTCACCCTTGTTTTTATGGCCTCCACTTGGGACTGCATCTTGGTTATATCATTTTTAATTTTGGCCTAACTAGATTTTAGTTATTTTATCTCTACAGTAAGAGATTCCCTAGTCTGTTCTATGCGGTTTTCAAGCCCAACTACTATCTTTCTAATCATTCTTTTAAATTCTAGTTCATCTTAATTATATCTGTATTGATTTAATCCCTGGCTGAGTACTACCTCCTGTTCTTTCTTTGGGGGTAAATTTCTCCATCTCATCATATTGTCCAGAAAAGAAAAGAAGAAAGAAAAAGAAAACAACAACAACAACAACAAAACTAAATCCTGGTTCTGTTTGTTAAAAGAAACCAGTTCCCAAAATAGAAAGAAAGAAAGAAAGGAAAGAAAGAAAGAAAGAAAAAAAGAAAGAAAGAGAGAGAGAAAGAAAGAAAGAAAGAAAGAAAAAGAAAAAGAAAGAAAGAAAAAGAATTATAAAAGATTATAAAGCAAATTACAAAACTGAAACTGAAACGGGAAAAAATAGAAGACTCCACTAAAGAAAACTGCTACATTGATAAAGGAATTCAGTAAAGTAACAGGATACAAAATCAACATATGAAATCTGGTACATTTCTATACACCAATAATGAAGCATCAGAAAGATAAAGTAAGTAATCAAACCCATTTAAAATTACACCAAAAACCATAAGATATCTAGGAATAAGCCTATCAAAAGAGATGAAAGATCTGTATTTTGGAAACTATAAAACACTGATGAAAGAAATTAAAGATGACACAAAGAAATGGAAGAAAAAACATCTCATGCTCATGGATTGGAAGAACAAATACAGTTGAAATGTGTATACTACTCAAAGCAATCTGCACATTTAATGTGATCCCTATCAAAATACCAACAGCATTTTTCACATAGCTAGAACAACCTATCCTGAAATTTGTGTGGAACCACAAAATACCCTGAATACCCAAAGAAACCTTGAAAAAGAAAAAGCAAAGCTAGAAGCATCCCAATTTCACACTTTAACTTATACTTCAATGTTGTAGTAATCAAAACAGTATGACACTGGCAGAAAAATAGACTCATAGATCAGTGGAACAAAAGATAAATCTCAGAAATGAACCCACAATTGTATTGTAAGGTCAACAAATATTCAAAGCAGGAAAGATTATCCAAGTGGAAAAACACAGTTTCTTCAATAAATGGTGCTGGGAAAACTGTTTAGCTACATGCAAAACAATGAACCATTTTTTTACACCATACACAATAGTAAATTCAAAGTGGATTAAACAACTAAATGAGAGATCTGAAACCATAAAATTCTAGAGGAGAAAAGAGACAGTAACCTCTTTAACATCACCTGTGGTAACTTCTTTCTAGACATGTCTCTTGAAACAAGGGAAACAAAAGTAAAAATAAACTTTTGGGACTTAATCATGATAAAAAGCTTCTGCTCAGTGAAAGAAACAATAAAAACTAAAAGACAATATACAGAATGGGAGAAGATAGTGGCAAATGACATATCTGATAAAGGGTTAGTAACCAAAATATATTAAAAAAACTTAAATCTCAACACCTCCAAATCTGATAATCCAATTGAAAAAATTGGCAGAACACATGAGTATACATTTCTCAATGGGGAAAAGCTGACAGCATTCCCTTTGTGATCGGGAACACGTCAAGGATGCCCACTCTCACCACCCTTGTTCAACATAGTACTAGAAGTCCTAGCGACAGCAATCAGACAACAAAAAGAAAAAAAAGGTATTCAAATTGGAAATGAAGAAGTCAAACTCTCTCTCTTCGCAGATGACATGATACTTTACATGGAAAACCCAAAAGACTCCACCCCCAAACTACTAGAACTCATACAGCACTTCAGGAATGTGTCAGGATACAAAATCAATGCACAAAAATCAATGGCTTTCCTATACACTAACAATGAAAATATGGAAAGGGAAATTAGAGAATCGATTCCA
>CM052801.1:58159827-58192329 GCA_028533885.1 Nasua narica | reverse complement strand
ATTGGAAGAAAAAATATTGTGAAAATGTCTATGCTACCTAAAGCAATCCAAACATTTAATGCAATCCCTATCAAAATACCATCAATTTATTTCAAAGAAATGGAACAAATAATCCTAAAATTTATATGGAACCAGAAAAGACCACGAATAGCCAGAGAAATGTTGAAAAAGAAAACCAAAGTCGGCGGAATCACAATTCCTGATTTCAAGCTCTATTACAAAGCTGTAATCATCAAGACAGTGTGGTACTGGCACAAAAACAGACACATAGATCAATGGAACAGAATAGAGAGCCCAGAAATGGAACCTCAACTCTGTATGTCAACTAATTTTGACAAGGCAGGGAATAATATCCATTGGAAAAAAGACAGTCTCTTCAACAAATGGTGTTGGGAAAACTGGACAGCCACATGCAGAAGAATGAAACTGACCATTTCCTTACACCACACACAAAAATAGATAGAAAATGGATGAAATTCCTCAATGTGAGATAGGAATCCTTCAAAATCCTTGAGGAGAACACAGGCAGCAACCTCTTCGACCTCAGCCACAGCACCTTCTTCCTGGAAACATCACCAAAGGCAAGGGAAGCAAGAGCAAACATGAACTATTGAGACTTCATCAAGATCAAAAGCTTTTGCAGAGCAAAGGAAACAGTCTACAAAAACAAAAGAGAACAGACAGAATGGGAGAAGATATTTGCAAATGACATATTAGTTATAGGGGTAGTATTCAAAATCTATAAAGAACTTCTCAAACTCAACACCCAAAGAACAAATAATCCGACTAAGAAATGGGCAGAAGATATGAACAAACATTTTTGCAGAGGACATCCAAACTGCCAACAGACACATGAAAAAATGCTCAACATCACAGGGCATCAGAGAAATACAAATGAAAACCACAGTGAGATACCACCTCACACCAGTCAGAATGGCTAAAATTAGCAAGTCAGGAAATGACAGATGTTGGCAAAGATGCAGAGAAAGGGGAACCCTCCTACCCTGTTTGTGGGAATGCAAGGTGGTGCAGCCACTCTGGAAAACAGTTTGGAGGTTCCTCAAAAAGTTGGAAAGAGAGCTACCCAGAATCCAGCAATTGCACTACTGGGTATTTACCCTAAGATTACAAATGTAGTGATCCGAAGGGGCATGTGCATCCAAATGTTTATAGTAGCAATGTCCACAATAGCCAAACTATGGAAAGAACATAGATGTCCATCAACAGATGAATGGATAAAGAAGAGCATATATATACAATGGAATGCTATGCAGACATAAAGACAAACAAAATCTTGCCATTTGCAATGTCGTGAATGGAACTAGAGGGTATTATGCTAAGCGAAATAAGCCAGAGAAAGACAATTATCATATGATCTCTATGATATGGAGAATTTGAGAGGATGGTGGGGGGTCATGGGGAAGTCGAAGAGGGAAATGAAACATGATGGGAACAAGAAGGAGACAAACCAAAAGAGACTCCTAAAATCATGAAACAAACTGAGAGTGGCTGGAGGGTAGGGCAGTAGGGATAGGGTGGCTGGGTTATGGACATTGGAGAGGGTATATGCTATGGTAAGTGCTGTGAAATGTGTAAGACTGATGAATCACAGACATGTATCCTGCAGCAAATAATACATTATATGGTAATAATTAAAAAAAACATGTAAAATACTAACTACAGAAAAAATGTAATGTTAAGATGATTAAATAATAATAAAAATATTAAGATATATAAAGCATTAAAAAAAAACGGAGAGGAAGGCAAACCATTAGAGACTCTTTTTTTTCTCCCTAAATACTTTTATTTTGTTTTTTCAATGTTCCAAGATTCATTGTTCATGTACCACACCCAGAGCTCCATGAAGTATGTGCCTTCCACAATACCCACCACCAAGCTCGCACAACCCCCAACCCCCCGCCCCTCCAAAAACCCTCAGTTTGTTGTTCAGAGTCCACTGTCCCTCACGTTTTATCTCCCCCTCCAATTTCCCACAATTCACCCTTCCTTTCCTTCTCACGATGTCCTCCATGTTTTTCCTTATGCTCCACATGTGAGACCATATGATAATTGACTCTCTCTGCTTGACTTATTTCACTCAGCATAATCTCTTCTAGTACTGTCCATAGTGATACAAAAGTTGGATACTCATCCTTTCTGATGGAGGCATAATATTCCATTGTATATATAAACCATATCTTCTTTAACCATTCGTCTGTTGAAGGGCATTTTGGCTCTTTTCACAGTTTGACAATTGTGGTCATTGCTGCTATGAACATTGGGGTACATGTGGCCCTTCTTTGTACTACATCTGTATCTTTGGGGTAAATACCCAGTAGTGCAATGGCAGGGTCATAGGGTAGCTCTATTTTTAATTTCTTCGGGAATCTCCACACTGTTTTCCAAAGTGGCTGCACCAGCTTGCATGCCCACCAAGAGTGGAGAAGGGTTCCTGTTTCTCCACATCCTCTCTAACATTTGTTGTTTACTGTCTTGTTGATTTTGGCTATTCTAACTGGTATAAGGTGGTATCTCAGTGTGGTTTTGATTTGAATCTCTCTGATGGCTAATGATGATGAACATTTTTTCATGTGTCTGTTAGCCATTTGTATGTCTTCTTTGGAAAAGTGTCTGCTCATGTCTTCTGCCCATTTTTGGAGGTGATTATCTGTTTTGTGAGTGTTGAGTTTGAGGAGTTCTTTACAGATCTTAGATATCAGCCCTTTGTCTGTAGTGTTATTTGCGAATATCTTCTCCCATTCTGTTGGTTGGCTGTTTGTTTTGTTGACTGTTTCCTTTGCTGTGAAGAAGCTTTTTATCTTGATGAAGTCCCAAAAGTTCATTTTTGCCTTTGTTTCCCTTGCTTTGGAGACATGTCTTGAAAGAAGTTGTTGTGGCCGATGTCAAAGAGGCCTATGGTCTCCTCTAGGGTTTTGATAGATTCATGTCTCATATTGAGGTCGTTTATCCATTTCTAGTTTATCTTTGTATATGATGTGAGAGAATGGTTGAGTTTCATTCTTCTACATATAGCTATCCAATTTTCCCAGCACCATGTCTTGAAGAGACTGTCTTTTTTCCACTGGATATTTTTTACTGCTTTGTCAAAGATTATTTGGCCATGGAGCTGTGGGTCCGTATCTGGGCTCTCTACTGTGTTCCACTGGTCTATGTGTCTGTTTTTGTGCCAGTACCATGCTGTCTTGGTGATCACAGCTTTGTAGTAAAGCTTGAAATCAGGCAATGTGATGCGCCCAGCTTGGTTTTTCTTTTTCAACATTTCCTCAGCAATTTGGGGTCTTTTCTCTTTCCATATAAATTTTAGGATTGTTTATTCCAGCCCTTTGAGAAATGCCAGTGTAATTTTGAGCGGGATGGCATTGAAAGTATAGATTTCTCTGGGCAGTATAGACATTTTAGTGATATTTATTTTTCTGATCCATGAGCGGGGAATGCTTTTCCACCATTTTGCGTCTTCTTCAATTTCTTTCATGATTGTTCTGTAGTTACTCAAGTACAGATCCTTTACCTCTTTGGTTAGCTTGATTCCCAGGTATCTTATGGTTCTTTGTGCTATTGTAAATACTATTGATTCACTAATTTCCCTTTCCATATTTTCATTGTTAGTGTATACAAAAGCTACTGATTTCTGTGCATTGATTTTTATCATACCACATTACTGCATTGCTGTATGAGTTCTAGTAGTTTGGGTGTGGAGTCCTTTGGGTTTTCCATGTAAAGTATAATGTCATCTGTGAAGAGAGAGAGTTTTACTTCTCCTTTGCCAATTTGAACATCTTTTACTTCTTTTTGTTGTCTGATTGCTGTCGCTAGGTCTTCTAGTACTATGTTGAATAAGAGTGGTGAGAGGAGGCATCCTTGTCATTTTCCTGTTCTCAAAGCGAAGGCTGTTGGCTTTTCCCAATTGAGAAAGATATTTGCTGTGGGCTTTTCATAGATAGATTTTATGAAGTTGAGGAATGTTCCTTCTATCCCTGTACTTTGTAAAGTTTTAATCAGGAACAGATGCTGAATTTTGTCAAATGCTTTTTCTGCATCAATTGAGAGGACCATGTGGTTCTTGTCTCTTGTCTTATTGATTTGTTTTATCACATTGATTGATTTGTGAATGTTGAACCACCCTTGCATCCTAGGGATAAATAACACCTGGCCATGATGAATAATCTTTTTAATGTGCTGTTGGATCCTATTAGCTAGGGTCTTTTTGAGCATCTTGGCATCCATATTCGTCAGGGATATTGGTCTGAAATTCTTTTTGATGGAGTCTTTGCCTGGTTTGGTGATCAGGGGTGCTGGCTTCATAGAAAGAGTCTGGAAGTTTTCCTTCTGTTTCTATTTCTTGAAACAGTTTCAGGAGAATGGGTATTATTTCTTCTTTGAATGTTTGGTAGAATTCCCCAGGAAATCCGTCAGGCCCTGGTCTCTTGTTTTTTGGGAGGTTTTTGATCACTGCTTCAATCTCGTGCCTAGATATTTGTCTATCCAGGTTGTTAATTTCTTCTTGTTTCAGTCTTGGAAGTGTATAGGTTTCCAGGAATGCATCCATTTCTTCTAGGTTGCTCAACTTATTGACATATAGTTGTTGATAATAATTTCTGATGATTGTTTCTATTTCCTTGGGGTTAGTCATGATCTCTCCCTTTTCATTCATAATTTTATTAATTTGGGTCCTCTATCTTTTTTTTGCATTAGTTTGGCCAGTGGTTTGTTGATCTTAATAATTTTTTCAAAAAAACTAACTTCTGGTATCATTGATTGGTTCTACTGTATCTCTAGTTTCTAACTCATTGATCTCTGCTCTAATTTTGATTAATTCCCTTCTTGTGCATGTGGCTGGCTTAATTTGTTGTTGATTTTCCAGTTCTTTAAGGTGTAAAGAGAGCTGGTGTATTCGGGATTTTTCATTTTTTTTTTTTTTTTTTTTTGAGTGTGGCTTGGATGGCTGTGTATTTCCCCCTTAGGACCACCTTTCCATGTCTCATAGGTTTTGGACCGATGTGTCTTCATTCTCATTGGTTTCCATGAATTGTTTCAGTTCTTCCTTGATTTCTTGGTTGATCCAAACATTCTTCAGCTAGTTGGTCTTTAGCCTCCAAGTGTTTGAATTCCTTCCAAACTTTTTCTTGTGGTTGAGTTCCAGTTTCAAAGCATTGTGGTCTGAGAATATGCAGGGGATTATCTCAATATTTTGGTATCAGCTGAGTCCTCATTTGTGACCCAGTATGTGGTCTTTTCTGGAGAAAGTTCCGTGTGCACTTGAGAAGAATAAGTATTCTGTTGATTTAGGGTGGAACGTTCTGTATATATCTATGAGGTCCATCTGGTCCAATGTGTCATTCAAAGCTCTTTTTGCTTTATTGATTTTCTTTTTGGATGATCTGTCTGTTACTGAGAGTGGCGTGTTAAGATCTACAATTAATGTGTTCATATCAATATGACTTTTTGTTTTGATTCACAGTTGGCTTATGTAGTTGGCTGCTCCTATATTGGGGACATAAATGTTTACAATTGTTAGATCTTCTTAGAGGATAGATCCTTTAAGAATGATGTAGTGTCCTTCTGTATCTCTGACTACAGTCTTTAGTTTAAAATCTAATTTATCTGATATGAGAATTGCTACCCTGGCTTTCTTATGAGGTCCATTGGCATGAAAGATGGTTTTCCATCCTTTCACTTTCAGTCTGGATGTATCTTTAGGTTCCAAATGTGTCTCTTGTAGACAGCATATGGATGGGTCCTGTCGTTTTATCCATTCTGCAACCCTGTGCCGTTTTATGGGAGCATTTAGGCCATTCACATTGAGAGTGATTATTGAAAGATACGTGTTTATTGACATCATGTTGCCTGTGAAGCCCTTGTTTCTATAGATTGTAAGTTTCTGTTCTATGTTACTCATGTGTTCTTTCTTCTTTTATAGAACCCCCTTTAATATTTCTTGCAGTGCTGGCTTGTTAGTAACATACTCTTTTAAACCTTGCCAGTCTTGGAAGCTCTTTATCTCTCCATTCATTTTGAATGTCAGCCTTGGTGGATAACGTATTCTTCATTGCATATTCTTCTCATTTAGTGTCCTGAATATATCTTGCCAGCACTTTCTGTGTTTCCAGGTTTCTGTGGACAGGTCTGATGTTATTCCGATGGGTCTTCCTCTGTATGTAAGAAATCTCTTCCCCCTAGCTGCCTTTGGGACCTCTTGTCTAAAATTATAACTTGTGAATTTCACAATTATGTGTCTAGATGATATTCTAGACTTGTTGATTTTGGGGGGTGACTTTTAGCCTCTAGGACACAAACACTTGTTCCATTCCCCAGATTGGGCACATTTTCATCCAGAATTTGTTCAGCTATATCTTCTAATATTCTGTCTTTCTCCACCCTCTCAGGAATTCCAATAATTCTGACATTGGAACATTTCATGGCATCATTTATTTCCCTAAGTTTGTTCTCATGGTTTCTAAGCAGTTTTTTCCAGCCCTCCTCCTGACCTTTCTTCTCTACCATCTTGTTTTCTAGATCACTAATTCTATCCTCTTTCTCCATTGCCCTAGGTGTTAGACTATTTAGATTAGATTGGATCTCATTGATAGCATTTTTAACATCAGCCATACTGGTTCTCAGTTTTGCCCTTAGAGATGCTTCATTGTCACTAATGTTTTTCTCCAATCTAACCATAGTCTGGATAATTGTTACCCTGAATTCCCTTTCTGACATACTGTATATGTCCATATCCAATAGTTGTGAGGGAGAGGGCACAGTCTCTGGGTTTTTCCTCTATTGGGCATTCCTCCTCCTAGTCATTCTGATGAGAAGTGGTTCAGGGGATGTATAGGTGAATATATCAACCATTATCCAAAGTTTACCTTTATAATCTTCCTTATATATGAGAAGTTTGAGTTTTCACTGGGTTTAAAGTCACAGAAAAGATCTGGAGCTTCAAATCTTGGTGTACAGGCATTTGCACTGGAGACCATTAAATCAAGACCTGGGGAATTGGGCTATTTGGATTCTCCACAGAAAGCTGGTCTGGATGCACCCACTGTGGCAGCTGTCTTCGCTCATGAGCCTGAGGACTGGGCTTTCTGGAACAGAAGGGGAGATGGGGCAGGGGAAGGAAGAAAAGAAGAAGGAGAACAGAGAGAAGTGGAAGGAAAGAGTAGGAAGCAAGGAGGATGAGGATGCTGCCCCGTGGCCACTGAGATCCCATGCAGCCTGAGCGCCCAGCCCAGTCTTACCATTAAAGACTCTTAATGATAGAGAAAATACAGGTTTGATGGAGGAAGGTGCATGGGGGATGGACTAAATAGATGATGGGTATTAAACAGGCATTTTATATGATGAGCACTGGGTGTTGTATGTGAGTGAAGAATCACTGAATTCTACTCCAGAAACCAATATTGCACTGTCTCTACACTGAATAAAATTTCTATGTATAAAAGTCATTGTAAAACTAGATAATCCCCAAGTTCCTTTCTAATACTAATATTATATATCATGGCTTTTTAAAAAAAAAATGAGGCTTCTACATTGTGTCATATATTATACTAAGCACTGCAGAAACAAAGATAAATGTCACAAGAACCCTGACATTAAAACTGGTATTCAAATGGAGAACGCACAATAATTATACTAGAATGTGCTAGTTCAAGAATGGAGGTATTTTTGAAGACTAAAGAAATAAAGGAAAGTCTAATACAGTACAGAAAGTTGGTTGAAAGTGGGAGACTGATGGTAGGAAGGGTTATCCTACAGAAAGGTACTAAGGCAAGAAAATATGACTCCTTTGCAGGACTATCTGTAGTTTTATACTTGGGGAATAGGACACATTAGAAGAGACAAAGAGATGACTCTCATAGAATATAGGGGACAGATTATAAGACATAAGAATGTAGTTCAATCATTCTTTGTTGACATTAAGGAATTACTGAAAAATTAACAGCAGACACGTGCTTCAGGATAAAGAATAGCCAATTTATCTGAAATGAGGAATTATTGAAGGGGGGATAGATATTTGTGTTTGAACTGTGTAACTGATATAGACACTTCTGATTCTAAACTCTGTAAGTTTTTAACTAGACTAAATCCAGATACTAGAGCGTATTGAATGCCAGGCTGAATTTAAGTATTTAGATATAGACAATGGAAAGACTTTAGCTGATTCTAATTCAAGGACAGTAACATAAATAAAATCATATAACATAAAAAATTTTTTTATTTTTCTTAACAAGTACAAAACAGTGGAATTCAAAATGTCCTTATTTTTCAATAATTGAAATGTAATACTTAAAAGTAATACTATATTTTGATGAATTTCCAGGTCACTGAAATGGCCAGTTCACTGTCCTTTGCTGGTGGGGGCACCTTGGTGGAAAATGCTGCGAAGAATCAGGATAGCTAATCTCCAATGTATATTCCACCTCTAAAACAAATTCTTCTGAGATAGGGAATCTGAAGGGATTCCATTTGAGAAAAGCTTAATTTCTGCTAGACCCCATTTAATCATACTATATTATTTTGCATCTGAGTAAAAACCAAGGAAAGTATGTTCCCACTCCAAGGGGGAAGCAAGAAAATTAATCTTTTTCTGAGTTTTGTCCTAGGCCCGCCAACACCTTGATAACATTTAAGGAGAGCCAGATCCCAGACATGTCCCAGTACATTAAGTTTAAGCAAACCTTGGCTGACATGGGCATCAATACCTCCATCTTTGATGATTTATAAAATAACACATATTACTCACTCGCCTTTGATCAGACCCTATCCCAGACTCCTGAAGGAACATGTACCCTGGACCCTTTTCCAATATAAACCCATAAACCTGAGCAATGACAAGACCCATTCTCCTTTTCCTTCTGAGTCTCTCCAGCACTCCGTCCATTATTCTGTACCTCTCACTTACACTATTTGATAAACTCTGCTTTCACTTTCTCCACCTTGTGTTTGGTTTCTATCTTGCATGTAGCCAAAGACCCTCTTGGCTGATCCTGTAGGACCACCTACCCCCCCATTCCCCACCCCAGTCCTCTGACCCATTCTGCCTGCATCAGTACTATGGTTGCAGAGGCCTCTTCCTTGGTTGCTTAACAGTGATAACTTAGTGTTCATCCCACTGGGATAAAATTGACTCTGGATCAAAAGGAAATCTTTTTAGTAATGATAGATTGAGATATTGAATATATCGAACTCTTGATCCTCATTCTTTGTCACTTCTGCAACTCATAAATATTCTGAATTCTGAGTAATGTAAAAGGTGGCTTTGGCTATTTATCTAGAATTGTGGAAAATTACACTAAAGTAATCATACTTTTTGTAACTATATGATCAAAAATAATCTAGATATTTGAAGAAAATATTTAATATATAACAACAGAAAATCTGTTAATTTTGTATTTAATAGCAAATTTAATTCTTTTAAAAAATTACATGCTGCACTGCTAGTGATATGCCTGCTTCTATTTTCATTGATATTTTAGTGACATGATTTTGTTCCATTTATTCTAAAGCATAAATGTTGTAGGAGTTCAAAACACGTTGTCCAAAGATGTGCTAGGTTAGCATGTAGATTATTTTGAACTCAAAACAATTAAGGCCCAGGAACCTCAGGAAGAGACTTTGACCTACCCTCTAACTGCCTATATAATTTATATAGAGGAGCTGTTCCAGAAAGGGAGCTATCACCATATATAACTACAATATAATATGAACTAAGTGTGGTAGACTGGGAGGAACCTAGCAAAGTCTGCTTATTGAAATTCCTTTCTGTGTCTCATTGTTCTGTATAGGCCAGCAGACATCTGTTTACCAAATATTTAATCTTTTTCATCTTCCTATGATTTTTTTTCTTTCCCTTTGTAGTTCCAGACCCCTATCTCTTTCTTCTCAGTGTCGCATATAAACCTCAATTACCTGGCTGGATATGGGGCTTATATTCTTATGGATCTTCCATACATATGTGATTAAATTAGATTTTCTCCTGTTATTTCAACTCATGTCAATTTAATTCGTAACTAGCCAAAATAATCTTGAAAGGTAGAGAAAATTTCTTACTCCCTACTGCTGTCTTAGTAAGCAACAAATGAAATGAAATAAAAATCCACTTCATGCTCAAAATAAAATAAAATAATGTATATGAAAGCCTATATAAATTAGAAATGACTTCTAAGTAAGGCAATGTCAGGTATCAAACTGAAGTTTAAGTTAGAAAAAATAGTCAAATATATATGTGTGTATAAATTATATATATGTGTGTATATATATTATATATTATATATATGATTTCTGAATTGAACAGTACTGTGAGATTTACTAATTACAACTTTTTATACCTCATTAAGTACTAAAAACATATGAGTATTTGTAAATAATATTTAGTTCTATTGTGGTCAGATATACCTGGTATATGTTTTAAATTATTGAGTGGTAAATTTTAAACCCGATTTTAATTAATTGCAATTATACTCTTTTGCTACACATTAAAAATATGGATTATAGAGTTGGGGTAACTCTACCAGAGTAGGAGGACACTAGCCTCATTTTGTCCTGCAAATGCAACTAGATAACTATCAAATCATCTTAAATACCCCAGAAATAGACCTGAAGACTGACAGAACAAACTCAACTAAAGGTAGAGAAGATACCACAACAAAGAAGGTAGGAAGTGCAGAGACATGATTTGGGAGAGAAATGGATCATGGCCACTGAGGTTAGAGGAAGCTGCAGTCACAGAGAAGAGCTAGAGACAGACTAACACAAGAGAGTGCACAAGGGAAACACATCCTTATAGCAGTTGGCTTGGAAAGTAAGAGGGGCTGAATTTCATGAGTTCTGACAACATATAGGGCTTAAAGTCTAGAGTTTTAAAAGTTAGCAGGCTTGGCTGGGATGGAGCCCAGAGGCATTGTGCTGCTTTTGGAGAGAATACAGGCTAACAGCCCACAAATATACAGCATAGAAACAGGAATGTAAATACCACCTGGGGCACACAGTGGGTAAGTTATTTGCTCACTTTAGAACCTGTCCCAGAGATGCATCATTCATGGAGACACATCTGGAAACAAAGGAACTGGCAGGTGCCATTCCCCCCACACACACACACACCCCTCAGCATAAACACAGAGCCACCTACAGGCATCAGGACAGCACCAACACTCAATACCTAACTTGCTTACAGCAAACCCCACCCCCCATGATCTGCTTAACCTACCCTTCCCAGTCACACTTTCCTCAGTCCCAGTGCACCAGACCCTTTCCCCCAGAAGACCAGCCCAAACCTATGCCCACACCTCACCTTCCATATGGAAGTTTTGCACAGCTTTGATTTTGGTGGTGCAACAACTGAGATTAGAAACAGGCTTGATGCAATGAAAATCAGGCTGGAAGAAGCGGAGGAGTGAATTAACTACCTACAAGATAGAGTAATGGAAAGTAAGCTGAACAAAAGAGAGAGAAAAAAAACAATTATGCAAAGTGAGAAGAGACTTAGTTAAATCGGTGACACCATCAAATGTAATGACATTCATATTATAGGAGACCCAGAAGGAGGAGAGAAAAGGGGGCAGAACATTTATTTGATGAGATAATGAAAAATTCCCTGATCTGGGGAAGGAAACAGATATTCATATCCAGAAGGCACAGAGAATCCCCCCAAAAAAATCAACAAAAGCATATCCACAACAAGACATATTGCAATTAAATTGGCAAAATATAGTGATAAAGAAAGAATTTGAAAAGTAACAAGACAAAAGATGACAACATGAAAGGGAAATCCCTAAAGCTAAAAGGGTATTTTTTGACACATACTTTCAAAGCCAAAAAGGAGTGGATATATATTTATATCAGTGATATATATCATATATATATCAGTGCTGAATGGGAAAAATCGGTAGCCAAGAATCCTCTATCCAGCAGAACAAAAGTGACAGTGTGTAGGTATGAGAAACAGTAAAAAATAAATATTTCTATAAAATATCAGCCAAGAAACTCATAAAATATGACAGAATATATCTAAATGGTGGGGAATAGGGGTACAGATTGGGTTCAAGCTTAAACAACCATCAACATAATGTAGACTACTGTATGCAGAAGATGCTATATACAGACCTAATTGTATCCACAAATAAGAAACCACTAAAATATATACAAAATATAAAGAGAAAGAAATCAAATATATCACTACAGAAAACCAACAAACCATAAAAGAGAGAAAGACAAAAAAGGATCAGTGAAAATCTTCAGAAATAATCACAAAACATGTAATAAAATGACAACAAATACATATCCATTACTAATTACTGTAAGCATAAATGGATTAAATACTCCCATTAAAAAACATGGAGTGAAAGACCTATCTATGCACATATCTTAGCACATAACTACTTACAAAAGACTCATTTTAGACCTAAATACACCAGCAGATGGAAAGTGAAGGGATAGAGAAATGTCTGTCATACAAATGGATGTCAAAAGAGTAGCAATACTTATATCAGACAAAATTGACATTAAAGCAAAGATGGTAACTAGAGACAAAGTAGGACACTACATAATAATAAGGGGGATAAGCCAACAAGAAGACATAACAACTGTAAACATTTACATACCCAACATAGGAGTACCTAAGACATGAAATAGTTAATAACAAATATAAAGCAACTAATCAATAAAGGTACAATAATACTAGAGGACTTTAACATCACATTTACATCAATGGACAGATCATCTAAACAGAAAATAATCAAGAAAGAATAGCTTTGAATGACACACTGGATCAGAAGGATTTAACAGATATATTCAGAACACTCCATTCTAAAACAACAGAATACACATTCTTTTCAAGTGCATGTTGAACATCCTTCATAATAGATCACATATTAGACCACAAAGCAAGCTTCAACAAATTCAAGAAGAAGTCACACCATGCATCTTTTCTGACCACAATGCTAGGAAACAAGAAGTCAACAACAAGAAAAAATCTGTAAGAACCACGAATACAAGTTAAATAACATGCTACTAAAAATTGAAAAGATTGAAAGTAAATAGAAGAAATAAAAAAAGTACATGGAAACAAGTGAAAATGAAAACACAATGTTCAAAAATATTTAAAAGTCAACAAAAGTGTTTCTAAGAAGGAAGTTTATATCAACACATTCCTATACCAAGAAGCAAGATCAATCTCAAATGATAACTTACACTTAGACGTGAAGGAACTAGAACAAGAACAGCAACCCAAACCTAAAGCCAGCAGAAGTAAGGAAATAATAAAGACTATAGCAGAAATAAATGATATAGAAACTAAAAACAAAACAAAATAAAAACAAAAGCAAACAAACAAACAAAACAACCAATAAAACAGATCAATGAAACCATGAAACCAGGAGCTGGTTCTTCGGAAGAATAAAAATAAATAAATAAATAAACTTCTAGCCACACATCTCAAGGGAAAAAGTGAAGGGACTAAAATAAATAAAATCAAAAATGAGAGAGGAGAAATAACAACCAACACCACAGAAATACAAACAAATAAAGGAGAATATTATGAAACACTGTATATCAACAAATTGGACAATCTAGAAGAAAAAGATAAATTCCTAGAAACAAACTATTAAAACAAAAACAAGAAGAAATAGAAAATGTGAACAGACCAATAACCAGCAAAGAAATTGAATCAGTAAGCAAGAAATTCCCAATAAACAAAAGTCCAGGACCAGATGGTTTCACAGATGAACTCTATGAAACAATTAAAGAGTTAATACCTAGTCTTTTTAAATTATTCTAAAAATTAGAAGAGGAAGGAAAACTTCCAAATTCATTTTATGAGGCCAGCATTACTAGTACCAGATTGAGATACTACCAAAGAGAGAGAGAGAGAGAAATACAAGCCAGTACAAAATATTAGCAAACCAAATCCAAGAGTATAAAAAAAAATCAGTCACCATGATCAAGTGGGATGTATTCCTGGGTTATGAATGTGGTTCAATATTTGTAAATCAATCAACTTAATACATCTCATCAATAAAATAAAGGATAAGAACTATATTATCATGTCAATAGATGCAGAAAAGTCATTTGAAAAAATATAACATCCTTTGATCACAAAAACCCTCAACAAAATAGGATTAGAGGGAACATACCTCAACATGATAAAGGACGTTTATGAAAAACCCACAGTTAACATCATCCTTAATATGGAAAAACTGAGACCTTTCTCCCTAAGGTCAGGAACAAGACAGGGATATCCACTGTCACCTAGGTTATTTAACAAAGTGCTGGAAGTCCGAGTCACAGCAATCAGACAACAAAAACAACAAAGAGCATACAAATTAATAAGGAAGGAGTAAAACTTTCACTACTAGCAAATGATATGGTATTTTATATGCAAAACACAAAATAATAAAAAACTGCTAGAATTAATAAACAAATTCAGTAAAGTGCTAAGGTATAAAATGAACAGAAATTTGTTGCATTTATATATAAATAGAAATTAAGAAAATCCTTTTTACAATTACTCTAAAAATATTAAAATACCTAGGAATAAACTTATTAAAGAGGTGAAGAACTGTAATTGGAAATCTATAAAACACTAATGAAAGAGGGTTTCGGAGGGGAGCAGGTGGGGGGTTGGGCGAGCCTGGTGGTGGGTATTGAGGAGGGCACATATTGCATGGAGTACTGGGTACGGTCCATGAACAATGAATCCTGTAACACTGTAAAAATAAAAGTATTGGGGGGATGGGGAAACAACACTAATGAAAGAAATAGAAGGTGACACAAAGAAATGGAAAAGCATTCCATGCTCACGGATTGGAAGAACAAATAGTGTTAAAATGACTATAATAGCCAAGGCAATCTACACACTTAATGCAATCCCTATCAAGTTACCAATAGCATTTTCTCAGAACTAGAACAAATAATTCTAAAATTTGTATGGGACCACAAAGGACCCCCAAGCAATACTGGAAAAGAAAAGCAAAGCTGGAGACACCATAATTCCAGGCTTCAAGTTATATTACAAAGTTATATTTAAAAGCCATAATGGTCAAGATAGTATGGTACTGGCATATAGATCAATAGAACAGAATAGAAAACTGAGAAATAAACCCACAACTATATAGTCAATTAATTTTTGACAAGGCAGGAAAGAATATCCAATGAGAAAAATACAGGCTCTTCAACAAATGATGTTGGGAAAACTGGGCAGCAACATGTCAATAAATGAAACTGGACCACCTTCTTTCACCATATACATGCAAAAATTGAAAATGAAATAAAGACCATAAAAATCTTTGAAGAGCAAATAGGAACCAAATTCTTTGACATGGGCTCTAGCATCTTCTTTCTATCTATGTCTCCTGAGGCAAGGGAAACAAAAGCGAAAAATGAACTATTGGAAACACACCAAAATTAAAATTTCTGCACTGTGAAGGAAACAGTCAACACAACTGAAAGGGACCCTACTGAAGGGGAGATATTTGCAAAGGACATATTCAATAAAGGGTTAGTATCCAAAATATACAAAGTACTTATACAACTCAGCACTCTAAAACCAAATAATCCATGGAAATATGGGCAAAAGATACGAATAGACATTTCTCCAAAGAAGATATACAGATGGCCAAAAGATACATGAAAAGATGCTCATGCTCAACATCAATTATCATTAGGGAAATGCAAATCAATACTACAATGGAATATCACCTCACTGTTGATACTACAATGGAATATCAGTCAGAAAGGCTAAAATCAACAATACAAGAAACAACAGGTTTTGGCAAGGAAGTAGAGAAAGGGCAACCCTCTTGCACTGTTGATGAACATGCAAACTGGAATGGCCACAGTGGAAAACAGTATGGCATTTCCTCAAAAAGTTAAAAATAGAACTACCCTATAATCCAACAATTGCGCAATTATTTACCCAAAGAATAAAAAAATGCTAATTCAAAGGTATATATACACACCTCAATGTTATAGCAGCATTATCTACAATAGCCAAATTATGGAAACAGCCCAAGTGACAGTCAACTGATGAATGGATAAGGAAGATGTGATACACACATACATGCACACACACACACACACACACACAGAGTAGAATTTAAGTCTTAAAGTCAGTGAAAAAATGCAGTTTTACAAGTCTCCTTATCTGATAAGAGTAAATATATCTTCTGTGGCAAAATGTTATTCATCTTCAGAACAAATAAATTGGTTCTGATAAAAGTAGAACAATGTTCTCAATACTCATATTCTCCCCTCATGGCCATACAACTGAACAAATTCATATGGTTATCATTATGAATTTTCTCTCTACTCTCTCTCGGAGTATATCAAAAGATTAATGGCCTTTTTATTCCAAGCTACAACAATGAAGCATGTTTTTAGACAACAGAATGTCCAACTATGCTCTCATAAACTCTATACTATGCACTAAACTTTCTGTCCACATCTAGGAGTAATGAAACATGGGTGTAGGTAGTAGGAAGAGATAGGTGACAGTATACTCTATCTGGGTTTTGAGGGGTATGAGTTAGGATACATAAATTATAGTATATATATATATATATATATATATATATAGCCCAGAAACTGGGCTATCAATAAAGACACACCATCTAAATTGATTCTAAAAATGTCATTTATACACAGTTTCTTTACTTTAAAAAGTTGTTAGCATTATTAATTAACACTAAGGAATTTTCCTCATTAAAAGCAGTTGTGGAACTTGATTTTCAGGAGAGACTTGACTAAATTAGGCCTTTAAGATGAGTTTATGAAAATCTATTCATTTTAACTAAATGTATCCAACCCTTTGAACTAAAATAAAATCATATTATGGGGTTAAATGTCAAGATATCTCCAATGGTAATTGTTCACATAAGACAATTGCAAAATGAGAGAGAAAAAATAAAATAAAAGCAAAAAAAAAAAAATCAAAACAAAATCAGCGCTGAATTCTCAGTGAACTTCTTTGGCTAAATAAATACAATGTAGCTTAAATAGATTTTTCTAGTCCACTATTTAGAGAAAATAAATCAAGGTCAATGTATTTTGCTGTACTTTTGGTTAAACATGGCCAATCATTTTTCTTCTATGCTTCAAGATCTGTGTTCATAGAAATTAATTTGGAGAGAATATAACTATATTTTCTCCAAGAGTAACTTATGCACCTAAGAAAAAAGCTAATGCCTTTAACGGAACACTTTTTAAAGACATTTTGCTATCCTAATTAACCAATTTATGAAAAAAATGTGAAATTTATGGAATCATGCCATAAAAAGAGTTTATACCAGCTTGAAATTCAAGGTTTTATTTCAATTACTTACAGAGGCCATACTGAAGAAAGTATTCCCCCAAACCCACAGGTTTTATCCAAGAGGGAAATAAAATTATCAGAAGCCTGTTGTTTTTTAATTTTCCTTATTTATTTTCCTCTTCTATTCAATTTTCTGTTATCTATGCTCCTTACAAGTTTTTCTTTTCTTTTTTTTTTACCTTAGCATCTTTTTATTCTTATTTATCTTTTACATATTTGGAAAATAAAATTGGCTTTTGATGACTTCCTTCAGATGATTTAAGTATAGCATATCCTTCTGTTCTTCTAGCCTAGGTACTATGGTAAAACATTTTCCATATAATAACTTGATCCTGATTCATGAATTTATATGACAGCTACTAGTTTATTTAGAAAGTTACAAAAATGAGTTAGGGGGACCTGGGTGGCTCAGTCAGTTAAGCTCAAGTCATGTTTCCAGGGTCCTGGGATCAAGCCCAGTGGGGCTCCTTCCTCAGTGGGGAACCTGCTTCTCCCTCTCCTTGTGCCCCTCCACCCTAACCCACCCCTGCTCATGCTTTTTCTCACTCTCTCTCTCTAAAATAAAGAAATAAATACTTTAAAAATCATCTTAATAGTATGATTTTATGTAATGTTTTATGTAATAATTATCTTCAAGCTGGAATTTAAAATCTTACATATATCTACAGGAAGTTGTGACAATGTTTAAAAATAAAATTTCAAAAGTTATTAAGGATCAACTTTTTAAAGGCCACATAATTAGTATTGTTAGTATTAATCCAATCCTTGGATTGCTGTGTCCTAACATGCAGAAGATTTTAAGCTGAACAGTGATTTTAGATTTTTTAAATAAACATAACTCTTTTGAATATTTGCAAAAATCAGATACTCTTACTAGTTATTCATATTCTAAATAGAAAAAAAAAAGAAAGTGTGGTTTTATAATTCAGATTTACAGAATGTCTTTTTTTAAAAAAATGAAATTATGTGTTGAAGAATTTTGATCTCTTATGATGAATAATCCTCTTGAGGGTTTTTTGAACAGAATTAGTAACAGAATTTTTTGAATGACTTCATTTTTTTCCCCTGTACTGTCAAGTATTTAGAAATTTGGCTTTTTGCAGAATAAAATGATATTCTTTTTATTTCATTACTTATTTATTTATGTGCAAAAAAATGTTTTTATTAAAGCACAAGGACAGGACCTGTGGGAAGAAAGAGCTGCACTGTGATTGTGAGGAGTGACTGGTTACCTGGTTATATACTTTTAAGTTGTGTGTGGGGGGGAGAGGTAGAGACAAAGAAGTTTCCAAAGGATTTTCATGTGTTAAGAAAGACTACAGGACCTTGGAGTTCTCATTATTTTCAAGCTATGGTTGTTTTTTGCCTTTAGCAAAGCATTAACAGTAAGACAGTGGGAGTTGGAGGAATGTCATACTCTGCCTGTCTCAAGTATTTGTCAATGGGCTATAAGTTGTAAGGAAATTTAATTTTATCTTCATTTCCTTTTGCCTTTATTCTCCAGGTCATTCCCCCCCCCTCCCGAACAATTTTGACCCTTAAATCTTTATGGTTTTTGAGGGTGGAAGTTCTTCATAAAGTCAACCTTAGTTCCTTAAAGCTGTCCGGTATTATTGGATTCTATGCATGTCTCTCAAATATGACATTCCAGTCAAAAGACTTGGTAAAATAACCAATGTTTCCAATGGTGTTCTACTACAAGGAAACCAGATTTTTGTTGAACTTATGCAAACAACTGAAATTGGCATGGAAGAAAGAACACTGAGGTTTTTTTTTTTTTTTTAATTTCAAAGGATTCAAGTAGAGAGAAAAGTTAAATGCTTCAAATTGTTCACAAAGGAATATTTTATCATATTTCTGTATATCATGGATCTATTAAGAGAAATTTTCCTTAATCTAGGAAAGCAAACATTAGAGAAACATCAGTGTTTCAACCATGACTCCCAAAAACTATAATCATTTTTCACAGTTCATTTAGTTCCATATTATAATTTCTTGTTCAATTTGAATGCAGCTTTTTTTAGTTAGTTCTGGAAATTCTTACCAATTTTAGTTTTATGATTTTAAAGATATCAAAACTCTGTATTTGTCAAAAGCCCTTTTTATGAATCTCCTTGATGATGAAATATGTTTTACAATAGAATAAGAACAAAAACTATAAATGACAAAACACTCAAAAATGGACATGGTTAAAGATTTGATATGAGAGTTCATTATAATATAACTAGCAAGGAAATTCAGTTGTTTCTGTTTTCTATGTAACACTTCAATAATCAGAATATCAAGTTATGGTCTTATACCAAAACATAGCATACCAAATAAATAAGCCTAATTAGTCAAAGAAACTTCATTTAAAATTCAAATCTTGGGAAAGTTTAAAAACCTCAGAAATCACATGCTTAAATCATATTACATATCATCACAAAACTTAAAACTTACTTATTTAACCAAGGTAGCAATAAGAGATTCAAAGGCAAATAAGTAAGGTTATACAGTCATTAGCAAAACTTAGTTCCTTTAATATTGAGAAGTTTTACCTATCTTAAGCAATCAAAGACCTGATAAAGACAAAACATAAGTTTTGGTTTTCCAGGTAGACAGAAGAGAAAAACAAAAGAAAACAAAAAACTTTGTTTACATTTTCTTATCAAAAGCAGAGCAACAATCCAAGAAAACTTTGTCTTATTTTAAGAGAGAAAAAGCAGAATTTCCATCTTATACTAGTATATTTTCAGAATCCATTCATTTCAATCTTAGTCTTGACCAGATATAAAATTCCATTCCAAAGATCTCTATTCATAAACCTACAACTTTTTCATTCAGTTACTTCCCTTATTTCCATCAGTCTTGATTACATCTAGCAGATAAATTCTCTTAGTCCCCAGTGAAAACTAAGTAGTAGCCAATTGTGAACAGAATTCTTTAGATATGAACTTTATAAATACATTTCACTATTTAAGGAAAAAATATGTTTTCCTGTAGTACGGTCTTTCAATGGAGCACTGAACATGTTTACCAATGGACCCAAGTACCCCATCTTCTCTGCAATATGAAGCCAAAAGCACAAACCTACATTCAGAAATCAATGCTTCAGTATCTTATTTGGAAAATACTTAGATATCCAATGAATGCAACCCAATTTATTATCCAAGCAAATCTTTAAAGATTCAGGTTACCAAAGACTTTGAAAACTATCTTAACAATTTCCCATGAAAACCCTGAGAGACAAAATTAACGACCATTTTAAGACATTTTGCTAACAAATTGTAACAGCGATAACATGAGCTTATTTGACCTTTAGTAAACCCCGGTAGAATAAAAGTTTCATATTTAATGCTGATAACTCTAAAGACATGCCTATTTTAATAAAATCAACAAACTTAATTTAAATACCAAATATGCTTCACCTGGGTCCACTGAAAAGTAATTTCATTCTCCATTGTTAATTTTTACCTGGAGCAGCGGTGGGGAAATCTGAAGTGACTGGTGTAAGTCCAAGGGGGTGCTCTTCACCCCATGACAGCAAGGGTAGGAGCCAATGGAGGAGCACTCAGGATGGTATAGGAGCCAGTTATGCAGGCCATACCCAAGGTTGTGCAAAAACGGGGGCGGGGGGCGGAAGAGGAAGAGGTGAGGTGCCACCAACAAGTCTGGAGGTAGATAAAAGCCCAGAGGGCAGAGAAGAGGACTCTTCATCCTAAAGGTGTCATGTCAGACATAGGCAGTCCCTATTGAGACAGAGAAGACAGGGAACATCCCAGAAACAAAAGGAGTTTTAGCAGCTGCTTGGGAATATTCCCTAAAGTACCTGTCCCATGGAAGACTAACCAGAGACAATTGACTTCAATTATCATAGCTAATAACCCTGAGAAATTCTGGCTATGAGGGAGAAGTCCCCACATACAGCAAAAATAACCTGGATTTATTAGGAGGAGGAACAGTGAGAGAGAGTCAGCATCCCTTTTGTTAAGGATAGCCTGTGTTTCCTCTAGCAACCTGGGTTTATTAGAAGGAGGCTTATTTAGACAATTATACCCAATATATCAGGTAGTTTAGTTTACTACCAGGTAGCTTACTATCAGGTAGTTTGCTAGCCTGATTAGCAGCCAAACACATTCTGTGAGAAGCCCTTAGATTGGGGTCCTGATTTAGGGCCATGCAGGGCTGGACATGGGCCACCTCTGTCCATTTGCCCAGTTTTCTGTAGAAGTGATCAAACTGATAGATCACATTGAAGTTTAATGTCACATTAATGGCACATTTTTCCTCATCTCCTAAGGATTACTGAGACCATACATTGTTAGAGAGGAAGATCAGTTCTCTTTTTAAATATTCCAATTTGAATCATTTTCAGTGGAGTAAAAGACATCCCAAGGGAGAGTCCTTGGGAACCACAAAAGCCTAGAGAAGGTCCATTTTCAAGAAAATCTATCCCTCCATCCAAGCTTCCAAGTGGCATCCCACACAGAATATGCCAGAGATTCCTGCTGTCAAAGCAACAGGAGGTGTCCCTCATAAAAAATCTCTATGATTACCACTGTGCCCTATAGGAGGCATGCTGGTTTCTCCCAGCTTCCTCATTTAATTCTAGACTACAAATGGGTGTTGGTGAATGGACCAAAAAATCATATTGTGCTGTGCTGTGCCATGAAGAACCTACTTTTTAAACCATGAAAAACACCAGAAAAATTTTACAGGGGGAAGTACCCAATTTTGTAATTTAAGTAATTAGTAGGAGACATTGACAAAGCAGTTAAGATAGAAATGCATCATTGTGTAAGTGATATTCTAACACAGCTAGTCCTTATAGCCGAATTCCCTAGAAAATGATCCCTGGTTGGGTTTTAATTCAACTGAGTTCTTGTTTCAGCCAGCTCCAAGTAGAGGTCTTGTGGCCAGAAGTGGTTAGACCAATGATTTGAAGGGGACCACATTAGACCAATGAGGAGGAAACTTTAAATAGGAGTCCTAAGGCTGGCACCCATCCTAGTGGCTTAGATGACTGTCCCATGCCTAGGAAAGACAACTTTGTATAAGAATAGAAATAAAGAGAGGACATCAAGTTTCTGGGTCTTATTACCATTCTGGCCAGGGTAATAGCTTCCAGCCAAAAGACAGACTTTGTATTCCTTTTCATAGAATAGCAACTGGCTACAAGATTGTAGCCTGAGCAATTGAAATTAAAGTGTTCCATTATGACCATATTCCTTGAAAAGACCCAGAAATGAAAGTAAAGGAAGAAAAGAGGAAGTACTCACCAAGTTTGCAATGAGGCTCCGAGTCCAGATGAGAAGACTCAGGCCCCACTTTGTGCACCAAAATGATGTGATTTGCTGTGAGGTCCAGAAGCAAATGGACAAGAAAAAATTCTTCAAGATGTTTTAGTGCAAAAAAAGGTAGTTTTATTAAAACATAGTGACAGGACCCATGGGCAGAAAGAGCTGCCTTTGTTCCATTTTCTTTTAAAGATCATGTACTCTTTTTATTAGAACCTTACTAAACCTTGTAGATTTCTGCTTCGTGAGGTTTTAGGTTTTTCATGGTGTATAGTAGTCACTAGAAAATAAATGATAAATATTTTTAACGGTACAAAGATTCTACATGTTGATGTTATTTTTTTTCTATTTTCACAGGAAACAATGTTTTATTATTTTATCTAAAAGGAGAATGTTATGTATTTCATGTATAGGTTGTCTTCAAATCATTTCTTATAGATAATTTTTTATAAAATATGGAGCCACAAAATTTTGGCTCTGATGAATTCTTAAAATATATGAAAACAATGTTTTTTGCTATAATTTTGTAACTTATTGGACACTTTAAAAGGTGCTAGTAGTTCTTTTAGTCAAACAATGAAATACAGAGTATGGGTAGTACAGAACATTTTAAAGACAAAGAACTTTGGGAATCCTCTGAATTAAGACTTACAGCAGAATCACAAGCAGTACACAGAGCTTATGTATTTCCTCATGAATAATTACTTAAAAGGACTTCCTAATATTAATGCAAAAATAATGTTTAATGAGTTCATTTATCTTTTTTAAGTTTTTATTTAAATTCCAGTTAGTTAACATACAGAGTAATATTAGCTTCAGGTATACAATATAGTAAATCAACAATTCTATACAACACCTGTTGTTCACCACAAGTGAAATCCTTAATCCCCATCACATATATCACCCATCCACCCACCCGCCTCTCTTCTGGTAACCATTAGTTTGTTTTCTACAGTTGAGAGTCTGTATATTGGACTGCTTATCTTTCTTTTTTATTCACTTTGCTCATTTGTTTTCTTTATTAAATTCCACATATGGGTGAAAATATGGGTGTTTGACTTCCTCAGACTGATTTATTTTACTTTGCATAATGCACTTTAGCTCCATCCATGTATTTGCAAATAGAAAAATTTCATTATTTTTTATGGCTCTGTACTATTCTATTGTAGGTATATACCACTGCTTCTTAGTACATTCATAAAACAATGGACATTTGGACTGTTTAGATAATTTAGATCTTGGAGATAATGCTGCTATAAACAGGATATGTGTATCCCTTTGAATTAGCATTTTTGTATTCTTTGGGTAAATACCTAATAGTGTAATTGTTGGCTCATATGATACTTCTGTAATTAACTTTTTAAAGAAGCATGCAAACTGTTTTCCACACCAGATGCACCAGCTTGTATATTCAACAACAGTGCAAAAGTGTTCCCCCTTCTCCATATCCTTGCCACCAACCACTATTTCCTGTGTTATTGATTTTAGCCATTCTGACAGGTGCGAGATATCTTTCTGTAGTTTTAATTTGTATTTCCCTGATGAATGAGTGATGTTGCGCATATTTGCATGTATCTATTGGTCATTGGGATGTCTCCTTTGGAAAATTGTCTATTCATATCTTCTACCCACTTTTTTCCACTGGATTCTTTGTTTTTTGAGTTATGATGTTTAATAAGGTTTTTATAGATTTTAGATACTAACTCTTTATCAGATATGTCATTTGAAAATATCTTGTCCAATTACATAGGTTGCCTTTTAGTTTTCACTTTTTTTCCATTGCCATACAGAAAACTTTTTTTGTATCTTTATTTGATTGCATTTTTAAAAATATTTATTTATTTTAGAGAGTAAGAGTGGGGGGAGGGGCAGAGGGAAAGAATATCAAATAGACTCACAAATGACTGTGGAGCCTGACTTTGAGCTCAATCTTATAACACTAAGACCATGGCCTGAGCCAAAATCAAGGGTCAGACACTTAACCAACTGAGCCACCAAGGCACCCCAGAAGTTTTTCTTTGAATGAAATCCTAATACTTTATTTTTGCTTTTATTTCCCATGCCTTTGAAGATATATCTAAAAGAAATTGTTGGTTGGAGGGAAGATGGTAGAGAAGTAGGGGACCCTATTTCAACCAGTCCCCTGAATTCAGCAGGATATATACACCAAACCATTCTGAACATCCACAAAATCAGCCTGAGATGTAAGAATATATATCTGGATCTCTACAAGCAGAAAATCTCCAGCAGTCTCGAGGTCTGAAGGGTGGAGCCATGATTCTTCAGGCAGATAATGGAAGATAAACAGAAGGAGGTGAAGCCGCCATAAGCTGGCTCTTGGAACGTGATTTAACACCAGAGTGCAAAAGCATCCCACTCTGTGGATAGGGCACAGACTCCTAAACAGGTGGCAGCAGAGAAAGGACTTTAGTCCAGCCCCCAGACAGGATCCAGAAGCAATGGGTGCACATGTGTGAACTAGGGGTGTCTCACAGTTTTAAAAGCACAAAAGGTCTCCAGCAGAGTTGTGGGATGCACAACCAGGAAAGCTGTGGTGTCTAGCAGCATAGACAAATGGAGATATTTGGAGACAAATGGAGACAACTGAACACTGTGTGTCCTGGAAAGCTCAGTGAAGAGCAGACTGCAATTTCTCTGTTCTGGGACAGAGGTTTCAATGCAGTCACTTTTGCTCTGCTTCTTGGGACAGACGCAGAAAGCCACCAGGGAAAACTGCCAGAGGACAAAAGCTCAAAATTCCAGTTTCCACTGAGTACATGTGGCCCTTGACAAGGAGCAGGGCAACTCTGCTTGAACAGAATAACAGTTTGACAGGCCTCTCCCACAGAAGACAGGCTGAAAGAAAGACAGTACAACAACCTTAGGGTCCCTATAAAACAGGTACATCTTCCTTGGGTCACGGTTAATACTTTGGACTCTATACAATCCCTCAACTACCCCCCAACAGAACAAGTAAGAGGAAGAACCTCCAACAAAGAAAAGAATCAGAGAATATAGCCTCTGTAACAGACCTAAAGAATAAGGATATAAACAAGATCTCAGAGATAGACTTCAGAGTAACAATTACGAAGTTAATATCTAGACTTGAGAAAAATAATATTGACAATATAGAATCTCTAAGGGCAGAAAGGAGATCTAATGAGGTCAAACTTAAAAATGCTATGAATGAAATACAGTCTAAACTGGATACTCTGGCTGCCAGGGTAAACTAGGCAGAACAAATTAATGAGATAGAAGGTAAGATGATAGAAAAGAAGAGAACAAAGGAGGCTTGGGAAAAACAGCTTAAAGCCTAAAAGATCAGACTGAGAGAGATTAATGATGCCATGAAATGTTCCAAAGTCAGAAATATTAGGATATCTGGGGGCGGGGGGTGGAAAGAGAGAGAGAGGACTCCAAGGTATAGTTGAGTAAATTGTAGTTGAGAAATTCCCTAATCTGGGGAAGGAAACAAGCATTCATGTCCAAGAGGCAGAAAGGATCACTCCCAAGGTCAAAGAAAACAGATCAACACCTTGGCATATGACATTAAAATTACCAGATCTTAGATCCAAGGAAATGACCCCAAAAGCAGCTCAGAGGAAGAGATTTCTCATGTACAGAGGAAGGACCATGAGAATAACTTCATAGCTGTCCACAGAGACCTGGAGAGCCAGAAAGGACTGGAAAGACATATTCAGGGTACTAAATGAGAAGAACATGCACCCAGTGATACTTTATTCCACAAGGGTGTCATTCAGAACAGAGAGACAAGGAGCTTCCAGGACCAGCAGAAACTGAAAAAATATGTGACCACCAAGCTGGCCCCGCAAGAAATATTAAGAGGGGGGAGGTTCTAATAAAGAAGAAAGAACTTAAGAGTAGTATAGACCGGAAATATACAGAGACAATCTATAGAAACAGGTGTTTCACAGGCAATATAATGGAACTAAAATCATATCTTTCAATAATCACTCTCAATGTGAATGGCCTAAATGCTCCCATGAAATGGCATAGTGTTGCAGATTGGATAAAAAGACATGACTCATCCATATGCTATCTACAACAGACTCAATTTGAACCTAAAGACACATCCAGGTTGAAAATGAGGAGATGGAGAAAAATTTTTCATTCCAGTGGACCTCAAAAGAAAGCTGGGGTAGCAATTCTCATATGAGAAAATTAGATTATAAGCTAAAGAGTATAGTAATAGGTACATAGGGACACCATATCACTCTTAAAGGGTCTCTCCAACAAGAAGACCTACCAGTGGTAAATATCTATGCCCCCAACATGGGCAACCAACTACATAAGCCAACTGTTAAACAAAATGAAGAATCATATTGATAAATATATGTTAATAATAGGAGACTTTAACACTCCATTATCAGCAGTAGACAGACAATCTAAGCAGAAGATCAACAAAGAAACAAGAGCTTTGAGTGACACACTGGACCAGATGGACCTCATAGATATATACAGAACATTCCACTCTAAAACAACAGAATACTCATTCTTTTTGAACGCACATGGAACTTCCTCCAGAATAGACCACATACTAGGTCACAAATCAGGGTTCAACTGATACCGAAAGATTGAGATTATTCCTTGCATACTTTCAGACCACAATGCTTTGAAAGTGGAACTCAATCACAAGAAAAAAATTGGAAGGAATTCAAAAACTTGGCAGTTAAATACCACCCTGCTAAAGAATGCTTGGGTCAACCAGGAAATTAACTTAAACAATTTATGGAAACCAATGGGAATGAAAGCACATTGGTCCAAAAGTTATGGGATACAGCACAGGCAGTCTAAAAGGGAAAAAACATAGCCATCCAAGCCTCACTCAAAAAAATAGAAAAGTCTTGAATACACAAATTAACTTTACACCTTAAAGAACTAGAGAAAGAACACCAAATAAAGCCTCAGACATGCATTAGAAAAGAAATAATTAAGATTAGAGCAGAAATCAATGAATTAGAAACCAAAAATACAGTATAGCAGATCAATGAAACTAGAAGCTGGTTCTCTGAAAGGATTAATAAGGTGGATAAACCACTGGCAAGACTTATCCAAAAGAAAAAAAGAAAGGACCCAAATTAATAAAATTATGAATGAAAGGGGAGAGATCATGACTAACATCAAGGAAATAGAAACAATTATTAGAAATTATTATCAACAACTATATGCCAATAAATTAAGCAATCTGGAAGAAATGGATGCCTTCCTAGAAATGTCTAAACTATCAAGACTGAAACAGGAAGACAATAGACAATCTAAATAGACAAATAACCAGTAATGAAATTGAAGCCATGATCAAAAACCCCCAAGAAACAAGGTTCTAGAACCTGATAGGTTCTCAGGGGAATTCTACCAAATATTTAAGGAAAATAATACCTATTCTCCTGAAGCTGTTTCTAAAAAGAGAAACAGAAAGAAAACCTTCAAACTCGGGGTGCCTGAGTGGCTCAGTGGGTTAAGGCCTCTGCCTTCGGCTCAGGTCATGATCTCGGGGTCCTGGTCCTGGGATCGAGCCCCGCTTTGGGCTCTCTGCTCAGCAGGGAGCCTGCTTCCCCGCCCCCCGCCTCTCTGCCTACTTGTGATCTCTCTCTCTGTCAAATAAATAAATAAAAATCTTTATTAAAAAAAAGAAAACCTTCAAACTCATTCTTTTTTTTTAATTTTTTTTATTAACATATACTGTATTATTTACCCCAGGGTACATGTCTGTGAATCATCAGGCTTACACATTTCACAGCATTTGCCATAGCACATACCTTCCCCAATGTCCATATCCCTACCCCCCCACCTCCCAGCAACCCTTAGTTTGTTTCATGAGTTTAGGAGTCTTTTATGGCTTCAAACTCATTCTATGAGGCCAGTATTACCTTGATCCCAAAACCGGACAGACTCCATCAAAAAGGAAAATTACAGACCAATATCCCTAATGAATATAGATGCCAAAATTGTCAACAAGATCATAGCCAATAAGATCCAACAGTAAATTAAATATCATGACTAGGCGGGATTTATTCCTGGGATGCATGGGTGGTTCAACACTCGCAAATAAATCAACGTGATAGAACACATTAATAAAAGAAAGGACAAGAACCATATGATCCTCTCATTTGATGTAGAAAAAGCATTTGACAAAATACAGCATCCTTTCCTGATTAAAATTCTTCAGAGTGTAGGGATAGTAGGAACACTCCTCAATTTCATAAAAACTGTCTATCAAAAGCCCACAGCAAATATTCTCATCAAAGGGGAAAATTTAGAGCTTTTCCCTTAAGGTCAGGAACATAACATGGAGGCCCATTCTCATCACAACTCTTCAACATAGTACTAGAAGTGCTAGCATCAGCAATCAGAAAACAAAAAGAAATAAACGGCATTTAAATTGGCAAAAAAATAAAAATCAAACTCTATCTCTTCACAGATGACATAATACTTTTTGTGGTAAAACCGAAAGTCTCCAACCCCAAATATCTAGAACTCATACAGTAGTTTAGCAATGTGGCAGAATACAAAATCATTGCACAGAAATCAGTTGCTTTTCTACACACTAACAATATAATTGTAAAAATGGAAATAAAGAAATGGATTCCATTTACAATAGCACCAAAAACCATAAGATACATAGGAATAAACCTAACCAAAGAGTTAAAGGATCTGTACTCTAGAAACTACAGAACACTTATGCAGAAATTGGAGAGGACACAAAAAGATGGAAAAATTTCCCTTGCTCATGGCTTGGAAAAGTAAACATTGTTAAAATGTCTAAGCTTCCAAGAACAATCTACACTTTTAATGGCATCCCTATTAAGGTAACATTGACATTTTTCAAAGAGCTAGAACCAACTATCCTAAAATTTGTATGGAATCAGAAAGGACCCTGAATCGCCAAGGGAAAATTAAAAAAGAAAAACTAAGCTGGAGCATCACATTGCCTGACTTTATGCTATATTACAAAGCTGTGATCACCAAGACTCATGATATTGACACAAAAACAGACAGGTAGATAAGTGGAACAGCAAAGAGAGCCCAGAAATGGGCCCTCAAATCTATGGTCAACTAATCTTTGACAAATCAGGAAAAAATATCCAATGGGAAAAAGACAGCTTCTTCAATAAATGGTGCTGTGAAATTTGGACAATTATATACAGAAGAATGAAACTCGACCATTCTCTTACACCATACACAAAGATAAACTCAAAATGGGTGAAATACTTCAATGTGACACAAGAATCCATCAAAATCCTTGAGGATAACATAAGCAGTTATTTCAAAGAGGTTACATAAGCAGTAACCTCTTTGAAATCAGTCACACCAACTTCTTTCAAGACACATCTCCAAAGACAAGGGAAACAAAAGCGAAAATGAACTTTTGAGGACTTCATCAAGATAAAAAGCTTCTGCAGAGCAAAGGAAACAGTCAACAAAACTAAGAGACAACCCATGAAACGGGAGAAGATATTTTCAAATGGCATTACAGATAAAGGGCTGATATCCAAGATCTGTAAGGAACTTCTCAAGTTCAACACCCAAAATCATCATCATCATCATCATCATACCGTCAAAAAAATGGATTGAAGATATGAACAGACACTTCTCCAAAGAAGACATATGAATGGCTAACAGACACATGGAAACATGTTCAACATCATTAGCCATCAGAGAAATTTAAATTAAAACCACATTGAGATACCACCTTACACCAGTTAGAATGGCAAAAGTTGACAATGCAGGAAACAACAAATATCGGAGATGTGGAGAAAGGGGAACCCTCTTACACTATTGATTGGAATGCAAATTGGTACAGCCACTTTGGAAAACAGTATGGAGGGTCCTCAAAAAGTTAAAAATAGAGCTAACCTATGATGCTGCAATACTGGGTATTTACCCCAAAGAGGCAGATGTAGTAAAAAGAGGGGCCACATGCACCCCAATGTTCATAGCAGCAATGTCCACAATACCCAAACTATGGAAGGAGCCAAGATGCCCTTCAACAGAGAAATGGAAAAAGATGTGTTTCATAGATACAATGGAATATTAGATAGCCATCAGAAAGGATGAATACTCATCATTGGTATCGGCATGGATGGAACTGGAGGGGATTGTGCTAAGTGAAATAAGTCAATAGAGAAAGGCAATTATATAGTTTCACCCATATGTGGAACATAAGGAATAGCAGAGAGGACATTAGGGGAAGGAAGGGAAAACTGAGAGAAGGGAATTCAGAGGGGGAGAAGAACCATGAGAGATTATGTACTCTGGGAAACAATCTGAGGGTTCAGGGGGGATTGGGGTTGATGGATGGGTAAGCCACATGATGAGTATTGTGGTGTGTGTGTTGTCATGGGCAGTGGGAGTTGTATGCAGCTATTGAATCAATGAACACTATATCAAGAACTAATGACGTGTTGTTTGGTGATTAACATAACAAAATAAGGGGGTGGGGGAATAGGTGAGCCTGGTGGTGGGTAATGGGGTGGCACGTATTGCATGGAGCACTGGGTGTGGTGCACAAAAAATGAATCTTGGAACACTGAAAAAATAAAATTAAATTTAAAAAATAACATAACAAAGAGGAGGAGCAAGATGATGAAGAAGTAGGAGGTTGAGATAGAGTCAGATCCCAGAAGTTCATATAGATAGTTATCAAATCATATTAAAAATGAGCATACTCACGAGGAGAGAGAGGAGAGGAAGAAGAGCAATTCTAGAAGCAGAAAATCGACCACTTTCCAAAAGGTAGGACGTTTGGAAAAGTGAATCCAAAGGAACGGGAAAAGAGACCATGGGGGGAGGGACCAGCTCCTGAAGCTGCAGATCCGCGGAGGACAAAATCGTAATTTTTAGAGTATGCTCTGCTGAGGGACATTGCTCCAGAGGCTAAGCGGGAGGTTTAGCCCTCATGGGAACAGTGTGGTTTCAGGACTCGCGAGGTCACAAAGAGACCGGGAGTGTCTGAGTGCGGCAGAGCTCCCAGATATCGGTGCAGAGAAGCTGGCGGCAGAGAAAGAGCCGCTCAGTACATTTTCAACTGGGCTTACCCTAGAACGTGGCCGCAGCCCTTCGAGTGGTGACCACATAAGGCATTCCAGAGAGACCACCTCCTTACTCCTCCAAGAGGAGTGGAGCGGGAGTGCACAGCAGGAATCTGCTGGGTTTGAAGACTCCAGATGGGGCCGCGCACCAGAGATAGAAATGCTCCGCCTCCGTTGGCTGAGCTCGGAGCTTGGCAAGGGACCCGGGAGATAGGAGTGATTGACTGCTTTCCTCTGAGGGTGTGCTGAGGAGCAGGGACTCCAGCGCTCAGCTCCTCCTGCCTGAGACTGGGAGCCACCATTTGCATTCCCAGTCTCCAGGGCGGTAAGGAAAGCGTTAAGGGAACAAAGACTCCCCAGAGCGACCAGGGTGAATTGCTTGGCCCCTCCCTGGGCAAGGGTGGGGCAATTCTACCTCAGGCAAAGGCATCTGAGAACCAAGTTGAAAAGGCCCCTCCCCAAAATTAGAGAATCGATTCCATTTACTGTAGCACCAAGAACCATAAGATACCTGGGAAAAAACCTAACCAAAGAGGTAAAGGATCTGTACTCGACGAACTATAGAACACTCATGAAAGAAATTGAAGAAGACACAAAAAGGTGGAAAAGCATTCCATGCTCATGGATCGGAAGAATAAATATTGTTAAAATGTCTATACTGCCCAGAGCAATCTATACTTTCAATGCCATCCCGATCAAAATTCCACCAGTTTTTTTCAAAGAGCTGGAACAAAAAATCCTAAAATTTGTATGGAACCAGAAAAGACCCCGAATTGCTAAGGAAATGTTGAAAAAGAAAAACAAAGCTGGGGGCATCCCATTGCCTGATTTCGAACTTTACTACAAAGCGGTGATC
>CM052801.1:58129951-58159327 GCA_028533885.1 Nasua narica | reverse complement strand
GGGGGGGGGTAGGGATATGGACATTTGGGAGGGTATGTGCTATGGCAAATGCTGTGAAATGTGTAAGCCTGATGATTCACAGACATGTACCCTGGGGTAAAGAATACATTATATGTTAATAAAAAAATTTTTTAAAAAATCTTATCTTCCAATAATCACTCTCAACGTGAATGGCCTAAATGCTCCCATAAAATGGAACAGGGTTGCAGAATAGATAAAACGACAGGACCCATCCATATGCTATCTACAAGAGACACATTTGGAACCTAAAGATACATCCAGACTGAAAGTGAAGGGATGGAGAAATATCTTTCATGCCAATGGGCCTCAAAAAAAAAAGCTGGAGTAGCGATTCTCATATCAGATAAATTAGATTTTAAGCTAAAGACTGTAGTCAGAGACACAGAAGGACACTACATCATTCTTAAAGGGTCTATCCTCCAAGAAGATCTAAAAATTATAAATATTGGTGCCCCCAATATAGGAGCAGCCAACTATATAAGCCAACTGCTAATCAAAATAAAGAGTCATATTGATATGAATACATTAATTGTAGGATATCTTAACATGCCACTCTCAGTTACAGAGAGATCATCCAAACAGAAAATCATTAAGAAACGAGAGCTTTGAATGACACATTGGACCAAATGGACCGCATTGAGGTATACAGAACATTCCACCCTAAAACAATAGAATACTAGAATACTCATTCTTCTCAAGTGCACAT
Source organism: Nasua narica (assembly GCA_028533885.1). NCBI lineage: Eukaryota > Metazoa > Chordata > Mammalia > Carnivora > Procyonidae > Nasua > Nasua narica. Next base: position 58,158,600 of record CM052801.1, on the reverse strand, counting down.
AAAACTTTCTCTAGAATAGACCACATACTGGGTCACAAAATAAAGACTCAACCAATACCAAAAGAGTGAGATGATTCTCCACATATTCTCAGACCACAATGCTTTGAAACTGGAACTCAACTGAAAGAAAAAGTTTGGAAGGAATTCAAACACTTGGAGGTTAAAGACCAACTTGCTCAAGAATGTTTGGATCAACCAAGAAATCAATTAAAACCTTAAGCAATTCATGGAAACCAATGAGAATGAAGACACAGTGGTCCAAAACCTATGGGCTATAGCAAAGGCAGTACTAAGGGGAAAATAGATAGCTATCCAAGCCTCACTCGAAAATATTGAAAAATCCCAAATACACCAGCTCTCTTTACATCTTAAAGAACTGGAAAATCAACAATAAATTAAGCCAGCCCCACACACAAGAAGGGAAATAATCAATATTAGAGCAGAGATCATTGAGTTAGAAACTAGAGAAACAGTAGAATGCATCAAATGAATCCAGAAGTTGGTTTTTTGAAAGAATCAATAAGATTGATAAACTACTGGTCAAACTAATCCAAAAGAAAAAAATAGAACCCAAATCAAGCCAAATCAAACCCAAATCAAAATTATGAATGAAAAGGGAGAGATCATGACTAACCCCAAGGAAATAGAAACACTCATTGGAAATTATTGTCAAGAGCTATATGCCAGGGACGCCTGGGTGGCTCAGTTGGTTAAGCAACTGCCTTTGGCTCAGGTCATGATCCCAGCGTCTTGGGATCGAGTCCCTCATCGGGCTCCTTGCTCCGCAAGGAGCCTGCTCCTCTCTCTGCCTCTGCCTGCTTCTCTGCCTGCTTGTGTTCTCTCTCTGTTAAATGAATAAATAAAATCTTGAAAAAAAAGAGCTATATGCCAATAAGTAAAGCAACCTAGAAAAAATGGATGCATTCCTAGAAACCTATAAACTTCCAAGACTGAAACAGTAAGAAATTGACAACCTGAATAGACCAATATCTAGTAACGAGATTGAAGCAGTGATCAAAAACCTCCCAAAAAACAAGAGTCCAGAACCTGATGGATTCCCTGGGGAATTTTACCATTCAAGGAAGAAATTGTACCTATACTCCTGAAGCTATCTCAAAAAAATAGAAACAGAAGGAAAACTTCCAGACTCTTTCTATGAAGCTAGCATTACCCTGATCCCCAAACCAGGCAAAAACTCCATCAAAAAGGAGAACTTCAGACCAATATCCCTGGTGAATATGGATTCCAAGATTCTCGACAAGATCCTAGCTAATAGGATCTGACAACGCATTAAAAAGATTATTCATCATGACCAGGTGGGACTTATCCCTGGGTTACAAGGGTGGTTCAACATTCACAAATCAACCAATGTGATGGAACAAATCAATAAGAGAAGAGACAAGAACCACATGGTCCTCTCAATTGATGCAGAAAAAGCATTTGACAAAACTCAGCATCCCTTACTGATTAAAACTCTTCGAAGTTTAGGGATAGAGGGAACATTCCTCAACTTCATAAAATCTATCTATGAAAAGCCTACAGCAAATATTCTCGATGGGGAAAAGCTGACGGCCTTCCCTTTGAGATAAGGAACATGACAAGGATGCCCACTCTCGCCACTCTTGTTCAACATAGTACTAGAAGTTCTAGCAACAGCAATCAGACAACAAAAAGAAATAAAAGGTATTCAAATTGGCAATGAAGAAGTCAAACTCTCTCTCTTCACAGATGACATGATACTTTACATGGAAAACTCAAAAGACTCCACCCCCAAACTACTAGAACTCATACAGTAATTCAGGAATGTGTCAGGATACAAAATCAATGCACAGAAATGAGTTGCTTTCTTATACACTATTAATAAAAATATGGAAATGGAAATTAGAGAATCGATTCCATTAACTATAGCACCAAGAACCATTAGATACCTGGGAATAAACCTAACCAAAGAGGTAAAGGATCTGTACTCAAGAAACTACAGACACTTATGAAAGAAACTGAAGAAGACACAAAAAGGTGGAAAAACATTCCATGCTCATGGATCAGTAGAATAAACATTGTTAAAATGTCTAAACTGCCCAGAGCGATCTATACTTTCAATACCATCCTGATCAAAATTCCACTGGCAGTTTTCAAAGGGCTGGAACAAACAATCTAAAATTTGTATGGATTCAAAAAAGACCCTGAATTGCTAAGGAAATGTTGAAAAAGAAAAACAAAGCTGGGGGCATTACATTGCCTGATTTCAAGCTTTACTACAAAGCGGTGATCACCAAGACATCATGGTACTAGCACAAAAACAGACACATAGGCGAGTGGAACAGAGTAGAGTACAGATATTGACCCACAACTCTATAGTCAAATAATCTTTGACAGAGCGGGAAAAAAATACACATGGGAAAAGGTAATTTCTTCAATAAATGGTGGTGGAAAACTTGGACAACAATATACAGAAGAATGAAATGACCATTCTCTTACACCATGCAGAAAAATAAACTCAAAATGGATGAAAGACCTCAACGTGAGGCAGGAATCCATCAAAATCCTAGAGGAGAACATAGGCAGTAATCTCTTCAACATCAGCCACAGCAACTTCTTTCAAGACACATTTCCAAAGGCAAGGGAAACAAAAGCGAAAATGAACTTTTGGGACTTTGTCAAGATAAAAAGCTTCTGTACAGCAGAGGAAACAGTCAACAAAGCAAAGAGGCAACCCATGGAATGGGAGAAGATTTTCCTAAATGACACTACAGACAAAGGGCTGATATCCAAGATCTATAAAGAACTTATACTCAACACCCAAAAAAGCAGATAATCATGTCAAAAAATGGGCAGAAGACAAGAAGAGACACTTCTCCAATAAAGACATACAAATGGCTAGCAGATACATGAAAAAATGTTCATCATTAGCCATCAGGGAAATTAAAACCAAAACCACATTGAGATACCACTTTACACCAGGTATAATGGCAAAAATTAACAAAACAGGAAACACGAAGTTTTGGAGAGGATGTGGAGAAAGGGGAACCCTCCTCCACTGTTGTTGGGAATGCAAGTTGGTGCAGTCACTTTGGAAAACAGTGTGGAGATTCCTCAAGAAATTAAAAATAGAGCTATGACCCTGTAATTACACTACTGTGTATTTACCCCAAGATACAGATGTAGTACAAAGAAGGGCCACATGTATCCCAATGTTCATAGCAGAAATGGCCATAATAGCCAAACTGTGGAAAGAGCCAAGATTCCCTTCAACAGACAAATGGATAAAGAAGATATGGTTTATGTATAGAATGGAATATTATGCCTCCATCAGAAATGATGAATACCCAACTTTTGTATCAACATGGACAGGACTGGAAGAGATTATGCTGAGTGAAATAAGTCAAGCAGAGAGAGTCAGTTATCATATGGTTTCACTTAATGTGTGGAGCATAAGGAAAAACATGTACGACATTGCGAGACGGAAATGAAGGGTGAATTGGGGGAAATTGGAGGGGGAAATGAACCAGGAGAGACTGGCTCTGAGAAACAAGGTATGGGTTTTGGAGGGGAGGGAGTTGGGGGTTGGCCGAGCCTGGTGGTGGTTATTGAGGAGGGCACATATTGCATGGAGCACTGGGTGTGGTGCATGAACAATGAATCTTAAAACACTGAAAAAGTGAAACAAAATTAATTGAAAAAATATAAATAAAAGTGAATCTGGAAAAAATAAATTGGCAAAGAAGTCAAACTGTCACTGTTCACAGATAAGATGATACTTTATGTGGAAAACCCAAAGAACTCTACCCCAAAGTTACTAGAACTCATACAGGAATTCAGCAGCATGGCCGAATATAAAATCAATGCACAGAATTCAGTTGCATTTATATACACTAGCAATGTGACAGAATAAAGAGAAATTAAGTAATTGATCCCATTTACAATTGTACCCAATACTATAAGATATCTAGGAATAATACTGAGTAAAGAGGCACAAGATCTGTATTCAGAAAACTACAGAACACTTATGAAAGAAATAGAGGAAGACAAAAAGAAATGGAAAAACATTCCATGCTCATGGATTGGAATAACATTGTCAAAATATCTATGCTATCCAATGCAATCTACACATTCAATGCAATCTCTACCAAAATACCATCGACATTTTTCACAGAGCTGAAACAAAAAATCCCAAAATTTGTATGGAATCAGAAAATTCTCTAAATAGCCAGAGGAGTGTTGAAAAAGAAAACCAACGTTGGTGGCATAACTATTACTGAACAGCAATAATAGTCTTTTTTAATAATGAAGATTTTAAAATACCATTTACAACTACAAATATTTGAAAACGTTAACTTTTTCCTACTATTTTTTCTGTGATGCAGAATAATGCATAATTGAGTACTGAAATATTTAATATCTTAATGAAAGTATTAGAAAACTGCATTAGGTAACTGTGGTAACTAAACATTTCAGTGAATATTACTAGTAAATAAGTGGTTTGATACAGTAAAAGCTTTAATTATTTTACTTTTTTGAAGTATTTCTTTTTTTCAAGTTTCTCATTTAAATTGGGTGTGGTGTGTGAACAATGAATCTTGGAACACTGAAAAAATAAAATTAATTTAAAAAGAAATAATTCAAAAAAAAAATTCTAGTTATTTAACATATAGGGTAATATTGGTTTCAGGTGTAGTGTGCCTGGGTGACTCCATTGGTTAAGTGTCTGCCTTCAGCTCAAGTCATGATCTCAGGTTCTTGGGATCAAGCCCTACATTGAGCCCTCCCTGCTGAGCAGGGAGCCTGCTTATCCCTCTCTCTGTGTCCCTCTCCCCACTTGCTCTCTCCCACCCCCCTCTCTCTCTCTCTGTTTCTTTCAAATAAATAAATAAAAATCTTTTAAAAATATTGGTTTAAGGTGTAGAATTTAGTGATTCATCACTTACAACAACCAGTGCTTATTTAAATTCGGTTAGTTAAGATACAGTGTAATATTAGTTTCTGGTGCATAATTTTGTGACTCAGTACTTACAAACAACACCCTGTGCTCATCACAAGTGTACTCCTTAATCTCCAAAACTATTTAACCCATTACCACCCAACTCCCCTCTAGTAATAATTTGTTCTCTACAGATAAGAGTGCATTTCTTGGTATGCCTGTCTCTTTTTCCCTATGATTATTTGTTTCTTAAATTCCACATATGAGTGAAATCCTATGGTATTTGACTTTCTCTGACACTAGCTCCATCCATGTCATTGCAAATGGGGAGATTGCATTCTTTTTTAAGGCTTAGTAATATTCCATGATATATATTCAGTAATTTGCCTATTGTACATAATGGTGCTATAAACATTGGGGTGCACGTGTCCCTTTGAATCAGTATTTTTGTATACTTGGTTAAGTATCTAGTAGGGCAATTGCTGGATTGTAAGGTAGTACTATTTTTAAATTTTTGAGGAATCACCATACAATTTTTCCAGAGCAGCTGCATCCCCACCTATGGTGTAAGACGGTTCCCCTTTCTCCACATCCTCACCAACACTTACTGTTTTTTTGTGTTGCTAATTTTAGATATTCTGACAGGTGTGAGGGGATATATCTTTGTTGTTTTGTACTTCCCTGATGATGATTGATATTGAATATCTATTCCTGTGACTACTGGCCATTTGTATGTCTTTTTGGAAAAATATCTGTTCATGTCTTCTACCCATTTTTAATTGGATTATTTGTTTTGAAAGGTGTTGAGTTTGAAAAGTTCTTTATAAGTCTTGAATACTAAGCCTTGATCAGATATGTGATTTGCAAATATCTTCTCCCATTCTGTAGATTGCCTTTTTAGTTTTGTTGATTGTTTGATGTGCAGATGCTTTTTATTTTGATGAAATCCCAATAGTTTATTTTTGCTATGGTTTCCTTTGCCGAAACATATCTAAAAAGAAGTTGCTCTGTCCAGTGTTAGAGAGGTTACTGCTTGTGTTCTTCTCTAGGACTTTCATGGATTTCTGTCTCACATTTAGAACTTTCATCCATTTTGATTTATTTTTGTGTATGGTATAAGAAAGTGGTCCAGTTTCATTCTTTTGCATGTTGCTGTCCAATTTTCCCAACACCAATTGTTGAAGAGACTGTCTTTTTCCCCCATTGCTTATTCTTTCCTGCTTTACCAAATATTAATTAAGCATACTGTGGCACTTGGATGGCTCAGTTGGTTAAGCATCTGCCTTTGGCTCAGATCATAATCTTGAGGTTTTGGGATTGATCTCCACATTGGGCTCCCTGCTTAGCAGGGAATCTGCTTCACCCTCTTCTGCTCCTCCTCCTGTTCGTGCTCTCTATCTCTCTCAAGTAAATAAATAATCTTTTTTTTTAATTAACTAACCATATAATTGTAGGCTCATTTCTGGGTTTTCTATTCTTTTTTAAAAGATTTTATCTTTTTTAATAAAAAAAGATTTTTTAAAAATTATTAAAAATAAATTTTTATTTATTTGACACACAGTGAGAGACAGTAAGAGAGGGAACACAAGCAGGGGGAGTGGGAGAGAGAGAAGCAGGCTTCCCACTGAGCAGGGAGCCTGATGCAGGGCTCGATCTCAGGACCCCCAGGATCATGACCCGAGCCAAAGGCAGACGCTTAATGACTGAGCCACCCAGGTGCCCCTGGGTTTTCTATTCTGTTAGAATAATCTACGTGTCTATTTTTGTGCAAGTACCATACTGTTTTGATCACTCCAGCTTTGTAATACGACTTAAAGTCTGGAAATGTGATGCCTCCAGCTTCGCTTTTCTTTTTCAACATTGCTTTGAGTATTCAGGGTCTTTTATGGTTCCATACAAATTTTAGGATTATTTGTTCTAACTCTGAAAAAAGCTCTTGGTATTTTTATTGGAATTGCACTATATGTGTAGATTGTTTTGGGTATTTCAGACATTATAACAATATTTGTTTTTCCAATCCATGAGCATGGAATTTTTTTTTCATTTCTTTGGTCCTCTTCAATTTCTTTCATAAGTGGTCTATAGTTTTCAAAGTACAGATCTTTCCCTTCTTTGGTTAGCTTTATTCCTAGGTATCTTATGGTTTTTGGTGCAATTGTAAATGGGATTGATTCCTTGATATCTTTTTGTTGCTTCATTATTGCTGTATGAAAAGGCACCAGATTTCATTAATTTTTTACTCTGTGACTTTACTGAATTCATGCATCAGTTCTAGCAATTTTTTGGTGGAGTCTTTTGGGTTTTCTACATAAAGTATCATTTTCTATGCTAGTAGTGAAAGTTTGACTTCTTCCTTGCTGATTTGGATGCTTTTTATTTCTTTTTGTTGTCTGATTGCTGAGGCTAAGACTTCCAGTACTGTTAAATAAAAATGATGAGAGTGGACATCCCTGGTTTGTTCTTGATCACAGAGAAAAAGTTTGCAGCTTTTCCCCATTAGGGGTTATATTACCTGTGGGACTTTCATATATGGCCTTATGATGTTTAGGTATGTTCCCTCTAACCCTCCTTCATTAAGGATTTTTATCATGATATTATGCTATACATTGTCAAATGCTTTTTCTGCAACTATTGAAAGAATGATAAGGTTCTTATCCTTTCTTTTATTTAAAGTTGTGTATCATGTTGATTAATTTGTGAATATTGAGCCACCCTTGCATCTCAGGAATAAATCCCACTTGACCATGGTAAATGATTCTTTTAATGTACTGTTGGATTCAATTTGCTATTTTTTATGTGTTATTTTGTTGATAATTTTTGCATCATGCTCATCGGGGATATTGGACTGCAATTCTCTTTTTATCCGGGTTTTTTCTGGTTTTGGGATCAAGGTAATGCTACCCTCATAGAATGAGTTTGGAAATTTTCCTTCCATTCCTATTTTTGGAATAGTGTGAGAATAGGTATTAGTTCTTTGAGTTTTTGGTAGAATTCTCTTGGGAAGCCATATGGCCCTAGACTTCTGTTTTGGGGAAAATTTCTGATTACTGATTCAATTTGATGGCTTTGGGTCTGTTCACATTATCTATTTCTTCCTGTTTCAGTTTTGGTGGCTTATATGTTTCTAGGAGTTTGTATGTGCAAAGTGTTTTCAAAATATTATTTTAACATAATACTCTCCTACATTTTCTGAGAATGAAATCAAAGCTATATGAGTTTCAAGCTATAAAGATTAATGGGAGATGAACGAGATTCATAAATATCCTGTTTATTATTTAATACATTTATATAGGATTGTTTTCATGAAAGCCTTGCAGGGATTTATTAACAAGATTTTAATAAAATTATAAGGCTTGCCATGTTAAATATAATGGCTTCTGTATCATTCAATCAGTGAATCTTGCCCACTTCCACATTCCATTTAACAGTTAAAATAGGTAATTTACATTTTTTTATACCTTGAGTACTTGGGAGAATTAAGGTCACTTTACTTAATGATAGTAACAATTGCAATACTTTATTTTCCTTTCCGTTAAACTGGTGAAAGTGCATCTAGATAGCTGGCATTTGATTCTATACTAAGTTCTGTATTCCGACAGTACTTTTCAATTTGTTAACCTAATGCAAGGAAAAAGCAGTCTCAGAAGACAAGCTTATGTTAACTAACGAATTTAAATAATTTTTTTTAAAAAAGAAGGCAGGCTTTGACCTTGTGTTCTACTACATTAAAAAAAAATAGCACTCAGCCCCTGCATCCAACCCAATTTTAATAAAGTTACCCAAATCCAGTTGGCTGACTCTTTGGCAGGGTGGTATATCAATCAAAGTACTCGATTTTTCACATGCTAATTCAATAGGCAGCCTGAAAAGCCTTTCAGCTCTACATTCAATAGGCTAATAAGGTTTTTTACATATTTTCAGTTTTTGCCTTGACAGAAAAAGTGTTTTGAGACTACAGGAAGACTTTTCTTTGTTCATAATAAATGTTTCTCTAAGTTTAGCACTGCTGACCATTTCATCAATCTTTTTAGTATTATGTAAGTTTATATCTTGGGGGATTATGTTAACTTTATTATCAAGAGTAATTGAAACTTTATTGATTATTAAAAATAATAAATTACCTCATGTTTTTAAGCCTTAAAAATAATTCCATATTTTATTACCTGTATAAATAAAATTTATATTTAAATAGATATTGTCATATTATTCTATTATTAACTCTTTCTTTTAATTTTTTTAAAAGATTTTATTTATCCAAGAGGGAGCAAAGGAGCTCAAGTAGGAGGAGTAGCAGAGGTAGAGGGAGAAGTAGACTCCCTGCCAAGCATGGAGCCCAACATGAGACTTGATCCCAGGACCCTGGGTTCATGATCTGAGCTGAAGGCAGACACTTACCATCTGAGCCACCCAGGCACCCCTAACTCCTCATTAAAAACAGAATTATTCTTCATAGCAAATGTACTTTTTATGGTACATAAAAAATATAGTTAATAGTTTTTGGCATAATAGGTAAAGACTTCCTGATCTTTTCCTATGTTGTTATCATTAATCACTTTTTTCTGGGATAAACATATGTTTATGTTAGTTACTTTTTTAAGATTGGACTATTTTAGGAATATGACCAATGAAAAAATGCTCAAAAATGAATGCCTACAATATTTATGATTTTTACTTTTATCATAATTATAAAGGAACAATAAATTTATTTTGTTAAGAAACTTTGGTCTAATTTTACAAATAAATGTTCATTAACCAATTTTTTTTAAGTTGAAAATTTATATTGGCCTTCAGTGAAAATCACACAGTTTTAATACAATTAAAGGTACTCATCTAACGTATGTATTAAATTATACACATATTGGTTTTTTTAATACAATGTCTCTTCTTCGTTTTATATAGTAATCTCTTTTTAAAGTACTAATTTATTAAAACATGGACTTTCTCTCATTTTTTTTAAGATTTTATTTATTTATTTATTAGGAAAGAGAGAGAGTGAGAGAGAGCATGAGAAGGGAGAAGGTCAGAGGGAGAAGCGGACTCCCCATGGAACTGGGAGCCCGATGTGGGACTCGATCTCTGGGCTCCGAGATCATGACCTGAGCCGAAGGCAGATGCTTAACCAACTGAGCCACCCAGGCGCCCTTCTCTCATATTTTTAATTTAAATTCAATAAGCCACCATATAGTATATCATTAGTTTCAGATGTAGAATTCAATAATTCATAAGTTGTGTATAACACTCAGTGCTTATCACATCATGTGCCCTATTTAATGCCTATCACCCAGTTGCCCCATCCCCCATCCACCTCCCCTCCAGCAACCCCTATAGTTTGTTTCCCAGAATTAAGAGTCTCTCATGGTTTGCATCCCTTTCTGATTTCCTCCCATTCAGTTTACCCTCCATTCCCCTACTCTCCTCTGCACTATTCTTTCTGTTCCACATATGAGTGAAACCATATGATAATTATATTTCTCTGCTTGACTTATTTCAATTAGCACAATACCTTCCAGTTCCATCTGTGTCGATGCACATGGTAGGCATGCATCCTTTCTGATGGTTGAGTAATATTCCATTGTATATATAAACCACATCTTCTTTATCCATTCATCTGTTGAAGGACATGTAGGCTCCTTCCACAGTTTGGCTATCAGGGACATTTCTACTATGAACATTGAGGTGCAGATGCCCCTTCATTTAACTACATCTGTATCTTTGGAGTAAATACCCAGTAGTGCAATTGCTGGGTTGTAGGGTAGCTCTATTTTTAAGTTCTTGAGGAATTTCCATACTGTTTTCCAAAGTGACTGTACCAGCTTGCATTCCCACCAACAGTGTAAGAGGGTTTCCTTTTATCCACATCCTTGCCAATATTTGGTGTTTCCTATCTTTCTAACTTTTGCCATTCCAACTGGTGTAAAGTGGTATTTCAATGTGGTTTTGATTTGTGTTTCCCTGATGACAAGTGATGTTCAGCATTTTTTCATGTGTCTGTTGACCATTTGTATGTCTTCTTTGGAGAAATGTCTGTTTATGCCTTTTGCCCATTATTTGACTGAATTCTTTGTTTTGGGGGGGTTGAGTTTAGAAAGTTATAGATCTTGGATACCAGTCCTTTATCTGATGTCATTTGCAAACATCTTCTCTCATTCCATAGGTTGCCTTTAGTTTTGTTGATGGTTTCTTTGGCTGTGCAGAAACTTTTTATCTTGATGAAGTCATATTTATTTTTATATGTTTCAACACCAAACATTCAAAGTTTTGATCCTTATTAGTCAATGAGAAAAGAAAGTGTATGGAAACTGTATGATAGTATTATAACTAAATACTCTCTGAACTTAACTCTGATGGCCAACATGAGGAAAAATCCAACTAAATTACTATCCGTCACCTTAGTTACTGACAATCTGAAGTACTAATTTGGTAGAAAGAGTCTATATACGAATGAAGACAAAGTTTTCAATGTAGATTATCACCAACAACCCAGTATTTCTCATCTTAAGGAAATCTGATTGTCAACATGCAGGACATAGGAAACAAAAGAAAACAAAAACATATTAATATCAAGATAACTTTTAATATCTGGGCAAAACAGAAACTTGACTAACAAATGATTGATACTTTTAAATCAACCATCCCTAATTCCTTATATTTCAATGGTGCTTTGTGGCTTATACATTACTTTTTATAAGCATAAAAACTGGCTCAGGCAATTCAAGTATTTTCTTAATTTTGCACATAGGCATTATCTCTCAAATCTACTTTAGTGTTCTTTCCACTGAACCATTCTCCTTCCCTAGCAGTAATATTCAGGGGAGTGAAGTTACATATAACATTGCTATACCACTGCTTCCTCAGCAATTCACATTCTTTAGCAGAAATGATACAAACTCAGAAATGACCTCACACCAAGATAAAGATTTTGATTTGTAAGCACCATGTCAAATCCAAAATACTGCTTAAGTGTTTAAATCAACTATGTATAGAGAAGTCATTTCTCTTATGAAATGGATTATGAAAGAATAAAATAAAAGATAAACTTGTTATTTCTGAGGTTAGTGATTTTAACTAATGCTTACATGCACACAGGGCTGAGGATATTGCAACGAGGAGTTTGAATTTCCAATGAATTGCAAGTTTCCTAGATTTTACCTATTGTATCTTTTGCCTTTTTACAAGAATAACTGAAGCCAACAATAGTGCAGACTGATTTTACAAAAAAAAAATCTAAGCTTCAATTTCCCTAGCATATCTGATATATAAACAGAAAATTTATAGATGAAATCAGCATTATATGGAAAGAAAATCTGAAGTTAAATGCTCTGTTTCTGCAGCTAAGTCAAATTTCAAAATAAAACATAAAATTTATAGGGGTGTTAAAAGTTTATATTACTGAGGAAAAACATAATGAATAAAATTATGTACATAAATATATACTGAACCATATTTGATAAAATAGAAGTGGAGTATCTGAATGCTTTGTGATAAATCCTTTTTGCAAAATATGATGTTATAAAAAGCAAGTCACATTGAACTTATAAACAATTTTGAATCTTCATCTAAATCCTCTATAGGTGAGTTTCTCATGTAATCACTAACACATTCATTTTTAAAATGATTAAATGCAATTTTTATTGTTAGGGATAACCTCTAATGACAAAAGATAACTACTTCTAACTGTATATAAACTTTCCTACCATATGTCTTCATATTTCTTCTTCCCTTTATCCACCCATTAATTTCAATTGCAGTTCCTCAAAAATACTTGTTTCAAATACTCTCATTATATGTCCAAAGAACTGTGGTGCTACTTTCAGCTTGAAACATATTCCAAATTGACACCCATTTGTGATATGGCTTCATATAGTGCAGTCATTTAATCTACTCTTCTGACTCTGACTCAGAATTTCCATAGTTACTTGGCATATGAGTTTAAAGGAAACCATAAAATGAAAATACTCAAAATAATGCAGTCTGTTGTTTCTCAAGCTATAGACAATGATAAAATGCTAGTAACAATTTTTGTAACATTGCTTATGTAAATTTTATTTATTCAAAGGTAGTTCTTATTCTGTGTGATATGACATGGCATCCGGAATTTTTTAATTTCTATTTTTTTATTTTTTATTATTTTTTAAATATTTAATTTATTTATTTGACAGAGAGAGATCACAAGTAGGCAAAGAGGCAGGCTGAGAGAGAGGAGAAGTAGGCTCCCCACTGAGCAGAGAGCCCGATGCGGGGCTCAATCCCAGGACCCTGAGATCATGACCAGAGCCAAAGGCAGAGGCTTTAACCCACTGAGCCACCCAGGCGTCCCCAGAATTTTTTAATTTCTAAATAATTAAAATTATGTGAAATAATTTGAAAAACAAGGATCGTTTCTTTTTAAAAAAGGACATTGCAAATTATTATATTATTTACATTTGTTCTATCTTTTATTGTATCTTTTGGGGGGTGTAGCACAATGAGAAAGAGATTTATGGTAAAGTTAACTGAGTTTAAACTGTGAGATTGCTATGTAAAGCCTGGAGGCAGAGATATATTAAGTGACTTGTTCCAATGATAAACAGTAAGTAGCATTACCTACCAAATATTATTCCCCAAATCCTCCACAAGCCATAGAGTGCAGAATATATGTTGATATAGTGAAAATTAATAGATATTCTATATCTCTATGGTAAATGTTCCATACCTACTACTTCACACTTTAAAAACTATTATTTTCAATCGCCTCTCGGCCTTTTGGCTAAGATCAAGTGTAAAAACTATTATATTCATAGATTCAGAACATGGAATTATAAAAATCATATAGGAAAGCATGTGACAGATACAGAGATTCAAAAAATACTAGACACTGTAGTACTTTATACAAAGTTGGAATATGTTACAGAGTTCTAGTTAGAAAGTGAAGAAGCAAAAGAAAATAAATTCAATTCTTGATTTTGAGATTGGTTAGCTCATGAGGTAAAATCCACTTCTCTGAATGTTGCTCTAGATTACCAAATGCATATCTCACTGAAAATCACTGTCCTCTCCTTCAATAGGGTAATTGTTGAGTCCTGATTGTTTTTTGCAACAATCCCCCTCTTATTTGTATCCATATTTTCATGTCCCTTTCTAACTCACTGTTCAAGTCCAATATTTTAAGCCTCAAATTTGTACAGATGACCGATCAAAAAGTTATAATGGAATGCAGATTTTAGAGGGATTTAATCTATTGATATGGTTTAAAATACAATGTTATGCCAGTCAATTCAGTGGGGAAAATAATAGTTTTTTCAACAAATTCTGCTTGATATTCACATGCTGGAGATTGAAAATTGAATCCTACCTTACATCACTTGCACTCAGCAAGTCTATTGGTATTATTTTCCAACAGCATTTCTCTCTTCTTTCTGTGACACATTTTGGTAATTCTCACAATACTTTAAACTTTTTCATGATTATTATGTTTGTTATGATGATCTGTGATGCTACTATTGTAATTTTTGGAGGCACAACAAACCACGCCCACATGAGATAGCAAATTTAATTAATTAATGTTGTGTGTGTTCTGACTGCTCCACCTACTGTCTGTTCCCTTGTCTCTCTTCCTCTTGTTAAGAGAACAAATAATCCAATCAAGAAATGGGAGAAGACATGAACAGACATTTCTGCAAAGAGGACATCCAAATGGCCAACAGACACATGAAAATGTGCTCAACATCACTCGGCATCAGAGAAATACAAATCAAAACCACAGTGAGATACCACCTCACACCAGTCAGAATGGCCAAAATTAACAAGTCAAGAAGTGACAGACATTGGCGAGGATGCAGAGAAAGGGGAACCTTCCTACACTGTTGGTGGGAATGCCAGCTGGTACATACTCTAAGAAACAGTATGGAGGTTCCTCAAAAAGTTGAAAATAGAGCTACCCTACAATCCAGCAATTGCACTACTGAGTATTTACCACAAAAATACAAATGTAGTGATCTGAAGGGGCATGTGTACCCCAATGTTTATAGCAGCAATGTCCATAATAGCCAAACTATGGAAAGAGCCTAGATGTCCACGGCAGATGAATGGATAAAGAAGATGTGATAAAGATAAAGATAAAGAAGATTATATATATATATATGATTATATATATAGATTAATAGATTATATAGATTATATATAATATATAATAATTTTATATAGATTATATTTAGATTATATATAATTATATATAGATTATATATATGAATATTATACAGCCATCAAAAATGAAATACTGCCATTTGCCATGACATAGATGGAACTAGAGGGTATTATGCTAAGCAAAATAAATCAGAGAAAGACAATTATCATATGATCTTGATGATATGTGGAATTTGAGAAACAAGGCAGAGGGTCATGGTGGTAAAGAAGAAAAAATGATATAGTACAAAACCACAGAGAGAGACAAGCCGTAAGAGACTCTTAATCTCAAGAAACAAACTGAGGGTTGCTAGAGTGGAGGGGGTAGGAGGGATGGTGTGGCTGGTGATAGACATTGGGGAGGGTTATGGTGAGTGCTGTGAATTATATAAGACTGATGAATCACAGACCTGTACCCCTGAAACAAATAATACATTATATGTTAATTTAAAGCATAAAAATAAGTAAATGAAATTGAAAACATATTTGTAAATTATGTATGTGATAAGGCAATGTACCCATAATGTATAGAAAACTCCTACAACTCAAAAATAAAAAACAAACAAGCCCTAAATATAGGTAAAGTATTTCACCACACATTTATACAGAGAAAAAAATATACAAATGACCAGTAGAATGGTAAAAAGATGCTCAACAGGGGCACCCAGATGGTTCAGTCAGTTGACCGTCTGGCTCTTGGTTTCAGCTCAAGTCACAATCTTGCAGTCATAGGATTGAGCCCCATGTCAGGCTCTGTGCTAAGCACAGTCTTCTTGTCCCTCTGTTCCTCTCCCTGCTTTCTCTCTCACTCTCAAATAAACGAAATCTTTAAAAAAAATGCTCAACATTATTACTTATTAGAAAAATGCAAATTAATGTTACAAAATATCACTTCTCACCTGCTATGATTGCTATAAAAAAGACAATAATAAGTGTTGGGCAGATGTGGAGCAACTGGTTGATGGGAATGTAAAATGATGAAGCTACTTTGGAAAACAGTTTGGCAATTCCTCAAAAGTCAAACAAAATTATCATATAATCCAACAATTGTAATCCTAGGTATATACCAAAGAGACTTGAAAACATGTTCCAACAATTGTTGTAGCAACATTATTCATAATAGCCAAAAGGTGGGAACACAAAAAATAGCCATTGAGCAATGACTGGCTAAACAATACATGGTATACTCATACAATGAGATATTATTCATCAATAAAACACTATGGTTTATGTCATTTTTTAATCACAATTAGAAAAAAATCAAACAGGAATTGAAGTAATGATATACATGCTCTAAAAGGGATAAACCTTGAAAGTATGCTATGTGAAAGATGATAATTACAGAAGACTGTAAATAAATTATTCCATTTATAATAACTGTTCAGAACAGGCAAACCAATAGGGACAGATAGTAAATTAATGGTTACCTATATCAAAAGGGGGTTGGAGTAATCAGGGATGACTGCTAATGGGTATAGCATTACTGGGGTGACAAAAATGTTCCAAAGTTAGATGGTGGTAATGGTTGCACAATTCTATGAATACACTAAAACCTACCAAATTATAAAATTTAAATGGATATATTTTATGATATGTAAATTATATCCCAATAAAGTAGATCAAATCTATTATCTATCTATATTATCTATTATCTATCTATCTATCATCTATCATCTCTATCATCTATCTATCAATCAGACTTAGAGACTTGACTCTGAAGATAGAATATGGAAAGAGAAAAAGAGCAACTTTACAGTGGAGAAATGTGACAGAAATTACCTTAAGCAAGTGTTCAAGGATAATATCACTGGTGATGTCATATAGATATTATGTACCCTTTGATATAATGTAACAAAGAAAGTATTTTACACTTCTACTATTCTTCCACAAAATCCATAACCACAGTCTAATAATCAGACAAATGTAGACAAATGCAAATTGAAGGACATTCTAGAAAATACTTCTGACTAGTACTCTTCAGAAGACATTGTCACAGATTCAAAAAGACAAAGAAGACATGACAACTAAATGCAATGTGGTGTCCTAAATTGGGTTCTGGAATTGAGATGAAATATCATTGGAAAGCTGGTTTAAATTGAATAGTGTCTATAGTTCTATTTTAGCAATGTTGATGTCTTAGTTTTGATAAATGTACCAGTTATGCAAAATATTAAGATTAGGGTAACCTTGGTGACAGCTACATAGGAATTCTCTGTATTCACTTTACAGATTTTCTTTAAATAAGAAATTATTTCAAAATAGTAATAATTCACAACAATAGAATATTAGATACATAGTTATGTAACTATTGCACTTCCAATTTAAAAATCATTTAATTAAACAAAAGCAAATACAAATACAAAATGATTATTTCAGTGATAAAATTATAGATAGTAAAATATAACTTTTGATATTAAAATAACATTATATATAACAAAAATGTTTTCTTCTTATATTTCTCCCCCTTCCATGATGAAACATAATCATATTAAATTGGTAGCATTATCGAAGTACAGAATCTAAAGGAGACAATATCACTGGTATGCTAGAATTGGGTTTGGTAAATTTTAGCAATATGTTGGATATAATGTTATGAATAAAATAAATTATACAATGTACATTATTGAAATATATATAATTTATATAAATTAAATGGAAATTTTATGTTACTGAAAAAATACAGAACTTATTCAGAGTGCATTATTGGTTCTTTAGTGTTTTAAGCCTCCATAATCTAACCATAGATCCAATTATTATGCTCTTACTTTTCTATTTATATACTCTTATCCCCCTTCAATGGAAAGATGTTCATATGTATTCTGATCATTAAAAAGTAATACCTGTATCATAATCAAAAAGTGCTGAGACAATTTTTTAATGCTAATGTGCAATCTGTTGTTAAAGTGACAATGCAGCCATATTCTCCACTGTGACTTTAAGGAATAAACTACAAAGCTTTGAGAAAATGTCATTTTTTTTTTCAGTAACTTTCACTACCTCTGACTAGTTTGTGTAAAAGGTAATAAATTGTTTAGCTTCAAGAAATGTCAAACAAGGGCGCCTAGGTGGCTCAGTTGAGCAACTCTTCAGCTCAGGTAATGATCCTGGAGTCCTGGGATCGAGTACCACATTGGGCTCTCTGCTCAGCAGGGGGTCTGCTTCTCCCTCTGACCTTCCCCCCTCATGTTCACTCTCTTATTCTCCCTCTCTCTCTCTTAAATAAATAAATAAAATCTTTAAAAAAAATGTCAAACAAGCCATGTGCCACAATTGTAAGTATTCTCTTTGCCTTTATGAAATTATGATAATCCATGCATCTGTATTAATTTATAAATTCATACTGTCTTTTTTTAAGGAATAGAAGATAAATTATCATAATGTCATACATAAATCTACAAGATGCAGAAAATTTAGTTTGAAATTAGCTGGGTGTCATATGACTTCAGGGAATTTAATAAATACCTTAAATTCAGATATTTAGTAAGTACTTTAATTATTAGGGCAAAAAAATGAATTTAGATATTTTACATCTTTCTTCAAAACATTTCATGTGTTAAAAATTATCAAAGGATGAGATGAGAAAGGAAATGCTATATTTAATATTTAGTGCCAGATTCTTAATACAGACACAATATAGCATTCTTGAGGATGTTAAAATACAAATGTTGCTGCCTGATTTTTAAAATAATATTCCTCCTTATAAAAACCACATTGAGATACCACCTTATACCAGTTAGAATGGCCAAAATCAAAAAGACAGTAAAGAACAAATGTTGGAGAGGATGTGGAGAAAGGGGAACCCTCCTCCACTCTTGGTGGGCAGGCAAGCTGGTGCAGCCACTTTGGAAAACAGTGTGGAGATTCCTCAAGAAATTAAAAATAGAGCTACCATATGATCCTGCAATTGCACTACTGGGTATTTACCCCAAAGTTGCAGATGTAGTGCAAAGAAGGGCCACATGTATCCCAATGTTCATAGCAGCAATGGCCACGATTGCCAAACTGTGGAAAGAGCCAAGATGCTCTTCAACAGACGAATGAATAAAGAATATACGGTCCATGTATACAATGGAATATTATGCCTCCATCAGAAAGGATGAATACTGGGGCGCCTGGGTGCCTCAGTGGGTTAAAGCCTCTGCCTTTGGCTCAGATCTTGATCCTAGGGTTCTGGGATCGAGCACCGCATCGGGCTCTCTGCTCAGCAGGGAGTCTGCTTCCCTCTCTCTCTCTGCCTGCCTCTCTGCCTACTTGTGATCTCTCTCTCTGTCAAATAAATAAATAAAATCTTAAAAAAAAAAAGAATGAATATCCAACTTTTGTATCAACATTGACAGGACTGGAAGAGATTATGCTGAGTGAAATAAGTCAAGCTGAGAGAGTCAATTATCATATGATTTCACTTACGTGTTGACCATAAGGAAAAATATGGAGGACATTGGGAGAAGGAAATGAAGTGAATTGGGACAAATAGGAGGGAAAGACGAAACATAAGAGACTGTGGACTCTGAGAAACAAACTGAGGGTTTTGGAGGGGAAGAGGGAAGGGGGTTGGATGAGCCTAGTGGTGAGTATTGAGGCTGGTATGTATTGCATGGAGCACTGGGTGTGGTGCATGAAAAATGAATCTTGTAACACTGAAAAAATTAAACTAAAAAAATAAAAAATAAAAATAAATAAAATGATATTCCTACTTATAACTGTCAAGTTGAGGTTATTTATAAGTAGTCTACAAATAAAAACTTGAAGATTTAAAAAAACAGTAAAAGAAGAATGCCCCTATAATTTAATAAAGCATATATGGGGATAAGACAGAGAGACTGTAACCATTGATTTATATGCATATATCTAGTAAAGTTGATCCAGACTTTGCTTGTATTTTAAAATATGCAAAAATATGCAAATTAAATATTGATATCTGGCTTATCATCTTTAAGTTTAGACATTAAATTAACAGATAAATTGCTTAGCTAGATTTAAAGGTCAAACTGTACTTAGTTATGATAATAGAGGGTTCAAACCATATTTAACAGTTATAAACTTCTTTGAAAAACTCACCAAAAAATATCTCTCATGTTTTTTAACTTAAGATTTGTATGGTTAATATTGACAATGATAAAAGAAGATATTGACAATGATAAAAGAACACATGCACCTTTTTATTTGTCAAATTTATAGAAAATTTCATAGATTAATGAAAACAAGGAAGAACTCTTATTTATTTCTATTTGGAATATAAATAGGTTTAGTCTAAAGGCTAAGAAGGCCTCTAATAAAATCTGCACCCAGAAAATAATAGAAATGAGACAATAATAATGCCATTATTATATCAGCAAAATATTAAACATCTATGATGTCCAACAGACAGTGCTAAGTTCTTTGTATGGATTAATTCATTAAATCCTTACCACATTCAATGAGGTAGTTACTTTAGGCATTTATATATTGCAAATGAGAAATTGAGATTTTAAGAGCATAAATTGGTCTTTACTAAGAAGGAAGATGAGTGTTTATCTATATTTTGAAATAAAAGGAAATATTTTTACATCAATTCAGATTCTAACTTGTGAAATGAGTCACTTAAAATTGACTGGAATTTAGTATCCTAAAAACCTGAGTGAACCTAGTATGTCAGAAATTACATTAATTTCCAAGATAGTTCTTGACTTTCTTGGATATATCTCAGTTGTTGAAACTCCTTTATTAAAAATATGTTTAGCGACCTTTTAAACATAGTTATAGTATTAAAAGTTGCTTTTCAAAAAGTAAAATATTCTGTGGTAGGCAGAATACCCCCAAATGTCTAAATCCTAATCATTGAAATCTTTATATATGCTATGTTACATAGCCAGAGGTAAATACATTTAAGGGTGGAATTAAGATGGCTAATCACATGATATTAAGATAAGGAAACTAGCTGGATTTTCCTAGTGGGCCAATGTAGTCATAAGGTCCTTAACAGGGGAAGAAGGAAAAAGTAGAGTCAAAACCAGAGAGGTTACATTGTAAGAACTCAACCAGCCTTTCTGATTTTAAAAATGGAGAGAGGCAATGAGCCAAGGAATTCTGGCAGCCTCTAGAAACTGTCAAAAAACAAGAAAGTGGATTCTCCTCTAAAGCTTCCAGAATGCAACATGGTCTCACAAATGCTTTGATTTTTTTCAGCCATCTGCCCTCCAGGACTGTAAAATAACAAATTTATAATGTTTTAAGGCACTAAACTTATGGCAATTCTTCTAAATTTCTTGATTATTATACAGGTAATTCTAGGTGCTATCCAAAATGTTGCTTGCAACTATTTATTAGAAGCATGTTAACAAATTAACTTTGAAAACAAAAGATATGCAATGCTTAAAAATATTGAGAAAATTTGTATTCATTTATCTATACCTATACCATTTATATCAATATATCCAAATGTAGAGGCATACATCACTTTATTGCACTTCATAGGTATTGCAGGTTTTTTGTGTTGTTTTGTTTTGTTGTTTGTTGTGTGTGTGTGTGTTTTAACAAATTGAAGGTTTACGGCAACCTTGTGTCAAGCAAGTCTATCAGTGCCATTTTTCCAAAAACATTTAGTCACTTTGTGTTTCTGTGTCATTTGGGGTAATTCTCAAAATATTTTAAACTTTTTCATTATTATTCTATTTGAATTTTTTTAAGATTTTATTTATTTATTTGATAGAGAGAGATCGCATGTAGGCAGAGAGGAAGATGGGGAAGGGGGGAAGTAGGCTCCCTGCTGAGCAGAGAGCCTGGTGTGGAGCTCAATCCTAGGACCCTGAGATCATGACCTGAGCCGAAGGCAGAGGCTTAACCCACTGAGCCACCCAGGTTCCCCTATTCTATTTGTTATGGTGATCTGTGATCAGCGATCTTTCCCCATGACCTTTCTTTTCCTTGGGTCTCTTTGTTCCCTGAGAAACAACAATACTATAATTAGGTCAATCAATTGTACAAGAGCTTCTAAGTGTTGAAGTAAAAGGAAAAGTCAATGTAGCAAACTTCATTGTTATTTTAAGAAATTGCCAGAGCCACCCAAACTTTCAGCAACCACCATCTTGATCAATCAGCAGTCATCAACATCAAGGAAGACCCTCTACCAACAAAAAGATTATGACTTGCTGAAAGCTCAAAATAAAGGATGTAAAGTATGATACCATATACCAAAAATATGGGGGGAAGAGGAGTAAATCAGGGCTCAAACTTAGGTAACCATCAACATAATATAGACTCGCATATACAGAAGAGGTTATACATAAACCTAATGGTAAACATAATGAAAAACGCTAATATCCAAAGAATAAAGAGAAAAAAATCCAAATATATCACTAAAGAAAACCAGAAAGTCATGAAAGAAAGAAAAAGAAAACAAGGATCAGAGAAAACTTCAGAAACAATACCAATAAAAAAGTATTAAAATGTCAATAAAAACATCTATCAATAATTACATTGAATATAAATGAATGAAATGCTCCAATCAAAATATACAGGGTGACAGAATGTATGAAAAAACCCCATCTATAAGCTGCCTAAAAGACATTCATTTTAGACCTAAAGACACTTGCATATCAAAAGTGAGGGGATGAAGATTGGAGGGGGGCAAGATGGCGGAGAAGTAGGAGATCCTATTGCAACCTGTCCACAAAAGTGAGCTGGATATGTACCAGAACACGCTAAACACCCGTGAAATCACCCTGAGGAGCAAGATTTCTCACCTCTGGATCTCTCCGAGAGCAGAAGACAGCAGTGGAGAGGTAAGAGCAAAGTGGGAACACTTGAACCAATATTGGAGGATAAATAAAAGGGAGAGGGAGCCACCAGAAGCGATCCAAGGACAGTAATACCCCAAAGGAAAGTGCCCGGGGCGGGGGACCAGCATTAAATTAGAGTCCATTAAAAACACTTAAAAGAGCAAAAGGTTCTGAGGAGTAACTAGTGGAAGGGGGTGGTCACGGGCACTGGCCTGGACCCACGCTCCCAGGAAGGAGCGCCCCAAAGTGAGGCTGGTGGGGGGATCCAGTCCACGGTTCCTGAACCTGCAGCTTTCCTCTCTCTGCAACGATCTGTGGGCCAGGTGTGCACCTGCAAGCACCTTTAGAGAGTCTACGGTAGTCCACAAGTCTCAGCTTTTCTCTGGAGGTACCCGGGACATTCGCAACACACAGCAAGGCGTGGAGGATCCCCGCCAGCCCTGGAGAGAACATGGGCAAGCGGCCTATCCACTCCAGTCCCCACTCACTGAGCGGGAGAAAGGCGGCTGGGGCCACAACATCCGCGGCCCCTCCCAGATCCACACTTGCGGAGCCACAGAAAGGCAGTTATGGTCACATGCAACCTTGGAAAGGCTACACTGTGAGTAGAAATTTCGTGGAGGGGAGTGTGTGTTCTGAAGCACACAGAGGGGAGAAGACATTCAGGCTTCCTGCAACGTGGAGGTCTGAGTGCTTCTGGGGGGATTCTTTGCTTGGACTCTCTGAAAAGGTGAAAAACCTACAAAAGGTCAAAAACTTTCAGAGGGCAAAAGGCTGAGAAACCGGTTTCCACAGAGCTCAGTCCCTTGACTGGGGGGCAGGGGGACTCAACCCATGCAAAACTGATGAAAACAATGTGGCAGGCCCCTCCCCCAGAAGACCAGCCAAAAAAAAAAAGGACTATAACCACAGGATCCGCATAAAATTTTAAACCCCCAACACCAGGGGAAATCAATATATTTTTTATAAAATAATTTTTATTTATTTATTTGAGATAGAGACAGTGAGAGAGAGCATGAGAGGGGAGAAGGTCAGAGGGAGAAGCAGACTCCCTGTGGAGCTGGAGCCCGATGTGGGACTCGATCCCAGGACTCCAGGATAATGACCTGAGCCAAAGGCAGTTGCCTAACCAACTAAGCCACCCAGGCGCCTAGGGAAATCAATATATTAAGCTCCTGGTAATACACTCAAAACTGTATATTTCATAGATACAAGACTTTTTTCTCTTTTTCTTATTCTCTCTCTCTCCTTTTTTTTTTTTATTATTCACTTGCTTTCACATTTCTTTTTTTTTTTTTAAAAATACTTAACATTACAACCAGAGGTTTAATACTACTATAAACCTAGGAGGACCTGAAATAACCTTCCTCACCTGCGAGGAGTTGTAACCACCCTCTCATATTATCCTTCTGTCAGTGTTTCTACATATTCACTTTTGTTCTGGTATTATATAAATCTTATTCTGGGGTTTCATTCTGCTATGTTCTTTTATTTCTTATCATATATTTGTGTTGGTCTATATGTTCATGTTTGTTTCATACCTTATAAACCTTATTTTTGGGGCCCATTCTGGCTGGGATTTCTTCTTTTTCTTTTTTCTCTATCTTTTTTTATCCTTATTCTTTCTTATTGGTGGTGAATCCCAATTGCTCCAAAATACTCCAGGGTGCACCCTGCCTGGATTGTGGATGATATATCCAGCTATACATCCTCTCATCCACATCTCATCCAAATGACTAGGAGGAAGAACAGCCAACAGAAGAAAAACCCAGAGATGACATGCTCTCCCTCAGAACTATTGGACATGGACATAAACAGTATGTCAGAAAGGGAATTCAGGGTGACAATTATCTAGGCAATGGCTAGGATGGAGAAAAACATTATAGAATCTCTAAGGGCAGAAACAAGATCCAGTACAGCAGATGTAAGAAGGGCTTTTAATGAGATCCAATCCAATCTAAATAGCCTAACAGCTAGAGTTATGGAGACAGAGGACAGAATTAGTGCTCTAGAGGATAAAATGGTTGAGAAGAAAGGTCATGAGAAGAGATGGAACCAACTGCTCAGGAATCATGAGAACAGACTTAGGGAAATAAATGACGCCATGAAATGCTGCAACATCAGAATCATTGGCATTCCAGAGGGGGTAGAGAAAGACAGGAGTCTAGAAGATATAGATGACCAGATTCTGAATGAAAATTTCCCCAATCTGGGGAATAAAACAAGTGTTCAGGTCCTAGAAGTGGAAAGACCCCTGCCAGAATCAATGAATCTAGAAAAACACCAAGACACATAATCTTAAAATGTGCAAATTATCATTTTAGACAAGAGGTCCTAAGGGCAGCTGGGGGAAGAGATTCCTTACATATGGAGGAAAGCCCATCAGAATAACATCAGACCTGTGCACAGAAACCTGGAAAGCCAGAAAAAACTGGCATGGTATATTCAGGGCACTAAACGAGAAGAATATGCACCCAAAAATACTTTATCCAGCAAGGCTGGCATACAAAACGGATGGAGAGATAAAGAGATTCCAAGACTGGGAAGGAATATAGAGTATGTGACCACCAAGCCAGCACTCCAGGAAATATTAAAGGGGGTTCTATAAAAGCAGAAAGAACACATGAGTGACTTAGAACAGAAATTTGTCATCTATAGAAACAAGGACTTCACAGGCAACATGATGTCAATAAACACTTATCTTTCAATAATCACTCTCAAAGTGAACGGTCTAAATGCTCCCATAAAATGGCACAGGGTTGCAAATGGATAAAACGACAGGACCCATCCATATGCTGTCTACAAGAGACACATTTGGAACCAAAAGATACATCCACACTGAAAGTGAAAGGATGGAGAACCATCTTTCATGCCAACGGACCTCAAAAGAAAGCTGGGGTACCAATTCTCATATCAGATAAATTAGATTTTAAGCTAAAGACTCTAGTCAGAGATACAGAAAGACACTACATCATTCTCAAAAGGTCTATCCTCCAAGAAGATCTAACAATTGTAAACATTTATGCCCCCAATAAAGGAGCAACCAAGTACATAAACCAACTGTTAATCAAAATAAAGAGTCATATTGACATGAATACCTTTATACTAGGAGATCTTAACACGCCACTCTCAGTAACTGAAAGATCTTCTAAACAGAAAAATCAATAAAGAAACAAGAGCTTTGAAGGACACATTGGACCACATGGACCTCATAGATATATACAGAACATCCCACCGTAAAACAATAGAATACTCATTCTTCTTGAGTGCACATAGAACTTTCTCCAGAATAGACCACATACTGGGCCACAAACCACGTATCAACGGATACCAAAAGATAGAGATGATTCCCTGCATTTTCTCAGACCACATGCTTTAAAACTGGAACTCAATCACAAGAAAAAGTTTGGAAGGAATTCAAACACTTGGAGGCTAAAGACCAACCTGCTCAAGAAAGCTGGGGTCAACCAGGAAATTAAAGATGAACTTAAACAATTCATGGAAACAAATGAGAATGAAAACACATCGATCCAAAACCTATGGGATATAGCAAAGGCAGCCCTAAGAGGGAAATACATACCCATCCAAGCCTCACTCAAAAAAATTTAAATACTAAATACACCAGCTCTCTTTACACCGTAAAGAACTGGAAAATCAACAACAAATTAAGCCAACACCACGCACCAGAAGGGAAATAATCAAGATTAGAGATCAATGAGCTGGAAACTAAAGAAACAGTACAACGCATCAGTGAATCCAGAAGTTGGTTTTTTGAAAGAATCAATAAGATTGATAAGCCACTGGCCAAACTAATCTAGAAGAAAAGAGAGAGGAACATAATTAACAAAATTATGAATGAAAGGGGAGAGTTCACGACTAATCCAAAGGAAATACAAACAATCATCAAAAATTATTATCAACACCTATATGCCAATAAGCTAAACAACCTAGAAGAAATGGATGCATTTCTGGAAACCCATAATCTTCCAAGACTGAAACAGGAAGACATTGACAACCTGAATAGACCAATATCCAGTACTGAGATTGAAGCAGTGATCAAAAACCTCCCAAAAAACAAGAGTCCAGAGCTGGATGGATTCCCTGGGAAATTCTACCAAACATTCAAAGAAGAAATAATAACTATTCTCCTGAGACTGTTTCAAGAAATAGAAACAGAAGGAAAACTTCCAGACTCTTTCTGTGAAGCCAGCATTACCCTGATCCCCAAACCGGGCAAAGACCCCATCAAAAAGGAGAATTTCAGACCAATATCCCTCATGAATATGTATGCCAAGATTCACAACAAGATCCTAGCTAATAGGATCCAACAACACATTAAAAAGATTATTCACCATGACCAGGTGGGATTTATCCCTGGGATGCAGGGTGGTTCAACATTCGCAACTCAATCCATGTGATAGAACAAATCAACAAGAGAAGAGAAAGAACCACAGGGTCCTCTCAATGGATGCAGAAAAGGCATTTGACAAAATTCAGCATTCATTCCTGATTAAAACTCTCCAAAGTATAGGGATAGAAGGAACATTCCTCAATACCATAAAGTATATCTATGAAAAGCCCACAGCAAATATCATTCTCAATCGGGAAAAGATGACAACCTTCCCTTTGAGATAAGGAACATGTCAAGGATGCCCACTCTTGCCACTCTTGTTCAACATAGTACTAGAAGTCCTAGCGACAGCAATCAGACAACAACAAAAAAAAATAAAAGGTATTCAAATTGTCAATGAAGAAGTCAAACTCTCTCTCTCTTCGCAGATGACATGATAATTTATATGGAAAATCCAAAAGACTCCACGCCCAAACTACTAGAACTCATACAGCAATTCAGGAATGTGTCAGGATACAAAATCAATGCACAAAAATCAATTGCTTTCCTATACACTAACAATGAAAATATGGAAAGGGAAATTAGAGAATCGATTCCATTTGCTGTAGCTCCAAGAACCATAAGATACCTGGGAATAAACCTAACCAAAGAGGTAAAGGATCTGTACTCAAGGAACTATAGAACACTCATGAGAGAAATCAAAGAAGACACAAAAAGGTGGAAAAGCATTCCATGCTCATGGATCAGAAGAATAAACATTGCTAAAATGTTTATACTGCCCAGAGCAATCTATACTTTCAATGCCATTCCGATCAAAATTCCAGCAGTTTTTTTCAAACAGCTGGAACAAACAATCCTAAAATTTGTATGGAACCAGAAAAGACCCCGAATTGCTAAGGAAATGTTGAAAAAGAAAAACAAAGCCGGGGGCATCACATTGCCTGATTTCGAACTTTACTACAAAGCTGTAATCACCAAGACAGCATGGTACTGGCACAAAAACAGACACATACACCAGTGGAACAGAATAGAGAACCCAGAGATGGACCCGCAACTCTATGGTCAAATCATCTTTGACAAAACAGGCCAAAATATCCAGTGGAAAAAAGGCAGCCTCTTCAATAAATGGTGCTGGGAAAACTGGACTGCTATATGTAGAAGAATGAAACTTGACTATTCTCTTACACCATACACAAAGATAATCTCGAAATGGATAAAAGACCTCAATGTGAGGCAGGAATCTATCAAAACCCTAGAGAAGAACATAGGCCATAACCTTTATGACATTATCCACAGCAACTTCTTTCAGGACATGTCTCCAAAGGCAAAGGAAACAAAAGCGAAAATAAATTTTTTGGACTTCATCAAGATAAAAAGCTTCTGCACAAATGGCCACAATAGCCAAACTGTGGAAAGAACCAAAATGCCCTTCAACAGATGAATGGATAAGGAAGATGTGGTA
>CM052801.1:58115240-58129851 GCA_028533885.1 Nasua narica | reverse complement strand
GTAGACTCCAAACAACAAACTGAGGGTGTTGGATGGGAGGGGGTGGGGGGGTGGGCGAACCTGGTGGTGGGTATTGAGAAGGGCATGTATTCCATGGAGCACTGGGTGTGGTGCATGAACAATCAATCATGTAACACTGAAAAGTTAAAATAAACATATTTGGGGAGAAAAAAAGAAGCTTCTGCACAGCGAAGGAAACAGTCAACAAAACAAACAGGCAACTCACAGAATGGGAGAATATTCGCAAATGACACTACAGGCAAAGGTCTGATATCTAAGATCTAGAAAGAACTCCTCAAACTCAACAATCACAAAACAGATAATCACATCAAAATACGGGCAGAAGACATGAACAGACACTTCTCCAAAGAAGACATACAAATGGCTAACAGACACATGAAAAAATGTTCATCATCTTTAGCCATCAGAGAGATTCAAATCAAAACCACATTGAGATACCACCTTACACCAGTTAGAATGGCCAAAATCAACAAGACAGTAAACAACAAATGCTGGAAGGATATGGAGAAAGGGGAGCCCTCCTCCACTGTTGGTGGGAATGCAAGGTAGGGAGCCACTTTGGAAAACAATATGGAGATTCCTCAAGAAATTGAAAATACAGCTACCCTATTACCCTGCAATTGCACTACTGGGTATTTACCCCAAAGAAGCAGATGCAGTACAAAGAAGGGCCACATATACCCCAATGTTCATAGCAGCAATGGTCACAATTGCCAAACTGTGGAAAGAACCAAAATGCCCTTCAACAGATGAGTGGATAAGGAAGATGTGGTACATCTATACAATGGAATATTATGCCTCCATCAGAAAGGATGAATACCCAACTTTTGTATCAACATGGATGGGACTAGAAGAGATTATGCGGAGTGAAATATGTCAAGCTGAGAGAGTCACTTATCTTATGGTTTTGCTTACGTGTGGAGTATAAAGAAAATCATGGAGGGCATCGTGAGAAAGAAGGGAAAGGTAAATGTGGGGAAATCCGAGTGGCGTATGAACCAGGAGAGACTGTGGACTCTGAGCAACAAACTGAGTGGTTTGGAGGGGAGGAGGGTGGAGCGTTGGGCGAGCCTGGTGGTGAGTATTGAGAAGGGCACGTGTTGCATGGAGCACTAGGTGTGGTGCATGAACAATCAATCTTGTAAATCTGAAAAAATAAAACATATTTGGAGGAAAAAAAGTAAGTTAATGGAGAAACATTTTCATACAAATGGATGTAAAAAGAAAGTCAAAGTAGCAATAATCATATTGGTCAAAATATACTTTATTTTTTAAAGATTTATTTACTTTAGCAGGGGACAGAGAGAGAGAGAGCAAGAATGAGGTGTAAAAGGACAGAAGAAAGAGTTCCAAACTGACTTCAAGCTAAGCATGGAGCCTGATGCAAGGCTCGGTCTCATGACCCTGAGATCAGGACCTGAGCTTAAACCAAGAGTAAGTTGCTTAACCACTACGCCACCCAGGCACTGAAGGACAAAACATACTTTAAACAGAGACTATAACAAGAGACAAAGAAGAACACTAAATAATAATAAAGGGGACATCCCAACAGAATATATAACAATTGCAAATATTTATGCACCCAGCATAGAAGCATCCAAATATATAAATCAGTTAATAACTAACATAAAGTAAGTAATTGATGATAACAATAAACACATATATCAATGGGCAGATTATCTAAACAGGAAATAAACAAGGAAACAATGGTTTTGAGTGACACACTAGAACAGATGGATTTAAAAGATATATTCAGAACATTGCTTTCTGAAACAGCAGAATACATATTCTTTTTAAGTGCACATGGAACATTTTCCATAATAAACCATGTACCAGCCCATAAAACAAACCTCAAAGAATTAAAAAATATCTTAGTCATACCACACAACTTTTGTTAACATAACACTAGGAAACTAGAAGTCAACCACAAGAAAACACATGGCAAGACCACAAATACCTGCAGGTTAAATAACATGCTATTTAAAAAAATGAACAGATTAACCAATAAATAAAAGAATAAATAAAAATAATATGTAGAAACAAATGAAAATGAACAAAAAACAATCCAAATCTTTTGGGATCCAGCAAAAGCTGTAGTAAGAGGGAGGTTTATAGCAATACAGGTCTTCCTCAGGAAGCAATAAAAGTCCCAAATAAACAACCTAATATTATACCTAAAGGAGCTAGAAAACGAACAAAAACAAAACATAAAACTAACAGAAGGAGGGAAATAATAAAGATTGGAGCAGAAACAGATGACATACAAACTAAAAAAAAAAAAAAGTAGAATAGACTAGGTCAATGAAACCAGGAGTTCGTTCTTCAAAAAATTTAAAAAAATGATAAACCTCTGAATTATCAAGAAAAAAGGGAGAAAGACTCAAATAACTAAAATCAAACGAGAGTGGAGAATAACAATACCAAGGAAACAAAAATAATTATAAGAGAATATTATGAAAAACCGTATGAGAAAAAAATTCGACAACCTGGAAAAATGGATTAGTTCCTAGAAACATACAAGCTACAAAACTGAAACAGGAAGGAAAGGAAAATGCCAACAAACCTAAAACCAACAGAGAAATCGAATCATTAATGAAAAAATATCCCAACAATCAATAGTCCAGAGTCAGCTGGCTTTATAGGAGAATTCAACCAAAGATTAAAGAGGAGTTAGTACTTATTCTCAAATGATTCCAAAAAAGAGAAAAGGAAAAGGAAATTTATTCTATGGGGCCAACATCACCATGATACCAAAATGAAATAAATATTGCAGTAAAAAAGAGTACTGTAGACCAAAATGTCTGAAGGATGCAGAAATTCTCAATAAAATACTAACAAACGGAATCCAACAGTATGTTAAAAGAATCATTCACCACGATCAAGTGGGATTTATTCCTGGGCTTCAAAGGAGATGCAATATTTGCAAATTAATCAATGTGATAGGCCACATTAGTAAAAGAAAGGATAAGAATCATATGATCCTTTAAATAGATGCAGAATAGCATTTCACAAAATACAACACCCATTCATGATAAAGACCTTCAACAAAGTAGGGTCAGAGGGAAAATACCTCAACGTAATAAAGATCATATGAAAAAACCACAGTGAACATCATCCTCAATGGGGAAAAACTGAGGGCTTTTCCCCTAAGGTCAGGAACATGATAAGGATATCTACTCTCACCACTTTTTTCAACATAGTAATGTAAATCCTAGCCACAGAAATCAAACAACAAAAAGAAATAAAAGGCATCCAAATAGATAAGAAAGAATTCAAACTGAAACTATTTTCACATGACATGACACTATATAGAGAATATCCAGAAGACTCCACCAAAAAAAACTGCTAGAATAGATCAATGAATTCAGTAAATTCACAGTATACAATCTACAAATATAAGTTACATTTCTATTCAATAATAAAGCAGCAAAAAGAAATTAAGAAAACAATTCAATTTCCAATTGCATCAAAAATAATATTAGGAATAAATGTAACCAAATAAGTGAAAGACCTGTAATCTCAAAACTATAAAACACTGATGAAAGAAATTGAAGGGGCCTCTGGGTGGCTCAGTTGGTTAAGCATCTGCTTTCAGCTCAGTTCATGATCCCACAGTCCTGGGGTCGAGTCCCACATCAGGCTTCCTGCTCAGTGCAGAGTCTGCTTCCACCTCTACCCTTTCCTTCAGCTTGTGACCTCTCTCTTTCTCTCTTTCTCTAATAAATAAATAAAATCTTTAAAAACAAAAGAAAGAAGTTGGAGACCACACAAAGAAATGCAAAGACATTCCATGGTCATGGATCGGAAGACTAATATTGTTAAAATATCTGCACTATCCAAAGCAATCTACAGATTAAATGACAATCCCTATCAAAATACAAACAGCATCACTCACAGAACTGAAACAAATAATCCTAAAATTTGTGTGGAACCACTGAAGTCTCTGAATAGCCAAAGCAATCTTGAAAAACAAAAGCAAGCCTGAAGACATCACAATTCTGGACTTCTAGTTATACCACAAAACTGTAGTAGCCAAAACAATATGGCACTGGCACAAAAATAGATCAATAAATCCCTAGAAGAGAATAGAAAACCCAGAAATAATCTCACAACCATATGTTCAATTAATTTTTGACAAAGAAAAAATATCCTTTAGGGGAAAAAGTCTTTTCAATGAATGTTGGGACAACTGTACAGATACATGCAAAAGAATGAAAGTGAACCACTTTCATTCAGCATACACAAAAATAAATTTAAAAAGGATTAAAGGCCTAAATGTGAGACATGAAGTCACAAAAATCCTAGAACAAAACACAGGCGGTGACTTCTTTGACATGAGCAATAACTTTTCTAGATATGTCTCCTGAGGCAAGAGAAACAAAAACAAAAATAATGTATTGTGATGATATCAAACTAAAAAGCTTCTGCCCAGCAAAAAAAAAAAAACAGTCAACAAAACTAAAAGACAACCTACCAAATGGAAGAAGATATTTACAAATGTCATATCTGATAAAGGGTTAGTATCCAAAATACATAAAGAACTTGCACAACTCAACACTCAAAAAACAAATAATCTAATTTAAAACTGGTCAGTAGTCATGAACAGACATTGCTCTAATGACATCTGGATGGCCAACAGACACATGAAAATATGTTCAACATTAATTATAATCAGGGAAATACAAATCAAAACTACAATGAGGTATCACCTCACACTTGTCAGAATGGCTAAAATCAACAACACAAAAAACAATAGATGTTGCCAAGGATGTGGAGGAAAAGGAGCCCTTTTGCACTGTTGGTTAGAATGCAAAGAAGTGTAACCATTGAGGAAAACAATATGAAGTTTCCTCAAAAAGTTAAAAATAAAATATCCTACATTCACACTTCTGGGTATGTTCCCAAAGGATATGAATACACTAATTCATAGGATACACACACCACTATGTTTATAAAAGAGGCAAGATATGGAAGTGGCCCATGTGTCCATTGACTGATGAATAGACACAGAAGAGATTGTATTTATATATGCTATGGAATATTACTCATCCATAAAAAAAGAGTGAAGGCTTGCCATTTGCAACAACATGGTGGGAGCTAGAGAATATTATGCTAAGCAAAATAAGTCAGCCAGAGAAAGATAGATACCATATGATCTCACTAATATGTTTAATTTAAGAAAATAAAGAAATGAACTAAGGGGAATAAAAACAATGATAGAGGCAAACCAAGAAAGATATTCTTAACTATAGAGAACAAAATGATGGTTATCAGAGGTGTGGTGGGCTTGAGGATGTTTTAAATATGTGACAAGGGTTAAGGAATGTGCTTGTGATGAGCATAGAGTGAAATAAAAAAGTGTTAAATTATTATATTATATACCTGAAACTAATATAATACTGCATATTAAATAACTGTAAGTAAGGGGTGCCTGGGTGGCTCAGTGGGTTAAAGCCTCTGCCTTCAGCTCAGGTCATGATCTCAGGGTCCTGGGATTGAGCCCTGCATCAGGCTCTCTGCTCAGCAAGGACCCTGCTTCCCCCTCTCCCTCTGCCTGCCTCTCTGCCTACTTGTGTTTTTTTTCTCTCTCTCTCTGTCAAATAAACAAATCAAATCTTAAAAAAAATAATAACTGGAATTAAAATAAAAACAAAAAAAGATGAACAGTTTCAGACACCTGTGGCACAACACCAGATGGATAAATATATGAATAATGGGAGTCTTAAATCCAGAGGAAAGAGTGAAAGGGGAAAAAATAATATTTGAAGAAATAATCACCAAAACCACCCCCAAACTGGCTAAAATACATTAATGCACACATTTTAGAATCTCAGTAAGCTCAGATAAACACCCACACACAACATAATCAAATTCTTGAAATAGAAAGACAGAGATAACTTGAAAGTAGCAAGGGAAATGGGGCTGATTCTTATAAAGAATATTTAATGAGATTTACAGGTAATTTCCCATCAGAACCTATGAAGTCCAGAGGGTAGTGGGATGACATATTCAAATTGTTGAAAGAAAAAAAAAAAAAAAACCTTAAGAATACTTTACCCCATTAAACTACCATTCAACAATGAACAAGAAATTAAGACATTCCCAGATTTTTTAAACAAAATGAGAAATTCCATTGCTAGAAAATCTGCCATACAAAAAATAATAAAGGGATGTCTTCAGACTGAAATAAGTGGGCATTAGAGTAATATAAATCCATATTGAAGAAAAAAATTAGTAAAATAAATACATAAATACAAGATAGCATAATTAATTTTTCATTTGTAACCTTTCCTCCTACCTGATTTGAAATAAAGCTTCATAAAGCAATAATTCTAAATCTTGCATAAAGACATAATTTCTATGACAAAACAGCAAAATGGGAGAGAGAATAGAATTACTTAGAATCAAAGTTTTTGTATACTATTGAAATTATGTTTGTATTAGTCAGAACTATATTTTAAGTTAAATTGTTATTTGAATCCCTAAGCTAACCATTAAGAAAATGACTCAAAAATATAATAAAAGAAATAAACGAATTAAAATGATACACTGAAAAATATTTATTTAAAAAAATTAGGGCAGTAATGGAAGAATAAAGGAACAAAAAAGACATCAGACATGTAGAAAAGGAATAGAAAAATGAAAAAAATGTAGGTCCTAACTCAGTAAATAATTAAATATAAACAAATTAAAAGCCTCAATCAAACGGTATAGATTGATAGAATAAATTGAAAAATGATTCAACTATATGCTGTCCATAAGAGAAAAACTTTAGATTAAAAAAAACAGGTTGAAAGTAAAAAGATAGAAAAACAGATATCATACAACAGTAATCAAAAGAGAGTTGGAACAAGGGATGTTGTATGGAAGCGATGAATCACTAAATTCTACACATGAAACTAATATTACACTGTATGTTAACTAACTATAATTTTAATAAAACTTTTTAAAAAACTACACTGGGTATATTCTGCCCTTAAAATAAAAAAAAGAGGAATGGTGGAGTAATTCTACTAACATGAGACCAAAAAAAAAAAAAAAAAAATTAAGACAAAGAATGTTACTAGAGACAAGGAAGGATATTAGGCAAGAAAAAGAAATAAAATACATCCATATTAAAAGGTAAGAAGGAAAATTATCTTTATCCACAGATGAGATTATCTTGTATACAGAAAAATATAAAGAAATACACTTAAAAACTACAAAAGTTGAATAATAGTTTAGCAAGATTGCAGAAAAAAAAAATCAATATAGAAAAATCAATTTTTAATTCACTAGCCATGAATAATTTGAAAATTCATGTTAAAAAACAATACCATTCACATTTTAAAAAATATTTTGAAATATAATTAACAAAAGAATTTGTTCACTAAAACTACAATTGTGTAAATAAAGAAATTAAGGGGTCGCCTGGGTGGCTCAGTGGGTTAAGCCTCTTTCTTCAGCTCAGGTCATAATCTCAGGGTCCTGGGATCGAGCCATGCATCAGGCTCCTTGCTCAGCAGGGAGCCTGCTTCCCCCTCTCTCTCTGTCTGTCTCTCTGCCTATTTGTGATCTCTCTCTCTGTCAAGTAAATAAATAAAATCTTTTTTAAAAAAGGAAGGAAATTAAAGAAAATCTAAATAAATAGAAAGATATTTGTGTTCATGGATTGGAACAGTTATTATTAAGATGGAAATACTCCCCAAATTTTTCTACACTTCAAAAATAATTGTTATTAAAATTTTAGGTTATTCTTTTAACAAATTGACCAGTTGCTCCTAATATTCTTATGAAAATTTAAGAGATCCAGATTAGCCAAAACTATCTTGAAAAGGATGAAGCAATTTGGAGGAATTAGGATTTCTGATTTCAAAACTTACCACAAAATTATAATAACCAAGACTGTGGTACACTCTTGAGGATAGACGTAAATTAATGGACCACAATTGAAAATCCAGAAATAAACTCATTCATTTTGGTCAATTTTTGACATGGGTGCCAAGACAGTTCAGGGATAAGGGATAGTCTTTTTGACAAATGCTGTTGAAACAATTTCATTTCCACATGCAGAGAAATAAAGTTGAATCCTTATTTCATGCCACATACAAACATTAGCTCAAAATGGATCAATGATCTAAATGTAAGAGCTAAAACTATAAAATTTGTATAAGAAAACAAGGATGCAATTCTTAAAGACCATGTATTGGATAGTTATCTCTTGATAAAAGACATAAAGCAGAAACAACCAAATGAAAAGTAGATAAGTAAGACTTAATCAAAACAAAAACTTTTGTGCTTCAAAGGTCACTATCATGAAAATGAAAAGACAACCTATAAAATTAATTATTTATAGATCACACATCTTATACATAACTAGCTTCCAGAAAAAACGACTCTTAAAACTCAATAATAAAAAGACAAAAATACCAATGAAAAATGAGCAAAATATTCAAACTTTTCTCCAAAGATATAAAATGGCCAAGATACACATGTAAAGCTTTTTAGCATCATTAATCATTAGAGAAATGTAGATCAAAGGCACAATGAGATAACACTTCATACCCACTATTATGATTACAATTAAAATGACAGATATTAACAAATATTGCTGAAAATTTGAAAAACTGGAACCCTTGAGCAGGGAAGACCCAAGATGGTGGAGTAATAGGAGGACCCTAGGCTTGCCTTCTCCCTAGAAAACAACCACATAAACATCAAATAATTCTGAATACCCAAGATATCAATCTAGACTGACAGAACAAACTATACAACTGGAGGGAGAGAAGAAACCATACTGTGGAAGGTAGGAGGTACAGAGATGTAGTTTGGAGAAGAAACAAATCTCCTGTGATTCCAGGGGGAGTAAGCCCTGGTTACAAAGAGAGGCAAGACAGAAAGAGAAGGCACAGGAGATCCCATAAAGAAAATACTTTCCTAAAGTCATTAACTTGGAAAATGAGAGGAGCTGATTTTCATGAGATTTTACATTTAGTGGGGCTCAAAGACGGAGTTTTAGAGATCTGTGGTGTGGATGGTGTGGACCCCTAAGGCCACTGCAGTGCTCCTATGGAGAAGGAGGGCAGACAGCCTGAGGGCAGAGGATAAGTGATCTGAGAATCCAATGGGACACCCTGGGAGAGACAGTTCCTGCTTCTTGGAATGCATCTGGAAAAGGTGGCATTGCCTCTCTGGGGGCAAAAAAGCCAGTGAGCACTTTTTTCCTCCCATACTCCTCACCATAGCTGCAAAGATAGCTGCTGAGGGTGGCCATCCTGGACACTGGTCCTCTGTTGTGCTTTACTCCTAATACCATACTCTGGTGCTTTAGTGCAATTATCCTTCTGGGATAACCTGCATCAGTCTCAATGTGGCAAAACCCTTCCCAGAGGACCAGCATGGGTACTCTCCACACCACATCCCAAAAGTCTAAAGTTTTAAAACTCAGCCATCCTGTCTGGAATAGAGCCCAAGGTGCAAAGTTTTGCTAGGCAGGCAGGTGGCGGGGACACAGTGTGAAGGCAGCAATCTGAACGATGCCTGAACACACAAAGGAAGATTGTTTGCTCTTCTGGGAATGCTTCCTGGGCAGTGGCAGGCTCAAACTCCCCTCTCCAGGGACTTGGGAGCAAGCTGGTCCCATTTTCTTTCCCTGTCCTTCAGAACAGACTAACTTCAATAAGCAGCACAGCACCAAAATTAGAGACCTAAACCACTTCCACAAAGCCCAAACTCTTCTCCTCCAATGGTGCTGCTTTCCACAGGCAAGTGTGCCTGAGAACAAGTACAATGGCCCCTCCCTCAGAAGACCAGCACAAATCCCTACAGACACCATGTCCACTGATCATAGAGTTCTGCACGTCTTCAGCTCTAGTGGAAATAGGATCTGACCAATTTAACAATTAGACCAGAGCACACTTAATTAAAACTCACCAAACTTTGGCCACAGTTCAAACAAGTCCCCACTGCAGGCAAGGAGAACCTCTGGAGAGGATTGACCTGAGGGAAAGAGGAGGCAAAACACAGCATCTGAGTGCACACAGCATACACCAGAGACACTTTCTGAAATAACGAGGCCTTGCCTATTATATGACCTCTTCTTCATAAAGCCATTAACTTCAGGATCAGGAAATATAACAGGCTTTCCAAACAGAGAAGATGACAGAGACCTAGACAAAATGCCGAGATGGAGGAATTCATCCAAAAAGAAAGCACAAGAAAAGGTTATGGACAAGGATCTAATTGAAACAGATTTAAGTAATATGCCTGATCCAGAATTTAAAGCAGCAATCATAAAGATATTAGCT
Organism: Nasua narica; assembly: GCA_028533885.1. Taxonomy (NCBI): domain Eukaryota; kingdom Metazoa; phylum Chordata; class Mammalia; order Carnivora; family Procyonidae; genus Nasua; species Nasua narica. The sequence continues at coordinate 58,119,544 of CM052801.1, read as the reverse complement.
GGGCTTGCAAAAAAAGCAAAGAAGACACCAGGAAGTCCCTTACCACACAGATAAAAGACAAAAACTAGTCAGGCTGAAGTGAAAAATGAAATAGCCAAAATTTGAAACTGGTCACATGTAACGACCACAAGGATGAAAGAAGCAGAGGAATGAATCAGTGATAAGGATGATAAAATCTTGGAAAATAATGAAGCTGAAAAAAAGAGGGAAAGAAAAAATATTGGTTTATGAATATAGACTCATGGAACTCAGTAATTCCATAAAGCATAGTAACATTCATATCATAAGAGTTCTAGAAGAAGAAGAGGAAAATGGGCTGAAGGTTTATTTGAGAAAATTATAGCTTAAAACTTCCCTAATCTGGAGAAGGAAACAGACATGCAAATCCAAGAGGCACAGAGAACTCCCACTGAACTAAAAAAAAAAAAAGAAACAAAACAAACAAACAAACAAACAAAACAGGACAACACCAAGATATATCATAATTAAATTGGCAAAATATAGAGATTAAAAAACAAATCCTAAAAAGACAAAGAGTAAAGGAGTCCCTAACTTAAGGGAAAACCAATAAGATTAGCAAAAGACCTCTCTACAGAAACTTGACAGGCAAGGGGACAGTGGCATGATATATTCAACGTCCTGAATGGGAAAAATATGCTGACAGGAATACTCTATCCAGCAAGACTATAATTCAGAATAGGAGAGATAAAGTTTCCCAGACAAACATAAACTAAAGGTTTTTTATGATCACTAAACCAGCCCCACAAGAAATATTAAGAGGGACTCTTAGAGTGGGAAAGAAAAACATAAAGCAACAAACACAAGAAAGGAATAGGGAAAATCTCCAGAAGCAATGTCAAAACAAGTAATAAAATGGTACTAAGTTAATATCTATCAATAATTATTCTGAATGTAAATGGACTTAATGCCACGATCAAAAGGTATATGGTGTCAGAATGGACAAATAAACAAGACCCATCTATATACTGCCTACAAGAGACTTATTTTAGACCTCAAGACACCTGCAGATTGAAAGTGAGGTGATGGAAAAAAAATTTATCGTGCAAATGGGGATCAGAAGAAAGCTGGAGTAGCAATAATTAAATCAGAGAAACTATATTTCAAGCCAAATATTATAACAAGAGATGAAGAAGGTAATGCATAATAATAAAGGAGTCCATTCATTAAGAAGATATGACAAACTTAAATATTTATACCACCAGCATGGGAGCACCCAACTATATAGAAGAATAGCAAACATAAAGGAACTCTTTGATAATAAAACAATTATACTAGGGGACTTTAAAAATCCACTTATATCAATGGACAGATCATCTAAGCAGAAAATTAACCAGGAGGCAATGGCTTTAAATAAAACACTGAGCCAGATGGACTTAACATATATATTCAGAATATTTTATCCTAAAGCAGCAGAATACACATTCTTTTCAAGTGCACATGGGCCATTCTCCAGAATACATCACATAGTAGGTCACAAATCAGGACTCCAAAGTACAAAAAGATGGAGATCATATCATGCATATTTCCCAATCACAATGCTATGAAACATGAAATCGAGCACACACAAAAAAAATTGGGGGAAGACCACAAATATGTAGATGTTAAAGAAGCTCTTACTAGGGGTGACTCGGTGGCTCAGTTGGTTAAGCATCTTTCTTCGGCTCAGGTCATGATCTTAGGGTCCTGGTATCAAGCCTCACATCAGGCTCCCCAGTCAGTGAGGAGTCTTTTGTCTCCCCCTTGGCCCCTCCTCCTTGCTCATGATCACTCTCTCACTTAATAAATAAATAAAATCTTTTAAAAAAAGAACATCCAATTAAGCAAGAATGATCAAACAGGAAATGAAACAAAAATAAAAGAAATACATGGAAACAAATGAAAATGAAAACAGCGTGGTCCAAAACCTTTGGGATACAACAAAAGTGGTCCTAAGAGAGAAGTATATAGCAATACAAGCATCAGTAATCACAAATCTTCTCAAAAATAAAGTCCAGATCCAGATGGCTTCACAGGGGTATTCTAGCAAACACCAAAAGACCTATTCTTCTCAAAATACTCCCAAAAATCAAAATAGAGGGAAAACTTCCAAACTCATTCTGGAAGGCCAGTGTTACCTTGATTCTAAAACCAGAAAAAGATCCCACCGAAAAACAGACTACAGGCCAATATCCCTGATGAACATGGATGCAAAAAATTTCAGCCAAAAACTAGCCAATAAAATACAACAGTATATTAAAAGAATCATTTACCACAATCAAGTGGGATTTATTCTTCGGTTGGAATGGTGGTTTAATATTCACAAATGAATCAATGTGTGAGACCACATTTATAAAACAAAGAATAAGAACAATACGATCCTCTCAATAGAAGCAGAGAAACCACTTGACAAAGTAGAGCATCGATTATTGATAAAAACCCTCAACAAACTAAGGATAGAGAGAACATACCTCAACATCATAAGGATCATATATGAAATCCCCACAGTTAACATCAACCTCAATGGAGAAAAACTGAGCTTTTCCTCTATGCTCAGGAACAAGACAGGGATGATCATTCTCACCATTGTTATTTAACATAGTACTGGAAGTCCTACCCTCAGCAATCAGACCACAAAAAGATATAAAAGGCATCCAAATTGTCAAGGAAGAAACAAAACTGTTACTATTTGCAGATGACATGAAACTCTATGTAGAAAACCTGAAAGACTCCACAAAAAGATTGCCAGAACTGATACACGAATATATTAATGTTTCAGATTATAGGATGGACATACAGAAATCTGTTGCATTTCTATACTCCAATAGTAAAACAGCAGGAAGAGAAATCAAGGAACTGATGCTCTTTAAAATTGCACTGAAACCCTAAGATACCTAGGAATAAATTTAACCAAAGAGGTAAAAGATCTATACTCTGAAAATTATAGAACATTGATGAAAGAAATTGAAGATGACACAAAGAAATGAAAAAAAAATTCCATGCTCATGGGGTGGAAGAACAAATATTGTTCAATGTCTATACTATTCAAATAAATCTACACATTTAATGCAATCCCTATCAAAATACCACCAGCATTTTTCACAGAGCTGAAACAAACTATCCTGAAATTTCTATGGAATCAGAAAAGACCCCGAACTGCCAAAGCAATCTTGAAAAAGAAAAGCAAAGCTAAATGCATCACAATTCTGGACTTTAGTTATATTACTAAGCTGTGGTGATCAAGACAGTATGGTACCTGCACAAAAATAGACACATTGATCAATAGAGCAGAATTGAAAACCTAGAAATAGATGCACAACTATATGGTAAACTAATCTTCAACAAAACATAAAAGGGTATACAATGGAAAAAAGAAAGTCCCTTTAACAAATGGTGTTGGGAAAACTGGACAGCAACATGCAAAAAAAAATGAACCTGGATCTTTCTTGCACCATACACAAAAATAAATTCAAAATGGATGAAGGACCTAAAAGTGAGACAGGAAACCATCAAAATCCTAGAGGAGGACACAAGCAGAAACCTTTCTCCTCAGCCATAGCAATTTCTTACTAGACATGTCTCTGTAGTCAAGGGAAATCAAAACAAAAATGAACTATTGGACTTCATCAAGATAAAAAGCTTCTGCACAGTGAAAAAAACAATCAACAAAACTGTAAGTCAACCTTCAGAATGGGAGAATATATTTTCAAATGACATGACAGATAAAGGGTTTATATCCAAAATATATAAAGAATTTATCAAACTCAACACCCAAAAAACAAATAACCCAGTTAAAAAATGGGCAAAATACATGAATAGACATTTTTCCAAAGAGGAGATTCAGGTGGCTAACAGACACATGAAATGATGATCAACATCATTCATCATCAGGGAAATACAAATCAAAATTACAATGAGATATCACCTCACATCCGTCAGAATGCCTAAAATTAACAAACAGGAAATCACAGCTGTTGGCATGATGTGGCAAAAGGAAACCCTATTAAACTCTTTGTGGGAATGCACACTGGTGTATCCACTCTGGGAAACAGTATAGAGGCTGTTCAAAGAGTTAAAAATAGATCTACCCTAAAATCCAGCAATTGCACTACTAGGTATTTACTGAAGGATACAAAAACAGATTGAAAGGGATACATCCACCCTGATGTTTATAGCAACATTATCAACAATAGCAATACAATGCTATTGATGAATAGATAAGCTGATGAATAGATAAAGAGGTGATTATATATATATATAAATATATATATATTTTACATATATATGTATATATATGATATTAATGT
>CM052801.1:58099222-58114740 GCA_028533885.1 Nasua narica | reverse complement strand
ATGGAATCCTATGCAGCCATCAAGAGAAATGAAATCTTGCCATTTGCAACAACGTGGATGGAACTAGAGAGTATTATGCTAAGCAAAATAAGTCAGTCAGAGAAAGACAATTATCACATGATTGTTCTGATATGAAGAATTTGAGAGGCAGGGCAGGGGGTCGTGGGGGGTGGGGAAGAGAAATGAAACAAGATGGGATGGGGAAGGAGACAAACCATAAGAGACTCTTAAACTCACGAAACAAACTAAGGGTGGCTGGGAGGTGGGGGGGGTAGAGTTATGGACTTTGGGAAGGGTATGTGCTATGGCAAAAGCTATGAAATGTGTAAGCCTGATGATTCATAGACATATACCCTGAGGCAAATAATACATTATATGTTAATAAACTAAAAAAAATCACAGGACATGAGGTTACTACAAAAATAATTCAATTGTATTGTTATATAACAATAATACTTTCAAAAATGAAAAAAAAAATGACACTATAACCAAACCGTTTATATGTGTTTAATGAAAAAAGACTGATCTATGCTAATTTTTAAAAGATGTACACATTTTAAGACTAACATGTGTTTTTAGTTTTGTTAAGCATGTAAATGATAAAACAAAATGATAATATATTTGTAAATAGAATGAATATTTCATGATACAGTTTGATAAAACTATTTAATATATATATTATAATTAATATTTAATTATATATTATAATGAATATATAATTAATATAACACATTCGCTGAATCTGGTGGAAACATACAAAACGTCTGTCTGTCAGTTTTCTCAAACATAACTTAGAATATGTGATGGTCCTTAAAAAATGTTCTGATTTTATTTACCTGATATGATTTTATTTAAAATAATCAATATCATAAGCTGTACTGTTTCTTCTGTTAGAAGGTTCTGGCAAAGAGCCAGCCCTATGACCAAGCATTAAAATAACTGAAAATAATTTTTATAATTAAAGACAATAAAAATTAAAAAAAAAAGATGGGTAGCAATACTTTTATCAAACAAAATGGATGTTAAAACAAAGTATAGCAAGAGATGAAGAAGGGTACTATATAATAGTAAAGAATTCAATTATAAATATTTATGCACTCAAAATTGGAGCATCTGAACACATAAAACAAATATTAACAAACATAAAGAAGGAATTTGAAAGTAATACAAAAATAGTAGGGGACTTTAACACCCCACTTACATCAAAGGATAGGTCATCCAGACAGAAAATCAACAAGGAAACAGTGGCTTTGAATGACACATTAGACTTGATCAACCTAACAGATACATACAGAACATTCCGTGTATAACTAGCAGAATACACATTCTATGGAACATTCTTCATGAGAAGTTACATGTTAGGTTACAAACAAATTTTGACATTTAAGATTAAAATTATATTAAGCATTTATTTTTCTGACCACAACAATATGAAACTCGAAATCAATTACTAAAAAAAAAAAATCAGGAAAAAAGAATACACATGAAGGCTAAACAACATGCTACTAAATAACCACTGGGTCAATAAAAAAAATCAAAGAGAAAATTAAAAAAATGCATGGATAAGTGAAAAAGGAAACAACAATACAAAATCTTTGGAATGCAGTAAATACAGTTATTAGAAGGAAATTTATAGCAATACATACATAACTCAAAGAAACAAGAAAAATATCAAATAAACAACTTTACACCTAAAAGGGACAGAAGAAGAGCAAACCCCAAAGCTCCTAGAAGTGAGAAAATTATAAAGATTAGAGTGACAATAAATGAAATAGAGATAACAGCAACAACAGAAAAACACAGTAGAAAAGGTCAATGAAAACATGAGCTGGCTCTTTGAAAAGATAAACAAATTGATACGTCTTCAGTCTGACTCATCAGGAAAAAGGGAGAAAGCTCAAATAAATCAATTGGAAATCAATAAGGAGAAATGACAAGTGACACCATAGAAATATAAGGGATTATAAGAGAATATTATTATAAAATTATATGCCAAAAAACTGGACGACCTAGAACAAATGGATATATTCCAAGAAATACAATCTTCTAAGACTGAATCAGGAAGAAATATAAAATTTGGACAGACTGGCTATGAGTAATGAAATTGAATGAATAATCAAAAAACTCCCAACAAACAAGAGTCCAGGATGAGATGGCTTCACAGGTATATTCTATCAAACATTTAAAGAAGAGTTAATACTTTTTATCTCAAACTATTCCAAAAAATAGAAAAGGTTGGAAAACTTCAAATTCATTCTATGAGGCCATTACCCTGATGCCAAAACCAGATTAAAACATGACAGAGAAAGAGAACTACAGGACAATATGTCTGAGGAACATAGAAATCTCTTACAAAATCTCTTACAAAAGTATTAGGAAACCAAATTTAACAATACATTAGAATGATCATTTACCATGATCAAGTGGAATTGATTCCAAAGATGAAAAGTAGTTCAATGTTGACACATCAGTTAATAGGATACATCACAACAAAAGGAAAGGTAAAAACCATAGGATCATTTCAATAGATGTAGGAAACATACTTTACAAAATACATTTGTGCAACACAGTAGATTCAGAGAGAACACATATCAATATTAAAGAGGTAATATCTTAAAAACCCACAGCGAACATCATACTCAATGGTGAAATACTGAAAGCTTTTCTTCTAAGATCAGGAACAAGATAAGGATTAAGGATGTCCACTCTCAGCACTATATTCAACATAGTACTAGAAGTCATAGCTATGGTGATCAGACAAGAAAAAGAAATTAAAAAGCATCCAAATTGGCAAAGAAAAAGTAAAACTGCTATTTGCAGATGACATGATACATAATATAGAGTTTTATATACATAACACCAGATTCTGCCAAAAAACTATTAAAACTGATAAACGAATTTGGTAAAGTTACAGGATGCAAAATTAATATACAGAAATATGTTGCATTTCCATACACTAATAATGAAGTAGCACAATGAGAAATTAAGAAAATAATCACATTTGGAATTGCACCAAAAAATAGCTAGGAATAAATTCAACCAAGGAAGTTAAAGACTTGTACTCTGAAAACTATAAGATATTAATAAATGGAATGGAAAATTAATGGAGTGAAATAATAAATGGAAATCCATACCATGTTCATGGGTTAGAAAAATTAATATTGTCAAAATGTCCATACCAGCCAGAGCAATTTACAGATTCATTGTAATCATTATCATAGTACCAATAGCATTTTTCACAACACTAGTACATATAATCCTAAAATTTACACCAAGATACACCACAAAGCTATAGTAATCAAATAGTAGAGCACTAGTACAAAAATAGACACACAGATCATTAAAACAGGATAGAAATCCCAGAAATAAACCCACATACATATGGTCAATCAATCTATGACAAAACAGGGAAGAAGATTCAATGCAGAAAAGACAGTCTTTTCAATAAATGGTTTGGGAAAATGGGACAACTACTAAAACTCCTAAAATAAAATGTAGGCAATAATCTCTTGGATATACCTCAGCAACATTTTTATGGACATATCTCCTCAGGTTAAGAAAACAAAAGCAAAAATTAAGTATCGGGACAACACCAAAACAAAAAGGTCTTGAAAAGCAAAGGAAACTATCAACAAAATGAAGTCAACCTACTGAATGGGAGAATATATTTGCAAATGATAGATCTGATAAGAGGTTAACATCCAAAATATATGAAGAATCTATAACTTAACACCAAAACCAAACAACCAGATTAAAAAATAAACAAAGACCTGAATAAATATATTTTCAAAAAAGACATACAGATTACCAACAGACACATGAAAAGATGCTCTGTGTCACTAATAATCAGGAAATTTCCAATCAAAACTACAATGCTAGTCAGAATGGCTAGTATAAAAAATACAAGAAATAATAGGTGTTGATAAGGATGCAGAGAAAAGTCAACTCTTGTGCACTGTTGGTGGGAATATATAATGGCACACAATGAGATATCACTTCACACCTGTCAGAATGGATAAAATAAAAAACGCAAGAAACAACAAATGTTGGCAAGGATGTGGAGAAAAAGAAACCCTTGTGCACTGTTGGTGGGAATGTATGCTGGTGCAGCTACTGTGGCAAAAGCTATGTAGTTCTTCAAAAAATTAAAAATAGAGATAACCATATGACCCAGTAATTCCACTACTGGGTATTTAACCAAAGAAAACAAATACACTGGTTTGAAAGAATATATGCACTCTTCCGTTTATTAGCATTATTTATAATAGCTATGATATGTTAGCAACCTAAGTGTCAATCGATAGATGAAGAGATAAAGATGTGGTATATGTATAAAAGCAAATATTACTTAGCCATAAAATAGTGAGATGTTGTAATTAGCAACAATATAAATGGACCTAGAAAGTATTATGATAAGGGAACTAAGTCAGCAGGGAATGAGAAATACCATATGATTTCACTTATATGTGAAATCTAAAACCAAAACAAATGAACAAAAAAAAACCCCACAAAAACATACTCTAAAATACAGAAGACAAATTGGTGGTTGCCAGAGGGGAAGTAAGTGGGTGGATTGGAGTAATAGATAAATGGGATTAAGAGGTACAAACTTTTAATTATAAAATTAATATGTCACAAAGATGAAAAGTACAACATAGAGAATATAGTCAATAATATTGAATGGGAACATATGGTGACTATACTTATGGTAAGTGCTGAGTATTATATAGAATTATTGAATCACTGTGTTGTGTGCCTCAAAATAATGTAACATTGTATCTCAATTATACTTCCATAATAGTAATGATAATAATAACACCTTCACTTTGTTTCACAACCACAAACACATTCCCACAACTATTAGATAGCTGTAATTCCTAAACAGTATTTATCAGAGGATTCCTAAAAACTAATAAAAAGGGAAGTGACAAAATGAAACAAATACAATGCATCCAGTTCAACTTGAATTCACTTGAATCTATAAAAATTGCATACTCCAGCTCACACAAGGACTGCTGCAGCACAATATAAAAAGGTCAAAACATTAAAAACATTTAAAATACAGAAAAAACAAATGAACAAACAAACATGGTGCTAGTATAGATATGTCAAGATTAAAGATTAATGGTGAGGTTCTTTATACAACAATTTAGATTTTTATGACTGGATTCAAGAAGATTTGATTTTTGAGTATGATTTTCACTTGGTCGAAATATCAAAGGACTGTAAATTACATTTTAAAATAAAAGCATAAGAAGTGAAATAAAGTATTGTTTTAAATAACAATGGAACAACATGTCAAGTCCATCTTCAAATATGAAGTAGATAATAAAAAAACAGGTGTGTATATGCAGAGTGCAAATACTTTTGGAGCATTCAAAATATCCTGGAGCATTTTAAAACTTTATCAGCACAATAAAACGATATGCATTTGAACTGATTGTTTAAACTCCATAATTAATTTGTTTCCGTTAACCTTAACTCATAGAAATTCACATGTAATCATACATTATAATTTCGCAAAGAAAATGTGTATTATTTACAAGTTCACAAAGCATGTAAATAATTATTTTGTTAAGTATGTAAACATGCAATTTATAATCTATTTGAATAAAATTATAGAAAGGCAGAATTATATCTTGAATGCCTCCTCAGTCAAAATGTTGAATATGCTTAAACTGTAAGAGAAGAAAAATGAATAATTAAATCTGGAGGTGATTTAAAAGTAATTACAGTAAGTCAAAAAATGACTATAAGGTCATGTTAATTTTTCTATGTACATAGTAATTACAAATAATTTGGAAAAAATATCCAGTTTCAGTTATACAAGAAACCAAACTACTTGAATACCTTTTTTAGATATCAGTTCATGTTAAACATACTAAAAATGTGTTTGAAACAGTTGAAAAATGCAATGTTTTATGATAACTGAAAAGTCCAAAACTTCTTAAAACAAACACAAATTAGCAGTTCATTTTAAAATGAAATATACATCATAATTAAGGTTTATGTTGATTTCTACTGTACCTTTCTTTAGTCCAGGGACGAAAGCTAGAAAGAGAGTTTCATAAAGTTAAAAACAATAAATATTTTGTCTTATCCCCAACATATTTTATTAATTTAAACAAATGTAAACTGTAATATATTGCAATATACTTTCAACTTCATTTTTCAGAGAATGTGACGACTGAGATAGATAAGGCAGAAGACTGATAACCCATAAAGTCTCTCTCCTGTAATATATTTTTTTCTAAAATGAGACCAATCCTATCCTATATGCTAAACTCATAAATAGTGATTAGTCCTTTCCCTATAGGTAATGTATTGTTTAACTCAACATTTTGCAAGATCGCAGGAGATTTTCTAGTTTTATTGCCTATGATAGCAATAGTAGAGTCCTCTTTTGAAATTTTCTCGTGGAACCTCCTATAGGAAATGGAGTATAAACACACACACACACACACACACACACACACACACACACACACACACACTGGTTTTGACTTAACAGTTTGCTCTGCTTCCAAAACTGAGGTGGAGAAAAATAATGAGAAAAAACAAAAATCAGCAGACACTAACATGAGGATGACCCAATAGAAGTATTCTTATCTGGGTTAAGACACTTTATAATATACCTATTTTCACAGCTAAAATTCATTTCTCACAATTAGAGTGTTGGGGATTAGAGATCATTACCATTATTTCTCAGGAAAATAAATTCAGGCTTGCATTATGGACTTCCTTGAAAACACTAAGATCATGTTTGAACTGGGATAATTAAAAAAGTGTGTTTTTGAACAAAATAATTACATGTTTACAAACACTTGTATATATGTTGATCTGGACAATTACCAAAAGCATTCTTTATTAAAATTTTAAGGTCAAAGGTAGAAATGATTTCCTGATACAGTTAATAATATGCATGTAAGTATAAAAACCTTAAAGATAAACATTTTGAGCCTGTTTAAAAATCAGTTTTAAATAATATTAGAACATTATTGAGGAAAGAAAGGGTTAAGGTATAGGCAGGGAGATATAGGAGGCCCCTGACTCCCCTGACTAGGCTCACACAGGGGGCTATGTAACCAGACTCACAGAAATCCCAAATGCTGAGGCATACAAAACCAGAGGTAAGAGAACAAACTAGAACACGTGGCCCTGAATATTAAAAAGGTTTATTTATTTTTTTTGTTTGGTTTGGTGGCTATATTGTAATGACAGAAAATGAACAGACCTCAAAGAAGAAGTAAGCCTTTAAGGATGTTATCAATAGTCTTTGTTCAAACCAAAATGACACAAGAATCTCACAAGTCTGCAAGCTTCCCAATCAGTTCTCAATAAAAGACTGCCACTAAAAGCCCATAGTGGCAACCTATTCAAGACCCCTTTCACTCTATAGAGCTCTTTTCCTTCTTTTCTGTTCTCATTTTCACTTAATACATTTTCACTTCATTTCATCCTTTTGTGTCCACGAGATTCATTCTTTGGCACCATAAGACAAGAATACTGCAATCCTATAACATGAAACCTGAGACATATGAAATGCTAAGAGAGAAGAAGTAGGTCAGAGATAGAAAAAGTGAGGATGAAAGCAGTATCTCTATGCAATGATAATGACTAATGAAAGAGCAATGTCTATTTTAAGTTTCATTAATATATATACAAAACATTTATTTTTTAATATAAGGTATTTCATCTATAAGCAGCACAACTGAATGGTAGTACTAGCTGAAGTATAAACACACACACACACACACATACACACTCACAAAACATAGTGCTTTCACAAGACACTTTGGGTAGAATCAATCTTCTAAATAAAATTCCATAACACTCCACTCTTCATAAAATGGTTATACTTCAGCGATAATTATCACACACACACACACACTATTCTAACTTATTGTTAGAATTAATAGTCAACTCTGGTAATACTTAAATGTAGAATTTTCAACTAAAGTGGTGTGAAAAAGAAAGGCAGCTTTATGCAGAGAGATAAAGTACGTTTTTATTGTAAGACTGCAATTTTAATGTGGGATAAACCTTACTTATCAAAATTTTTTCTAATTTGGTAACTGAAAATAACAGAAAAAAAATAAAATGGATCTAGACTTATTTCTAAGGGCAAAGAAGTATGAATAAAAGAAACAAAACAGATGACATGACAATAATGGAAAAGAAAATAAACACATTTAAAAAACATGTCCTAGGAGGTGTTGAGCTCTTAAGCTGAAAAATGAAAATTGGTTTACAAATCATTAAAGTCAAATATGGATAAATTTTCTTTAAAATTCAAGACAATAAACAGAGACTGCATAAAATTTTCAGTACTGATTCTTTTTTTTCCAAATATGTTTATTTTTTCAGTGTTATAAGATTAATTGTTCACGCACCACATCCAGTGCTCCATGCAATATGTGCCCTCCTCAATACCCACCATCAGGCTCACTCAAACCCCAACCCTCCTTCCCCCTCCAAAACCCTCAGTTTGTTGCTCAGATTCTTTTTTTTAAAAAATATTTTATTTATTTATTTGACAGAGAGAGATCACAAGCAGGCAGAGGCAGGCAGAGAGAGAGGGGAAGCAGGCTCCCTGCTGAACAGAGAGCCTGATGTGGGGCTCCATCCCAGGACCCTGAGATCATGACCTGAGCCGAATGCAGAGTCTTCCAGTACTAATTCTTAAAAGACACAAAGTCATGACATGAAATGGTCAAAAAATGAAACCATTTTACCTCTCTAAAATAATATAATTAATAGAAGGAGTTAAGATGGCAGAGTACTAGGAGGACCTTACACTTGTCTTGTCCCTCAAACACAACTAAATAATTATCAAGTCATTCTGAATACCCACAAAATCAATCTGAGGACTGAAAGACCAAAAGGCATAATTAGAGGGAGAAAAGAGGAAACATCATGAAAGGTAGGAGGGGCAGTGATGTGATTTGGAAGAGAAAAGAATCCCATGTGCTGCACAGAGGAGCGAGCCCTGATCTTGGAGAGAGGGTAGAGGGGGAGAGAGAAAGAGAGAGAGAGAGAAAGAGATGGGGGAGATAGAGCAGCATATAGGGAATTGCACAAGAAAAACACTCCCCTAAAACCACTGACTGGGAAAACAAGAGCGGCTGATTATTGCAAGATTTTACAAGCAGCAGAGCTGAAAATCTGAAGTTTTAGAAATCGACACCATCACCAGCTTGGATCCTGGCAGGTATAGTATTGTTCCAGTGAAGAAGGAAGGCAGTGGCACAGAAACACAAGAACAGAGGGTGTGTTCTGAGGATCTCCTGAGTCATGCTGAGAAATACAATTCCCCCTCTTGGAGTGCATTTGGGAGAAGGAGCACTGCCTCTCAGGGAGGAAAAGAACCAGCAGACAGGACTAAGCTGCCCAATTCATTAGCATACAAGCAGAGACACCTGCTGAGGACAGCCAACCTGAAGGATGGCTTTTTGCTGTGCTTGGCCATGAACTACAAACCCCGGTGCAGTTATTTAACCGATTTTATGGGAGAGATGTTTCTCCAACCTCTCACTCAATATTCATGTGTCTTTAGGTCTAAAATGAATCTTTTGTAGGCAATATATAGATTTATTTTTATCCACTCTGTCACCCTATGTCTTTTGATTGGAGCATTTCATCCATTTACATTTAATTATTGATAGATATGTACTTATTGTCATTTTAGTATTTGTTTTGCTCTGATCCTTTCTTTTCTTTCTGTCTTTCTGGTTTTGCTGATTTGTTTAAAGATTTATCTGTTTATTTGAGAGGTAGAGAGTGAGAGCACACACCAGTTGCGGAGGGACTGAGGGAAAGAATCCTCAGTCAGACTCCCTGCTGAGTGTGGAGCACAACACAGGGCTTGATCACACAACACATGCGATAATGACCTTAGCTGAGGCCAAGAGTTGGATGCTTAACTGACAGAACCGCCCAGGCATCCCTTGCTGATTTTCCTTAGGGAGCTATTCATATTTATTTCTCTTTCTTCTTTGTATATTTATTAGTGCTTTTGTTATATAGTTGCAGTTGGGCTGGTATATAACATCTTCTGCATGTAGCAGTTTGTATTAAATTGATGGACTTTTAAGTGTGTATCTGTTCTTACTTTTCCCCACTAGATATTTGGTGACATTTTTTTACATCCTTCTATCTTGTAAATTCCTTGGCTGATTTTTTTTTTTTAGTTTTTTGTTTTGTTTTATTAAGTTCAATTAGCCAACATATAATACATCCTAGGCTGATTTTTTTAAGAACGGGAAAGGGGTAGAGGGCACGGGAGAATCTTAAGCAGGCTCCATGTCCAGTGTGGAACCCTATATGAGGCTCAATCTCACGACCTTGAGATCATGATCTGAGCTAAAATCAAGAGTTGGATATTTAACCCACTGAGCCACCCAGGCACCCCAACTTGATTGGGTTTTTTTTACATAAATATTCATTTTTACTGCTTTTGTGTTTCCTACATTTATACTGTCACTTTTGGTCTCTCCTTCGCTTTCACAGAGTCCCTTTTAATATTTCTTGCAGGGCTGGTTCATTGGTTAAAAAAACTCCTTTAGCTTTTGTTTGTCTGGGAAGCTCTTTATCTCTCTTTCTATTCTGAATGATAATCTTGCTGGATAAAGCATTCTTGGATGCAGATTTTTCTCATTCAACATGTTGACTATATTATACCATTCCCCTCTGGCTTAAAAAGGTTCTGCTGAAAAATCCCTTGCCAACTGTATGGGTCTTCCCTTGTATATTAGTGTCTTCTTTTGTGTTGTTGCTTTAAGAATTATCTCTTTATCACTGTATTTTGCTAATTTAATTACAATATGTCTTGGTGTGTGCCACTTTTGTTGATTTGGGTGGAGGTTCTCTGTTCCTACTGGATAGATTTTATATATATATATAAAATATGTATGTGTACATATATATATATACATATATATGTATTTCTTCATTCCCCAAATTAGGGAATTTTTCAGCTATTATCTCTTCAGATAAATTCTATGCCTCCTTTTCTGTCATTTCTTCTGGGACTCCTTTAATATGTATTTTATTACATTTGATGGAGTCACTGTGTTCCCTAACTCTATTATCTTTTTGTATAATTATCTTTTCTCTTTTGTCCAGCATGATTCCTTCCTATTACTCTGTCTTCTAGGTCACTACTTTGTTCCTTTATTTCTTTTAGCCTACTGTTCAGTCCAACAAGCATGTTTCTGATTTAGCTGTTGAGCCCTTTATTTATGCTATGTTGTTCCTTATCTCTGAGTTAAAATTCTCATTTATGTCTTCCATTCCTTCCTTAAGTCCAGAAAGTACCTTTATGATTATTGCTTTAAATTTACTTCCAAGCATGTTACTAATATCTGTTTCACTTCGATCTCTGGCCATGACATCCTGTTCTTTCATTTAGGATACATTTACTTTTCTATGCCCCATTTTTTAAAAAAGATTTTATTTATTTGACAGAGAGAGAGAGATCAGAAGAAGGCAGAGAGGCAGACAGAGAGAGAGGGGAGAAGTAGGCTCCCAGATGAGCAGAGAGCCTGATGTGGGGCTCGATCCCAGGACCCTGGAATCATGACCTGAGCTGAAGGCAGAGGCTTTAACTCACTGAGCCACCCAGGTGCCCCTGGCTGTAGAGATTTCTTAAGAACATATATAAACTCTTCTAAAATTTGAGCTTAAAGTAACAAAACATATCTAAAATTTCATCAACCTTTAAAGTGTTTGTTAATGTTCTTTTACTTTACTCATATCTGTCATACAGAAGAAAAAAATAGAATTCTAAGAACATTAAAAAAAAAGAAATCTCTACAGCCAATGTGGGTCTTGAACTCACAAACTCGAGATTAGGAGTTACATATTCTATTGACAAAGCCAGCTGGACAACCCCTAAGCTCAAATTTTAGACATTAAAACAGCTGTAATATTGTCAGATAGATTGACTTCATATGTAAAATGACTAAATCCAATGAAGAGGTTTTAAAAAATGCAGATGACAAAACTATTGCAGTTGAAGACAATTATAACACTGAGTAAACTGAGTTTGTTTTCCCTTTCATTTACGATATTCTCTGAAAATTAATTGATTAATGGCTTGTAAACTGGAGATTGATTTGAATCTCTTTAGAAATATTCTATTTCACCATTTCTATTCCAAAGAAACATGGATGTTATTTATGATATGTCAAATTATAATATGTCAGCAGGTTGCTGGAAATTTAGTAGTTACTCTTCTCTCAAACTTAAAAATAGTGTGAGATAGCAAGCATTCCTTCTTCAATGGAAAAAAAAAACACAGACATTCTGACTTCATATGTATGAACTATTTATAACTTATATAATAATATAACTCAGAACACAGTCTAAATTACAATTTCAGAGCAATGTTTTACAAAGGAAAGTTAAAAGACATTTTTAACTCTCCACAAATTATGTTTTACCCTATGCTACTTGTAAATAAGTAGATATGAATGGAAAGCCATATATAGATTACTGTATTTAGAATAGTCACAAGGGGATCACATAGTCTCCAGACCTACTATATCATGATATATAAAATTTCAAGAAGCACAAAGTCACATTCTGTTCTCTACTAGGTCTATACTCTTCTGTGTCTCCATAAAATCCTTTGAGAATTTAAAGACATACCTCTTACAGTATCCACAGAAACCCAAAAGCAACCAATAATGCTGTTTATGATTTAGATTTCTGTTTCTGTTTTTATCAAATTAGCTAACTTTAAAAAGCAGGGTCCATTGAAAATGGTATACATAATTTGTTGGGGTTATGTTTAGAGAAACCTCTGGGATATGGGCTTTGGCTTTCATACCAAAGGCTAAAGTCAGGAGACTGCAATTGTAAAATTTAGAAATTAAAAAGCATTCAAATGGAATGAGCCAGAATGTTTTATTAAATTTGTGTTCTGGGGGCGCCTGGGTGGCTCAGTGGGTTAAAGCCTCTGCCTTCAGCTCAGGTCATGATGTCAAGGTCCTGGGATCAAGCCCTGCATCAGGCTCTCTGCTCAGCAGGGAGCCTGCTTCCCCCTCTCTCTCTGCCTGCCTCTCTGCCTACTTGTGATCTCTCTCCTCTCTGTCAAATAAATAAATAAAGTCTTTAAAAAATTAAAAAAAAATAAACCTGTCTTTTGAAAGAGAAATAATTGGATTAAATTTGTTTCTTCTTTAACTTAAGGATATTTAATATTCTTGGCAAAAGATGCAAGAGTATGGGGCTTTCGGGACAAGATGGCAGAGAAGTAGGAGATCCTGTTGCAACTGGTCCCCAAAAGTGAGCTGAATATCTACCAGAACACACTGAACACCCATGAAATCACCCTGAGGAGCAAGACTTCTCACCTCTGGATCTCTCCAAGAGCAGAAGACAGCAGTGGAGAGGTAAAAGCAAAGTGGGAACACTTGAACCGATATCGGAGGATAAACAAAAGGGGAGGGAGCCACCAGAAGCGATCCAAGGACAGTAATATGCCAAAGGAAAGTGCCCGGTGGCAGGGGACTAGCATTAACTTAGAGTCCATTAAAAACACTTAAAAAGAGCAAAAAGTTCTGAGGAGTAACTAGTGGAAGGGGGTGGTTGCGGCCACTGGCCTGGGCCCATGCTCCCAGAAAGAAGCACCCCAAAGTGAGACTGGTGGGGGGATCCAGTCCACGGTTCCTGAACCTGCAGTTTTCCACTCTCTGCAACATTTGTGAGCTGGGCATGCACCTGCAAGCGCCTTTAGAGAGTCTGCTGTGGTCCAGGAGCCACAGCTTTTCTGTGTGATCCCACAATCATGACATTCATGGCCCACAGGGTCTGAGGGACCCCAGCTACCCCAGAGAGAATGCAGGCAGGCATCCTATCCAATCAGTCCCGCACTCGCAGAGCTGCAGGAAGGTGGCTGAGGTCATGACATTCTCGGCCCACCGCAGGCCTTCCAGGTCGCACTCGGGGAACTGCAGAAAGGCAGATATGGTCGCACGCCACCTCAGACAGGCTGTGCTGTAAGCAGAAGTTTTGCAGAGGGGAGTGTGAGTTCTGAACCGCACAGAGGGGAGCAGACACTTGGGCTTCCTGCGACACAGAGGTCTGAGTGCTTCTGGGCAAATTCATTGCTTGGACTCTCTGAAAAGGTGAAAAAGTTACAAAAGGCCAAAAACCTACAGAGAGCAAAAGACTGAGAAACCGGTTTCCACAGAGCTCAGCCCCATGATTGGGGGGCAGGGTGACTAAACTCAAGCAAGATTGACTGGAAAACAATGTGGCAGGCCCCTCCCCCAGAAGACCGCCAAAAAACAAAAAGACTATAACCACAGGGTCCCAATAAAATTTTAAACCCCAAACACCAGGGAAAATCAATATATTAAGCTCCTGGTAATACCCTCAAATCTGTATATTTCATAGATACAAGGGTTTTTCTCTCTCTCTCTCTTTAATATTCACTTGCTTTCACACTTCTTCTCTTTTTTTTTAACTACTTAACATTACAACCAGAGGTTAAATAAAACTATAAACCCAGGAGGACCTGAAATAATCTTCCTCGCCTGCAAGGAGTTATAAACACCCCCTCATCTTATCCTTCTGTCAGTGTTTCAACATATTTACTTTTGTTCTGGTATTATATAAATCTTATTCTGGGGGGTCATTCTACTAGGATCGTTTATTTCTTGTCATTTATTTGTGTTGGTCTACATGTTTGTTCGTGTTTGTTTACATACCTTATAAATCTTATTTTGGGGGCCCATTCTGGCTGGGATTTCCCTTTTATGTTTTTCTCTCTATCTTTTTTTATCCTTATTCTTTCATTTTGGTGGTGAATCCCAATTGCTCCAAAACCCTCCAGGGTGCACCCAGCCTGGATTGGGGGCGATATATCCATCCTCTCATCCACTTCTCATCAAAATGACCAGGAGGAGGAACACCCAACAGAAGAAAAACCCAGAGACGACATCCTCTCCCTCAGAACTTTTGGACATGGACATAAACAGTATGTCAGAAAGGGAATTCAGGGTGACAATTATGCAGGCAATGGCTAGGATGGAGAAAAACATTATAGAATCTCTAAGGGCAGAAATGAGATCCAGTATAGCAGATGTAAGAAGTGCTATTAATGAGGTCCAATCCAATATAAATAGTTTAACAGCTAGAGTTATGGAGGCAGAGGATAGAATTAGTGATCTAGAGGATAAAATGGTTGAGAAGAAAGATCAGGAGGAGAGCTGGAACATACTGCTCAGGAATCATGACAACAAACTTAGGGAAATAAAGCCATGAAATGTTGCAATGTCAGAATCATTGGGATCCCAGAGGGGGTAAAGAAAGACAGGAGTCTAAAAGGTATAGCTGACCAGATTCTGAATGAAAATTTCCCCAATCGGGGGAATAGAACAAGTGTTTGAGTCCTAGAAATGGAAAGACCACCTGCCAGGATCAATGAGTCTAGAAAAACACCAAGACACATAATCTTAAAATGTACAAATTATAATTTTAGACAGGAGGTCCTGAGGGCAGCTAGGGGG
>CM052801.1:58083197-58099122 GCA_028533885.1 Nasua narica | reverse complement strand
CATGATATATTCAGGGCACTAAATGAGAAGAACATGCAGCCAAGAATACTTTATCCAGCAAGGCTGTCATTCAAAATGGATGGAGAGATAAAGAGCTTCCAAGACCGGCAAGGATTAAAAGAGTTTGTGACCACCAAGCCGGCACTCCAGGAAATATTAAAGGGGGTTTTATAAAAGCAGAAAGAACACATGAGTGACTTAGAACAGAAATTTTCCATCTATAGAAACAAGGACTTCACAGGCAACATGATGTCAATAAACACTTATCTTTCAATAATCACTCTCAACCTGAACAGCCTAAAAGCTCCCATAAAATGGCACAGGATTGCAGAATGGATAAAACGACAGGACCTGTCCATCTGGTGTCACACATTTCGAACCAAAAGATACATCCAGACTGAAAGTGAAAGGATGGAGAACCATCTTTCATGCCAGCGGACCTCAAAAGAAAGCTGGGGTAGCGATGCTCATATCAGATAAATTAGATTTTTAAGCTAAAGACTGTAGTCAGAGATACAGAAGGGCACTACATCATTCTCAAAGGGTATATCCTCCAAGAAGATCTAACATTGTAAATATTTATGCCCCCAATATAGGAGCAGCCAACTACATAAGCCAACTGTGAATCAAAACAAAGAGTCATATTGATATGAACACATTAATTGTAGATCTTAACACGCCACTTTCAGATCATCTAAACAGAAAATCAATAAAGAAACAAGAGCTTTGAATAACACATTGGACCACATGGACCTCATAGATATATACAGAACATTCCACCATAAAACAACAGAATACTCATTCTTCTCGAGAACACATGGAACTTTCTCCAGAACAGACCACATACTGGGCCTATTCTTCTGAAACTGTTTCAAAAAAATAGAAACAGAAGGAAGACTTCCACATTCATTCTATGAAAGCAGCATTACCCTGATCCCCAAACCAGGCAAAGACCCCATCAAAAAGGAGAATGTCAGACCAATATCCTTCATCAATATGGATGCCAAGATTCTCAACAAGATCCTAGCTAATAGGATCCAACAACACATTAAAAAGATTATTCATCATTACCAGGTTGGATTTATCCCTGGGATATAAAGGTGGTTCAACATTCGCAAGTCAATCCATGTGATAGAACAAATCAACAAGAGAACAGAGAAGAACCACAGGGTACTCTCAATGGATGCAGTAAAGGCATTTGACAAAATTCAGCATTCATTCCTGATTAAAACTCTCCAAAGTATAGGGATAGAAGGAACATTCCTCAATACCATAAAGTCTATCTATGAAAAGCCCACAGCAAATATCATTCTCAATGAGGAAAAGATGACAGCCTTCCCTTTGAGATCAGGAACACACCAAGGATGCCCACTCTCGCCACTCTTGTTCAACTTAGTACTAGAAGTCCTAGCGACAGCAATCAGACAACAAAAAGAAATAAAAGGTATTCAAATTGGCAATGAAGAAGTCAAACTCTCTCCCTTCACAGATAACATGATGCTTTATATGGAAAACCCAAAAGATTCCACCCCAAAACTTCTAGAACTCATACGGCAATTCAGGAATGTGTCAGGATACAAAATCAATGCACAAAAATCAATTGCTTCCCTATATACTAATAATGAAAATATGGAAAGGGAAATTAGAGAATCAATTCCATTTATAGTAGAACCAGGAACCATAAGATACCTAGGAATAAACCTAACCAAAGAGGTAAAGGATCTGTACTCGAGGAACTACAGAACGCTCATGAAAGAAATTGAAGAAGAAAGAAGACACAAAAAGGTGGAAAAGCATTCCATGCTCATGGATCAGAAGAATAAACATTGGTAAAATGTCTATACTGCCCAGAGCAATCTATACTTTCAATGCCATCCCAATCAAAATTCCACCAGTTTTTTTCAAAGAGCTGGAACAAACAATCCTAAAATTTGTATGGAACCAGAAAAGACCCCGAATTGCTATGGAAATGTAGAAAAAGAAAAACAAAGCCTGGGGCATCACATTGACTGATTTCAAACTTTACTACAAAGCTGTGATCACCAGGACAGTATGGTACTGGCACAAAAACAGACACATAGACCAGTGGAACAGAATAGAGAGCCCAGAGATGGACCCGCAACTCTATGGTCAAATCATCTTTGATGAAAAATGCAAAAATATCCAGTGGATAAAAGGTAGTCTTTTCAATAAAAATGATGGGAAAACTGGACAGCTATATGTAGAAAAATGAAACTTGAGCATTCTCTTACACCATACACAAAGATAAACTCAAAATGGATAAAAGACCTCAACGTGAGGCAGGAATCTATCAAAACCCTAGAGAAGAACATAGGCAGTAACCTCTATGACATTAGCCTCAGCAACTTCTTTCAGAACATGTCTCCAAAGGCAAAGGAAACAAAAGCGAAAATGAACTTTTGGGACTTCATCAAGATAAAAAGCTTCTACACAGCATAGGGAACAGTCAACAAAACAAACAGGCAACCCACAGAATGGGAGAAGATATTCTCAAATGACACTACAGACAAAGGGCTGATATCTAAGATCTATAAAGAACTCCTCAAACTCAACACTCACAAAACAGATAATCACATCAAAAAATGGGCAGAAGACATGAACAGATACTTCTCTAAGGAAGATATACAAATGGCTAAGAGACACATGAAAAAATGTTCATCATCTTTAGCCATCAGAGAGATTCAAATCAAAAACACACTGAGATACCACCTTATACCAGTTAGAATGGCCAAAATCCACAAGACAGTTAACAACAAATGCTGGAGAGGATGTGGAGAAAGGGGAACCCCCCCTCTACTGTTGGTGGGAATGCAAGTTAGTGCAGCCACTTTGGAAAACAGTGTGGAGATTACTCAAGAAATTAAAAATAGAGCTACCATATCACTCTGCAATTGCACTACTGGGTATTTACCCCAAAGAAGCAAATGCAATACAAAGAAGGACCACATGTACCCCAGTGTTCATAGCACCAATGGCCACAATCACCAAACTGTGGAAAGAACCAGAATGCCCTTCAACAGATGAGTGGACAAGGAAGATGTGTTACATCTATACAATGGAATATTATGCCTCCATCAGAAAGTATGAATACCCAACTTTTGTATCAACATGGATGGGAATAGAAGAGATTATGTGTAGTATAATACAAGTGGAGAGAGTCAATTATCTTATGGTCTCACTTACGTGTGGAGTATAAAGAAAATCATGGAGGGTATTGTGAGAGGGAAGGGAAGGGTGAATGGGGGGAAATTGAAGGGGGCAATGAACCAGGAGGCTGTGGATTCTGAGCAACAAACTGAGGGTTTTGTAGGGGAGGGGTTGGGAGGGGTGGGCGAGCCTGGTTGTGGGTATGGACAAGGGCATGTATTGCATGGAGCACTGGGTGTGATGCATGAACAATCAATCTAGTAACACTGAAAAAATAAAATAAACATATTTGGGGGAAAAAAGATGCAAGAGTATGGATACTATATTTTTATTAATTCTTTATTTTAAATTTCATGATAACTTTTAAAGTAGATATGATCACACAGCTCATATATTATAAACTGCTGCATATATACCTTCCACCTAATTCTGTATTTTTACTTTCAAAAATGTGTTACTACTCATATTAACATTAAATGACCACTGCCATTATAGCTACAATTGTTTGACTAACAAATACAATAAGCCCATTTATCCTGCAGGACTATACAGGTATCACTTACAGGATTCAGGATCAGAGTTGCCGTCCCCTTCAGTGCGGTTATTGGGTGCAGTATGATCAAAGTACTGCTCCTGAGGATAGCCAAAGGGCAGGACATGGGATGTGCTGGGAATCCCCACATCATGGTCTCCCAGTCCACCGTCACTGATGCTTTCCTGAGAGCTTTCTGGTAAGTGAAATGTGACATGCCGCTGGGACTGAAAGGAAGAAAGGAAATTATAGGGTTCCAGTTATCATCTGAATAATTGCCTAATGCATCCAATTTAGAAAACGTATTATTTCTGATATCTAGTGAAGTAACATTAACATGATCTTGAGTTGTAAAAACTGTCAAGCGTTTGTGAAAAATCACCCTTGTGTTCAAACCTGCTTCACCCGGCAGTAGAGTTGCTTTTATAGTTTTTTTAAACAGGGTACATCCAGATGCATGAAAGTCAACTTGTTCTAAAGTGAGAAGCTGCCAGCCTTTTTAGATATTTGAGCACATTGGAAATTCTGATCAGTAGTCAAACATGGATTTATTTAGCTATTACTTGATAATAATTCACTTTTGAAAATAAGTATGGATAAATATAACAAAGTTTTATTGCTATAAGATTCTGGTGGGCTGAAACAGTAAATAAGAGCACAAATTTATTCAATCATGTTGGTTTATAAAATTAAAAGGACAAATCATCTTTTTCAAGAATTTTAGAGACAAAATTCTGTGTTGAAATTAAGTAATTAATTTATTTGAAGATTTTACTTTATTTTGGAGAAAGACAGAGAGAGACCATGAGCTAGAGGGACAGAGGGAGAGAGAATCTCAAGAAGACTCTCTACTGAGCATGGAGCCCAACATGGGGTTCAATCTCATGACCCTAAGATCATTACCTGAGCCAAAATCTAGAGTTAAATGCTTAAGTGATTGTGCCACCCAGATGCCCCATATTAGAATTAATTTAAACAGATTCTACCCTGTACAAAATAAAAATAGTTACATGGTATGAATAACAGTTGATGATAATTATAAAAGCAAACTATAAGTATTTTATTATAATTATAGGAGAATGCAAAAAAATATATACATGCCAAAATATGAAGATGAAGCATTTGTTTCCAAAACAAAGATCCATGACATCCAGTGAGGGTGCTAACTCCACTCAACCAGATGTGGTGGTATTTTTGTTTTCAACATTCCCATATGTCGTAGCTAATCTCCAAAGATAGTCCTTTTAATGGACTTCATCTCTTAGTATTGACTGTTATGTAGTTCTCTACCACACTGAATATGGGTAGGCCCTGGGTAACCAAACCTTGAAGTTTCTGCCTTGTTCCACTGGAATACTCATGCTGGAAAAAATCAGCTGCATTGAAAGAAGCATGACTACTGGGAGACTTCCATATTGTGAGGAAGCTCAAGCTGACCATGTTGGAAAGACTGCATAGAAAGAAAGTACAATACCCAGGAAAGACTAAGTGTTCCAACAACTCTAGTTCAGGTGCTGGATATGTATTTGAAGAATTTATTCTGGACATTACAGCTTATAGCCTTATTTGATCCATCCATCCCAGCCATCTTCAGACATTTGAACCACCCCAGAGGCACAAGTCACTGTGGAGCAGAGATAATCGCTTCTGTGAATAATCCAAATTTCTGACCTAAACAATATAAAGTATAATTGGTTTTTGCTTTATGCTCCAAATGTTAGGGATAGTTTGCTATATGACAATATATCAATCCAAATAACTACTAGCATTATGAAAGATACAATTTAGAGATAAATTTTTAAGAAATTTATGCATACCAAAATCAAATGCAATTAGATACTAAGAATTTTCATGACAAAAATGAGTACACTTTCACAAATATAGTCTTGGCTGTCAGTCATTTTTTTCAAATGGAGATATGAAAATATTTGAAGATCATTACTATAGAACAAATGTTTGTGTACCCTCAAAACTCATATGTTGAAATCTAATCCCCACCATGATTATATTTGGGGTGGGGCTTTTAAGAGATGATTATATCATGAGGGTGGGGTCCTCATATATGAGGTTAGTGTCCTTATAAAAGCAGCGCCAGGGGAGTTCCAAGATGGCAGAGTAGTAGAGGAACCCTGAACTTGCTTCATCCTTCAAATACAACCAGATCAACTTTCAACTATTTTGAACAACTCAGAAGAGGATTGGAGAACAGAAACAATCTGCACAGTTAGAATGAGAGAATTTGGCAGAGTCAAGTCCCTCCTGCCCCCGAACTGGGGGACTAAGAAACCACATGACAGAGAAGGAGAGGAAGCCTGGTTTCCCAAGTAAAATCAGGAAGAGGGAGAAAGTTTGAAACAGTGCAGTGGTTTGTGACTGTACAATAAGCCATGGCAGACACCCCTAAGTCGCTCAGGGAGAGTCGCTCCCCATCCTGGAGGGCATTTGGAAGAGACATTCATCCTCTACAAAGGCAAAAGGACAGCCAAAAAGCCATTGAGTGGAGCCCAGCAGCAGGTCAGAGGGGTGTGCAGAGGGTAGAAAACCTCTTAACTTTTCAGTGTGAGCCACAATAGGCTTACATCTCTGTGCACGTGCTGATTGGCCACTTTCCTGGGGTTGACTGGGAAGGGTGCAGAGATAGAAGCAGATTGTAAATAACCTGGATTATGATTTTTGCTATGAGCCACAATAGGCTTAAACCTCTTTGTGTGTGTGCCAAGTAGCCGATTTTCTAGGGCTGAGCTGAGTTGGGCACAGAGACTGGAGCAGATTGCAGATAACCTGGCTACTGCTTTTCATCATCTGCCACAGTAGACTCAAGCCTATTCAACAGTTTTTCTGGGACAAATGGGAGTAGGGGACTGAGTTGAGGGCAGATGGCTGATAACCTTGCTCCAGTTTTTCACTTAGGGTTACAATAAACTAGTTTCTGTGTGCACATTGAGCAATGACTTTTTGGGGATGGGATGGTGTTGCGCACACCGCAAGCCTCCCTTCCAGAGGACAGGAGTGGGAGCACACGTTATCAGGTGTTTTAAAATGTGGAGTTTTGAATCCAAGCCACATTTTATCAGAGATAAAATACAGGAGGTCTGTGGCTCTAAGCATGTGGATGACCTGGGCACACTTTAGGGCATGGAAGTGATGAGAACCAGGGTCACAGGAGATTCCGAGCTTTTCTAAGAGGGCATCCTGAGCAGCAGATGTTGGGAGTTTTGATCACCAAGGAAAAGAAAGTGAGGTGACATCATATTCTATTTCTTCCAACACCTCTCCTTCTCCCACCCACCAGAACACTCATACTCCAGAGAGAAATACAGTACCCCAAGTGGAGGCTGAAGTTTCCTGCACTAAACCCCACCCCCATGACCTGGAAGGAACATCATTAAAAGAGCTAGTCAACTTTTAAACCAGCACACCAGGCCTCTCTCTCAGAAGACCAACACAAACCCGAGCATATACCAAGTCTACTGATTAAAGAAAGCTCCAAAACATAAACTTCTGGCTCAACCTCACAAACAAATCAAAGCATAGTTACTGAAAGAACCAAACACTCCCAACTACAAACAAGGAGGAACTCTGTAAAGATCAGTGGGAAAGAACAGCCAAAACACAAGAGTAGAGTGTACACAGCATACACTAGAATCACTTCCTGAAGTTATCATTGTTGCTAGTGATATTATGGTTGCTGTTTTTGCTGTTTTTCTTTTCTTTTTTTCTTATTTTTCCTTTCTCTTTCTTCCTTCCTTTCTTTTTTGAACAAAATGACTAGAAGGAGAAATTAACAACAAAAGAAAGAACCAGAGGTAGTACTCTCTGCCATAGATTAAATAATATGGATATAGGTAAGATATCAGGACTAAAATTCAAAACAACAATTATAAAGATACTAGGTAGGCATGAAAAAAACATAAAAGACACTAGAGTATGCCTTAATGTAGAAATAAAAGAACTAAAAACTAATCAGGTAGAAATTAAAAAAGCAATTACTGAGATGCAGTAAAAAAAATGGAGGCTTTAACAGTGAGGATAAATGAGGCAGTAGAGTCACTGATATAGAAGACAAAATGGTGGAAAGTAAGGAAGCTGAGAAAATGAGAGAAAAACAACTACAAGATCATGAGGGAAGACTTTGAGAAATCAGTGATACCATAAAGTGCAACAATATTTGAATAATAGGAGTTCCAGAAGATGAAGAAAGCAGAGAAAGGCAGAAGTTTTATTTGAACAAATTATAGCTCAGAATACCCCTTATCTGGGGAAGGAACACGTATTCAAGTTCAGGATGCACAGAGAACACCCCTCAAAATGAATAAAATTAGATCAACACCCCCACATATAATAGTGAAGCTTCCAAATTCCAGACACAAAGAGAAAATCCTGAAAGAAACTCAGGACAAGAGGTCCTTAACCTGCAAAAGTAGGAACATAAGGCTAGAAGCAGACCTGTCCACAGAGACCCAGTAAGCCAGAAAGGACTGACATGACATATTCAAGGTGCTACATGAGAAAATTATGCAGACAAGAATACTTTATTCATCAAGGCTATCATTCAGAATGGAAGGAGAGATAAAGAGCTTGGAGGACAAAGAGAAACTAAAAGATTTTGTGATCATTAAACCATCCCTACAAAAAGTATTAAAGTTGATCCTTTGAGTAGAGAGAGACAAAAAGTAACAAAGACCATAAAGGAACAGAGACAATCCACAGAAATAGACATCACCAGTAATATAATAGCACAAAACTCATATCTTTCAATAGTTATTCTGAATGTAAATGGGCTAAAAGTTCTAATAAAAGGACACAGATATCAGACTGGATTAAAACAACAACAACAACAACAACAACAAGACCCACCAATATGCTGTCTACCAGAGATTCATTTTAGATCCAAAGACAACTCCAGATTGTAAGTAGAGGGGTGAAGATTCATTTATCGTGCAAATGGACATCAAGAGAAAGCTAAGGTAGCAATCCTTATGTCAGATAAATTAGATTTTAAACAAAAGACTAATAAGAGATGAAGAGGGGCACTATATCATAATTAAAAGGTCTATCCAGCAGGAATAACTAATAATTATAAATTTTTATGCCCCTAACATGGGAGCAGCCAGTTAAATAAACTAATTACTAACAAAAACTAAAGAAACACATTGATAATGATATAATAGTGGTAGGGCACTTTAACACCCCACTCAGAGCATTAGAGAGATCATATAAGCAGAAGATCAACAAAGAAACAAGGGCTTTGAATGACACACTAGAATAGATGGACTTCACAGATATATTCAGAGCATTTCAAACCAAAGCAACATAATGTACTTTCTTCTCGAGTATATATGGAAAATTCTCTGGAATAAATAACATACTGGATGACAAATAAGGTCTCAAATGGAACCAAAAGATTGGGATAATATTTTGCATATTTTTAGACCACTGCATATTTTCAGCCCACATGCTTTAAAACTTGAATTCAATAACAAAGGAAAATTTAAAAGGAACACAAATACATGGAAGTTAAAGAACATGTTACTAAAGAATGAATAAGTCGACTGGGAAACTAACTTTTTAAAAAAAAAATCATAAAAGCAAATGAAAAGGAAAATAGAAGAGTTCAGAACCTTTGGGATGCCCAAAGAAGCTGATGTAGTACAAAGAAGGGCCACATGTACCCCAATGTTCATAGCAGCAATGGCCACAATAGCCAAACTGTGAAAAGAACCAAAATGCCCTTCAACAGACGAATGGATAAGGAAGATGTGGTACATCTATACAACATAATATTATGCCTCCATCAGAAAGGATGAATATCCAAATTTTGTATCAACATGGACAGGATTAGAAGGGATTATGCGGAGTGAAATTAGTCAAGCGGAGAGAGGCACTTATCTTATGGTCTCACTTACTTGTGGAGTATAAAGAAAATCATGGAGGGCATCGGGAGAAGGAAGGGAAGGGCGAATGGGGGGAAATCGGAGGGGGTGTTGAACCAGGAGAGACTGTGGACTCTGAGCAACAAACTGAGGGTTTTGGGGGGGGGGTGAGCCTGGTTGTGGGTATCGAGAAGGGCACGTACTGCATGGAGCACTGGGTGTGGTGCATGAACAATCAATCTTGTAACACTGAAAAATTAAAATAAACATATTTGGGGAGAAAAAAAAAAAACCTTTGGGATGCAGCAAAGGCAGTCCTAAGAGGGACGTATATAACAATATAAGCCATTATCATGAAACAAGAAAAGTCTCAAATATACAAGCTACCCTTACACCTAAAGGAGTTACAGAAAGTATAGCAAATAAAGCCTATTTCCAACAGAAGAAGAGAAATAATAAAGACTAGAGCAGAAAACAATGAAATAGAAACCAAAAGAACAGTAGAACAGATCAATGAAACAAGAAGCTGGTTCATTGAAAGAATTGGTAAAATCAATAAACTCCTAGTCAGACTTATCAAAAAGAAAAGAGAAAGGACCCAAATAAATAAAATCACAAATGAAAGGGGAGAGACCACAACGAACATGGAAGAAATGGAAACACTTATAAGAACATATTATGAGCAACTATATGCCAAGAAATTTGGCAATGTGGAAGAAATGGATGCATTTCCTAGAAACATATAAACCACCAAAACTAAAACAGGAAGAAATAGAAAACCTGAACAGACCCCCTAACCAGCAAGGAAATTGAACCAGTAATCAAAAATCTCTGAATAAACAAGAGACTTTATGGCCTACCAGCAGAATTCTACCAAACATTTAAGGAAGAATTAATACTTATATTTCTGAAACTATTTCAAAAAATAGAAATGGAAGTAAAACTTCTAAGCCTATTTTATGAGGCCAGCATTACCTTGATCCCAACACCAAAGAAGCCACCAAAAGAGAAAATTACAGACCAATATCCCTGATGAACATGGATTCAAATTCCTCACCAAGATACTAGCCAATAGGATCCAACACTACCTTAAAATGATTATTTACCACAACTAAGTGGGATTTATTCTTGGGCTGCAAGTGTGGTTCAACATTTGTGAATCAAACAATGTAATACATTATTTTAATAAAATAAAGGACAAGAACCATATGACCCTTTCATTTGGTGCAGAAGAAGTATTTGACAAAATACAGTATCTTCTCTTAAATAAAACTCTTCGCAGTGTAGGGATAAAGGAAACATACCTCAATATCATAAAAGTCATAGACAAAAAGCCCACAGTAAATATCATTCTCAATGGGGAAAAACTTTCAGTTTTCCCTAAAGTCAGGAATATGAAAGGGATTTTCAATCTTACCACTGTTGCTCAACATATTCATAGAAGTCCAAGCCTCAACAATCAGACAACCAAAAGAAATAAAAGACATTCAAATTGGCAAAGAAGAACTCAAACTCTCACTCTTCGGAGATAACATATTTTATGTGGAAAGCCCAAAAGACTCCACCTCAAAATTCTAGATCTCATATAGCAATTCAGCAAATGTAGGAGGATATAAAATCAAGGCAAAGAAATCAGTTGCATTTCTATATGCTAAATGGTGAGACAGAAGAAAGAAAAATTAAGGAATCAATCCCATTGACAATTGCCCCAATAACCATAAGATACTTAGGAATAAACCTTAGCAAAGAGGTAAAAGATATGTATTCTGAAAACTATAGAATAGTTATGAAAGACATTTAAGAGGACACAGTGAAATGGAAAAGAATTCCATGCTCATGGATGGGAAAAACAAATATTGTACAATGTCCATCCTTCCCAAAACAATCCACACATTCAATGCAATCACTATCAAAATTGCATAAACATTTTTCACAGAGCCAGAATAAATAATCCTAACATTTTTATGGAAACAGAAAAGACCCTGAAAAGCCAAAGGAATGATGAAAAAGAAAACCAAAGCTGGAGGCATCACAATGCCAGACTTCAAGCTATGTTACAAAGCTGTAATCATTAGGACAATATGGTACTGGCACAAAAACAGACATAGATCAGTGGAGTGGAATAGAGAAAAATCAACTCCTCGGTCAATTAATTTTGGAGAAAGCAGGAAAGAATACCTAATGGAAAAAAACACAGTCTCATCAACAAATGGTGTTGGGAAAATTGGACAGCAACATGCAGAAGAATGAAACTGGGGGGAGGAGCAAGATGGCAGAGGAGTAGGAGGCTGAGGTAGTACCATATCCCAGAAGTTCAGCTAGATAGTTATCAAACCATTCTAAACACCTACAAATTCAACAGGAGAGAGAAGAGAAGAAGAGCAGCAATTCTAGGAACAGAAAATCGACCACTTTCCAGAAGGTAGGACATCAGGAAAAGTGAATCCAAAGTGATGGGAAGACAGACTGGGGGGGGAGGGGCTGGCTCCCAGCAAGCTGCAGAGCAGCAGAGCACAAAACTGGAACTTTTAGAAGTCTGCTCCACTGAAGGACATCACTCCAGAGGATAAGAGGTGGCTGGAGCCCTCACAGGGACAGTGTGGTTTAAGGACCTGTGGGGTCACAGAAAGACTGGGAGTATATGAGGGTGGCACACACCCCAGGTATCAGAGCAAGGAAGCCAATGGCAGAGACAGAGCCATGCAGTGGGCTATCAGGCTGGGCTTACCTTAAGCTATGATCTGAGGTAGAGTCAGGCCTTTGAGCAGGGACCCCACAAGGGGCAGATCCAGAGAGACCCCTTCCTCCCTCCTCTGGGAGGAGTGGTGCAGGAACACGCTGCAGAAATCTGGGTTTGGAGACTCCAACTGGGGCTGTGCGCCAGAGACAGAAACACTCAGTCACAGGCTAAGTGAGCTCAGAGTGCGGCTGGAGAGCAGGGAGACAGGAAGGATTGACTGCTTTTCTCAGAGGGTGACTGAGGAATGGGGCCCCAAGCTCTTGGCTCCCATAGGCCGGAGACTGGAAGGCCGCCACTTTGATTCCCATCTTCCAAAGCTG
Source organism: Nasua narica (assembly GCA_028533885.1). Lineage (NCBI taxonomy): Eukaryota > Metazoa > Chordata > Mammalia > Carnivora > Procyonidae > Nasua > Nasua narica. Next base: position 58,086,489 of record CM052801.1, on the reverse strand, counting down.
TATGGAAAGCATTCAGGGAAAAAAAGTCCTGAGAGGGAACCCGAGCAGATTACTTAGCCCGGCCCCTGGCAAGGGCAGTGCAATTCCGCTTCAGGCAAAGACATTTGAGAATCACTGCAACAGGCCCCTCCCTCAGAAGATCAGAAAGAACATCCAGGCAAGACCAAGTTCACCAATCCATGAGAACTGTGGAACTCAAGAGTTAGGAAAAAGGAACGCATAGATCTCATGGATTTTTTTCCCCATGATCCTTTAGTCTTCCAGAGTTAAATTTATTTTATTTTTTTATTTTATTTTTCCTCTTTCCTATTTTAAAGTTTTTAACTAGTATCTTTTCAATACCTATTTAAAAATCTTTTCTAATTTTCACTATTACATTCATATTTTATCCCCTCATTGTATTTAATCTTATTTTCTGTTTATATATATATGTATACATATATTTACTTATTTATTTATTTTTTATTTAAAATTTTGGGACACAATTTCTTCTAATAGATCACAATATACCCTAAATCTAGCACACGGCTTGGTTCTAGTCTCCAGCCTGATCACATTCTTTCCTATTTTATTCTTTTATTATTCTCTGATTTAAACCAACTCTTATCAATACCTTTCTAAGAATCTTTTTTAATTTTCATCTTTACACTCAAATTCCATCTCTTCATAGTCTTTACCCTTATTTTTGTATATTTACAAGTTTTTCTCTAAAATTTTGGGAGGTAAATTCTTCTAACAGACCAAAAACACCTAAAATCAGGTGTGGGGCTCTGTTCTAACCAAAACTCTATTATATACATATATATTTTTTTCTTTTTCTATTTTTCATTTTATTCTATTATTATTTTTTCTTTTTTTTTCTTCCTCCTCTTTTTCTTCAACCCCTGGTTATGGCATTCTTCTGATTTTTCTAAGGTCATTGCTAACATTTTAGTATTTTGTTCAGTCATTCATCTATTATTATCTCGATAAATGAGAAAGCAGAAAAACTCACCACAAAAAAAAGAACGAGAGGCAGTACCGATGGCTAGGGACCTACTCAATACAGACATTAATAATATATCAGATATAGAGTAAAAATCACAAATATCAAGGTGCTAGCTGGGCTCAAAAAAAGCATGGAAGATATTACAGAATCCCCTCCTAGAGAAATAAAATCCTTTTCTGGAGAATAAAAGAACTAACATCTAACCAAGTTGAAATCAAAGAGCTATTAATGAGGTACGATCAAAAATGGAGGCTCTTACTGATAGAATAAATGAAGCAGAAGAGAAAATTAGTGATATAGAAGACCAAATGTTGGAGAATAAAGAAGCTGAGCAAAAGATAAAGAAACAACTACTGGACCACGAGGGGAGAATTCAAGAGATAAGTGATGCCATAAAATGCAACAATATTATAATAATTGGGATCCCAGAAGAAGAAGAAAGAGAGAGAGGGGCAGAAAGTGTATTGGAGCAAATTATGATAGAGAATTTCCCTAATTTGGTGAAGGAAACAAGCATCAAAATCTAGGAGGCACAGAGATCCCCCTATAAAAATCAATAAAATAGGTCCACACCCCGTCATCTAATAGTAAATCTTACAAGTCTAATTACAAAGAGAAAATCCTGAAAGCAGCTTGATACAAGAAGGATGTAACATACAAAAGCAGAAATATTAGATTGGCAGAAGACCTATCCACAGAGACCTGGCAGACCAGAAAGGACGGACATGATATATTCAGAGCAATAAATGAGAAAAATACGCAGCCAAGAATACTATATCCAGCTAGGCTCTCATTGAAAATAGATGGAGAGATGAAAAGCTTCCAGGACATACAAAAACTTAAAGAGTTTGCAAACACCAAACCAGCCCTACAGGAAATATGGAAAGGGATCCTCAAAGCAAAGAGAGTGCCTAAAAGGAACATAGACCAGAAAGGAACAAAGAGAATATACAGTAACAGTCACCTTACGGGCAATACAATGGCACTAAATTCATATCTGTCAATACTTAGCCTAAATGTAAATGGGCTAAATGCCCCCATCAAAAGACACAGAGTATAAGAATGGATAAAAAAAGAAGATCCATCAATATGCTGTCTAAAAGAAACTCATCTAAGACCCAAAGACACCTCCAGATTTAAAGTGAGAGGATAGAAAAGAATTTACCATGCTAATGGACACCAAAAGAAAGCTGGACTGGCACTCTTTATATCAGAAAAAAAAATTACATTTTAAGCCAAAGTCTATAATAAGAGATAAGGAAGGACACTATACCATATTTAAAGGGACTGTCCAACAAGAAGATCTATCAAATGTAAGTATCTATGCCCCTAATGTGGGAGCAGCCAATTGTATAAACCAATTAATAACAAAATCAAAGAAACACATCAATAATAATACAATAATAGTAGGGGATTTTAATACCCCCAAACCAAAATGGACAGATCATCTAAGCAAAAGATCTACATGGAAATAAAGGCTTAATATGACACATAGGACCAGATGGACATCAGTTATATTCAGAACATTCCATCCCAAAACAACAGAATATATTCTTCTCTAGTGCACATGGAACATTCTCCAGAATAGATCACATCCTGGGACACAAATCAGGACTCAATTGGTACCAAAAGCCTGGGATCATTCCTTGCATAATTATAGACCGCAATCACATGAAACAAGAACTCAATCACAAGAGGAAAGTTGTAAAGAACTTAAATACATGGAGACTATAGAGCATCCTACTAACGAAAGAATGGGTTAACCAGGAAATTAAAGAAGAATTTAAAAAATTCATGGAAACAAATGAACGAAAACACAACTGTTCAAAATCATTGGGACACAGCAAAGGCAAACCTTAGAAGAAAGTAAGTAGCAAAAAAAGTGTTTGCCAAGTAACAAGAAAGATCTCAAAAACATAACCTAACCCTACATCTAAAGGAGCTGGAGAAAGAACAACAGATAAAACCTAAACCCAGCAGAAGAAGAGAAATAATAAAGATCAGAGCAGAAATCAATGAAATAGAAACCAAAAGAACAGTAGAACAAATCAACGAAACTAGGAGCTGGTTCATGGAAAGAATTAATAAGATTGATAGGTAGTCACGGAGGAGGGGGCAAGATGGCGGAGAAGTAAGAGATCCTGCAGCAACCGGTCCCCAAAAGTGAGCTGGAAATCTACCAGAACACGCTGAACACCCATGAAATCACCCTGAGGAGAAAGATTTCTAACCCCGGGATCTCTCCGAGAGCAGAAGACAGCAGTGGAGAGGTAAAAGCAAAGTGGGATCACTCGAGCTGATATC
>CM052801.1:58064577-58082697 GCA_028533885.1 Nasua narica | reverse complement strand
TATCAACATGGACAGGACTAGAAGAGATTATGCGGAGTGAAATAAGTCAAGCGGAGAGAGGCAATTATCTTATGGTCTCACTTACGTGTGGAGTATAAAGAAAATCATGGAGGGCATCGTGAGAAGGAAGGGAAGGGCGAATGGGGGAAATCGGAGGGGGTGTTGAACCAGGAGAGACTGTGGACTCTGAGTAACAAACTGAGGGTTTTGGAGGGGAGGGGGTGGGGGGGGTTAGCCTGGTGGTGGGTATCGAGAGGGGCACGTACTGCATGGAGCACTGGGTGTGGTGCATGAACAATCAATCTTGTAACACTGAAAATTAAAATAAATTTGGGGAAAAAAAAAATAAGATTGATAAACCCCTGACCAGCCTTATCAAAAAGAAAAAAGAAAGGACCCTAATAAATAAAGTCATAAATGAAAGAGGGGAAATCACAACCAACACCAAAGAAATACAAACTATTAAAAGAACATATTATGAGCAACTATATGCAAACAAATTAGACAATCTGGAAGAAATATATGCATTCCTAGAGACAAATAAACTACTAAAACTGAACCAGGAAAAAATAGAAAACTTGAATAGACCCATAACCAGTAAGGAAATTGAAACAGTCATCCAAAATCTCCCAACAGACAAAAGCCCAAGGCAGATGGCTTCCCAGGGGAACTCTACCAAACATTTAAAGAAAAATTAATACCTATTCTCCTGACATTGCTCCAAAAAATAGAAATAGAAAGGAAACTTCCAAACTCATTTCATTAGGCCAGCATTAGCTTGATCCCAAAACCAGACAAAGACCCCATCAAAAAGGAGAATTACAAAGCAATATCCTTGATGAACACAGATGTAAAACCAAAATACTAGCCAATAGGATCCAACAGTACATTAAAAGGATTATTCACCACGACCAAGTGGGATTTATTCCTGGGCTGCAAGGGTGGTTCAACATCCACAAATCAATCAATGTGATACAATACATTAATAAAAGAAAGAACAAGAATCATATGATACTCTCGATTGATGCCAAAAAAGCATTTGGCAAAGTACAGCATCCTTTCTTGATCAAAGCTCTTCACACTGTTGGCATGGATGGTCCATTCCTCACTATCACCAAAGCCATCTATGAAAAACCCACAGCAAATATCATTCTCAATGGGGAAAAACTGAGAGCATTTCCCCTGAGATCAGGAACACGGCAGGGATGCTCACTATCTCCACTGCTGTTCAACATGTTTCTAGAAGTCCTAGCCTTAGCAATCAGACAACAAAAAGAAATAAAAGGCATCCAAATTGGCAAAGAAGAAGTCAAACTCTCACTCTTTGCAGGTGATATGATACTTTCAGTGGAAAACCCCAAAGACTCCACTCCAAGACTGCTAGAACTTATCCAGGAATTCAGTCAAGTGTCAGGATATAAAATTAATGCACAGAAATTAGTTGCATTCATATACACCAATAGCAAGAAAGAAAAAATGAAATTAAGGAGTCAATCTCATTTATGATTGCATCCAAAACCATAAATATGTAGGAATAAACCTACCCAAAGAGGCAAAGAATCTGTACTCAGAAAACTAAAAAGTACTCATGAAAGAAATTGAGGAAGACAAAAGAAATGGGAAAATATTCCATGCTCATGGATTGGAAGATCAAATATTGTGAAAATGTCTATGCGACCTAAAGCAATTTACAAATTTAATGCAATCTCTATCAAAATAGCATCAATTTATTTCAAAGAAATGGAACAAATAATCCTAAAATTTATATGGAACAAGAAAAGAACATGAATAGCCAGAGGAATGTTCAAAAAGAAAACCAAAGTTGGCAGCATCACAATTCCAGACTGCCAGCTCTATTACAAAGCCGTAATCATCAAGACAGTGTGGTTGGCACGAAAACAAACACATAGAACAATGGAACAGAATAGAGATCACAGAAATGGACCCCCAACTCTGTGGTCAACTAATCTTCGACAAAGCAGGAAAAAATATCTAGTGGAAAAAAGACAGTCTCTTCAATAAATGGTGCTGGGACAATTGGACAGCTATATGTAGAAGAATGAAACTTGACCATTCTCTTATACCATATACAAAGATAAATTCAAAGTGGATGAAAGACCTCATTGTGAGGCAGGAATCTATCAAAACCCTAGAGAAGAACATAGGCAGTAATCTCTATGACATTAGCCACAGCAACTTCATTCAAGACATGTCTCCAAAGGCAAAGGAAACAAAAGCAAAATGAAATTTTGGGTCTTGTCAAGATAAAAAGCTTTTTCACAGCAAAGAAAACAGTCAACAAAACAAACAGGCAACCCACAGAATGGGAGAAGATATTCGCAAATGACACTACAAGCAAGAGGCTGGTATCCGAGATCTATAAAGAACTCTTCAAACTCAACACTCAAAAAACAGATAATCATGTCAAAAAATGGGCAGAAGACATGAACAGACACTTCTCCAAAGAAGACATACAAATGGCTAACAGACACATGAAAAAATGTTCATCATCTTTAGCCATCAGAGAGATTCAAATCAAAACCACACTGAGACACCACCTTACATCTGTTAGAATGGCCAAAATCAACAAGACAGTAAACACAAATGCTGGAGAGGATGTGGAGAAAGGGGAACCCTCTTCCACTGTTGGGGAGAATGCAAGTTGTTGCAGCCACTTTGGGAAACAGTGTGGAGATTCCTCAAGAAATTAAAAATAGAGCTACCCTATGACCCTGCCATTGCACTACTGGGTATTTACCCCAAAGAAGCAGATGCAGTACAAAGAAGCACCACATGTACCCCAATGTTCATAGTAGCAATGTCCACAATCGCCAAACTGTGGAAAGAGCCAAGATGCCCTTCAACAGATGAATGGATAAAGAAGATATGGTTTATATATACAATGGAATATTATGCCTCCATCAGAAAGGATGAATACCCAACTTATATCAACATGGACAGAACTGGAAGAGATTATGCTGAGTGAAATAAGTCAAGCAAAGAGATTCAATTATCATATGTTTTCACTTACATGTGGAGCATAAGGAAAAATATGGAGGACATTGGGAGAAAGAAAGGAAGAGGGAATTGGGAGAATCTGAGTGGGAGAAAACATGAGAGACTGTGGACTCTGAGATACAAACTAAGGGTTTTGGATTGGAGGGGAGTGGGGGTTGATTGAGCCTGGTGGTGGATGTTGAGGAGGGCACATATTGCATGGAGCACTGGGTGTGGCACATGAACAATGAATCTTGGAACACTGAAAAAATAAAATAAAATTTTTTAAAAAATTTTAAAAGGTAAAAAGAAAAGAAATATAATCTTTTAGGAGGGAGGTAGAAAAAAGTGTATAACTTAAACCTCTGATTTGGATCTGAGAATAGATGCTGTTTGGTTAGGCCACTGACGTCCTTTAAATTAAATAGATGAGGAAGTCATTGTAAAATTATAGGCCCTTTAAGGTTTAGAATCTAAAAGATATTGAAGCATTAATTTAGCCTAGATAAGATATTCATTGGTAGCTAAGATAATGTTTTGTCCTTTTTTTTTTACAAATGTAAGATCCTTATATTTTTCACTTATTCTGAACTAAACTGAACACGAATGCCATATTTTATAATTTATATTTTAAAAACCTAAAAAAGTGGGGTTCAGGAGTTTAAGAGATAAATTTAACTTTATTGTAAACATTTGCAATAAATCCAAAGTTGATGAATATTCTCTTAATATATTTAAAGTTTAAAGCTTCTTGAATTCAGTATCCAAAATAACTTTTAAACAGACACATAAAAGCCAAAAATAAAGGGCATCAGAGGACAGACCTAAGCTCCACAGTATATGTTCTCTCTCTCTCTCTCCATTATATATATATATATATATATATATATATATATATATATATACACACACACACACACACACATACATATATCATATATATTATAGCCTATACAATGTGTGAATGTATATATAAAATGTATTAATTTATTAATTTATAAATATATATATATTATAGCCTATACAATGCATATAGGCTCGTGAAAAGTGCTCAATGATGGATCTGTAGCATCATCATATTTGACAGAAGTAAACTTTTTATTCCTTCAGAAACATCCTCTGACATTAAATATATTCAGTATAACTACTAAAATAGATTAAGAGAAATATTTTGAGATAAAATAAGTATTTATTTTATGACTTAAAGTTTATCTTTTTCCTTTTTTAAAAGAGTTATCCTGAACATGATTGCCTGGGTTCAAACTGTGGGTCTTCTACTTGTGAGCTCTTCAAACCTAAGCAAGTCACTTAAGGTCTATATTATGTTTTTTGTTTGTTTGTCTTGTTTTGTTGTTGTTTTTGTTGTTGTTTTACTGTAAAGGAGGTTATAGGGTCATTGTTAGGACTAAGAAAGGAAAGTGCATATTATTAGTAAGCTTTTTTTTTTTTACTTTGGTATAGAAAGGCAAAGGAAAAATAACCAAGTGTTCATAGTTGTTCCCTTCTTAATCTCTGCTTTGCCTTGACCAAACTTTAGTCAGGTATCTCTCCTTTCCTGAAAGCCCCTGACCCCTGCTTGCCCCTAAGCAATAAGCAAGCACTAATAAAATGGTATATGTCTCCTTTTCAGGGTCTCCTGGGAATCATCTGACTACAGTGAGACACTTTTTTTTTGGTAGACCCCACTGTTCTTTATCTTGCTTACCCAGTTTCTTCTTAAAATATTCTGCTTATGTCTTCTTCCCCTTAACAACAGCAACAAAAACATTCATTTTTTCTGTTGGATTTTACGAACGTTAGAGATTTCTGAGCTCAGAGTCTTCTCCCTAATCTGAATATAGTGTCTCCCTCAGTCCAGATTTGCTTTCATTTGACAAAAAGAAATATCTTTTGATGAAAATAACACTTTCCATTGGTCTTTAATTGTGATTATATTGTGTTTTAATATCTACTATAGAAGTGTTTTGTGTTAAAATTTAATCACCCAGTTGTCTACTAAACAGGAAAATGAGTTCACCCCAGAGTGCTATATGCAGAGTTCTAATTTTTTTAAAGCAAGACATTTTCCTATTTGTAAGATAGCTACACTAGAAAAAAAATTATCAATATTTCTGTTCTTCAAAATTTCAACTTTTAAATAACTGAACAGGTCCATTTCTAAAGCTACAGAATGGTTGAGAATGTTAGAATTCTTAAAATCTGTAGAGCTTCTCTCCCTCTCTCTTATTCACTTTATGTAGCTAGTGAAATTTTACTACCCTTGCTTCCCTTCTTTTAATTTCAGAACTTTTCCATGATCTTTTGCCTCCTGGGAGGAGGTGACTCTGAAAAAGAAATCACTCAAAATCCACAGTGATAATTAGTTTAGACGGGCATTTGAAAGCTGTCAGATCTGTATATTCATTGAAAATTCTCTAGTGCTATTATTTTGGTTTATATCTCAAACATTAGTAAAATTTATTTTGACATTCTAGACAGGATTTATTTTTAGCTAATTCTCACACTTGATAAAGACATTCAGGGCTAGCATCATTTTTTGACATAGTCTAGATTACCCTTTGGCAAGTTCTTTTTCAAACATAAAATTAGTTCCTCTAAATTAGAATAGGATAAATTCATCTTAAAAATTATACTCCCATTTAACCTAGTATATAATTATGGTAACATTTTGGTTCTAATATGGACAGCTTTTAAGATTTGGTGAATTTAATTTCTAAAACATCTTCTATCAGAAGCTCATGGGAGGGGTGCCTGGGTGGCTCAGTTTGTTAAGCATCTACCTTCAGCTCAAGTAATGTTTCTGGGGTCCTAGGATCAAGCCCTGCATTGGGCTCCCTGCTCAGCAGGGAGCCTGCTTCACCGTCTCTTCCCTGCTTGTGTTCTATTTCTTGCTATTTCTGTCTCTCTCTCTCAAATAAATAACAAAAATCTTAAAAAACAAAACAAAAAACAAAAATACCCCACAAAAATGTCAAGGGAAAACCATCTCTTTCAACCCCAAAACATGGTGAGGAAACCATTGCATAAATTCTAGGAAAGAAATGTCAGTGAATAGCTGAAAAACTTTTAGTGGTGGTGTAGTTTAACTAATGAGGTAATTAAAATTTAACAATATGTATGAGTTTATTTTTTTAATAATAGAAAATATTTTTCTAGAAAGATAGATATCTCTCTCTCTATATATATATATATGTATATATATGAGTAGAACTTAAAATTTTCACCTTGAAATATAACATCCTGAAACCCTGAATATCAATTTGCTGATTAGCCATGTTTAGTTTAGTTATGGTGCTTTCCTTGTGATCCTATCAGACATCATCATGCTTCATATTCACTATCTTTTGCTGTGAAAGCAAAATTGTGAATTGACACCAAAATTGTCTCTTTTATTGATAAAATTAATCATAAAATAACTGTATTAACAGACATTCACAAAGTGATGCTTTCAGCAGTATGTTGTTTTGGCACAGTGGGAAAAGAAAAGTGTTGGTGAAAAATAAAATAAATAATAAAATAAAATAGTAAAATAAAAAGACTTAAAAATTGCATCCAAAACTGTGTAGGCAATACAAAATCTGGAGACAGCTCAACTTGGAACTCCTTTAAGGCAGAATTACAGCATATGTCATCTTAAATACAGTTTTAAGGTCATGGAGTAAATACTGTGGCTTCAGAAATTTAAGGAAAAAAATAGTATAATATATTTTGAAATAAATTTTCTTTGAAATTTAAAATCTTACCTTTCCCTTTTTTCCCTCAGATTTCTGCTGAAGGATAAAATGGAGGCAAAGGAAGCAAAGGAAACCAAACAAAAACAAAAATCAGCTCTAATTTATTGCAAGTATATTTTTTAATGTCAATATTCTGAGCCCAATAGTAAACAATTTTGTTCTACTGAAACTATTTTCAACAGCTGTACTCTTTAGTGGTTTTGTAAATGGATATAACAATATTATAAATTTCATGTACCAATATGAAAAGCCATATAAAATTCTTGGATCAGTATAAAAAATTTCAGTTATATGCTTAGCTCACATAGGCTTTGGCCAAGAAAAGGCATCCTCCAATTAGATATTATCTTATTTATTTTACTTATTTTTCATACATTTTTAATGTGTAAGCTTTTATCTCAAGCAAGAATACAATTCTTAAAAGTAGAACTAGGTTGTTGGAATTCATAAATTAGGAATAAACATAAGAAATATCTAAACAGCATTGTGTACTATCTCTAAATGTCAACTTTGCTGGTTCTTAGGAGCACCTTAATTCAATTCTATTTAACTGAATCATGTTCTTTTCTTTCTCATTATACCTAAGGCATTTTGTTATTTTGTTCACTTTTACTTAAAACTTGTTTTTCCCCCCATTCAAACTTAGGAGATAGGTTAAATTAATTTTCAAGACTCCAAAAACATTTAGGATGTTAGTCATTTAGATTCCTTCTTCTTTGTAGAGGATGAATATACCATATCATAAATGGATGAAATATCTACATTTCTAGCTAATTTTGCACCTAAAAGTCCTTTCTTCTAAAATTTTATCTGATTCCTATCGTATTAACAGATATGATGCAAAAGTTTCTTTGAGAGCCTTCTTGAATACAAACACAAAAAATTAGGGTAGAGGCAGGGTTGATTTTGAAATAAGGGTAAATTCAAAGACAGATACAATTAACATAGAAGATGCTCTATATTTTTAATCCAATAACTTATTCTCAGACCAAGAAATTATATTTTTCTTGTCATTTTAATATAACTTGAGTTTCCAAAATGGACATTGAGGCAAGTATCTACACATAGACACAATTTTATTATCCAAGAAAATCAAAGTATACCTTTTTTTTCCTTTCAATTTTGGGTATTTATGTTTTCCCTAAGATATTCATACTATTCTTGTGTTCATCAAATTCAGCTTTCAATGGCTCAGTATAACAATGCAATTTTTGAAGGGATTGTCTGAGAATGATGACTTCAGTAATCTTTCAAGAAAATGTCTTTGGATTTTAATGCCTTTAAATAATTGGTATTTACATCTCTCTTCACTATGAATGTTAATTCTTAATGATATTCATTATGAATGATAATTCAACTTTCCAACAAAAATAATCACATGGACAACAGCAAAACAAAACAAATATAAAAAACCAACAAACTTTATCTATATCTCGGAATATAACATTAAAAAACTATTTATTTTGCAACATCACAATAGATCTTTTTATATTTGCTCCATTAAAATTTACTTGGAATTATACAACAAATTTTAGTTAGATGCTTATCACTCATCAATGACTGAGCAATCCAAAAGCATTAAAATCCTTAGGGAGCCAAATGAAGATATGAAAATGTTAATTACATCTATCTTTGTAAATTAATGAATTATTGAAAAGTTGATGATTTAATCAATATTTAAGACTAGTTATCATTTTGGGATGAGCTCCTCCTCACCACTGCAATGAGAAAATAACCTCAGAATGTGTTTATTTTCCTAAATTTTATATTTTAATTAAAAGCATTGCCTCTGCTGTGCTACTTTTGCCTTTATTTGAGAATTCCTATTGAGAAAAGCTTAAAATAGATCAACTGGGGAATATTAAAAAGGATAGTCTTGCATTAATCCACACTGATGTGGGAAATAAAGGAAGAAGAAAAATTATTAAATTTCCTTACTACCTAGAGCCCACTGACAAGTCCCTGAAACAGGAAGAGTGACATCCCTCTAAGGACTCAACTGCCTAGATGTTAATACTTGTTAAGGACAAAAGGCAATCCTAGTCTGAACCCCTTCCCCTCCACCCCAGGATCCTGTAAATCTACTTTAACATTTAAAAATCCTTTGGAAACTTCCTTTATCTCTAAACCACACAAGATATGGGATAGTAATTATCCCCCAAGCATATGGTCCACCAATATACATCTGAATGTTTCTGAATATACATCTGAATAGGTTTCATGACTGAAGTTTTATGAATGACTTTTTCCCAATTATAGCTAACTCCCTCAAGGTCCTGGAAACCTTTCTTCCAAAATTCCTTAGAGACTTACACTATCTCTACCCCCCTCCCAGCTTGAAAATATATAATAGGACACTCCTCATTACCCTGGTGGAGCTCTTTCTGCCCATGGGTCCTGGCCCCATGTTTTAAGAAAATCACCTTTTTGCACCAAAGATGTCTCAAGAATTCTCTTTGCAATTGTCTTAGAACTCTAATGTCTTTCCTACATTACTTAGTACCAAATAAGCTTTTGCTAAATGTTTCAAAATTGAATTAGTAATCTGGGACTAAAACCTAAATATGAAACCTATTCAAAATCAGTCTTTCCATTGTACCACATTTACTTATAATCTTCCCAGCCCTCCAGAAACTTACATATTATACAAAATGCATTGATTTGTGGTCAATAATCCTTCAATGTACTTTTGTTTGATAAATTATAAAATAAAACATATTTTATATTCTAGTGCACTTTTTCCATGAAATTGAAGTAAGAGAGTGAGGTCCTTGTCTCATAACGTCAAACAATGAAGCTCCCAGACATAGCAGAGCAAGTAAAGCCATAGAGTTTTATTAAGCAAAGATACAGAAAAAGCTCTCAGGAGTGAGACTGTTGTAGTTTTGAATGTAGGTGAAGTTTGCTAGGTTGAGTTCTGGAGCCAACAGCCAAGAAAGATTGCCAACAGGTATCCTGAGGGGTACAGATAAAGGAAGTTTCCAAAGGAATTTTTATGTTAAAGTAGACTTACAGGATCCTGTTGGGGTGTGGGGGTTCAGGCTAGGATTGCCTTTTGCCCTTAGCAAAGTATTAACATCTAGGCAGTTGAGTCCCTAGAGGAATGTCACTCTACCTATTTCAAGGACTTGTTAATGGGTTGTAGGTATTAAGGAAATTTAATAATTTCTATTCTGCCTTTGTTTCCCACATCACTTTGACCTCTCTAAATCTACTTATTATTCTGTAAAATGGAGATAGCAATAACAATTCATATCACTTCTACCTTTAGATATTATTTTGAAAGGCAAATGAAATCCTTTTTCTCCTGATTCTCTTTTTGGTCTTTCTTCTGATCTCTCAAATATTTTTGACATTTGCTATTTGTAAGAGTCTTATAAATCAGACACTTTCTTAAGTATTTAACATACATTTTTCTGAATTAGTCTTTGATATAGTTCATCATTCTAAATACAATTATTCTAATTTTACATATATGGAAATTGAGTTACAAAGATTTATACTATGTGCCAAAATTACATAGACTATAAATCAGGAAGTAAATATTATTTTCACCACGGATTGTTGTATATCTTAAATATGTACAAAAAAATAAATATACTATTATGAGCTAATGAGTATGTACCCTGATATCTAGCAATAAATAAATTAGGTAATGAATAATGTTTCAAATATGCATGAATAATCCTGAATATGAGTAAGGGACAGGCAGGGCTAGATAAGGAGAGATAGATAGGGTGCTATGTGATCAGTCTCACAGAAATCCCAAAAATGTGATGGTATTGGGAAACCAGAAATAAGGGAACAAACTGTACCACGCTACCTTAAGCATGTGGAGCAGGTGTCTTTTTTATGATAATCACCTGTGACCAACAAAAAATAACCAGACCCTAAAAACGAAGTAAGCCATTGAAGATATTATCGCTAGTCCTTGCTCAATGGTGATATTAACAGAGATGTTAAAATGATTTAAATTCCCTGGTTAGCTTTCTATAAAAGACCAAACATAAAGGCCCTAGGTGGTAACCCTGTCAGGACCATTTTCGCTCCTGAGAGCTTTTTCTGTATCCTTACTTCTGTCCTTTCACTCACTCTCCTTTGTCTGGGAGATACATTCTCTGACTCCATGTAACAAGAACCAGCTCTCCCACACCAAATAGATAAATATTACATATTCTCTATAGTACTTATTTCCTAATGATTATCTATTCTAGAGAAAAAGCATCCAAATATATTACTACAAAGTAACCATTTGCATCAATTTTACTATAAGGCAATTACATTTATATTTACCAACTAGATTCCCCTAAGTAAATTTTCTCTCAAAAATTTCCAATTACAGTTATATTAACTATTAGAATATTCATTGCTTTTACATATGCAAGTAACACAGCCAGCTCCAGAATCGGGAGCCCTTAGTATTAGTTTATTTTTAGTAATGTAGGCAAACTACTAAATTTAAGTACTCAACAATTTTCCAATTACACCACGTTAGTTCTCTGTCCAGTTTCCATCTGGTTAATTCAGATGCACTATATGTAAAGAAAGCATATTATGTGTGGAGAAAAGACCAGGGATTCATAATCTGGCTCCCCTTAGGGGTAAGAGAGAGTATGCAGTATGACAATACTGGGAAAATGCAGCCTAGAATAAATCTTTGTTTCCTACACCATTTCTAACTTATACATTCATTCATTCACCAGGTTAGTTACTAAGGATACACTGCCAAGATAGAAATAGTTATCTTTGCAATAAGTGGCTCAGTTTGTCAAGAGTCTGCCTTTGGCCCAGGTTATGATCCCAAGGTCCTGGGATAGAGCCCTGCATCAGTCTCCTCACTCAGCAGGGAGCCTGCTTCTCCTTGGGCCTGCTGCTCCCCCTGCTTGTGCCCTCTCTTTCTCTGTCAAATAAATAAATAAAATCTTAAAAAAATAGTCATATTTGCCCTTAGAGATTATAGTCCTCATAAAGGACAAGAATATAGATAATTACAATATTTGTTCTTCTAATCCATGAGCATGGAACGTTTTTCCATTTCTTTTGTCTTCCTCAATTTCTTTCATGAGCAATTTATAGTTTTCTGAGTACAGATTCTTTGCCTCTTTGGTTAGGTTTATTCCTACATATCTTATGGTTTTGGATGCAATCATAAATGAGATTGACTCCTTAACTTTGCTTTCTTCTTCTTGCTATTGGTGTATAGAAATGCAACTGATTTCTGTGCATTAATTTTATATCCTGATACTTTACTGAATTCCTGTATGAGGTCCAACAGTCTTGGAGTGGACTCTTTTGGGTTGTCCACAGAAAGTATCATATCATCTGCAAAGAGTGAGAGTTTGACTTCTTTGCCAATTTGGATGCCTTTCATTTCTTTTTGTTGTCTGATTGCTGAGGCTAGGACTTCTAGAACTATGTTGAACAGCAATGGAGATAGTGGGCATCCCTGCCATGTTCCTGATCTCAGGGGAAATGCTCTCAGTTTTTCCCCATTGAGAATGATATTTGCTGTGGGTTTTTCATAGATGGCTTCGATGATATTGAGGAATGGACCCTCCATGCCAACACTGTGAAGAGCTTTGATCAAGAAAGGATGCTGTACTTTGCCAAATGTTTTTTTGGCATCAATCGAGAGTATCATATGGTTCTTGTTCTTTCTTTTATTAATGTATTGTATCACATTGATTGATTTGTGGATGTTGAACCACCCTTGCAGCCCAGGAATAAATCCCACTTGGTCGTGGTGAATAATCCTTTTAATGTACTGTTGGATCCTATTGGCTAGTATTTTGGTGAGAATTTTTATACCCGTGTTCATCAAGGATATTGGTCTATTATTCTCCTTTTTGGTAGCTATGTTACCTAAAGCAATCTACACACTTAATGCAATCCCTATCAAAATACCATCAATTTATTTCAAAGAAATGGAGCAAATAATCCTAAAATTTACATGGAACCAGAAAAGACAACGAATAGCCAGACAATGTTCAAAAAGAAAACCAAAGTTGGCAACATCACAACTCCAGACTTCCAGCTCTATTACAAAGCTGTAATCATCAAGACAGTGTGGTTGGCATGAAAACAGACACATAGATCAATGGAACAGATTAGAGATCACAGAAATGGACCCCCAACTCTGTGGTCAACTAATCTTCGACAAGGCAGGAAAGAACATCCAATGGAAAAAAGACAGTCTCTTCAACAAATTGTGTTGGGAAAATTGGACAGCCACATGCAGAGGAATGAAACTGGATCATTTCCTTACACCGCACACAAAAATAGACTCAAAATGGATCAAAGACCTCAACGTGAGACAGGACTCCATCAAAATCCTTGAGGAGAACACAAGCAGCAACCTCTTCAATCTCAGCCGTAGCAACTTCTTCCTAGAAACATCACCAAAGGCAAGAGAAGCAAGGGCAAAAATGAACTATTGGGACTTCATCAAGATCAAAAGCTTTTGCACAGCAAAGGAAACTGTCAACAAAACCAAAAGACAACTGACAGAATGGGAGAAGATATTCACAAATGACATATCAGATAAAGGGCTAGTATCCAAAATCTATAAATAACTTCTCAAACTCAACACACAAAGAACAAATAATCCAATCAAGAAATGGGCAGAAGACACGAATAGACATTTTTGCAAAGAGGACATCCAAATGGCCAACAGACACATGAAAAAGCACTCAACATTACTTCGCATCAGAGAAATGCAAATCGAAACCACAGTGAGATACCACCTCATACCAATCAGAATGGCTAAAATTAGCAAGTCAGGAAATGATAGATGTTGGTGAGGATGCAGAGAAAGGGAACCCTCCCACACTGTTGGTGGGAATGCAAATTGGTGCAGCCACTCTGGAAAACAGTATGGAGGTTCCTCAAAATGTTGAAAATAGAGCTACCCTATGATCCAGCAATTGCACTATTGGGCACTTACCCCAAAGATACAAATGTTATGATCCAAAGAGGCACATGCACCAGAATGTTTATAGCAGCCATGTCCACAATAGCCAAACTATGGAAAGAACCTAGATATCCATTAACAGATGAATGGATAGAGAAGATGTGCTATATATACACAATGGAATACTATGCAACCATCAAGAGAAACAAAATCTTGCCATTTGCAACGACGTGGATGGAACTAGAGGGCTTTATGCTAAGCAAAATAAGTCATTCAGGGAAAGACAATTATCATATGATCTCTCTGATATGAAGAATTTGAGAGGCAGGGCTCAGGGTCATGGGAAGTGGGGGGGAAATGAAACAAGATGGTATCAGGAGGGAGACAAACCATAAGAGACTCTTAAACTCATGAAACAAACAGAGTTGTTGGGGGTTGGGGGGTAGAGATAGGGTGGCTGGGTTATGGACATTGGGGTGAATATGTGCTATGGTAAGTGCTGTGAAATGTGTAAGCCTGATGATTCATAGACATGTACCCCTGGGACAAATATTACATTATATGTTAATAAAAAATTTTAAAATATATATAGATAATTACAATACTTTTGATATCAAAATAATTTGGTGGCTTTTTCTTCATTAATAGAATTGATGTGGGAAACAAAGGGAGAATGGAATGTAAATAAAATTAAATGTCCTTATAACCTGCAGCCCATTGACAAATCCTTGAAAAGGGCAGAGTATAAAGTTTCTTCTAGGAAACTCTCAACTGTCTTATTGTTAATGTTTTGCTAGAGGGAAAACAACCTTTGTTTGACAATAAATATTAAGGCTTCCAGTATCCTGTGAATCTTTAACATCAGAAAGTCCTTTTGGACATCTCCCTTAATCAGTCATTCCTCACAATCCCAGCACAGCAGCTCTTTCTCTCCGCAGGTCCTGTCCCCATGCTTTAATAAAACCACTTTTTGCACCAAAAACATCTCAAGAATTTCTTCTTGGCCATCAGCTCTGGACCCCAACAATAACAACACTGCTCCAAAAACTACATCAGAAAAATCTTTAGGGGTACCTGGGTGGCTCAGTCGATTAACCCTCTGCCTTTAGCTAAGGTTTTGATCTCAGGGTCCTGGGATGAAGTGCTGCATGAGGCTCTCTGCTCACCTGGGAGCCTGCTTTTCCCTCTCTCTCTGCCTCTGTCCCCTGCTCCGACTCTCTCTCTCTCTCTCTCTCTCTCTCTCAAATAAATAAAATCTTTAAAAAAAGAAGTGTCCTTGTGTAATTTTATCTCCTAGAGAATAATTTCTAATCATTTAGTTATAGGTGTGGCAGATATATAGTGAACATTAATTAAAGGCACAGTTTAATATTTACCACAGTTCAATTCCAATATCTACTATGCTGCTAGGTTTCTATAACAGAAATAAAAGCACTCCTCCTAAGTGATCCATGAAAATCTTTTTTTTAAGATTTTATTTATTTTCTTACAGAGAGAGAGAGATCACAAGTAGGCAGAGAGGTAGGCACAGAGAGATGGGGGGAAGCAGGCTTCCCATTGAGCAGGGAACACCATGCGGGGCTTAATCCCAAGACCCTGAGATCATGACCTGAGCTGAAGGCAGAAGCTTTAACCCACTGAGCCACTCAGGTGCCCCTGATCCATGAAGTCTTGAATTAGTAAAGACTTACTTTAAAACTGCATAAAATAGGGTCTGAGCTTTATTTTAAAAGGTTTTTCATTCCCCAGAGGCTCATTCACCACCTCAGGAGTCTTTCCAGTATTCAGATCTTAAAGTATCTAAAATATTTTAAGCATGTACATTTTTCACTACTTTTTGAATCTATCATGTAGATTTTCTTTTTTTTTTTTTCAATTTCCCACATTGATGTTATTTTCAGCTTCCAATTCAAAATAAAATGGCAGATGGTTCCTTTACCTCTAGCTGAGTTTATTCTCAGCAGAGGTTTGTACTCAGGACATTTTTATTTTTATTATTGGTTATTTATTTTTAGTATTTTTAGAATAAGTGGGTTGTAATTCTTTCGAAACTTTAACTATGGAATTTTATCATTCGACAAATACTCATTGAACATCTACTATGTGAAAGGCATAGTGCTTAAAATTACAGGTCCTGAAAGTAGAATGCCTGACTCAAAACTCACTTCCACCACTTATTATTTGACCTTGGGCAAGTTACTTAACTATTCTAACTATTCAGTCTGTCTACTATTTGTGAAGTACTGGTTTTAAAAATAGCAACTATATGATAAGGTGTCTGTGAGGGTTAATTGAGTTAAAGCAGTAAAGCACTTAATACAGTGTCATATAATAAGCTGTCATTATATATGTTATATATAACATTAATATGTTATTATTGTTATTATTACCATCATTATTTTAACCACATACTGTATAAAACCTTCAGAACACTATGATAACCAAGGAAGAATCTTACTTCTTATTGACAAAATTAGCTACTAAAAAATACTTAGAGAGAATGAATTAATTTCTGGTATGTAACAAGAGTGCCTAGAGTGGTACTAAAAGACTGTGAGAGGAAAAACTTCTGTTTTGGGGTCCCATGTGAATTGTTACCTCATGAAAATGAATTAAAAGAAACTGTGTAATTCTGATCTAGTTTGCATGAATCATATAAAGGCCTAGGTTTAAAAAAAATAAATTCAATAATTTAATCAGCTAATGAGTATGGTCCAAGAGTAAAAAGCTAATTTTATTAAGGGTTTTACACATTTATAAATCTCCAGAGACACATGACTTAATGCATGGTCCTTAATGTTAAATCATTAGTGAAACAGGTTTCTATTTTGGGCTCATGGGATCAGAATTTTGGCCTAAATCATGAGCTATTAATCATATTAATCAACTTGTGGCTCATCTTAAAATGATTAGATCTATTGTTGAAAGAGAACTTATCACCAATAAGGATGCAATGATTAATAGAAAATTTGGTATTAATTACTGTAGCTCTACATCTGAAGTCTCAGTGAGCCATGGGCCCATATTAATAAGTGGTTAAAAACTATAATAGCCATCTTTTATTCACATTCATCACCTAGTTAGGAATTAATAATTGAAAGCAAAGAACAGAAAGCAAAACATTTTATAGCTGATACTGTACAGATAAATAATAAACTTAAAAATGAGCTACGGGAACAAAGCTTGATATGATAAATGAACAAAGATAAATCATTAGAAATTCTCAAACAAAATTTGGTTTAAATTCAGATGAAGTCAAATTTACCCTTGGGGACAGCAAGACTTTTTTTTCACTATTATAGTAACTTTAATTGTTTCCTTTTACTCTAAGAAAGGGCAAAAATGAACTTTAGTTAGTCCTCTTTGATAATCTCCAAAAGTTTTATCTTAATGGCATGTTATTCCTAGGTGAGTTATAATACTGAGTCTTTGGTTCACCACAAAGATATGTTTCCAAGGAGTACACACCAACATTGAGAGATCAACGCTGTCCCTCTGTTTCTTTAAATAAGATCATGGCTAAAATAAGCAAAATCTAAGGGGAGGGGGCAAGATGGCGGAGGAGGAGATCCTGCTGCAACCAGTCACCAAAAATGAGCTGGAAATCTACCAGAACACGCTGAACACCCATGATTCACCCTGAGGAGCAAGATGTCTCACTCCTGGATCTCTCCAAGAGCAGAAGACAGCAGTGGAGAGGTAAAAGCAAAGTGGGAACACTCGAACTGATATCAGAGGATAAACAAAAGGGGGAGGGAGCCACCAGAAGCTAACCAAGGACAGTAATACCCCAAAGGAAAGTGCCCGGTGGCGGGAGGACAAGCATAAACGTACAACCAGTTAAAAACACTTAAAAAGGGCAAAAAGTTCAGAGGAGTAACTAGTGGAAGGGGGTGGTCGTGGGCACCGGCGCTTGGACCCACTCTCCCGGGAAGGAGCTGTGGAACTGGTGGGGGATCCAGTCCGCGATTCCTGAACCTGCAGATTTCCGCTCTCTGCAACAACTGGTGGGCCTGGCTCGCACCTGCAAACACCTTTTTTTTTTTTGAGAATCTGCGGTGGTTCACGAGCCGCAGTTTTTCCCGGTGCGCGTACCACCACCACATTCGCGGGGCACTGCAGAGCCTAAGCGATACCCCCTGGCCACGGAGAGAACGCGGGCAAGTGGCCTATCCTCCCGGGGCGCCCCTCGCAGAGCCACAGAAAGGCGGCTGAGATCGCGACTTTCCCGGCCCACCGCAGGCCTCCCGGGTCCGCGCTTGGGAGCCGCAGAAAGGCGGCTGGGGTTGCGCGCCACCTCGAACAGGCTGCGCTGTGAGCTGAAATTTCCCGGAGGGGAGTGTGTGTTCTGAACCACACAGAGGGAAGCAGAGACTCGGGCTTCCTGCAACTCAGAGGTCTGAGTGCTTCTGGGCTGATTCATTGCTTGGACTCCCTGAAAAGGTGAAAAGGCTACAAAAGGCCAAAAACCTTCAGAGA
>CM052801.1:58048345-58064077 GCA_028533885.1 Nasua narica | reverse complement strand
ACAATGGAATATTACGCCTCCATCAGAAAGGATGAATATCCAACTTTTGTATCAACATGGACAGGACTAGAAGAGATTATGCGGAGTGAAATTAGTCAAGCGGAGAGAGGCAATTATCTTATGGTCTCACTTACGTGTGGAGTATAAAGAAAATCATGGAGGGCATCGTGAGAAGGAAGGGAAGGGCGAATGTGGGGAAATCGGAGGGTGTGTTGAACCAGGAGAGACTGTGGACTCTGAGCAACAAACTGAGGATTTTGGAGGGGAGGGGGTGGGGGGGTGAGCCTGGTGGTGGGTATCGAGAGGGGCACGTACTGCATGGAGCACTGGGTGTGGTGCGTGAACAATCAATCTTGTAATACTGAAAAATTAAAATAAACAAATTTGGAAAAAAAAAAAAAGTAAATCATTGATCATAACCCCACTGTCACCATTCTAATCATTGAATTTCAGCTCCAATGCCATAACTAACCAGAAAAATCTTTCCTGATTTCTATTCCCAGTTAAATGAAATTGCTAAGTTTTTTCTCATTTTTAAAATTTGCACTTTTTAAAAAAATATTTTTAATTGTAAGATACACACAGCCTGAAATTTACTAATTTTTAGTGTACAGTTAATAGTAATAAATGCATTCATATTGTAATGCAATCATCACAATACAAACTCTTTTCATCTTTCAAAACGGTATTTTTTAAAAAAGATTTTATTTATTTATTTGACAGAGAGATAGAGAGCACAAGTAAACAGAGTGGCAGGCACAGGGAGAGAGAGAAGCAGGCTCTCTCTTGAGCAGGTAGCCCAATGTGAGGCTCAATCCCAGGACCCTGGGATCATGATCTGAGCCAAAGGCAGCCACTTAACCAACTGAGCCACTCAGGTGCCCTGCAAAGCAGTATCTTTTCATCTTACAAATCTTTTTTTTTTTTCAAGATTTTATTTATTTATTTATTTGACACAGAGAGATCACAATTAGGCAGAGAGATAGGAAGAGAGAGAGGAGGAAGCAGGAATTTGGTAAAATTCCTCTGGGAAACCATCTGGCCCTGGACTCTGATTTTTTAGGAAGTTTTGGATTACTGTTTTAATTTTCTTGTTTTCTATTTCTTCCTGTTTCAGTCTTGGTAGTTTATAAATTTCCAGGAATGCGTTCATTTCTTCCAGATGGTCTAATTTGTTGGTATGTAATTGCTGGTAATATGTTCTAACAATTGTTTCTATTTCCTTGGTGTTAGTTATGATCTTTCTCTTTTCATTAATGATTGTATTAATTTGGGTCCTTTCCCTTTTCTTTTGGATAAGTCTGTCCAGCAGTTTATTGAAATTATTAAGAATTTAAAGAAGAACCAGCTTTTAGTTTTGTTGATCTGTTCTACTATTCTTTGCTTTCTATATTAGTGATTTATATTCTAATCTTTATTTCTTTTCTCCTGCTTGGATTAGGCTATATTTGCTGTTCTTTCTCCAGGTCCTTTAGGTGTAAGGTTATCTTGCACATTTGGCCTTTTTCTAATTTTATGAGAGAATCTTGGATTACTATATAGTTCCCTCTTAGGACTTCCTTTATAGTATCCCATATGTTTTGAACCAATGTGTTTTCATTTTCATGGTTTCAATGGATTCTTTAACTTCTTTAATTTCATCATTGACCTATTCATTCTTTGATGATGATTATGATAATGATGATGATGATGTTCTGTTAGCCAATATGTAGTATATCATTAGTTTTCCATGTAGTTTTCAACAATTCATTAGTTGAGACCCTTCCATTAGTTAGCAGAATGCTCTTTAAGTTCCAAGTGTTTGAGTTCCTCCCAAACTTCTTCTTGTGGTTGAATTCCAACTTCAAAGCATGGGGTCTGAAAATAGGCAGGGAATAATCTCAGTGTTTTGGTATCAGTTGAGACCTGATTTGTGACTCTGTATGTGGTCTATCTGGAGAAAATTCCATGTGCCCTCAAGAAGAAAGAGTATTCTGTTGTTTTAGGATAGAATGTTCTGTATATATCTATAAAGCCCATCTGGTCCAATGTGTCATTCAAAGCTCTTATTTCTTTGTTGATCTTCTGCTTATGATCTGTCCATTGCTGAGAGTAGAGTGTTGAAGTCTCCTACTATTAATATATTATTATCCATGTTTCTTTATTTTGGTTATTATTGGTTTATATAATTGGCTACTCCCATGTTGGGGCATAGATATTTAAAACTGTTAGATCTTCTTATAGGATGGACCCTTTAAGTATGATATAGTGTCCCTATACATCTCTTATTACAGTCTTTGGTTTAAAATCTTATCTGTCTGATATTAAGATTGCAACTCCACCTTACTTTTGAGATCCATTGGCATGGTAAATATTTCCCCATCCCCTCACTTTCAATCTGGAAGTCTCTTTATGTTCAAAATGATTATTTTTTAGACAACATATGGATGAGTCTTGCTTTTTTATCCAATCTGAAACCCTGTGTCTTTTGATGGAAGCATTCAGTCCATTTATATTCAGAGTAACTATTGAAAGATATGAATTTAGTGTCATTTTATTACCTGTAAAGTTCCTGTTTCTGTAGATTGCCTGGGTTACTTCCTGATCTATGTTACTCTTGGGTTCTCCCTTAACTTACAGAATCCCCCTTAATACTTCTTGCAGGGCTGTCTTGGTGGTCACATGTCCTTTCAGTTTCTGCCTGTCATAGAAGCTCTTTATCTCTCCATCTTTTCTGAATGACAGTCTTGTTAGGTAAAGTATTCTTTGCTGCATGTTCTTATTTAGTACCCTGAATGTCTTGTCAGCCCTTTCTGGCTTGCCAGGTTTCTGTGGATAGGTCTGATGTTATTCTGATGTTCCTACCTCCATATGTAAGGAAACTACTCTTCCTAGCTACTCTCAGAATAGTTTCTTCGGCTGTAAGATTTTCAAGATTCATTATTGTATATCAGGGTGTTGATTTATATTTATTGATTTTGGATGGGTCCTCTCTGCCTTTTAGACATGAGTGTTTGTTTCCTTCCCCAGATTAGGGAAGTTCTCAGCTTGATTTGCTCAGATATACCTTCTAACCCTCTCTGTCTCTCTGCCCCCTTGGGAATCCCCTTAATTGTGACACTGGAACATTTTATTACATCATTATTCTCTCCAATCATTTTTTCATGGGCTACTAGCTGCCTGTATCTGTTTTCCTAAACTTCCTTCCTTTCCCTCAGCTTGTGTTATAGATCACTTATTCTCTCTTCTGCCTCATTGATCCTAACTGGTAAAGTATCTAGTTTAGACTGCATCTCATTCCCAGCATTTTTAAGTTTGGCCAAATTACATCTCATTTCTGTCCTTAGAGTTTCTATGTTGTCATTAATGTTTTTTTCAAGCCTATCTATTGACTTTATGACTGATATCCTGAATTCTGTCTCTCAATCTTACTTATATCCATGTCAATTATCTCTATGACAGAGAACACTGTCTCTGATTCTTTTTTATGTGAGTTTCTCCTTCTTGTCATCCTGTCAGAGAATGATGGGTGGCTGAATAAGCAGAATCCAAAATATCAACTGCAACCTAAGCAAGATGCACTCTAGCAAAATCCAGAGTGTTCAGAAGTCACCACAGAAAAACAAAGCCAAAATGAAACACAAGAATAAAATTAAAAAAAAAAATAGGGTGGGGGGAGAGGAAGAGGGACTCTAATTTCACACTGTGGATCAAGCTGGATTCTCCACTTGTTCCTGGTTTCCAGTCTTTTTCAAGGTGCTCAGGAAAAGAGTGTTTACTGACCAGCGCGTCTCATGGTTTATGGTGATCTGAGCTGAGTCTGCTCCTGGGCCCACTCACCATAACCTGCTCCACTGCTAGGACACTCTATGGTTCAGTCACCTCCATTTGTTCTGTGGCGCTTTGGATCCTGATACCATAATACCTTACCTAGAATTCCACCTTTTTATTTCTAGCACCCCTTTCAGAGAGGGATGTCTCTCACTAAAGCAGATCTCTAAGAGTTCTGATTTTGTGCTGTGGTGTTATAACACATTCAAGGAGCCAGTTTATGGCTGCTTCCTCCCCCTTCTGTTTATCTTCTAATAGCTCCCCACAGATTCAGACTCTGCACATCTTACCTTGTAAAAACCACTTTTCTGTTTGTAGGGATCCAGATCTATATTCTTACATCTCAAGCTGATTTTGTGTGCATTCAAAATGGTTTGATAGATATCCAGCTAAATTCAAGGTACCAGTTGAAACATGGTCTTCTACTCCCCCACCATCTTGCCTCCTGTCTTTATTCTGCCCATTTTTTAACTAAATTATTTGTTTTTTGGGTCTTGAGTTCTTGAGTTTGATAAGTTCTTTAAAGATTTTGGATACTAACCCTTTATTGGATATATTATCTTTTCCCATTCTGAAGACTGCCTTTAGTTTTGTTGATTATTTCCTTTGCTGTGCAGAAGGTTTTTATCTTGATGAAGTCCAAATAGTTTATTTTTGCTTTGGGTTCCCTTGCCTCAGGAGATATATCTAGTAAGAAGTTGTTAAGGGTGATGTCAAAGAGGTTACTTCCTTTGTTCTCCTCTAGAATTTCAATTGCTTCCTGTCTCCCATTTAGGTCTTTCATCCATTTTTATTTCATCCAGTTTATTTTTGTGTATGGTTTAATAAAATGATCCAGTTTCATTCTCCTGCATATTACTGTCCAATTTTCCCAGCAATATTTGTTGAAAAGACTGTCTTTTTACTATTGGATCTTTTTCCCTTGATCATTGCTTTTTAAATATTGCAAATAAATATCTTATCAAATGAGATACTTCATAAGGAACCATAACAGCTTATTCATAATTCAAATATTTCCTCCAAACTTTATAAGGCATGCATGATGTTTATCAAAAATAATTTTGAGAAGTCCCTATCTGTATCAAATGCATAGTAACACTATACATTTTAATCCAACATTCTATGGCATATTTTTATTTTTAATTGACATCTCATAGTGTAAAGACACTCAAGCTGTCAGATACTTAAAAGACTTATCTAACAAAAACAGCCCCAAGCAAAAAGCATCCCTTATACAAGGAATGATTGTGTCCCTAAAAAGATTTTAAGTTTCAAATGAAAGCATCAGTAATTGGCCGGAAATTAGCACAATTAATTACCTTGATTATATTGCATTCCATTTAGTAGAATACTATATATAGATATTTATATATGTAGAGAGATCTATATATATAGATATAGATATATCTGATAGAGCATCTTCTTATTAATAAATAGTGTTAAATAATAAGGTCTAATTCCAACTGACTTATTTATCCCTGTCATATCCTATGTCACACTGGTTGTTCAGATTTTTGCAACTTAAAGTACATTTTTTAAAATTGTGTACTTTTCCTCAAAACTACTATTCTGAAGACTACAATAGGTTCTTTTTTTAACTCCTTGAAAATACTTTCTAATAATGCAGAAAATTATGTACAACAAATGCCTTCAAAGTTTAAAGGACTGCAATAGATTCTGAATTGAGGATACAAATGTAGATCGTATTACCTATATCCCACATCCTTATCAATTTTCTTGGGACTGAATCAGAGGTGCGAGGTTTGAAAATCAGTTTGAAATTTGGCAAAACTTCACTATGTCAGACCTGAGTAATTTAAAACTTGTCACAATTTGGACACTTCCCTGCTTGTAATGTTCCTTTATTTGATTAATCATTTTTTCCCTGCAGTGGAATATATTAACTCTGTAACTCTTCCCCAAGAGCATAAATTAACTTTGTAAAATATTATAGAATGTTATTTTTACAGAACACATGCATTTCATAAATTTCAGAAACACACATGAAAAAATAAATAATAAACAAATGTTATTTTATTTTCATTATTATGAGGGATAGAAGCAGAAAAATGTTCACCTTTAGCCCAGAAGGCTGACCTATAACTTACATAGTTTTGATAAGGATCAAATAAGTGCTGGGTGCTACATTCTTAAGGCTCTCATTATGGCCCACATATCTCATTGATAGTTAATAATGGACTGAATGATAAACACCAGAGAAATCTTGGAAAAGTAGTTTTACAAGTAGAAATTTGAAGAAGAGATTTATGATCTATTACTTTTTGCATGTCTCCTCCCACTCAAGCACTATGCATATAACCACCAGCTTCATACAGTGAAAATTCAGCTCTTTCTGCCCTTGGGTCCTGTCCCTGTGCTACATGAATAAACTTACGAAGTTGCACTGTGAAACATCTCAAGAATTCTTTCTTGATTGTCATGCTCAATGATCCTGCAACAATTATATTTTTTCTTAACATTGTACTTAAGCATTATTTTTCTATAGTTTCTAAATTTTTATGTTTTGTAAAAAATGAAAAGCATGTGAAAATAACTGGGTAGGGTTCAATTTATGGTTATTAATTTGGTACACAAAAAATCAGATTCAGAACCTTTGCTTTATTAAAAACAGTAAATTAACCAGCCACAAAATAACAAATAGTGTAAAAATATTTAAATGTTGGTCTGCTCTCTCCATTTTTTAAACTCCCTTTGTCTCTACTTAGCAAAAAAGTGGAATTGGATTTGTTAGTCAAATTTTGAGCTGTTATTATTGAAATGAGAAGTGTTTTTCTTTTTTTAAAGTACCTTATAACTTAAATTAAAATATCAAACTGGTTTCCCCCTGAACTTATTTTAGTGAGATCTCACTAAAATTTGCCTAATTAGCATAAAAACAAGTTTTCCTGTATTAAATCATAATATAAAACAACAGTTGTCTTTTTTTCAATCCATAATTTCAGAAGTAGACTTAAAAATCAGTGGAATAACCAATCATTTAGAAGATACTTTTTGAGGAATGCTTGTATCTTTTCAATAAATAAACTCTATTATTATTAGCAAACAACACCAGAAAGAAACATGTATTTCCTGTCATATTTTTACACTAGAATCTGGCACAAAACATCTAAAGAAACTTCATGGAGCACACACTGAGAAACAACATAAGAATATGTTTTATACATTCATAAAAATCAATTAAAGGAAATAAAAAAATATTAAGTGTTTCCTTTCATACCTGTGGTTCGGGATGAATCCAGATCTCCACAGTTGTTGACTCTTTCATTGGGGTGTGAGATTGTACAACCTCCTTCATTGGCTTTAGAAGGAGAAAAAAAATACAAGTATTTTTTCAGTGGTTTGTTAAAAGTGAAAAAAATGCAGTGCATTGCACACATGCATGTAATATGGGTAAATAAAATAGTGCCGGAGCAAATCCCTATACACATCATAGTCACTGAGGAGTTATACTACGACAGGCAAAACTCTAGGCACCAGGAATAGAAAGAGGAAAAAAATTCTCATGGAGCTTAAATTTCACTATCACTTTTAAGTGTTCAATTAAACATATGAATGGAAATGTAGAGGACAATTTGAAATATTTAAATGGATGAAATTTAAGTTGGAGAGATTTTCACTCAAGTGTTGTTATAACTTAATGTCTTCAACAGCTTGTATTTATGAATTCACCGTGGTCTGAAATTAAAACCATCCTGTTTGCCAGCACATCACAAATTTGCTGCCTAAGATAAAAACATATTTAATAAGTGCCAAGAAACTTCTAAACCAATACACAGATACTAACCCACCAACCAAGAATAATTATCAAGGTCTTGAATAGATGATGTTTTTATCCATTGAATTTTCTTCAGGATATAAAGAGTATGTTTTCTGTTTTTAAAATAATGAATGCATACTATACACACTTTCTGTATATTTGGTTTTAGTCTATGGGGTAAAAGATTTGGTAAAAAGTTATCACTTGAGGGGCACCTGGGTGACTCAGTGGGCTAAGCATCTGCCTTCAACTCAGGTCATGATCCCAGGTTCCTGGGATCGAGCCCCACATCAGGCTCCTTAGTCGGTAGAGAGCCTGCTTCTCCCTCTCCCTCTGCCTGCTGCTTCCCCTGCCTGTGCTCCTTCCCTCTTTATCAAATAAATAAATATTTTTTTTAAAAAAGTTATAACTTGATCTATGAAAGAAAAAGATTTTTCAAGAAGCTGAGAAAACTCAATGAATGTTGATAGTTTTCATGCTATAATAGCAGAGTTGAGTAGTATAACTGAGATCTTATGTCACATTCTCAGAACTTCACACTGTTGTTTGGTGTGCTACAAATTACAGTGATACAATAATTACTTGACAGTGTTTTGAAGGAGAGCAGATTTTTGTCACCCTAAAATGTGTCTTTTTGGCATAAAGATTATTTAAGAAAAAGCAGATATAAGAAAAGTTCTGGGGACGCCTGGGTGGCTCAGTTGGTTAAGCAACTGCCTTTGGCTCAGGTCATGATCCCAGCGTCTTGGGATCGAGTCCTGCATCGGGCTCCTTGCTCCGCGGGGAGCCTGCTCCTCTCTCTGCCTCTGCCTGCCTCTCTGCCTGCTTGTGTTCTCTCTCTGTTAAATGAATAAATAAAATCTTTAAAAAAAAAAAAAAAGAAAGAAAAGTTCTGAAAACTGAGTAGAAGTTACCCTTTCATAAGAAACACTATATTTATAAGGAAAATCTCCATTTGTAATGATATTTCTTTCTCTGTACCTGGAAGAGAAGGGTAACCAAATTCTTAACAACTCATCAATGGAGAAGGCAACAAACTTAAGCATAACAGATTATTTACTTGTTTAATGTTCTCTTCCTGGTAACCTTCCTTAACTGTTTCACCCACCCTCCAACATCTTTTGTCTTTAGCTGAAGATGGATTTAGGGTAATGTCGTGGGTTACTTCAGAAAGTTACTTAGTTTTTCCGGGTATTCTCCATGTATACAGGAAGAATGCATGTTATTAAACTTCTGTTTATTTTTCTCCTGTGAATCTGTCTTTTACACTGGAGGTCTCAACTGAGAACCTACAAGCATAGAGGGAAAATTATTTTTCCTCACCCAGCTTCAAGTGCCCTACACATATCACCTTAATGTGACTATTTACTTATATTACTTGTGTATGATCATTATGTCAAATCAAGAAAAGAAGAGACAATCAGACTTGGAAAATATACTTTTAAGGCCCAGCTGAGCAGGAATTGTTATCTAATTAAACAGCAAATCAGGTTTGTTATGCAATGACACTATGGTTGTGACAAAAAGAATACAATACACACTGATATTACCAGACTGATCACTCATCACAATATTCCAACTCACAGGAAAGCAACAGTGAAAAGAATTAAACAGTTAAAATGGAGCATCTCATCACAACAGAATTTCTTCACAAAATTTTTAAAAAAATGAAAATTAGACTTGATCAAAGTAAATTTCTGAAAGTTGCATTTGTTAGCCAAGTAAAGAAAAACACTTAGTAATGGTGAGCTAATTAAATTGCATTTGTTTACAACAGCCAAGTAAATTTATCTAGAGAACGTAAATGTAAGACTGTTAGCTTTTCAGCAAGCACAGTTACTCCAAAAGTTGAGAATATTAAAAACAATATCAATACTGAATTTTAAAAAAGTGAGGTTAAATAATTCAAGTGGTTTTTCTTATGAGTTAACAAATGAGTTAACAAATGTTACCAACAATGTTTAGTTGTTATTTAGTTGAGGAAACAATGCTAAGTTTGAAGTGACTAAAGAATTAACCTCTATCAATGAATAGTCTGTGTGGGACAGAACAAGCAAAAATAATTCCAATGAAGCTGAGAAAACACTAATTCAGTAAAACTTGAAGTGGGATCTGCTAAGAAGTGTTATAACTAATTGTGAGTAAAGTATATGTGGCACAGAAAAAAATTTAGTTGGGCAAATTTATAAGGCTTGGGAAAATATGAGGCATCCAAAGCCTATAGTTATTTATTGTATTAAACATCAGCAGGTACTTCATGGAAAATGTTTTACTTTATCATGTGTAGGGTCAATAGTGAGCTTCATTTACTATTGTTATGGAACCATTGTTATTCTGTGAACTTTTGTCAAAAATACAATATCCTGACTTGCCCTACCACACAAGCTATTGGATGGTTTGTCAGTGGCAAAGTTTTACTGAGTTTTGTTTGTTTGTTGTTTTTATTTGTTTCTTTTGATCTCAAAGCCAACACTGAAATTTTGCCAAATGAGAAGCACCCTTGACCACTATTTTCGAATGCTGAATTACCTTGGAAATTATATTTGCTGCAAACTTGATTATGTCTCTCAACAAATCTAGCTAAAATTATAAGGTAATACAGTGCTTAATATAAGACCTATACTGCAGTAATGTCATTTTGATGACAACTGCAATTGTCTGAACAAGTAATGTCAAGTTACTCAGCACTGTAGAAAAATATGCATTTGAGGAGCTTTTACCTAACCTTCAATTGGAAATTATTAATCTTTGGGATGCCTGGGTGGCTCAGTCAGTTAAGTGTCTGCCTTCAGCTCAGGTCACGATCCCAGGGTACTGAGATAGAGTCCCACATTGGGCTCCTTGCTCAGTGGGGAGCCTCCTTCTCCCTATGCCTGCCACTCCTCCTGCTTGTGCTCTCTCTGACAAATAAATAAAATCTTTTTTAAGACAGAAATTATTAATCTTCAATGTGGTGGCATGCTAAATGGAAAATAGGAAGAAAAGAATATAATAGAATACTTTACATGCCTTCTAAGAAATAGATATGTTGAAATAAAACTACATGCTATGGATTAATATCAGTAGTTGTCAGTAACTATATATGTGGAAATACATTTCCAGAAATCAGATATACAAGTCCATTAATCTCATTAGGAAGTCTATATTACATAACAAATTATATGTAATTGATATTTGAATAGCATCAATTGAAATTTTGTGGAAATTTGTTTTCTCATGTTATATAAATATCTATTCTGGCCTTTCACAGAAAAAGTTTGCTGACCCTCAATCTAGGGGAAAAGGAAACACAGACTAATAACTGTGATTAATGGGAAAGTCTAAAAATAAGTCTGGTAGATGTTAGATGCAGAGAGTGAAGAAGAGTTTTGTTATTGTTGTTGTTGTTGTTGTTGTTGGCTGCATAAAAAGCAATATGGTCCAAGGCAGGAAGCCCCAGGACGTGGTTAATATGAATGGAATGTCATAGAGATATAGCTGCATGGTGGGACAAACATATAAGAAAGTGAATTAATCATATACTCTTGATGGACGTGCAAAATTAGTTGGTGATTTTATAGCCATAGGGTAAGCAATGTAGAAACATTCAAATGTATTTGAGCAAAGTATTGTGTGGTACAGAACGTTCAAAGATTTGTACTAAGATTTCAGATTTAATCTTATTTTTAAGCCAAGTCTCTTAGAGTTACATTTCCCATGCACATTTTAAGCATCTGGTTTAAACATTTTCTGTCAATTGTGAGCATTTTTATGTCTGTCTGGTCTGCCCTCAAATGCATAATGCTGTATTCAAATGTCCACTGAATTAGGTAAAGATGGTATTTTAGGTGGCTAAATGCTTAAAGCAATGTGGATGTTTCTTGTCCACTTAAATTTGGCAATTAAACATCTCTACTGTGTAATATACTTCAATATTCAAATATTGGGAAAATTTATTGAATTTTGTTTGGGATGAAAATGACAACTTAAGAGTAAAATAATACTCCCATCCCTGACAATGTTCTTCCCATCACTTCCTCTTCCAACAAATTCCAGAATTATAAAACTAATAACGAGGAAATCATCTAATAAAAGAGCTCCAATATATAGAACTGCTGAGGATTAACTACAATGTAAATAGGAAAAAATGGCAATTCTAGGAAATAATAGTGCTCAAATAAATTTATGCTTGACTTTTAAAAAGTTTTTAATTTAAATTTAATTTAGTTAACGTATGCTGTATTATTAGTTTCAGAGGTGGAATGTAGTGATTCATCTGTGGCATATAACACCCAGTGCTCATTACTTCAATTGCCCTCTTTAATGCCCATCAGCCAATTACTATATCCCCACACACATGTCCCCTCCAGCAACCCTGTTTGTTTCCTATAGTTAAGAGTCTCTTACGGTTTGCCTTCCTCTCTGTTTTCATCTTATTTTTCCTTCCCTTCCCCTATGTTCATCTGTTTTTGTTTCTTAAATTCTACATGTACCTGAAATCATATGGCATTTGTCTTTCTCTGACTGACATTTTACTTAATATAATGCTCTCTAGTTCCATCCACGGTGCTGCAAGTGGCAGGATTTCATTCTTTTTGATAAGCTTGACTTCTTTAAGAAAATGAAATATGGCTCATTGGTGATACCTGAGAAATAAAATGCACATCTGCATTTCTGTTTCCTTACATGCACCATGGACGGAACCAAATTGTATTTTCCTTTTTTTGGAATAGATATGAAGCTGTCAAGAAAATGGTAAAGTACTGTATAATTACAAATTTAAGTCTCATTTTAACCAAATTCATGTTAAGATAGTGCTCAAATAGTGAAAAGTGATAAATATATCTTACCACTAATCTTAAAGAGTTTTGGGAAGTGTCACTGGCATTGTTGCTAAAAATTAAAAAGAAAAAATCTTCTGAGAAGGATGGATAGATATTGAATCTTATTATTCCTGAGTCAAATATTATTAGTTGATAGTTTAGACATTGGCAGGGGATTTAATGTAGTTTTAAAACGTA
Source organism: Nasua narica (assembly GCA_028533885.1). Classification (NCBI taxonomy): domain Eukaryota; kingdom Metazoa; phylum Chordata; class Mammalia; order Carnivora; family Procyonidae; genus Nasua; species Nasua narica. Next base: position 58,051,489 of record CM052801.1, on the reverse strand, counting down.
TTAAATCTTTAAGCAATAATACATTATTTCACCAGTGATGCCTTGTTGGCTTAATGAAATAGACATGTGTGAAAAAAAAGTTCATTTATATTATTTCACCTTTCAGAAGGTTAATCTAAGCTAAAATTTATTTTAAGAATATACATATTTTTTCCTAGGATAACCGCCATCATTAAAACTAAAATGATGCGGTCCTAAAGAAAACAGTGTTGAGATATTCCATAGGCTTGTCCAATATTTTCCAGACTGGTCTGAGCCTCTCTGAAATGGTTTAGCATCATAAGAATATGATGTTCCTTCTTCTGGATGTAGTAAGACCTAAGGTAAATGTGACAAAACTAGCAGATTAATTTGGGAGAAACCTATTCATTTATCCATAAAGATTCCAAGGCTTCTGTCCAAAAGCAATCAGCTATTTTTAAATCGTCTTCAAGGGTAATAAGTCACGAGGTGGAAAAATCAACAATATAAGGCACTTAATTAGACCTTGATCTTTATCATCAAGTTAAGGGTATGCTTGTGTGTTTAAAGAAGGAGGAATGCTATAGAAAGGGATGAATTAACACTTGGCTAACTCAGAAGCTTAACAAAACCTGAGATTTGCCAGATGGTTTGGTGCTAGATTATAAAACTTGAAACTAATCTTTATTTAAGAGTTTTAATGGTTGTATCCCTCTTATAAAGCCTCTTGCTCTTCTGCTAGGGTGATTCTACAAAATTATAGATCAGTCTTTAAAGAACAGCTTCTATAAACAGAGTCTCCATAAATCTCAACTAAATTGTGCAAGAAGATTGCATGTTATTATGCTGTAGAACAGCAGGATATTCCTCCAGCAAACATAATGATGTGAAAAAGGATAAAGCTATCACCCTGTGCAAAGAAGTTATACATAGAAGAACAATGCTTTTCACATAGATTATCTGTGCATGTTGAAATGTTCACATTAAAAAAGCTTTTTCTTAATGCTTCTGTGAAGAGTTCTGATCTTGACAAGTATTCAGATCTAGATAGCAAAACCCAGTGGTCATATGTCTCTATAAGTTGTCCTGCCTCAGGGCCCTTAAGAGAGATTGAATCTGTCACAGGCACCACTAGAAAAAAATGGTGTATAATATTTATTTCTCAAGTAATTTATATTTAGTTTTAGCTTATCAACTTTGTTTGAAGGAGTAGACATCTCATTTTTTTCATAACGTAAGCTTACCAAACTTAAGTATATGTGCCGCCAAAGTGAGCACAAGCTTACCAAACTTTAAAAGACATATTCTAATTAGCACAGGAAAGACCAAAAAGTAACTAAGCAGAACTATAATTCTGTATATATCTTCACGTCTCAATGATTCTAAATGAAAGCCAATTAAGATATATGTCATAATAATAAGCCTTAATTATTCAGTAAAAGGGTTATGCAGTCAACCGATTGTATAATGCCAGACCATTAGAACTTTCCTATGCAGGCACTTGGAGGAGCAAGACGGCAGAGAAGTAGGAGGTTGAGATAGAGCCGGATCCCAGAAGTTCATCTAGATAGTAATCAAATCATTCTAAAAACCAGCATACTCAACAGGAGAGAGAAGAGAGGAAGAAGAGCAACTCTAGGAGCAGAAAATCAATCACTTTCCGAAAGGTAGGACGTTTGGAAAAGTGAATCCAAAGCAATGGGAAGAGAGACCACGGGGGAAGGGGCTGCTTCCCTACAGCCGCAGAGCTGCGGAGCACAAAATCGGAACTTTTAGAGTCTGCTCCGCTGAGGGACATTGCTCCAGAGGCTAAGCTAGAGGTTTAGCCCTTGCAGGAACAGAGTGGTTTCAGGACCCGTGAGATCATAAAGAAAGCGGGGGTTTCTTAGTGCAGCAGAGCTCCCAGAAGCTGGTGGCAGACAAAGAGCTTTGGAGTGCATTTCCAATTGGGGCTTATCTTAGAAAGTGGCCGCAGCCCTTCGAGCAGGGACCCCACGAGGCATTCCGGAGAGACTCCCTCCTTCCTCCTCAGGGAGGAGTGGCATGAGCATGCAGCAGAAATCTGCTGGGTTTGAAGATTCCAGACGGGGCCGTGCACCAGCGATAGAAACGCTCCGCTACCGGTGGCTGAGCTCGGAGCTTGGACAGGGACCCAGGAGATGGGGTGTGATTGACTGTTTTCCTCCGAGGGCACGTTGAGGAGTGGGGACCCCCGTGCTCAGCTCCTCCGGCTGGAGACTGGGAGCCGCCATTGGCATTATAAATCTCCAGGGTGGTAAAGAAAACGCTCAGGGAACAAAGACTCCCGAGAGCGAACCTGAGCGAATTGCTTGGCACACCCCTGGGCAAGTGTGGGGCAATTCCACCTTGGGCAAAGACATCTGAGAACCAAGTTGAAAGGGCCCCTCCCCCAGAAGATCAGTGAGATTATCCAGCCAAGCCCAAGTTCATCAATCAGTGAAAACTGTGGAACTCCAGAGTACTTTTAATTCTCACTCATTTATTCTTAGTTCGATAAAATGACAAGGCAGAAAAACTCACCAAAAAAAAAAAAAAAAGAACAAGAGACAGTACCGATGGCTAGAGACCTAGTTAATACAGACATCAGTAATATGCCAGAAATAGAGTTCAAAATGACAGTTATCAAGATACTAGCTGGGCTTGAAAAAAGCATGGAAGAGATTAAATAATCCTTTTCAGTAGAAATAAAATCCCTTTTGGGAGAAATAAAAGAAATAAAGTCTAACCAAGACGAAATTAAAAAAGCTATTAATGAGGTTCAAACAAAAATGGAGGATCTTAATGCTAGAATAAATGAGACAGAAGAACTAGTGACATAGAAGACCAAATGACAAAGAATAAAGAAGCTGAGAAAAAGAGAGACAAACAACTATTGAACCAGGAGGGAAGAATTCGAGAGATAAGTGAGACCAAAAGACACAACAATATTAGAATAATTGGGATTCCAGAAGAAGAAGAAAGAGAGAAAGGGGTGGAAGGTATATTGGAACAAATTATGTAGAGAATTTCCTTAATCTGCTGAGGGGAACAAGCATCAAAATCCAGGAGGCACAGAGAACCCCCCTCAAAATCAATAAAAATAGATCTATACCCCGTCATCTAATAGTAAAACTTACAAGTCTTAGTGACAAAGAGAAAATCCTGAAAGCAGCTCGAGACAAG
>CM052801.1:58028680-58047845 GCA_028533885.1 Nasua narica | reverse complement strand
GAGATTCCTCAGGAAATTAAAAATAGAGCTACCCTATTACCCTGCAATTGCACTACTCGTTGTCTACCCCAAAGAAGCAGTTGCAGTACAAAGAAGGGCCACATGTACCCCAATGTTCATAGCAGCAATGGCCACAATTGCCAAACTGTGAAAAGAACCAAAATGCCCTTCAACAGATGAGTGGATAAGGAAGATGTGGTACATCTATACAATGGAATATTATGCCTCCATCAGAAAGGATGAATATCCAACTTTTTTATCAACATGGACAGGACAAGAAGTGATTATGCAGAGTGAAATAAGTCAAGCGGAGAGAATCAATTATCTTATGGTCTCACTTACTTGTGGAGTATAAAGAAAATCATGGAGGGCATTGTGAGAAGGAAGGGAAGGATGAATGGGAGGAAATCGGAGGGGATGATGAACCAGGAGAGACTGTGGACTCTGAGCAACAAACTGAGGGTTTTGGAAGGGAGGGGATGGGGGTGTGGGTGAGCCTGGTGGTGGGTATTGAGAAGGGCACGTATTGCATGGAGTACTGGGTGTGGTGCATGAACAATCAATCTTATAACACTGAAAAATTAAAATAAACATATATGGGGAGAAAAAAAAGTTAATGTTAAGGTTTCTTTAGTTTCTAAATATTTAAAGATAAATGTGAGTGAGAAAGCAAAATCACCCAAAAATGGAAAAAATGATGTCATTCTTATTTAAATAAAGGAATTATATTTCCCCCAAATATTTAATTATTCTTGAAGCGATCCATGGGATAAGAGAAACATCATGTAACAAATTACACAGAGATTAAGAAAAATGTGCATTGATAGCACAAGCACCCTTCTAACTTGGCATTATATGTTTAGAAATATCTGAATTACTTAATGGCATGCCAGGGCTAAACAAATTACACAATATGTCTGAAAATACACATCATGTTATTGAAATTTAAGAAGTATAACTCAGAACAACTAGTTATCATATAATATATAAATAATTTGCTTATTGGCCAATGCTACATGTTCACACTACTAAGTATGTGACCAATAAAGTATGACAAAAAAAATTTAATAACTGACTAGAACGAAAAAATACATGAATGTGTACTAGAACTCTGAAATACTTAAAAAAAATTAAGGCTACATGATTTAAAAATGCCACAGTCCAGTGTGCTCACAGTACAGATAATGAATGTTTATAGAGAATTGTATGTTATTAAATTTGTACGGATAAAACATTTATGCTTGAAAAGATAAAACCATGTTCAAATAAATTTTATTTTCACCTATCATAGTCATGTTATAATTGTCTCTTTGTGAAGGACGAGTCATTTTCTGAATTAAAACATCTAATTCCAAATATATATGGTTTGCCTTCATTCATAGTTCTTAAAGGTATCACTTTTCACTACAATATCACTGCCATGATAGACTTAAGATAAAAAAAAGTGTGAAATATGAATTTGGCAATCACCATCTAAAATTACTTCATCAAAATTGAAATTCTACCTATTATTTTTTAAAATTTATTCTTATTGAAGTATAGTTGACAAATTTCTACCTATTCTTTTGTTTGTTTTTAATTTTAAAAAATTCTACCTATTTTTTTAAAGATTTCATTTATTTATTCAACAGAGAGAGAGAGAGCACAAGTAGGGGGAGCAAAAGAGACAGAAGCAGGCTCCCCACTGAACAGGGTGCCTGATGCAGGGCTTGATCCCAGGACCTTGGGATTGTAACCTGAGCTGAAAGCAGATGCTTAACTGACTGACCCACCAGGTTCCCCTCTACCTTTCTTTTTTATTTTTTACTTTTTATTTTTTCAGTGTTCCAAGATTCACTGTTTATGCACCACACCCAGTGCCCCATACAATAAGTGCCCTCCTTAATATGGAACACCAGGCTCACCTATCCCCCCACCCCCTCCCTTCTAAAACCCTATTTGTTTCTTGGAGTCCACAGTCTCTCGTGGTTTGTCTTCCCCTCCGATTTCCCCCAATTCACTTTTCCTTTCCTTCTCCAAATGTCCTCCAAGTTTTTCCTTATGCTCCATACGTAAGTGAAACCATATGAAAATTAACTCTCTACTTGACTTATTTCACTCAGCATAACCTCCTCCAGTCCCATCCCTGTTGACACAAAAGTTGGGTATTCATCCTTTCTGATGGAGGCATAATGTTCCATTGTGTTTATGGACCATATCTTCTTTATCCATTCGTCTGTTGAGGGGCATCTTGGTTCTTTCCACAGTTTGATGATTGTGGCCATTGCTATTATGAACATGGGTGTACATATGGCCTTTCTTTTCACTGCATCTATATCTTTGGGGTAAATACCCAGTAGTGCTACCTTACACCAGTTACAATAGCCAAAATTAACAAGACAAGAAACAACAAGTGTTGGAGAGGATGTGGAGAAAGGGGAACCCTTTTACACTGTTGGTGGGAATGCAAATTGGTGCAGCCACTTTGGAAAACAGTGTGGAGATTCCTTAAGAATTTAAGAATAAATCTACCCTATGATCGTCTACCTATTCTTAAAGTTCATTTAAACTATACTTCCTTTACGCGCCTGGGTGGCTCAGTTGGTTAAGGAACTGCCTTTGGCTCGGATCATGATCCCAGAGTCCTAGGATTGAGTCCCACATCAGGCTCCCAGCTCCATGGGGAGTCTGCTTCTCCCTCTGACCTTCTCCCCTCTCATGCTCTCTCTCACTGTCTCTATCTCAAATAAATAAATCTTTTAAAAAAAAAAAACTATACTTCTTTTTGTTTACCCAAAATTTTTTTTTTTTTTTTTTTTTTAGAGAGAGAGACTGAGAATGAGAGGGGAGAAGGTCAGAGGGAGCAGCAGACTTCCCACAGAGCCAGGAGTCCGATATGGGACTCGATCCTGGGACTCCGGGATCATGACCTGAGCCGAAGGCAGTCGCCTAACCAACTGAGCCACCCAGGCGCCCCTGTTTACCCAAACTTTTAAGAAAAGTTAGAAAATGTTGGCATTCTATAAGTCATTGTCTTAACTTCATAGTACAAATGGTAGATGGTATAGGAATAACTTTGTATTTCTAGCAAAATATCATAGCATACTTTTCCTGCCCCCTTTCATCTTACCCTATTCTGACTGCTTCAACAGTCTTGAAGCAGTTTTATGATACATCATGTTAATGCACCTGAGAAGACCACAAATCTATTCATTCTCTCAAAAAGTACAAGAAGACAAAAATACTATTGTGTAAAAGCCTCTAGTTTGATTTTGCAGAAAATTAAAAATATGTTTTCCCTCACAGATAAGTAAAGCAATGCATAAAATATAGAAGGCACATAAACATATCTTAGGTACTTGACAGACATTTAAGACCACACACAATTTGCCAAGCAATGTGATAGCTCTTCAGCCTGGTTTTAATGCATGTGTTCTATAAATAAGCTTATTGTTTTGATTTGCTTTGTTTTTAAATATTTTATTTATTTATTTGACAGAGAGATGGACAGAGCCAGAAAGCACAAGTGGAGGAAATGGCAGAGGAAGAGGGAGAAACGGGCTCTGTGCAGAGTAGGGAGCCTGATGCAGGTTTTGATCCCAGTACCCTGGGGGATCATGGCCTGAGATGAAGGCAAATGCATAACCATCTGAGCCACCCAGGTGCCCCGCTTATTTGGATAAAAATAAAAATAGTGGAAATAATAAGGAAAAACAGTGGACTCTACCACTGATGAATTAATTTTGTTTTGGGAAATTATTAAATTGCTTTGGAGAATACAAAGTTCCATGTTCTTATTTTAATTTCCTATTTTTTCTAATAAATTACTGTAGGTTAATGTGGAATATCTATGCTCCAAATATCTATACTCCAAAAATTTATAACACATAGGTAATTTGCTGCAGATAAATTCTGATTCTACCATGTCACTTTGATATTTAAATAATTTATCAGATTTTCTCAATATTGTGTTACAACCAAACCAAAAAGTACACATCCCTAGTTTGCACACAAAAGTGCAATAAAATGGAATGTGACAAATTTGAAAGAAAACGTTTACAGAACTATTAATTTTAAAAGATGTATGTTAAATTCATATTCTAAAGCACACATGTAGGAGAGCTTTGAGTTTGGGAGGTGGTCAAGCAAGACTTCCTAGAAATGGAGTAGATAGCAATAAGATGTTGTTATCATTTTCTGGTTTTGAAGACCTTAAGAATACTTAGAAATGAATGAATAAATGTGTATATTCCATCTTATTCCCTTCTTGTGGGCTTAGAGATTTTATGTTGAAGAGATCTCATGCATCTAGTAAAGCAGAAAATCACATTTTGATTCCAGCACTTAGAAACTACTTTAGTTACATATTAGTGGGATTTTTTTCTTGACATTTTGGGTTGCCCCCTTTAATGAAGGATTTTTATGAAACATTAAAATAATGCACAGTATTATGGCAGAAAAACAAAAAATTGCATTGTTTCTGAAGGGCATATGGCTTCATAAAATTGTTGGTGGCAGATCTGTTTTGTAGGTTGGAAATCTATAGCAAAAGTAATCTGTGTCTCAGGTAATGAGGTGGATGTCAAGTACCTGCATATAAATGGTACATTTGTGGTTGTTAAGAGACTACTGTTTTAAAACAGCAGTATGCATGACCATAAATCCATTTGACATTTATATAGCCCCGCTCTAATCTCAATGTTTCCTGCATGTGGAACAGCAAAAGCTATAAATGTTATTACACATTGCTCATTAAAGTGCAAAGGTGAATGTGTATACTCAGTGCAGATGGCCTCAGCTTGTTAATGAGCATTTCATGGGCTGTGTAACTGCTGAGCTGAATTTTGATAGAAGCATTGAGTTGTTTCTTTAGGCCTTATGTTTCAGCATGCTTGTTCTCACTTTGATGTATAAATTAGAGCACTACATTGAAGGGACACAGGAGTTGCTAGAGATGTTGAATCTTTCCTGTGAAATTGAATATAGTTCTCTTAAAATGTACTTCTGAGGCATTTTATTTTATTCCTCTACTTAATGCACTGAAGAATTTCTACTACCATAGAAATCAACCCTTAGATTTAAAATTAATTTTGTTTTCTTTATTTAACACAAAGTTAATCTATCACCTTTCCTTTGTATTACATGAAGGGATAAGATATTAAAATTTAAAGAACAAATTCTACTACATGTCTTTCTGTATTTGTTTTTCTGGAGAATAGTTGTGTATGTTATTATGATATGATATTACTTTTTGAGGATTTTTCTTACCCTTTGAAAGTCTAAAAACATAAAAGTTTCAAACTAATGGAAGCCTTAAAAGTTAACGAGTTCCTAACCCTCATTTTACAGATGAGACAAGTTCAGGTGTATATAGAAGAAGAGACTTTCCCAAAGCCACACAGTTAATTCCTACCCAGGTTTCTTAATATTCAGGATAGTATTGTATGTACTATACAACATTGCCCCATAACATTGATATTTTTAATTATAAAATACATTTGATGAAAGAAAAAAGCAGCCAGAACAATTTTCTAGGAATTTGTTTTTCCTGTAGCTCTCTATATCTTTTTATAACTGAATTAATGCTAATGTATTAATATTGATTTTGGCCTCTCTATTACTCTTAAAGTTAGAATGGATCAATCAGCTAATCCAAAAAGATGGTAGAAAAGACTCTTTCTTGATTCGCTCTTCAGTTCAACAATTTAATTTGGATGCCAACATGACTCAAGTTTCAAATTAAAAACTATTTTTCATTTACATCAAATGTTACAGACTATAAAGAAAATACACTTTCAGGATGATATATGACTACAAGATGTTTTGACAGGCTAATTCGAGTTTTAGGCAAATTCTCAAGAGAAATTAAAAATATATTTCAAGTATATCATTCTAAGTGTTAAAAAGTACAGATACAAATTTATACTTCTTACAAAGCATACTGCTGCTTAGTAATATTTTTAAATTAATTTATTTTATTTTTTTCAGGGTTCCAAGATTCATTTTTCATGCACCACACCCAGTGCTCCATGCAATACGTGTCCTCCTCAATACCCCCCACCACGCTCACCCAATCCCCTACTTCCCTCCCCTGCAAAGCCCTCAGTTTGTTTCTCTGAGAAACAAACTGAACAACAAACTGAGTAATATTTTTTTTTATTTTAAATTACAGGCAACTATCACTTAGAAAAATTCCCTGAAACTGAGACTATACAACCATTAAAGACTCATAGTATTAAAACATTAACTGATAGAGATTTCATAGAAACCTGGTTTTTTTTGTTAAACAAATATTTATTAGTTTTATTGATGCTTGAAAGTTGAAGAACAATAAAATTAAAACTTTATTACTCTTGCAAAGTTTGTGATCCATGAGCAACTTATTTAGACTTCTTTCATTCAATACATATTAATTGTCTAAGGAAAGATATTTTAATCTATATAGATAATATAATATAAAGTAGTGATAAGAATGAATGATAAAAAAAAAAGAATGAATGATAAATGGTAGTAGAATTCAATGAATAGAGAGGTCACTTCTAGCTATTATGATTTAGAAGACTTCATGGGAGAATTTTAACTTAAATCAAACCTTGGAAGGAGGGGAGGAAGGGCAAGATAGGGGAGAAGTAGGAGACCCTGTTCCAATCTGTCCCCTAAAGTGAACTGGATATCTACCAGAACACTTTGAACACACATGAAATCAGCCTGAGAATAAGCTTATTCACTTCTGGATCTCTACAGGAGAAGAAGGTTGCAGTGGAGAGGTAAAGCAGAGTAGGAACACTTGGACATACATCAGAGGATAAAAGGAAGGGGGAGGGAGCGACCTGAAGCAACCCAAGGAAAGTAATACCCCAAAAGAAAGTGCCCTGTGGTTGGGGACCAGCAATAACTTAGAGTCTGGTTATAAACACTCAAAAAGAGCAAAAGATCTTAAAGAGCAACTAGTGGAATTGGGTGGTCACAAGCCTAAACCCACGTTCTCAGGAAGGACACCACCATGAGTGACCACCCATGTCAAAGAGAGACTGGCGGGGAGTCCAGTCCATGGTCCATGAGCCTGCAGCATTCCACTGCTTGCACCACTTTGTGGGCTGGGCACACTCTTACAAGCACCTTAGAGAGCCAGGGATAGTACATGAGCCTGTGGCTTTCCTCTGCTTGCACCACTACGTGGGCTGGCTGCACTCCCCCAAATGCCTAAGAGAGCCTGGTAGGAGCCCTAATCAGTGGTCTCTAGGACCTCGGCCATCTGCCTCCTGCCACAGGGTCTGGGCACTCCCAGCCAGCACCTGAGAGAACATAGCCAGATCTCAGGCAGGAATCAGCACACATGGGGTGGTCCCAGAGCCCAGAGAGCAGTCCTGGCAATGGCAGCCAAGAGAAGAGTTTCCCAAACCAATATCACTCGCAGCTTTAGTGGCATGGGGGTGCAGAGGCAAGCAGGTGCCTCCCAGGGCCACTGGGACAGTGGCTGGGGGGCACACTACCTGTGGGAGGGTGCAGTGAGCAGTGGAATTTTCAGAGGGGGAGACTATGTGTTCTGGACCACCCAGAGGGGAACAGACTGAGACTTCTCTCAGAGGTGGAGGTCTGGGTACCCACAGAATCTTTGCTTGGACCCTACAAAAAGCCACAAAAGAACAAAAACCTCCAAAGAGCAACAGCTGGTTTCCACAGAGCCCAGCCCCCTGATAGCCAGCAGGTCAACTGAACCCAAGCAAGACTGACTGGAAAACAATGCCGCAGGCCCTTCCCCCAGAAGACAAACAAAAGCAAGAGGAAAATAACCACAAAGTCCCCATAAAACTGTAAAATCCATCACAGGGGAAAAAATATATTAAGCTCCTGAAAATTCCCTAAAACCTGTATATTTCATAGATACAAGTTTTTTCTTTTCTTTTTTTTTTTTGATTTGTTCCCACATTCGTGGTTTTTTAATTTTTTTAAACTATTTAACATTACAACTGGAGGCTTAATACAATGATAAATCCAGGAAAATCAAATAACCTTCGCCTCCATTGAGTACTTATAACCACGCTTCCATGCTATCCTTCTGTCAGTGTTTTAATGTATTTGCTTTTATTCTGGTATTATATAAATCTTATTCTTGAGGTTCATTCTGAATAGGTTCTTTTATTTCTTGTCATTTACTTTTGTCGGTCTTTATGTTTGTTGATGTTTATTTACATACCTTATAAATCTTATTTTGGGGGCCCATTCTGGCTGGGATTTCTTCTTTTTCTCTTTCTCTCTATCTTTTTTTATCCTTATTCTTTCTTTTTGGTGGTGAATCTCAATTGCTCCAAAACCTTCCAGGGTGTACCCTGCCTGGATCGTGGGCAATATATTCAGCTGTACATACTCTCATCCACCTCTCATTAAAATGACTAGGAGGAGGAACACCCAACAGAGGAAAAAGCCAGAGATTGCACCCTTTCCCTCAGAACTATTGGACATGGACATAAACAGTATGTTGGAAAGGGAATTCAGGGTAACAATTATCCAGGCAATGGCTAGGATGCAGAAAAACATTAGTGACAACATAGAATCTCTAAGGACAGAACTGAGAGCAAATATGGCTGATGTTAAAAATGCTATCAATGAGATCCAATCTAATCTAAATAGCCTAACACCTAAGGTAACGGAGACAGAAGATAGAATTAGTGATCTAGAGGACAAGAAGGTAGAGGAGAAAGTTAAGGAGGAGGGCTATAACAAATTGCTTAGGAACTATGAGAACAAACTCAGGGAAATAAATGATACCATGAAACATTCCAACATCAGAATTATTGGAATCCCTGAGGGGGTGAAGAAAGACAGAAAACTAGAAGATATAGCTGAAAAAATTCTGGATGAAAATTCCCAATCTGGGGAATGGAACAAGTGTTCAGTTCCTACAGGCAGAAAGGAACCCACCCAACATCAACGAGTCTAGAAAGACACCCAGACACATAATTGTGAGATTCACAAATTATAATTTTAGAGAAGAGGTCCTGAGGGCAGCTAGGGGGAAGAGATTCCTTACATACGGAGGAAGACCCATCAGAATAACATCGGACCTGTCCAAAGAAACCTAGCAAGCCAGAAAGGACTGGCATGATATATTCAGGGCACTAAATGAGAAGAACATGCAGCCAAGAATACTTTATCCTGCAAGCCTGAAATTCAAAACTGATGGAGAGATAAAAAGCTTCAAATACAGGAAAGGTTTAAAAGAGTATGTGACCTGCAATTGCACTACTCGGTGTTTACCCCAAAGAAGGAGATGCAGTACAAAGAAGGGCCACATGTACCCCAATGTTCATAGTTGCAATGGCCACAATAGCCAAACTGTGGAAAGAACCAAATTGCCCTTCAACAGATGAGTGGATAAGGAAGATGTGGTACATCTATACAATGGAATATTATTCTTCCATCAGAAAGTATGAATATCCAACTTTTGTATCAACATGGACAGGACTAGAAGATATTATGCAGAGTGAAATAAGTCAAGCAGAGAGAGTCAATTATCTTATGGTCTCACTTACATGTGGAGTATAAAGAAAATCATGGAGGGCATTGTGAGAAGGAAGGGACGGATGAATGGGGGGAAATCAGAGGGGGTGATGAACCAGGAGAGACTGTGGACTCTGAGCAACAAACTGAGGGTTTTGGAGGGGAGGGGGTGGGGGGGTGGGTGAGCCTGGTAGTGGGTGTTGAGAAGGGCACATATTGCATGGAGTACTGGGTGTGGTGCATGAACAATCAATCTTGTAACGCTGAAAAAATAAAATAAACATATTTGGGGAGAAAAAAAAGAGTATATGACCACCAAGCGGGCACTACAAGAAATATTAAAGGGGGGGGTCTATAAAAGAAGAAAGAACCCATGAGTGACAAAGAACAGAAACTTACAATCTATAGAAACAAGGACTTCACAGGTCACATGATGGACCTCATAGATATATATAGAACATTCCACCCTAAAACAACAGAATACTCATTTTTCTCGAGTGCACATGGAACTTTCTCCAGGATAGACCACATACTGGGTCACAAATCAAGAATCAACTGATACCAAAAGACTGAGATGATTCCCTGAATATTCTCAGACCACAATGCTTTGAAACTGGAACTCAATCACAAGAAAAAGTTTGGAAGGAAGTCAAACACTTGGAAGCTAAAGACCAACCTGCTTAAGAATGCTTGAATCAACCAGGAAATCAAAGAAGAACTAAAACAATTCATGGAATGGCCATGAGAGAAGAACCACATGGTACTCTCAATGGATGCAGAAAAAGCATTTGACAAAACATTATCGATTCCTGATTAAAACTCTTCAAAGTATAGGGATAGAAGGAACATTCCTCAACATCATAAAATCTATGAAAATCCCACAGAGAATATCATTCTCAGTGGGAAAAAGCTGAAAGCCTTCCATTGAGATCTGGAACACGTCAAGGATGCCCACTCTCACCACTCTTGTTCAACATAGTACTGGAAGTCCTAGTGACAGCAATCAGACAACAAAAAGAAATTAAAGGTATTCAAATTGGCAAAGAGGAAGTCACACACTCTCTCTCTTCGCATTTGACATGATACTTTACATGGAAAACCCAAAAGATTCCACCCCCAAACTACTAGAACTCATGCAGCAATTCAATAATGTGTCAGGATACAAAACCAATGCACAGAAATCAGTTGCTTTCTTATACACTAACAGTGAAAATATGGAAAGGGAAATTATAGAATCAATTCCATTTACTGTAGCACCAAGAACCATAAGATACCTGGGAATAAACCTAACCGAAGAGGTAAAGGATCTGTACTCGAGGAACTACAGAACGCTCATGAAAGAAATCGAAGAAGACACAAAAAGATGGGAGAGCATTCCATGCTTGTGGATCAGAAGAATAAACATTGTTAAAATGTCTGTACTTCCCAGAGAAATCTATACTTTCAATGCCATCCCAATCAAAATTCCACCGGCATTTTTCAAAGAGTTGGAACAAAGAATCCTAAAATTTGTATGAAACCAGAAAAGACCCCAAATTACTAAGGAAATGTTGAAAAAGAAAAATGAAGCTGGAGGTATCACATTGCCTCATTTCAAGCTTTACTACAAAGCTGTGATCACCAAGACAGCATGGTACTGGCACAAAAAACAGACACATACACCAGTGGAACAGAGTAGAGCCCAAATATGGACCCCCAACTCTATGGTCAAATAATCTTTGACAAAACAGGCTAAAATATCCAGTGGAAAAAAGACAGTCTCTTCAATAAATTGTGCTGGGAAGATTGGACAGCCATATGTAGAAGAATGAAACTTGGTCATTCTCTTACACCATATACAAAGATAAACTCGAAATGGATGAAAGACCTCAACATGAGGCAGGAATCTATCAAAACCCTAGAGAAGAACATAGGCAGTAACTTCTTTGACATCAGCCACAGCAACTTCTTTCAGGACATGTCTCCAAAAGTAAAGGAAACAAAAGCGAAAATGAACTTTTGCGACTTCATCAAGTTAAGAAGATTCTGCACAGCGAAGGAAACAGTCACCAAAACAATCAGGCAACCCACAGAATGGGAGAAGATATTCACAAATGACACTACAGATCAAAGTCTGTTATCTAAGACTTACAAAGAACTCCTCATACTCAACACTCAAAACACAGATAATCACATCAAAAAATGGGCAGAAGACATTAGCCGAAACTTCTCTAAAGAAGACATATAAATGGCTAACAGACACGTGAAAAAATGTTCATCATCATTAGCCATCAGGGAGATTCAAATCAAAACCACACTGAAATACCACCTTACACCAGTTAGAATGGCCAAAATCAAGAAGACAGTAAACAACAAATGTTGAAGAGGATGTGGAGAAAGGGTAAGCCTCCTCCAATGTTGGTGGGAATGCAAATTGCTGCAGCCACTTAGGAAAACAGTGTGAAGATTCCTCAAGAAATTAAAAATAGAGCTACCCTATGACCCTGTCATTGCACTACTGTGTATTTACCTCAAAGAAGCAGATGTAGTACAAAGAAGGGCCACATATACCCCAATGATCATAGCAGCAATGGCCACAATCGCCAAACTGAGGAAAGAGCCAAGATGCCCTTCAACAGACGAATGGATAAAGATATGGTCCATATATACAGTGGAATATTAAGCCTCCATCCAAAAGGATGAATACACAACTTTTGTGTCAACATGGACAGGACTGGAAGTGATGATACTGAGTGAAATAAGTCAAGCAGAGAAAGTCAGTTTTCATATGGTTTCACTTACCTGTGGAGCATAAGGAAAAACATGGAGGCATTTGGAGAAGGAAAGGAAGGGTGAATTAGGGGAAATTGGAGAGGGAGATGAACCATAAAAGACAGTGGACTCTGAGCAACAAACTGAGGGTTTTGGAGGGGAGGGCGTGGGGGTTGGGTGAGCCTGGTGGTGAGTATTGAGGAGGGCACGTATTGCATGGAGCACTAGGTTTGGTACATGAACAATGAATCTTGGAACACTGAAAAAATAAAATAAAATAAATTGAAAACAAAACAAAACCTTGGAAGGACAGATGACATTTTGATAGGAGTATAGAAGTTGGAGAGTAATAAGTGAGAGCCCCCAAGATGGAGTTTGCAAATCTAAGGCAGAAAACAAGAAGACCACAAGATATGTTTAGTCAATGTCTAGAAAATAAGCTTGGATGAGACAAAATGTTTGAATAGAAGAGCAGAAAATAAAACAAGGGTGTTGGGAAACTTGAATAACTTTGATTTTTGTTTTTTGGCAAGTGATTTCCAAAAATTTAAAAAGTTTAAACTTGTAAAAGACCTCCTCATCTCTTTAATGATGACTTAGCAAAACCAAAGCCACAATATAGAAAAGAAATAAAAGTGCAGCTATTGTGCTTGATACAGGAGTAGTACCTTCTCCTCTTTATCTCACGCACATACACTCAGTTACTTTCCTCAAACACCTAGGATGTGAAAATAGTTTAAAAATATCTGTTTAAGCTAAAAATTGTCATTATAGGTTCTTGTACAGTAAAACTGAGCAATAAAATAAGTGTTTTATATAATCTGCTCCAGGTGTTAATCTTGTACACCAAAAATACAAAATCTGAATCATTGTCTTTTAAAGTTATTAATTTTGATAATTAATAACAACTTGAGTAATTACTTAAGGAATCTCCAAATTATCAACTTCAACAACTAATTATCATTAGAACTCAGTTACATGTGGAGTATAAAGAAAATCATGGAGGGCATTGTGAGAAGGAAGGGAAGGGTGAATGGGGGGAAATCAGAGCAGGTGATGAACCATGAGAGACTGTGGACTCTGAGCAACAAACTGAGGGTTTTGGGGGGGGGGCAAGCCTGGTGGTGGGTATTGAGAAGGGCACGTATTGCATGGAGCACTGGGTGTGGTGCATGAACAATCAATCTTGTAACACTGAAAAATTAAAATAAACATATTTGGGGGAAAAAAAAAGAAAAATCCAGGTGAGATCACATAACTGTAATTGTTTTAAGAATTTTTCCCACCAGCTTTTTTAGTTTGATTATAATGTTTATATTTACCTTGATAAATAAAACAAACAAAAAATAATAGCAGAAGTCAAGGAAAAAAAAACCTCAAATATCCTGATTAATAAATGAGAAAAATGGCTGAACAAAATAATAGCAAAGATTTTCTTAACTCATTATTAGAAATTTAGTGATAGTGGGTTAAATTCCTGCATGGAGTATCATGGTGGAATAAAAGAGAAGCATAGATAATGCTTTAAAATAATATAAGCAAACAACATGATGATACAAATATAGCATACAAAAATATTAAGATAAATCTCCTCAGCTAAAATATAAATATTCAAATTATGCACTCAAATGATGGAGAATTACAATTATATGATCAAAATTATTAATATTATAGTTCTTTTGCATTTTGCTTTGCAGAAAAAAAACTGAATACCAAACATTTCTTGAACATATTAGGAAATAAATTTATATTAAAATTTTAAAATGGTATGATGCTATAATAATTTATCGGCAAAGAAGAAGTCAAACTCTTTCTCTTCACAGATGACATGATACTTTATGTGGGAAACCCAAAATACTCTACCCCCAAATTACTAGAACTCATACAGCAATTCAGCAATGTGGCAGGATACGAAATCAGGGCACAGAAATCAGTTGCATTTCTGTACACTAACAATGTGACTGGAGAAAGAGAATAAAGGAATCAATTCCATTTACAACACCAAAAACCATAAGATACATATGAATAAGCCTAACCAAAGAGGTAGAGGATCTATACTTCAAAAATGACAGAATACTTATGGAAGAAATTGAGGAAGACACAGAGTTGGAAGAACATTCCATGCTCATGGATTGGAAGAATAAACATTGTGAAAATGTCAATGCTGCCCAGAGCAATCTACACTTTCAGTGCAATCCCTATCAAAATCCCATTGACATTTTTCACAGAACTGGAACAAACAATCTTAAAATTTGTTTGGAACCAGAAAAGGCCTTATGACCTGGCAATTGCACTACTGGTTATTTACTCCAAAGATACAGATGTAATGAAAAGAAGGGCCATATGTACCCCAATGTTCATAGCAGCAATGTCTACAGCAGCCAAACTATGGAAAGAGCTGAGATGCCCTTCAACAGACGAATGGATTAAAAAAATGTTGTCCATATATATAATGGAATATTATTCAGCCATCAGAAAGGATGAATACCCAATTTTTGCATCAACATGGATGGGACTGGAGGAGATTATGCTGAGTGAAATAAGTCAAGCAGAGCAAGTCAATTCTCATATGGTTTCACTTACTTTTGGAACATAAGGAATAACATGGAGGACATTAGGAGAAGGAAAGGAAAAGTGAATTGGAGGAAATGGGAGGTGGACGTGAACCATGAGAGACTGTGGACTCCAACAAAGAACCTGAGGGTTTTAGAGGGGAGGAGGATGGGGGAATGTGTGAGCCTGGTGTTTGGTATTAAGGAGGGTATGTATTGCATGGAGTACTGGATATTATATGTAAGCAATGAATCATGGAACACTACATCAAAAACTAATGATGTACTGTAGGGTGATTAACAGAACATAATAAAAAATTACTAAAAAAAAAGAAAGACAGTCTATGAAATGGGAAAAGATATTTGCAAATAACATATCTGGTTAAGGGGTAGTATCCAAAATATATAGGGAACTTATAAAAGTCTACACACCAAAAACATATAATTCAATTAAATATAGGCAAAAGACATGAATAGACATCTTTCCAATGAAGGTATACAAATGGCCAACAGACCCATGAAAAGATGCTCAACATCATTCATCATCAGGGAAAAACAAATCAAAACTACAATGAGATATCTTCTCACACCTGTGAGAATTGCTAAAATCAACAACATAAGAGATGACGGTTGTTGGCAAGGATGTAGAAAAAGGGGAAACCTCTTACACTGTAGGTCGGAATGCAAACTGGTGTATCCACTCTGGAAAACAATATGGAAGTTCCTCAGAATGTTAAAAATGGAACTACCCTAAGACCCAACAATTGCACTATAGGGTATTTATCCAATGAATACAACAATACTAATTTGAAGGTATATATGCACTCCAATGTTTATGGTAGCATTATCTACAATAACCAAATTATGGAAAGAGCCCAAATGTCCACTGACTGATGAACAGATAAAGAAGAGGTGGTTTACGTAAAATGGAATATTATTCAGCCATAAACATGAATGAAATCTTATCATTTAGAATGATGAGGATGGAGCTAGAGTGTAAAATGCCAACTGAAATAAGTCCATTAGAGAAAGACAAAAAACATATACTTTGATTCATATGTGGAGTTTAAGAGACAACACAAATGATCATAGGGTAAAAAAAGAGAGGCAAACTTTGAAACAGTCTCTTAATTATAGAGAACAAATTGATCATTGCCAGAGGGGAGGTGCATTGGAGGTGAGTTAAACAGGTGATCAGGATTAAAGAGTTCATTTGTGATGAGCACCAGGTGGCTTAGGTAAGTGTTGAATCACTGAAGTGTACTCTTGAAATTGATATTACACTGTATGTTAACTAACTGGAATTAAAAAATAAATACTAAATTCCTTTTGTTTTTTTTCTTAACACAATGTTAAATTCTCCTAAGTGAATCACAAGTCCAACATGGCTGAATTTACTTACCAATATACTGTCATTGAAGCACCTTAATGAAAAAATGAAGAAAAAACTAGAGAACTAAGTTGTCATATATTTTCTTTGATATTGATGTATATATTACAAGAAAAATCTATGTTTTGAACATGCTCTATTTCCAGGGACAGATTTCAGACTGCATGATGCTTACAAAGTAAATGAAATCCAGAACTCCTTCATTTTTAAGTACTTTTTACTCACTGGGTTTGTCAAGAGCTTTGCTTTTTAATATTAGAATTATATTTTTTCTTTATTAATTCTTACTGTTACACACAAAGACATCTTACAAAATATCAAACAATACTGATAAATTAATTTAACTAGTAATTTTCTATACATATTATAATGATTACCAGCTCAAGGGAGTTATATATTTTAAACCTAGTAATATGATATTCTTTCTATTTGTGTAAATATTATACTTCAGTTATTCCATGCCTTAATTAGCTTTGCATTTTTAAGTCACTTCATTTGGCTACTATCCTCTACCTTCTCCTAAAAATGCTATATTGTTAAGGTTACTCCTGCTTCCAATTTTTGTGGAAAAAAAATTTGTTATGAACAAATACAATTGTGGTTTATAAAATTTAATGACATTATTTTGTAAAATGCTTTTAAATTTTGTAGTATCCATACAAATAACTGGAGAGGACTGGGAATATTCTACACCAAAAGCTGGGGAAAAAATTTTAGAAGTGATAAGGAAAGTAGATAAAAGACTAATGATGTATTGCATGGTGGCTAACATAACACAATAAAAAAATAATTTAAAAAAGATAAGTAGATAAAAGGATATCCAGGTTAGCTTGTGGAGTAAACAGTTGAGAGCAAGTGTCGCTACTACACTACAAGGTACTTGCAGTAGTTTTCTTCTTGAAGTTTTTACTTCTGACTTGGTCTAGGCCAACATCCAACAGCATTTTAGTTCAAATAGCCAATTTTTAAGAAATATTGTGAATTTGAGGTGCCCGTGTGGCTCGGTTGGTTAAGCATCTGCCTTTGGCTTAGGTCATGATCCCAGAATCCTGGGATCAAGCCTTCCATCAGGATCCCTGATCAGTGCAGATCTTTCTTCTCCCTCTTCCTCTGCTGCTCTCCCTGTTTGTGCTCTCTCTCTCTTTCCCTCTATCTCTCAAATAAATAAATAAAATCTTTTTAAAAATACTGTGAATTATTTGGCTTCAGTATTTTACTGTCCTTCTAAAATGAAGGCAAAATTATTTACTTCTCTTAGAAAGGTGTTAGATTTCATGAGTTATAATATTATATAGATATGGATATATACTATCAATATAGATAGCTATACACATATATATGAAATAAAATGAATAAAAAATTATAAAAAATACAGCAGCTGTCTGTCTCACAAACATGTTAAATGTCCAAGCTGCTCATGGAGATTTAGGCAATGGCTCCCTTGGATTAACCTCAAAGGGTGTCACACAGTTAAATCCCAGTTAATAGCTTAGAAAATGTGTTATCTTGTTAACTGTACAGTTAATTCATTATTTGAATTTTTTTAGAGATAAATTACTAAATGATAAAAAAACTATTTTCTCTAATTTGAAATTTTTATGATAATATATTAATGAACAGGTATATGAAAAATATCCACACCTATACTATGGTATCATAAACTTAGTAAGACAAATAATTATTCATTAAATACTAATGCAAATAAAGTATTTGGATTAGCATACATTTGATAGAAATATACTGTGTACTACTTTCGATTTTGCTTAATATACTCATATTATTTACATTTGCTAAAATTGCTTTACTATGACTGCAAGGGCATTTACAATAGCAATAATGAAAAATGATAAAATACGTAAAAACAAACATAACTGGAATTTTGCAGTAGTCAAAGAAAAATCCTTAAAATACTTCATGACACAAACATAAACTGGAACAAAAGAAAAGACGTGCTGTAATCTTGCCATTTCAGCACCTTAATGAAAAAACAAGGAATAAACTAGTGAACTAAGTTATGTATTTCCTTTGATACTAATATACTTATTCTGAAAGAAATCTATGTTGATAATTGTCCCTAAGTTACTATTAAACTTGGTGTAATCCCACAAATAGTAACATTTTTCTAGAATTAAATTGATTCTAAAGTTTATTTGACCCAAATTGATTCCCAAAGTTCATTTGATCACACCTCTAGGAATATGTATGAGTGATATCTGTGTGTTGTTATTCTTTACAGAACTACTTATCATTTTAAAATTGCAGATAAATCTCAGTATCCATCTATAAGAAACTGCTCATAACAACTAGGATTCATCCTATGGATATTTGCTTACATGTACATGAAATAAATTCTCGAATAGTACATGTGAAACTAGTGAAAGTGATTATCTACAGAGACAAAGATAAGTGGGATAGACAAAGATTTATGTAGAAGTAAGTCTTCTAGATGTGTACCTTGTTAAATGGTTTTGAATTTTGACCATTTAAATGCATTACTTATTCAAACTCTAAAAACTAAATAAAAAACTAAACATCTGAAAAAAGGGAAAGTATATAGAATATACATATTATTAAATGCTGTAAATGGTAGTCATGTCAATATGGCAGAAAATCTTTAAAAACGTATTTGTTTTCATCCTTTCTGATGGAGGCATAATATTCCATTGTATAGATGTACCACATCTTCCTTATCCATTCATCTGTTGAAGGGCATTTTGGTTCTTTCCACAGTTTGCCTATTGTGATCATTGAGGCTATGAACATTGGGGTACATGTGGCCCTTCTTTGTACTGCATCTGCTTCTTTGGGGTAAACACCGACTAGTGCAATTGCAGGGTCATAAGGTAGCTGTATATTTAATTTCCTGAGGAATCTCCATACTGTTTTCCAAAGTGGCTGCACCAACTTGCATCCCCACCAACAGTGGAGGAGGGTTCCCCTTTCTCCACATCCTCTCCAGCATTTCTTGTTTACTGTCTTGTTGATTTTGGCC
>CM052801.1:58012138-58028180 GCA_028533885.1 Nasua narica | reverse complement strand
ATTGAAAGATATGTGTTTATTGACATCATGTTGCCTGTGAAGTCCTTGTTACTATAGGTTGAAAATTTCTGTTCTATGTCACTCATGTGTTCTTTCTGCTTTTATAAAACCCCCTTTAATATTTCCTGGAGTGCCGGCTTGGTGGTCACATACTCATTTAATCCTTGCCAGTCTTGGAAGCTCTTTATGTCTCCAACCATTTTGAATGACAGCCTTGCTGGATAAAGTATTCTTGGCTGCATGTTCTTCTCGTTTAGTGCCTTGAATATATCTTGCCAGCCCTTTCTGGCTTGCTAGGTTTCTGAGGACAGTTCTGACGTTATTCTGATGGGCTTTCCTCCATATGTTATGAATCTCTTTCCCCTAGCTGCCCTCAGGACCTCCTGTCTAAAATTATAACTTGCACATTTTAATATTATGTGCCTTGGTGTTTTTCTAGATTTATTGATCGTTGCAGGGGTCCTTTCAACATCTAGGACACGAATACTTGTCCCATTCCCCAGATTGGGGAAATTCTCACGTAGAATTTGGTCAGCTGTATCTTCTAAACTTCTGTCCTTCTCTACCCCCTCTGGGATGCCAATGATTCTGACGTTGCAACGTTTCATGTTGTCATTTATTTCCCTAAGTCTGTTCTCATGATTCTTGAGCAGTTTGTTCCAGCTCTCCTCTTGACCTTTCATCTCAATCATTTGATCCTCTAGATCACTAATTCTATCCTCTTTCTCCACAACTCTAGCTGTTAGACTATTTAGATTGGATTGGATCTTATTAATAGCACTTCTTACCTCTGCTATACTGGATCTCATTTCTGCCCTTAGCAATTCTGTAATGTTTTGCTCCATCCTAGCCATTGCCTGGATAATTGCCACCCTGAATTCCCTTTCTGACATACTGTTGATGTCCATGTCCAATAGTTCTGAAGGAGAGGGTGTAGTCTCTGGGTTTTTCTTCTGTTGGGTGTTCCTCCTCCTAGTCATTTTGATGAGAAATGGATGAGAGGATCTGTAGCTGGATATATCGCCCCCAATCCAGGCAGTGTGTACTCTGGAGGGTTTTGGAGCAATTGGGATTTACCACCAAAAAGTAAGAATAAGGATAAAAAAAAAAGATAGAAGGAGAAAAAGAGGAAATCCCAGCCAGAATGGGCCCCCAAACTAAGGTTTATAAGGTGTGCAAACAAGCACGAAAAAACATATCGACCAACACGCATAAATGACAAGAAGTAAAAGAACCTAGCAGAATGAACCCCAAGAATAAGATTTATGTAATACCAGAACAAAAGCAGATACGTAGAAACACTGACAGAGGGATAAGATGGGAGGATGGTTATAAGTCCTCCCAGGTGAGGAAGGTTATTTCAAGTCCTCCTGGGTTTATAGTTGTATTAAACCTCTCGTTGTAATGTTAAGTAGTTAAAAAAAAAAGATAAAAGAAAAAAGAAATGTGAAAGCAAGTGAATACTAAAATAAAATAATAAAAGAGAGAATAAGAAAGAGAAAACAAAAACAAAAACAAAAACAAACTTGTATCTATGAAATATACAGGTTTGAGTGTATTACCAGGAGCTTAATATATTGATTTCTCCTGGCATTGGGGGTTTATAATTTGATGGGGACCCTGTGGTTATAGTCCTTTTGTTTTTTGGCTGGTCTTCTGGGGGAGGGGCCTGCCTCATTGTTTTCCAATCAGTCTTGCTTGGGTTGAGTCACCCTGCCCCCCAGTCAAGGGGCTGAGCTCTAGAAACCGGTTTCTCAGTCTTTCACTCTCTGAAGGTTTTTGGCCTTTTGTAGCTTTTTCACCTTTTCAGGGAGTCCAAGCAATAATTCTGGGCAGAAGCACTCAGACCCCCGAGTTGCAGGAAGCCCGAGTCTCTGCTCCCCTCTGTGTGGTTCAGAACACACAGTCCCCTCCGTGAAATTTCTGCGCAGTCTGTCCAAGGTGGCGCGCGACCGTAGCTGCCTTTCTGTGGCTCCCAAGTGCGGACCCGGGAGGCCTATACCTGGCCGGGAATTTCGCGACCCCAGCCACCTTTCTGCGGCTCCTAAGTGCGGACCTGGGAGGCCTGTGGAGGGCCAGGAATGTCACGACCCCAGCCGCCTTTCTGTGGGTCCGCGAGGGGCGCCCCGGAGGTTAGGACACTTGCCCGCATTCTCTCCGCAGCAGGCGGGGATCGCTCAGGCTCTGCAGAGGGCCAGGAATGTCGCGGTGGCGGGCACACACAGGGAAAAGCTGCGGGTCGTGTACCACAGACTCTCTAAAGGCGCTTGCAGGTGCGCGGCCGGCCCACAGGTTGTTGCAGAGAGTGGAAAGCTTCAGGTTCAGGAATCGTGGACTGGATCCCCCCACCAGTCTCACTTTGGGGCGCTCCTTCCTGGGAGAGTGGGTCCAAGAGCCCGTGCCCGCGACCCCCTCCTTCCACTAGTTACTCCTCAGAACTTTTTCCCTTTTTAAGTGTTTTTAACGGACTCTACGTTAATGCTGGTCCCCCGCCACCGGGCACTTTCCTTTGGGGTATTACTGTCCTTGGTTAGCTTCTGGTGGCTCCCTCCCCCTTTTGTTTATCCTTCGATATCAGCTCGAGTGTTCCCACTTTGCTTGTATCTCTCTACTGCTGTCTTCTGCTCTCGGAGATATCCCAGGGTTAGAAATCTTTCTCCTCAGGGTGATTTCATGGGTGTTCAGCGTGTTCTGGTAGATTTCCGGCTCACTTTTGGGGACCGGTTGCTGCAGGATCTCTTACTTCTCTGCCATCTTGCCCCCCCCTCAAATTTTTATTCAAATTTAGGTTAGTTAACATATAATGTAATATCAGTTTCAGGAGTAGAATTTAGTGATTCATCACTTACATATAATACCTACTCCTCATCATAGCAATTGCCCTCCTTGATACCCATCACCGAGTTAGCCCATCTGCTTACATCAACCCTCAGTTTTTTCTCTATAGTTGCAAGTTTTTTATGATTTGCTTCTCTCTCTCTCTCTTTTTTCCTTCCCATATGCTCATCATTTCTTAAATTCGAATATGAGTAAAATCATATGGTATTTGTCTTTCATTGACTAATTTCACTTAGAATAATACTCTCTATCTCCATCCACATAGTTACAAATTGCAAGATTTAATTCTTTTTGATGGCTGAGTAATATTCCATTGAATACGTATACCACATCTTCTTTAGCCATTCATCAGTTGATGGACATTTGGGCTCTTTCCATAATTTGGCTCTGCTGATAATCCTGCCATAAACATTGTGGTGCATGTATTCCCTTGAATCCTAATTCTAAATAAAAAATTATTTCATTTTAGAAATTAGCCAAAATTAAAGGAAAATATGAATATCTACAAGGGTTTTTTTATGGGATGAATTGGCATTCATAAATATAGAATTGTTTAGGAGTTTTTGTGTTTTGAATCAGATTGGAGAGTCAATCCTCCTTTTTATAATGAGCTTTCTTTTTGTCTTGACTAGTTGATAGTCGATCTTTGTGGCTACTAAATAGCACAGAATCCTGTCATAGGAATTTTCTACATAATGTTAGTAATGATACCATATAATATAGCAAAAACACTATAGTGAATTTGACAACCTTTAGCATGAGCCAACTGCTATTGAAGCTAGTTTCACTTGACAATTGGGAATTGTGTTATCATAATGTCTTTCAAGTATTTCAAGATATCTTTCAATTTAAACCAAGTTTTATTTTATTTTTACTCTGGAAATAAGGCTCCAAAACCACAAAATAAGAAAAGAACATTAGTGGTATTTAGCTCATTTATTAAAACACCAGCGTAGGTGCCTGGGTGGCTCAGTTGGTTAAACAACTGCCTTCTGCTCAGGTCATGATCCCAGAGTCCTGGGATCGAGTCCCACATCAGGCTCCCAGCTCCATGGGAAGTCTGCTTCTCCCTCTGACCTTCTCCTCTCATGTTCTCTCTCACTGTCTCTATCTCAAATAAATAAATAAAATCTTAAAAAAAAGTTTTAAAAAATACCCAACATAGTACAAATTTTGCAAATTGACTTTTTAATTCTGAATTTACATTCTATTTGCCATATGTTCAACTTGAATTAACATGGAATAATTTACATTTTTACAAAGTTATAGCATCTGTATGTATTGAAGATATGATCTATAGCTTCTCTTTATAGATAAGTAAACTTAATGAGTATATTTGTACTCTTTAGAGAACAGATATTTTGCTTATTATATTATGGATTCAATTCTAAGACCAGCTATTTTGTCATTACAGTTGAAGCTATTTATTTTAATCATGATGATAGTAGATAATTTCACAGCCACATATAATAAAAATGCAAAGTCTACTTAATCTGTTTTAATTCCTCTCATGTCTATGCCGCTCTTCCCACTTCAGTGTTTATCTTGGATACTCAAGTTTTGGGAGATAACTTCCTAATAATCTCTTTCCACTTCTCTCAGGCCTACTTAGTCACTCAGTCCCCTAGAGCCTTGTGGCTAATGGAGATAATAAAATTTCTAGGTGTTTTCAAATTAGATAAAATATCTGCCTTTCCATTTTTACCTGTGAGTACTAATCCCTAAAACATAGGGGGGCCTGGGCGGCTCAGTCAGTTAAATGTCTGACTTCAGCTCAGGTCATGGTTCCGGGATCTAGCCCTGTGTCAGACTCCCTGCTCAGTGGGGAGTCTGCTTGTCCCTTTTCTTCTCCCTCTGACCCTCCCCCCACTCATGTTCTCTCTCTAATAAATAAATAAATAAATCTTAAAAAAGAAAAGATTAGTGATGAGACATGACATGTGTCTATAAAAATTTCTGAAATAAATCTTGTAAACCTACCTAAATTAGAGGTTGCAAATGATATGAGTAAAATAAATTACATATGTATAGACACATATGAGTATGTGTTTAGTGTTCAAATAGTGTACCTAATTAGTCTATAAATATGTACAGGTTACAGTACTTACACAATGACCACAGCCAAGTTTTCATATATTTGTAAATCATACCTTTATAAAACATTTTGGATCAAGAGTGATTATATTTATTCATTGTTGATAGTATATTTTATAATTTAATCATACTAATGCATGTTTGCTATGCTTAAGAATTCTGACCAGAATTCAAATTTACAGTTAAAAAACAAACAAATTAATATTCATATTCAAAATGTTTACCCCTTTTTAATGCATTATTTTCCCTGTGATTTATAATCTCCAGAAATTATAGTGAATAACTAAATTTGATTTCACAGTGCAAGGTACATATATATATTCATCTCCTGTCAGAATGGTTTTCATCATCATTAACAGTAGCAGGCTCTTGGAGGAATAAGGAATGCATATGCTCCTAAGTGTTTCTAGAAAAATTAAAAATCTGAATGGTTGAATTAGGTTTTGTGTCTAAAACTGATTCTTGTTTTTTTCTTTTTTTTTAAAGATTTTATTTGTTTGTCAGAGAGAGAGAGAGAGAGAGAGAGAGATCACAAGTAGGCAGAGAGAGAGAGGGAAGCAGGCTTCCTGCTGAGCAGAGAGCCCAATGCAGGGTTCATCCCAGGACCCTGAGATCGTGACCTGAGCCAAAGGCAGGGGCTTTAACCCACTGAACCACTCAGGTGCCCCGTAAATTAAACTGATTCTTACAATATGATGCTGCTGTAGGGCTATTAAAAGCTACTAAGATGCAGATTTATTATGTCTAATAAACATTTGACTGTATGACATGAATCTGTTAGTTTTGTTCTTCAAAGAAATATGACAGAGTTAACATTCCAAATAATATATAAACAGTAGAAATTTGATACATGGTTCTTGACAATAAATATTGTGTGATAGACAAGTTGAGCATAATAATGATATAACCTAGTTTTAACATGGTACTTTCCCATATATTTCATTATTTGGTTCTCAAAACCCTTGTGAATTACTTAAGGCAGGGATTATTAATCTCCACTTAAAAATGAGAAAATGGAAATTCAATAATATTTTACTTTTCTGGGGTGCTAACTTAAGTCCAGTGGTATTTTCAGTATATTATGTTGTTTCTGAGTATTCAGAATCTTACTTTCACCTAATCGATGGTAAGGAACAATTGTAAAATTAGAATGGTTATAGGTTGCCTATATATCCTAATAATATGTATGTAGATGTGAAGGTTTAAGAGTGAGAATGAAGCTAATATATATCAAACAAATTCTAAAAAAAAAAAATTCTAGCAAATAAGTGTTCTACATAAACTTCGTATCTATTTTCAACATTTAAAAATTATGTAAATGTTACATTGGGAAAAATATGTATATATACCTGTATTATGCTTATATGGAAGAAATTATGACACCCTGATTTTTAGGATGAGGAACCAAACCAGAGTGTTGATTCTAGAATTACAATCCTTCAATTTAAACCTCAATATGATAATTTGCAAGCCTGAGGATACCTACTACTTAACCCTTCTGCTTACCTATTTCACAGCTATTTAATGTTGATTTACCCATCATTTGAAAATCATTTTATATCTTCTAGCCACAAGTAAATGCATCTGCTCTGCTTGCATATTCAGTGCGATATGTGCAATTAATTGAATATCTAACTTTCCTTGCTTTAATTAGGCTTTTCTGTTTTATTCATAGGTACAGATTATTGCAAGGACTAAAACTGCATCAATGAGAAAAAGTTTGCCCCTAAAAACATGAATTGACTAGTTACTTGGCACTTTGAGACAATTTCATCCATACCTTGATTAACTCTCAATTTAAAAATCCTAAAATATGTATTTAAAATAAAAATTATGTGGGTACCTGGGTGATTCAGTGGGTTAAAGCCTCTGCCTTCAGCTCAGGTAATGATCTGAGGGTCCTGGGATCAAGCCCCACATCAGGCTCTCTGCTCAGCAGGGAACCTGCTTCCTCCTCTCTCTCTTCCTGCTTCTCTGCTTACTTGTGATCTCTCTCTCTGTCAAATAAATAAATAAACAAAATCTTTTAAAAAATTAGAAAAATAAAATGAAAATTATGGCTTTATTCTGTTCTATGTGTCAACGGGTAAAAGAAAAAAAAAATTCCATATGGAGTAGGATAGTCTCTTTAAGTTTCAAATGACCCTAGAATTGTATGGTCATTTTAAAAAACTTTCAAAGGGCCTATTACCATACTAATTTTTTTATCCTTGTAAAAATCTAACTTCATTTCAATATAATTTACATGCTATAAAATGCACTGATTCTCATTGTACATTGGTGTGTTCTGACAAATTTGCATATTCATGTAACCACCAGGACAATCAAGTTGTAGAATATTTTCCATCAAATCAAATACTTTCTTCATGCCTCTTGTAGTCACTCTTTTGTTACTCTTGTCCCACGTAACTACTGATCTGTTTTTTTGTCACTCTAGGTTAGGTTTATCTACTCTAGAATTTCTTATAAATGGAATCACAAGGTGGGGCACCTGGGTGGCTCAGTGGGTTAAAGCCTCTGCCTTCAGCTCAGGTCATGATCTCAGGGTCCTGGGATTGAGCCCCACATTGGGCTCTCTGTTCAGCGGGGAGCCTGCTTCTCCCTCTCTCTCTGCCTGCCTCTCTGCCTACTTGCAATCTCTCTCTCTGTCAAATAAATAAATAAAATCTTTAAAAAAATGGAATCACATGGTAATTATAGATTTGTGATTGCATGATAATTAAGGAACTTACTGTTCTAAATTGACCTGTGCACTAATGTTTATAAAGGGAAATTATTCTTGAAGTTTAGTGTCGGGCTTGATCCTAGGACCCTGGGATCATGACCTGAGCCAAAGGCAGAGGCTTAATGACTGAGCTACACAGGAGCCCTGATGTTTGACATTTTAAATATCATTTTTTAAAGGCAGTGTATGAAATTCTGGTAATATTACTGGACAACAAAGACTGAATATTCCTTGTAAAGTACAACTCTATCCAAACTTTCAAACTGAGTGAAACTTTAATACTCTGCTTTAAATCGAAGGCTCTGTAACATTAACACCTCCATTGTAAATAGTCCAGTAGCACTTAAGGTACTAAAGCACAAAAGTTATTTTTGTAGCTCCTATGTCTGTTGTTACACTTAATTACTAAAATTAAAAAAATTTTTTTTGAATACTATGCATTCAAAGAAAAATGTTAATATGCTATGAATTTACAAGAATTATACCACACGTTGAACTTTCATATAAGCATACAATATTAAACGCAGAGCTATCATTGACCTGAGAAGAAAGATTGAGTCTTAGAGATTCTTGAGCTCTTTAGAATAGATTTTCTCTCTTTCTCTCTCTCTTTTTTCCCTTCAGTAAATGCATTAAGGTTATCATGACTAATAGTAGATCTGCTATTTATATTTGTTCTTATAAAATGAAGACAATCTTTCTTCAAAAGAACCTATTATTTGTATTCGATGGAAGTGTTGGAATATATTGGCAATCACTGAAGTTAAAATATTATGAAGCACTTAGTAAAATATCTTCTGTTCTTAGAATCACATTATAATTTTAAGTAAAAAGGCAATTATTCAACCCAGCTAATTCAACTTTGCCTTCCTAGAGCACATACTTTTCAATCCTTAACTGGAACTTATTGAGAAATTCATTTAATAGTTCTCAATCTTGTCTGCACATTAGAATCACCTGAGTATTTTTTAGAAAATACTGGTGTCCAGGCCCACAGTCAGATATTCTGATTTGTGTCTCTAGGTTAGATGTAGGCATTATTTTTTAAAAGCTCCCTAGCTAAAGTTGAGAACCAATGTGTAGCTATAGTTGAGAACCTATGGACTAGATGATCATTAGTACCCCTAAAAATTTTGTGATATTTGCACAGTGAAAGAAACCATCAACAAAGCAAAAAGGCAACCAACTGAATGGAAGAAGATATTTGCAAGTTATATATCTGATAAGAGGATAATATCCAAAATATATAAAGAATAAGTCAATACCAAAAAACCCCCCAAATCTTTAATAATCTAATTAAAAAAATAGGCAGACATTTTTTTATTCAGACTGAATAGATATGTTTCCAGAACCTTACAGATGACCAATAGACATGTGAAGAGAGTTCCATCATCACTAATTACCAAGGAAATGCAAAT
The DNA here is from genome assembly GCA_028533885.1 of Nasua narica. Taxonomy (NCBI): domain Eukaryota; kingdom Metazoa; phylum Chordata; class Mammalia; order Carnivora; family Procyonidae; genus Nasua; species Nasua narica. Next base: position 58,019,105 of record CM052801.1, on the reverse strand, counting down.
CATAACCACAATGAGCTGTCACCTTACACCAACTAGAATGGTTAGCATCAAAAAGATAAATAAAATATTTTGTGAGGAGGTCAAGAAAAAGGAACTTTGTGCACTGTTGGTGGGAATGTAAATTGGTGCAGCTACTGTGGAAAAGAGTAGGGAAGTTCCTTAAAAAATTAAAAATAGAAATGCCATATAATCTAGTAATTTCACTACTGGGTTTTTTACCCAGAAAATGAAAACAGTAATTTGAAGAGATATATGGGCCCCTATGTTTATTGTAATATTATTTACAATAAGCAAGATATGGAAGCAACCTAAGTGTCTATTGATACATGAATGTATAAAGAAGATGTGGTATTTGTATATATTGTATATTACTCAGCTATAAAAAATGAGATATTGCCATTTGCAACATAGATAGACCTAGAGAGTATTATGCTAAGTGAAATAAAAGAAAACAAATACCATAGGATTTCTCTTGTATGCAGAATCTAAGAACAGAATCTAAGAAACAAAACAAAATGTAGAAACATACTCATAAATACAGAGAACAAACTGATGGTTTTTGGAAGGGAGAGAGGTGGGATGAGCAAAATAGGTGAAGAGAAGTGGAAGATATAGGCTTCCAGTTATGGAGTGAATAAGTCATGGGGATAAAAGATGCAACATAGGGAATATAGTCAATACTATTTCAAAAGCATTACATGGTGACAGATGGTAGTTATACTTGTGGTGAGCATAGCATAACATATAAACTTATTGAATCATTATGTTGTACACTTCAAACTAATGTAACAATGTGTGTCAACTATGTTGCAATTTTAAAAATGAGCAAGGAAAATATGCAGAAACAGACCCGTAAATACAGAGAATAAACTGGTGGTTACCAGAGAAAGAAGGTGGGGAGATGGGCAAAAAAGTGAAAGAGACTGGGAAGTACAGGTTTCCAGTTATGTAATGAGTAAGTCATGGGAATAAAAGGTACAGCATAGAGAATATAGTCAATGGTTTTGTAATAGCACTGTATGGTGACAGATTGTAGGTAACACTTGTGGTGAGGAAAGCATAATGTATTGTTGTGGAATCACTATGTTATACACCTGAAACTAATGTAACGTTATGTGTCATCTATACTTCAATAAAAAACAAATTTTAAATAAATAGATGAAATATACTTGTTTATGTCATTGTAACACTATATATATATACATATATATATCAGTTATCTCAGTTAACTAGTAGTTTATGAGTGTATAAACCAATGACATTTTTGCAATTCACAGTAATATCCAAGGTGCTCAGCATGTATAGGAACATTATAAAAGTAGTTGTTAAAATAAAATAAGATACCTCTCAAAAAGTTTCATGATACTAAATTTGTTCTGGTAATTATGAAAGAAAAATACTTCAATATTCTTATATCTTATTTTATTTAAATTCAATTAGTTAACTTATAGTGTACCATTAGTTTCAGAAGTAGAGTTCAGTTATTCATCAGTTGCTTATAACACCCAGAGCTCATTACATCACGTGTCCTCCTTAATGTCCATCATCCAGTTACTTCATCTTCCCATCTGCCTCCCCTCTTCAGCGACACTCATTTTATTTCCTATAGTTAAGAGTCCTTTATGGTTTGTCTCCCTCTAGGATTTCATCTTATTTTATTTTTCCCTCCATTCCCCTATGATCCTGTTTTGTTTCTTAAATTCCACATATGACTGAAACCATATGATAGTTGTCTTTCTCTGATTGACTTATTATGACTTTCTCTGATTGACATATTATGCTAAGTGAAATACTTCAATTTTTTATGTTTTAAAAAATTTAGAGGAGATGACAGGGTTTATACTACAAATTTTCCTTCATACCATTCTCTTTGTGCTTACAACAGTTGATCATCAACTTTGACTGTACACTGGAATATCCTGGATATATTAAAAGATAATGATGATCTCTTAGTCATTCTAATGTGCAGCCACAGTTAAGAATCATTAATCTAGTCATTAGAATAAGCCCCTGTGATGTTTCTTTTGTTGTTCTGATGGGTTTAGAACAAAGAAGAGAAACTATAGTACATGTACAGAGAAAGTACACACTCCCATTTCTTGGATTTCTATTGCTATAATATTATAGGAAGGGTAGTAGACAAATTTAAAAACATGGATACACCCGAGATTTGATAATTATTTAACTTTTTGGAGCATTTGTTTCTACATTTTTTAATATCAGAAAGAATAAATAATTTTGCTGTCATAGAAAATGCAAAATAGGGGCACCTGGATGGCTTAGTTGGTTAAGCATCTACCTTTGGCTCAGGTCAGAATTCCGGGGTCCTGTGATGGAACCTCACATAGGGCTGTCTGCTCAGTGGGGAGCCTGCTTTTCCCTCTCCCTCTGCCTGCTGCTCCTCCTGCTTGTGCTCTCTTTCTGTCAAATAAATAAATAAAATCTTAAAAAAAAAGAAAATGTAAAGTATTTCCCAAGATGCTGCTGGATTACTTAGTATTAATTATCAGATGATCTTTTAGACTAACTTAGAAAATATTTAGAAGAAAGGAACAAACTATGGTTGATCATGTTACTTGGAAATATTAGGTATGGGCTGATACCTTACAAGGGCCATGGTTCCAGTTCTGGCTCCATCATTTAACATCCATGAATCATTCCCTTAACATCTCTGGGCCAATTCTGTTTTAAGAGTTAAAGTAATACCTATTCTGCCTCCTTCAAGACTTTGTTCTTAACATTAAATTCAATCATGTTTAAGAAAGTATATTCATGGGGTGCCTGGGTGGCTCAGTGGTTAAGTGTCTGCCTTCAGTTCAGGTCATGATCCCCAGGTTACTGGGATTGAGCTCTGCATGAGGCTTCCTGCTTGGTGAGAAGCCTGATTCTCCCTCTCCTACTCCCCCTGCTTGTGTTCCCTCTCTTGCTGTGTCTCTCTCTGTCAAATAAGTAAATAAAATCTTGAAAAAAAATTCCCAAAGAGTTATAAAAGCATATTCACATATCTATGTTAATATTATTACTATCAAGCACGGCTTGAATATTCTAAAAACTACTGATCTCTATCTGTGCATTTTCAGAGTCACCTGAATATTTGCTTAGGAAGAAAATATTTCTTAGTTCTCTTAAAATTCCTGCTCATTAACTTAATTTCATAATTGATACATTTAATTTAGTATACACTTGCTCAGAAAAAGTATAATCAGTATAAAATAAGGTAAAGTTATTGCTTTTCAGAAAGCACATTGGACTCAATTTATTCTTTGGTTTTTTTATTAACATACAATGTATAATTTGCCCAAGGGTACATGCCTGTGAGTCATCAGGCTTACACATTTCACAGCACTTACCAAAGCACATACCCTTCCAAATGTCCATAACCCAGCCACCCTCAGTTTGTTTCATGAGTTTAGGATTCTCTTATGGTTTGTCTCCTATCTGATTCCATCTTGTTTCATTTCTCTCCCCAAGCCCCCAATACCTCCCGCCCTGCTTCTCAAATTCTTCATATCAGAGAGATCATATGATAATTGTCTTTCTCTGACTGACTATTTTGCTTAGATAATACCCTCTAGTTCCATTAACGTAATTGCAAATGGAAAGATTTTGTTTCTCTTGATGGCTGTATAGTATTCCATTGTGTGTGTGTGTGTGTATATATATATATATATATATATATATATATATATATATATATGCCATCTCTTCTTTATCCATTCATCTGTTGATGGACATCTAGGTTCTTTCCATAGTTTGGATATTGTGGACATAGCTGCTATAAACATTTGGGTGCACGTGCCCCTTCAGATCACAACATTTGTATTTTTAGGGTAAATACCCAGTAGTGTGATTTCTGGGTCATAGGATAGCTCTATTTTCAACTTTTGATGAACCTCCATACTGTTTTCCAGAGTGGCTGTACCAGCTTGCGTTCCCACTAACAGTGTAGGAAGGTTCCCCTTTCTCCCATTCCTCGCCAACATCTGTCGTTTTGGAACTTGCTAATTTTAGCCATTCTGATTGGTGTGAGGTGGTATCTCACTGTGTTTTTGATTTGTATTTCTCTGATGCCAAGTGATGTTGAGCACTTTTTCATATGTCTGTTGGCCATTTGGATGTCCTCTTTACTGAAATGTCTGTTCATATCTTCTGCCCATTTCTTGATTGGATTATTTGTTCTTTGGGTGTTGAGTTTGAGAAGTTCTTTATAGATTTTGGATACCAGCCCTTTATCTGATATGTCATTTGCGAATATCTTCTTCCATCTGTCAGTTGTCTTTTGGTTTTGTTGACAGTTTCCTTTGCTGTGCAAAAGCTTTTGATCTTGATGCAGTCCCAGTGGTTCATTTTTGTCCTTGCTTCTCTTGCCTTTGAAGATGTTTCAAGGAAGAAGTTGCTGTGGCTGAGGTCGAAGAGGTTGCTGCCTGTGTTGGCCTCCAGGATTTTGATGGAGTCCTGTCTCACATTGAAGTCTTTTATCCATTTTGAGTCTATTTTTGTGTGTGGTTTAAGGAAATGGTCCAGTTTCATTCTTCTGCATATGGCTGTCCATTTTTCCCAACACCATTTGTTGAAGAGACCGTCTATTTTCCAATGGATATTCTTTCCTGTTTTGTCAAAGATTAGTTGACCATAGAGTTGGGGGTCTGTTTCTGGGATCTCTATTCTATTCCATTGATCTATGTGTCTGTTTTTGTGCCAGTACCACACTGTCATGATGATTACAGATTTGTAATAGAGGTGGAAGTCTGGAATTGTGAGGTCACCAACTTTGGTTTTTGTTTTCCACATTCCCCTGGCTATTTAAGGTCTTTTCTAGTTCCATGTAAATTTTAGGATTATTTGTTCCCTTTCTTTGAAATAAATGGATGGTATTTTGATAGGGATTGCATTAAATGTGTAAATTGCTTTAGGTAGTATAGACATTTTCACAATATTTGTTCTTCCAATCCATGAGCATGGAACGTTTTTTCATTTCTTTGTGTCTTCCTCAACCTCTTTCACGAGCACTTTATAGTTTTCTGAGTACAGATTCTATACTTCTTTGGTTAAGTTTATTCCTAGGTATCTTAAGGTTTTGGGTGCAATTGTAAGTGGGATAGACTCCTTAATTTCTCTTTCTTCTGTCTTGTTGTTGGTATATAGAAATGCAACTGATTTCTGTGCATTGATTTTATATCCTGGCACTTTACTGAATTCCTGTATGAGTTCTAGCAGTCTTGGAGTGGAGTCTTTTGGGTTTTCCACAGAAAGTATCATATCATCTGCAAAGAATGAGAGTTTGACTTCTTTGCCAATTAGGATGCCTTTTATTTCTTTTTGTTGTCTGATTGCTGAGGCTAGGACTTCTAGGACTATGTTGAACAGCAGTGGAGATAGTGGGCATCCCTGCCATGTTCTTGATCTCAGGGGAAAAGCTGAGAGCTTTTCCCCATTGAGAATGATATTCACTGTGGGTTTTTTATAGATGGCTTTGATGATGTAGAGGAATGTGCCCTCTATTCCGACACTGTGAAGAGTTTTGATCAGAAAAGGATGTTGTACTTTGTCAAATGCTTTTTCAGCATCAATTGAGAGTATCATATGGTTCTTGTTCTTTCTTTTATTAATTTATTGTATTACGTTGATCGATTTGCAAATGTTGAACCAACCTTGCATCCCAGGAATAAATCCTACTTGGTCATGGTGAATAATCTTTTTAATGTACTGTTGGATCCTATTGGCTAGTATTTTCGTGAGAATTCTTACATCCATGTTCATAAAGGATATTGGTCTGTAATTCTCCTTTTTGATGGGGTCTTTGTCTGGTTTTGGGATCAAGGTAATGTTGGCCTCATAAAATGAGTTTCGAAGTTTCCCTTCCGTTTCTATTTTTTGGAACAATTTCAGGAGTATAGGTATTAATTCTTCTTTAAATGTTTGTTAGAATTCCCCTGGGAAGCCATCTGGCCCTGGGCTCTTGTTTATTGGGAGATTTTGGATGACTGTTTCAATCTCCTTACTGGTTATGGGTCTATTCAGATTTTCTATCTCTTCCTGGTTCAGTTTTGGTAGTTGGTGTGTCTCTAGGAATGCATCCATTTCTTCCAGATTGTCTAGTTTGCTGGCGTATAGCTGCTCATAATATGTTCTTATAATTGTATTTCTTTGGTGTTGGTTGTGATTTCTCCTCTTTCATTCATGAATTTATTAATTTGGGTCCTTTCTCTTTACTTTTTGATAAATCTGGCCAAGCGTTTTTCAATTTTATTAATTCTTTCAAAGAACCAGCTCCTAGTTTCATTGACTTGTTCTACTGTTCTTTTGGTTTCTATTTCGTTGATTTCTGCTCTGATCTTGATTATTTCTCTTCTTCTTCTGGGTTTAGGTTTTATCTGTTCTTCTTTCTCCAGCTCCTTTAGGTGTAGGGTTAGGTTATGTATTTGAGATCTTTCTTGTTTCTTGAGAAAGGCTTGTATTGCTATATATTTTCCTCTCAGGACTGCCTTTGCTGTGTCCCAGAGATTCTGAACAGTTGTGTTTCCATTTTAATTTGTTTCCATGAATTTTTTAATTCTTCTTTAATTTCCTCGTTAACCTATTCATTCTTTAGTAGTATGCTCTTTAGCCTCCATGTATTTGAGTTCTTTCCAACTTTCCCCTTGTGATTGAGTTCTAGTTTCATGGCATTGTGGTCTGAAAACAGGCAGGGAATGATCCCAATCTTTTGGTACCGATTGAGACCTGATTTGTGTCACAGGATGTGATCTATTCTGGAGAATGTTCCATGTGCACTAGAGAAGAAGGTGTATTCTGTTGCTTTCGGATGGAATGTTCTGAATATGTCTGTGATGTCCATCTGGTCCAGCGTGTCATTTAGAGCCTTTATTTCTTTGTTGATCTTTTGCTTAGATGATCTGTCCATTTCGGTGAGGGGGGTATTAAAGTCCCCAACTATTATTGTATTATTGTTGATGTGTTTCTTTGA
>CM052801.1:57977341-58011638 GCA_028533885.1 Nasua narica | reverse complement strand
AAGCCTGGTGGTGGGTATCAAGAGGGGCACGTACTGCATGGAGCACTGGGTGTGGTGCATGAAAAATCTTGTAACACTGAAAAATTAAAATAAACAAATTTGGGGAGAAAAAAAAATACTAGCAAACTAGCAAACTAGAACCCAATGACACATTCAAAATCATTCACCATGACCAAGTAGGATATATTCCTGGTTTGCAAGGGTATTTCAATATTCCAAATTCAATCAACATAATGTAGTACATTAATAAAAGAAAGGATAAGAACCATATAAGAATTTCAACAGATGCAGAAAAAGTATTTGACAAAGCATAACATCCATTCATGGAAAAACAAAAACACTCAACAAAGTAAGTCTAGAGGGAACAAACCTGAACATAATAAAAGCCATATATGAAAAACCCATATTTAATATCATCATGAATGGGAAAAACCTAGAACTTTTACTCTACAGTCAAGAACAAGACAGGAATGTCCATCTTCAGCATTGTTATTTAACAAAGTGCTGGAATTCCTAGATACAACAATCAAACAACAGAAAGAAAAGGCATTCAAATTGGTAAGGAAGAAGTAAAACTTCAAGATGACATGATTCTATCCATATAAAATCTAAAAGACTCCACCAAGAAAATGCTAGAACTCATAAATAAACTCAGTCAAGTCACAGGTTACAAAATCAATGTACATAAATCTGTTACATTTCTACACACTAACAATGAAGCAGCAGAAGGAGAAACTAAAGAATTAATCTCATTTATAACTGTACCTAAAACAATAAAATACCTAGGAATAAGCCTACACAAAGAGGTGAAAGACCTATAATCTGGAAAGTATAAAACAATGATGAAAGAAATTGAAGAAGATACAAAGAAATGGAAAGACATTTCATGCTTATATATTGGTAGAAAATATATCATTAAAATGTCCATACTACCCAAAGCAATCTACACATTTAATGCAATTCCTATCAAAATACAATCAGCATTTTTCAGAGAACTAGAAAAACAAAATACTAAAATTTGGATGGAACCACAGAAGTCTGAATAGCCAAAGCAACCTTGAAAAAGAAAAGTGAAGCTTATTATTAAACTCTGCATTTGAAACAAATGATGTAATATTTGTTGGTTAATTGAATTTAAATTTAAAAAAGAAAGTCTTTGGTAAATCTAAAAAAGAAAGTAAAAGAAAAGAAAAGCTGAAGGCATCACAAATTTGGACTTTAATCTGTGATCAAAAGAATATTGTAGTGGTAAAAAAAAAAAATAGACACATAGATCAATGAAACAGAATAGAAAACCCAGAAATTAACCAAGTATATGGTCAACTAATCTTCAACAAAGCAAGAAAGAATATCTGAGGGGAAAAGACAGTTTCTTCAACAAATGGTGTTGGGAAAACTGGACAGCATAAGCAAAAGAATGAAATTGGACCACTTTCTTACACCATACACATAAATAAATTCCAAGTGAATGAAAGACCTAAATCTGTGACTTAAAACCATGAAAATTCTGAAGGAAAACACAGGCAGTAACCTATTTCACTCAAGCCATAGGAATGTCTTTCTAGATATGTATCGTGAGGCAAGAGAAACAAAAGCAAAAATAAACAGTTGAGACTTCATACAAATAAAAAGTTTCTGCATAGTGATGAGAACAATCAACAGAATGGAAAGGCAACCTACTGAATGCGAGAAGATATTTAAAAACAACCTATCTGATAAAGGGTTAGTATTTATAACACATAAAAACTTATAAAAAACTCAACACTCGAAAACCAAATAATCCAATTTAAAAATGGGCAGAAGACATGAATAGACATTTTTTCAAACAAGATACACACATGGTCAATAGATAGATGAGAAATGTCTATACTTTCCAGAGCAATCTATACTTTCCATGCCATCCCGATCAAAATTCCACTGGCATTTTCCAAAGAGCTGGAACAAACAATCTCAAAATTTGTATGGAACCAGAAAAGACCCCGAATTGCTAAGGAAGTGTTGAAAAAGAAATAACAAAGCTGGGGTCATCACGTTGCCCAATTTCAAGCTTTACTACAAAGCTGTGATCACCAAGACAGCATGATACTGGCACAAAAACAGACACATAGACCAGTGGAACAGAGTAGAGACCCCAGATATGGACCTGCAACTCTATGGTCAAATAATCTTTGACAAAGCAGGAAAAAATATCCAGTGGAAAAAAAGGCAGTCTCTTCAATAAATGGTGCTGGGAAAACTGGACAGCTATATATCAAAGAATGAAACTTGACCATTCTTTTACACCATATACAAAGATAAACTCGAAACAGATGAAAGACCTCAATGTGAGACAGGAATCTATCAAAATCCTAGAAGATAACAAAGGCAATAACCTCTTTGACATCGGCCACAGCAACTTCTTTCGGAACATATCTCCAAAGGCAAAGGAAACAAAAGTGGAAATGAACTTTTGAGACTTCATCAAGATAAAAAACTTCTGCACAGCAAAGGAAACAGTCCACAAAACAAACAGGCAACCCACGGAATGGGAGAAGATATTCGCCCATGACACTACAGACAAAGGTCTGATATCTAAGATCTAGAAAGAACTCCTCAAACTCAACACTCACAAAACAGATAATCACATCAAAAAATGGGCAGAAGACATGAACAGATACCTCTCCAAAGAAGACATACAAATAGCTAACACACACATGAAAAAATGTTCAACATCTTTAGCCATCAGGGAGATTCAAATCAAAACCACACTAAGATACCACTTTACACCAGTTAGAATGGCCAAAATCAACAAGATAGTAAACAACAAATGTTGGAGAGGATGTGGGGAAAGGGAAACCCTCTTCCACTGTTGGTGGGAATGTAAGTTGTTGCAGCCACTTTGGAAAACAGTGTGGAGATTCCTGAGGGAATTAGAAATAGAGCTACCCTATGCTTTGCAATTGCACTACTGGGTATTTACCCCAAAGATACTGATGTAGTGAAAATAAGGGCCACATGTACCCCAATGTTTATAGCAGCAATGGCCACAATAGCCAAACTGTGGAAAGAGCCAAGATGCCCTTCAACAGACGAATGGATAAAGAAGATATGGTCCATATATACAATGGAATATTAAGCCTCCATCAGAAAGGATAAATACCCAACTTTTGTATCAACATGGATGGGACTGGACGAGATTATGTTGCATGAAATAAATCAAGCAGAGAGTCAATTATCATATGGTTTCACTTAGATGTGAAGTATAAGGAAAAATATGGAGGACATTGAGAGAAGAAAAGGAAGAATGAATTGGGAGAAAACAGAGTGGGAGATGAAACATGAGAGACTGTGGACTCTGAGCAACAAACTGAAGGTTTTGGAGGGGTGGAAGTTGGGTAAGCCTGGTGGTGGGTATTGAGGAGAGCACATACTACATGGAGCATTGGGTATGGTGCATGAACAATGAATCTTGGAACACTGAAAAAATAAAATAAATTTTTTTTAAAAAGATGCTGAACATCTCTGATAATCAGGAAAATACAAATCAAAACTACAATGAGATATCACTTCACACCTGTCAGAATGCCTAAAATTAACAAGAGAAAAATCAACAGTTGTTGGAGAAAGGGGAACTCTCTTGCACTCATGGTGGGAATGCAAATTGGTGCAGCCACTCTGAAAAACAGTAGGAAGATTCCTCAAAAAGCTAAAAATAGAACTGCTTTATAATCCAGCAATTGCACTACTGGGCACTTCTTTCCTTAATAAAATACAATATACTCCCAATCTGAGGCGTTTAATCATTTGTATAGGAAATTAATTAACATACTGAGAAAAATGAGTTAATTTGAAAAAGCACTACTAGGTACTTATCCAAAGAATAGAAAAATATGAATCTGAAAGGATATATGCGCCTCAATGTTTATAGCAGCATTAACTGCAGTAGTCAAACTATGAACAGTCCAAGCAACCACTGACTAATGAATGGACAAAAAAGAGGTGGATATATATAATAGAATATTACTCATCCATAAAAAAGAATGTAATCTTGCCATTTTCACCAACATAGGTGGAGCTAGAGAACTATCCGGAATTTGAATAAAAATATTAAAAATTTTTTATTCTGAGAGGAAGTCATAGCTTTAAAAATAAAGTTTCTATTTTTATCATCTGCAAAGATGATACCTGTAAAGCTATTGAATTTTGGGGGGGATTCTGCATAACTATTTCAAAACATTTTCATCTTCAAATATACAAAGGAGTGATTCTTACTATAGTCATAAAGAAAAGGATCCCTGAAGCTGAAGAGAAATCAGGTATTTTCCCTTAGCTCACAGAGTGTGCAAAAAAGGAGACCGGATGGTCTTGACAAAACCATTTAAAATGTGTGTGTGTGTGTGTGTGTGTGTGTGTGTGTGTTTACATATATATATATATATTAAAAACATATATAACATGCAAAAATGGTCATGAAGCCACAGTAATTTATTAATTTATTATGGGACATTTGAAGTACTGTTTCAGTTTTGGGGGGGGAGGATCATCATTTTTTTCACAATGAAATCAAGAATATGGGTTTTGGAAACTCCCACCTTTAGTATACATATACTTGATACCTGCAGGGCACTGACTCTAGGGTTATAATAAGTTGGTTCAATTTTAGCATTCTTGGAATGATTTGGATTAAACACTTAATTCATCAGGAAGAAATGAGAGAGGAATTATATAGTTATTATATATGAATAACTTTCACAAAGGTAAATTTTAATTGTAAATATATTTTACAACAGTTTTTTGTAAGTATGTAAATACACTATTGTAACTTAAATGACGTTTTCATCACCAGTAAACTAGTTACACTCACAGTCATTATAATGAACTAAGTAATGTTTAAAAAGTCAGATAGCAAGTATGTCAAGGATCTTAACATCATTGTATACATAGATAATAAACCAAATCCTACTCATACTTTGTAAGGTAAAATAACACACAATGAAGCATTTGAATGAAAATCCAGAAAACATATGTTATGTCATAATTATAAAGGTCCTTTATACTCCTTTTTGTCTCAAGAAATCAGTTAAAAATTATGTAAGTAGTATCAGTAAGTCATAAGCTGTTTAAAGGATACCACATAAAATTGGGACATGTCCTTCTTTCCTTAATAAAACATAATATACTCCCAATTTGAGGCATTTAGTTATTTGTGTAGGAAATTAATTAACATACTGAGAAAAATGAGTTAATTTGAAAGAGCAAATTATCCAAAGCAATGAAATATACTCAGTAATTTAAAAATAAAATAGTGGGCTCCTGGGTGGTTCAGTTATTAGGTGTCTGCCTTCAGCTCAGGTTATGATCTCAGGGTCCTGAGATCGAGCCCCGCATCAGGCTCCCTTCTCAGTGGGAAGCCTGCTTCTCCCTTTCCCATTCCCCCTGCTTGTGTTCCCTCTCTCACTCTGTCTTTCTCTGTCAAATAAATAAATAAAATATTAAAACAAAGAAATAAAATAGATGTGTCATTACTTAGATATGACTCTAGTGCCTTATATTTTCCTAGGTTGTTTCACAATTAAGATAAAATCTTTTTATATAACCTATCTAAATCCTTGTTTCTCCTCTCATATGACTGGAGCTACTTCAAGTAATATAAAGAACTTTACATTCTCCTTTTCATAGATAAAAATAGGAAAAACTTATTTTTTTACTATTTATAGAAAAAGGAAACATGATTACAACAAAAATAATTTTGTAATAATTGAAGTAGTGGAACAACATGATTACCATCAACATAAAAACCAATAAGAACATTTTATATCATCCAATTTTTAAGCATAGTGATAAGTAATTATAATTGTTTTCTCAACAACACTATATTAATGAATTTTTTCAGAAAAAAATAAAATTTTTTTTGTTCTTTGTTTTTGGTCTTAAAAAAATCTCTTGTCCTGAATAACTTTCAGAAGGTAGCTTAGATAGTTCAGCTTCACTTCCAAACTCCCAGAGATGATGCTTAAACTCTTCAGCAAACAGGGCAAATGATTCCATGCCGTATGATTGATATATAACCATAAGTTTGTACAATAAGACAGTATTGCATCATATTACAGTTGTTGACATTTAGAGTAAGTAAATGGAGAAACAGCATGACAAAACTACTTTTATTAAACTGCACTGTCTCTTCCACAATTTTAAAATTTTGATGGCAAGATTACAGCTAAGTAAGTATAAGGTTCATTGGGACATCCTTTTTAAGGTGTTTTGTTTTGTTTTGTTTTGCTTTGCTTTTTTGCTGGCCTTTATAATAGGAAATCCAGGTTACAAAATCAATGATCTCACCAAATTTTGAAATCACAAATTATTGGAATTTTTGGAAGAGGAATGGAATTATGTTGTTCCTATAAATTTATATCTCACTGCAGATTTCAATAGCTGATGCCCTGAATCAGTCTAGGACAAGAAAAATAACAGGTTATCAAAATCAGACAGTTATATTCTAGGAGTCTTAGCTGCCAAGCAATATAGAATAAGAAAATCAAAGTTATTGAATTTAATAGTTAGTGTCAATCCTATTCCAAGCTAACTCAGACTCCTGTTATCATTTTGAATCCATATATAATACCTACACATGGTTACATTCATGAATTAGCTTATAAACCTTCCACTATTCATTTTGCCTACTTCTGAAACTGCAAAACTACTCAAACTCCAACCACAGAAATTGGTTAGATTTTTTTTTAATAAAGTACTTCAAATGCATGTCTAAGACAGTGACTAGTACATAGAAGGCCCTCATAAAAGCCCTCTCATTTTTATTCTCCCCTATTTTTCAATTGTAGTCTTCACAGTATTTTGATGGGGGAAGTATCCTAAGCCAAACTTGATTTGGCAGTATTTCTTTTACATGACAATTTCAAAATTGATTCTAAAATGGTTATACTTATTGTTTTTCTAGTCATACCAACCAAATGCTATCTGCATGCTCTGAAATGTGTTAATTGAAGGTAAATGTAGAATGATCTTTTAAATTTCATGTTTTCCCTTTTTCCTACAATATATACCAAAATGCCTTTCAGCATACTTGTAAAAATTTATACCAAAGAAGAACATCATATTTCCAAGGTATAAATGGTTTTGTAAAACAGATACATTTCTCTTTTTTAAGATTTTATTTATTTATGTGAAAAAGAGAAAGAGAGAGTGCAAGGGACAGAGGGAAAGGGAGAAGCAGACTTCCCACTGAGAAGGGAGCCCGATGTGGTGCTCGATGTGGGGCTCAATCCCAGGAACCTGGGATCATGACCTGAGCTGAGAGCAGACACTTAACCAACTGAGCCACCCAGGTGCCCCAAAACAGATATATTTCTAGTGAATGTTTTATCATTTTTCAGAACATCTGAGTGAAAATAATTATGGAAAATATTTTTTTAAATATTTTATTTATTTATTTGACACAGAGAGAGAGATCACAAGTAGGCAGAGAGGCAGGCAGAGAGAGAGAAAGGGGAAGCAGGCTCCCCGCTGAGCAGAGAGCCCAATGCGGGGCTCGATCCCAGGACCCTGAGATCATGACCTGAGCCGAAGGCAGAGGCTTTAACCCACTGAGCCACCCAGGTGCCCCAATTATGGAAAATATTTGATTCCCTGTTGAAAATATGAAATTTCTGATAAATCTCCTTATATATTACAGCCTACTACAACCATTTCATTTCTTTACTTTAATTTTCTATTTGAGTAATGAGCTAAATGTAAATATCACCCAAAAGTCTCCTTTCGAAAATGTATTTCACACTTTGTTTAAAATCAATTGAAACATTTTGCCTTCTGCTAACAATAATATTTTATTTCATTGTCAGAATTTCCTTAAGGAACAATGAATTTTTGTCGTGTTGGTTGACATTTTTCCCATTTTTGTGTGATGTTTCTTTAAAAAGGAGACACCTACTATATTGAAAGTTTTAAACATATGTATTCTTCTTGTGCTCACTTATCCCAGTATTCTGCAACATCAGTAAATATAAGATGCCTCTCCTGGCATTAATCATAAATTGAAGAATATATAGAAAGTATGAATAATATTGCAAATGTAGCACAAAATGTAAGAATCAAATTATTTTTAATATGTTAATTTGCCTAAGTTCACCAATTCGTGTCCAGCATATATGTAGTAATTCAATAATGTGAACCAATGACAGAAAATATATAATTTATCTATTTTTAGGACGTGAAAATATAAAATAAATCATCTGAAAATAAGTTGATTGTAAGATGGTCCTTTTAGCTAATAAAAACCTAGGAATAACCCAGAACTTATTCTAATTAGCATTTACTTCTCATATTTTGCCTATCTCCTGAAGTTGTTATGTGTTTAGGAAAAGATTTCTTAGTTAAATAAAAGAAAATGTCAGTATGGAAAAGTTATTAATTTATTTGACTTTTTAAGAATTACAAAATATGAAAAAATAAAAAGAGGAAGATATTTGGAAAATATTTCAATTTTTCTTCCTTTACGCCTTGCTCACCATACGTTCATATTCTCAAGTAAAATAAATTTAGCCCAAAAAACATCTCCATGCCTTCAAAAACTGCTGAAACCAGAATCTGCTCTTTTAACAAACTTCATGAGCCAATCTAGCACAAATGATAATCTGCTAATGTAATTCACAAGCCACCTCTCCCTTTGTATACATTTTTAAGTGAGCCATAAATTTAGTCCAGGGAAAAGTGCTATTAAGATACATAAAACACACACACACACACACACACACAGATACACAACACACAGAAATTGTTGTTCATAAAAGATAATTTCCTGTCAAGAAATGTTTACAATAAATAGAATAATAGCAGTAAAAATTAGAAAATGATACCCCTTTATGAACAATTACATATAAATAAAAACAAACCTTGAGGAGAAGTTAGGCATCTAACACCTTGTACCTTGTAAACTCATTCAAAGCATAACAGACCTCTGTATACAGAGTAGATTTTGTTTTACTGTCTGCAATAACATAATTATGGACCTATTGTAACAAAAATGCATCCACAACTGGACTGGGAGCTTATTTCCTTATTTCCACTGAGTGATTAAGAATGCTCCTTGTTCACTGAAAAAATAAAATAAACGTATTTGGGGAAAAAAAAAAAAGAACGGTCCTTGTTGTTGTATAATTTAAATATGTGTATTCTTGAATGAACTCAGTTCTTAAAACCATTTCCTAAACTATGGTAAATTATTATTTTCATTGTTATTTTGAATTCTGATAGATTTCTTTAGTATTTCTAACTTTGGTGAAAAGATACCAGGTTTGACTTTAACATTACAACCTTTTTATTAAGCCTGAATAGGTTTCAAAAGCCTTTATTCACTAAAACTGAGATGAAGATCTTTTTTAAAAGTAGCACAAACAAAACAATAAAATCAACATGTGTTATAATTTCCAGAGAAAAGACGTAGATAAATTCTATTGCTTGACTTTATTAAAAAAGTAGCCATATTTAAATCATTTAATTTATTATTAATTTCTAGAGAGATTTGTTATCATTTTTCCACAGAATACAGATTAAAAATCACTATATAAACTTGTTTTCATAAGTTTGTTGGGTTTTAAATTATTATACATAGATTTCTTGGGTCTTAATATGCCCATACTTTCCTTCAGGCGCATTAAAGAAAGCAAACATATTTCATTATCCAAAAGTCATTATCTTTTAGGAATGTCTCCTGGAGGGCTTTCAATACCTTACACAAATATGCAAATATTTAATTGGGTGTCCAAAATAGAGATCTCGTATATAGTTCATATTCTGGCTTGAAGATGAGAATGATTAACATTCTTTATTTTTCTAATCCCATTCTTGTTACATTGTGTAAATAAAGATTTTATAAAAAGAATAATGGTGGGTTCCTAATGTAAAAATAACATTCTCTTTTCACTGTGGCAGCTTGGGAGCATAGTGGATAGAGAGGATATATTGATGCTATTTTATTTTCTTGAGCCAACACAGATTTTCCCAAGTGAAGCTGGGATTCTCAACACCATTTAGCATCAAGACCTTCTTATCAGATTCTAAAAAGCTTTACTGTTATGTATCTAGCCCTGACTGTTTTGATCCTCACGCTCATAATGATACTGAGGACAGTGCCAAAACCTTTATTTTAGGGTCTTTCTAGTATATTCTCTAGCAAGAAGTGTCATACTTCCATTTGCTGACATTTCCCCTATTATAGTCATCATTCCGCACCCAATTTTCCTACCATCAGGAATCATTTTACCCTGATTTTCTACTAAACTTAAAATGAAACCATATATTTATTTTGATATTTCTGCAGAATATAATAATTTTGATTGTTGGAGTCAATACAATAGATTCTGTAAAATTCTACTTCAACTGAAAATAATTTTAAAAAATAAAATAAACTTAAAAAGGTTAGTTAGAAACTTGAATTACCTACCGGTCTAGTGTGTACAGACACAGGAGCTTTGAGAGTTGTCACTGAATAGCTGCACTCAGAAACACTATAAGGATCAGAACTGCTGGAAGAACACTTAGAGATGGAATCACAGGCCACAAAGGTGTTATCAAGTGGCAGTTCCTGGATGATGTGGTGCTTTGAATTCAGGGGAGTTTCAGAGTGGATCTGGAAGGCAGGCTGTGGAGAGGCAGATTTGTAGTGCCTGGCCAAATCAGGGCTGTCAGGTTTGAAGGTAGTAGGTATAGTGCCCCAGTTGTACTTGCCCATGGTTTGTTCTTCCAGCTCAATGGGAAGTTCTAGTGTGACACTGTTTCCATCATTGTCAGCATCATCTGCCTTAGTTTCTTCAATAGTGACAAAGTTAAGCAGCAAGTTCTTAGGGGTATGCTTCTTCTTCTTCTTTTTCTTCTTCTTTTTCATCATCATCATTATCATCTGCTTGTTTTCTGGGTTTGAAGTAACCCATTCAGAATTCTGCTTGTTTTTCTGAGAAGCCTTAAGTTGTGGTGATTGGTGGCATCTTACTATAGCGGTAATGAAAATAACAAGGATGACAGTAATGGTACCAGCAATAATAGCAACCAAGATCTTGACATAGTCACTGGTTGGTGAGGATGCATCAGTTGTCTCAATATTTGGGGTCACTGGTGTTTTAATGCTTTTGTGCACCAGTTCATGAATCCATGTAGCATTGTTCACTGATTCATTCACAAATAGATTAACAATAACAACATTGAAGAGAGATTCAGGTTGTCCTAAGTCCTTAGCTTTAACTATCAGTCTGTGTAAACCAAGGTCTGTAACAACACATTTCTCCTTTAGTGTGATGTTGCCTGTTGTTTGGTCAATTATAAACAGACCTTTTGTGTTTCCTCCTACAATGCTGTAATGAAGTTCTGCATTCATGCCAGTATCATTGTCAACAGCAAGTACTGTGAAGACCACTGTGCCTGGATTAGTGGATGGCAGAACCAATTCATAGGAGTTGTTGGAAGAAGGGACAAGGAAAACTGGTTTGTTGTCATTGACATCAACCACATTTATGGTCACTTTGGCAGTTGAAGAATGTGGTATCTTACCACCATCCTCAGCCTTTACATAGAAAGTATAAGATTCTTGTTTTTCTCTGTCAAATGAAATATTTGGTTGGATGACACCAGTCTGTGGATCAATGGTGAAGTCATCATTCATATCTAAAATGGAAAGAGTGACTGCAGAATTTTCTCCATAATCCGGATCAGTTACAGTGATCAGTCCTACCGTCCCATGTCTTGGAAGATTTTCTGGGACATAGAAGTTGTATTCATTGTGAGTAAAAATTGGACTGTTGTCATTCTGATCAAGAATGGTCACTAAAACTGTGGCATTGGTTATTAAGGATGGCATCCCATTATCTTTTGCCAGAACTGTGAAGGAATATTTTTCCTGTTTTTCTCTATCCAATTTCTTCACAGCAGTCAGAATGCCTGTATGATGATCCAGACTGAATTCAGATGGAGCATCAACAGCTAGCAGATAATTTATCTCAGCATTGTGCCCACTGTCTGCATCCATTGCACTTATTTTTGTCAACTTGGTGCCAGGAGAGTTATTCTCAGGAAGAGAAAGACTTATGAAAGACTGGGTGAAAACAGGAGCATTGTCATTTTCATCTTTCACTTTGACAAGGAGCATGGATGATTGATTCAAAGGAGGTTTGCCAGCATCTGCAGCTAGTAATTTAATGGCATATTCTCTTGTGGACTCATAATCAAGATATGCAGCAGTCTCCAGAAGGAACTGATTACTGAATACTGGCCTTAATCTGAAAGGGACTTCATGATCTGTGAAGCATGTCACCATACCATTATGGTCAGCATCTTTGTCTGTCACAGTTATAAGAGCAATTTTGGTGTTGAGTGGAGCATTTTCTGAAAGAACCACAGTGCCATTGATTGGATTAATGATGTATCTTATGTCAATTGATGGGGCATTATCATTGATATCTGTAACATTTACTAGAACCATTGCTCTTGCTGGCATCGATCCACCATCACTTGCCAAAACCAGTAACTTATGGTTTGGTGATTCCTCTCTATCTAGTGGTTGTTTGATTGTGATAAGTCCTGTGGTAGTGTTGAGGTGAAATAGCCTCTTGGCGATGTTGGAGACTAGAGTGCTGAAATAGAAATGAATCTTGGCATTTTCACCTATGTCAGCATCCGTGGCATGGAGTTGTGTCACTGAAGTACCTACAGGAGCATTTTCTGGTATATTGACTTCAATCCCATCCTCCGTGAAGACTGGGCTGTTGTCATTTGTGTCGGCAACACTTATTTGCAAAATAGCAGTACTGGATCTTTGAGGAAAGCCACCATCTTCAACCTTTACTTTCATTATATATGTATCCTTCTCTTCTCTATCTAACTCCTTTTGAACAATCAACTGTGGCATCTTGTCTCCTTCTGGTGTTTCAATGACATCAAGCCCAAAAATACTTTGACCCTGGAAAACATACAATGAAACATATTTTAACTTATGTCATGAGACCAGTGTTCAATCTATTGAAGCCACATGACATAGGATCAGCTCAGAAATAAGTGTTAGAAGACTTAAGTTCTAAGTCCTAAATCTGTCTGTGACTAGTACTGTGACCACAAGCAAGTTGCTTAATATCTCCATGCATTTGTAAAATTAGAGAGTTGTGCTATAAGATTGTCTGAGAGTTTTTTATTTCATGGCATTTTTATGGTAATGTATAACTCACTTATATGAAGTATTAAAGTCTACAAAAGGAAAAAGTATAAAGAGTTCTCAGTGTTTCACATGGTGGATTAAGTTAGTGAATTAACTGAGGCCAGATGGCAGTAAGTAGGTGACCTCCTTTCATCTGGACCCTTGAATTTATCTAGGTAACTATCAAACCATTCTGAATACCCATGAACTCAGCCTGAGATGTAAGAAAAAATATTTGGAACTCTAAAAGCAGAAAATCTGCTGTTTTTTGCAAGGAAGGAGGTGCAGAGACATGAATCTGAGGGGAGATATCCAGAGATAAATGGGGGGGGGAGGAAGCCTCCATAAGCTGGCTACCAGAAAGCGATATAGCCCTGGGGGCAAACTCAGAAATCTTAGAAATCTGCTCCAGTGAGTGACATCCTTGTCTGACAGGGGCTCAGGGGATGAAAAAGGCAGAATTCTAGATCAGCCAATGTGATCTCAGGATCCTAGAAGTCATGGAAATAATGGGGGTGCCAGAACTGATAGAGTGCCCAAGCAGTGGAGTGGGGAACCTGGTTATGGTCAGTGAACCCAGAAGGGGACTCCTAGCTCTGATCACCATAAACTGCAAGCAAAGCCCATCAAATGACTACTCGATGCCTGGGCACTCTACAACTAGAAAACCCGCTGTGTTTTGCAAGGAAAGAGGTGCAGAGACATGAATCTGAGAGGAGATATCCAGAGATAAAAAGCTTTTTCCTCTCTGTGCCTCAGTTTCTCCATCTGTCCTGGACTCACAGAGGAATCTGGGCTTGGCACCTAGAAGATGCCCAGCAGCTGCACCTAATACAGGAGGACCCAGTGAATCCTTGCTGACTGAGCAGAGCATCGCTTCTTCTTGTTCTGTGAGCCCCAGCCCTGGCACACACATCCACACACACACACTCTGCAGCTCTTGGTGTGCTTCTAAGTAATCTTAATTTATCTAAGGTCAGTGGTTTATCGACCCCTCCTTGTGTCCACTCACCCCTGCTTCCTGGGATCACTCTCAGACACTTGATCCACCTCTCTTTTTTATATTTAAAGTTTTAATCAGTTGGAATTGATTTTATAGTATGAGAAGTGACTTGATGTTTTTTCAGTGGACTCACTAGTTGTTCCAAGTGCATCTGTTGAATACAATGGGAACTACAATAAATGTACTTTAATTCCATTAAACATGTCTTGGTTTGCCATAGCCAACCTATAACTGTTGGAGAGAATAGTAACTGTTTCATAAATATTCAATATTGTGGTAATATTTAGATTGTATGCACTATTTCTAGAACATTTCTTTCAGGTTTCATTTGTAGCAATGTCAAGGGAAAAACAATAAAAAATATATTCCATGTAAAATAACCTGAGCTGTTAGTCATATATTTCACAATAACCTTGAAGTCACCATTTTCCTCCTTACTTTAAAACTATATTAGGGGAAAAAAACTATATTAGGGAAAGAAGAGTCATGTGTTTAAGAAAACATTAACTCTCTTTCAAAGAAATAAACTTACATTAAAACAATAATAATGGTGCTATTAATTTTGGCAAAGTCATGCACAGGGTTTAAGATATCACACTTTTTTTTAGTGATGAAATGTTTATGATCTGGAAATGAGAAATAATTCATCTCACCTTGCTACTTCCCGAAAATAGAAGATATCACACATTTTTTATCATTATCTATTGAAATTTAGTACAGTCTTCTTAGTAGAATAATGATATTCATCCCATAAGATTCTTCTTATTATTTAATTTCTTTTTGTCTACTTATTGGATTACAACATTAGGAACAATTTGTTTCTTTTTCCTTTTACAAAATGCAGGCAGTCAGGGAAAGGAAAAAAATATAATTGACAGTATGAAAAATAAGATTATCTATAAAAATCAGTCAAAGGATTCACAAAATAAAAGAATGTAAAACATGACACTATGTATCTAAAACAAACTGAGGGGTTTGGAGGGGAGAGGGTGGGTGGTTGGGTGAGCCTGGTGGTGGGTATTGAGGAGGGCACATATTGCATGGAGCACTGGGGGTCATGAATGAACAATGAATCTTGTAACAATGAAAAAATAAAATAAAAGTATTTGGGGGAAAAAATAAATAAAACATGTGGAAGAGAGGAGCAAAGAATGAGTTCAAACTTTATCAACCATAAACTTAAAATAGACTATGATATGCAGAAGATGTTATATACAAACATAAAGATAACCATAAATCAAAACCTGTAATAGATAAGCAAAGAATAAAGAGAAAAGAATACAAGAATATCACTAAAAAAAAAAACAAGCAAAACCTGAGAGAGAGCAAGAGAACAAAGGATCAGAGAAAAATTATAGAAACAATCACAAAACAAGTAACAAATTGACAATACATACCTATCAATAATGACTTTGGATACAATGGACTAAATGCTCCAATCAAAAGACATATAGTGATGGACTGGATTAAAAAAACAAGTCCAGGGTCACCTGGATGGCTCAGTGGGTTTAGCCTCTGCCTTCGGCTCAGGTCATGATCTCAGGGTCCTGAGATCGAGCCCCACATTGGGCTCTCGGAGCTTGCTTCCTTCTCTCTCTCTGCTTGCCTCTCTGCCTACTTGTGATTTCTCCCTCCTTTGTCAAATAAATAAAATCTTTTAAAAAAACAAACAAAAATAAAAACAAAGTCCTATCTAAATGCTGCCTACAAAAGACTCATTTCAGACCTAAAGATGCCTACTGATTAAAAGGGAAGGGATGGAGAAACATTTATCACGCAAATGGATGTTAAAAGGAAGCCAAAATAGATTTTAACACAAAGACTATAAAAAAAGACAAAGAAGGGTATATATAGTACTACTAACAATAATAAAAGGGAAAATCCAACAAGAGAATATAACAATTATAAATACTTATGTACCTAACAAGGGAGCACCCAAATACATAAAACATTTAGTAACAAGCATAAAGGAACTAATCAATAGTAATACAATTATAAAAGGGGAGATTAACACCCCACTTACATCAACAGTTCATCCAAATAGAAAATCAATAAGGAAAGAGTGGCATTGAATGATACACTGGACCAGATGGATTTAACATATATATTCAGGACATTCAATCATAACAGAACAGAATACATATTCTTTTCAAGTGCACATGGAACGTTCTTTAGAATGGATCACACAATAACCACAAAACAAGCCTTAATGAATTAAAAAAGACTAAATACAAACTATGCATCATTTCCCACCATAATGCTATGAAACTAGAAATCAACCACAAAACAAAAAATATGAAAATAACACAAATACATGAAAGTTAAATAGCATGCATTAAACACTGAATGTGTCAATAAGAAATAAAAGAAGAAATAAAACAGTACATGGAAACAACTGAAAATAAGAACACAAAGGTCTAAGACCTCTGGGGTATAACAAAAGCAGTTCTAAGGTGAAGTTTATGGATATACAAGCTTACTTCAAGAAGCAAGAAAAAATCTCAAATAAACAACCTAACCTTACACCTAAAGGAGCTAGAAAAACAACAATGAACAAACCCAAATCCAGCAGAAGGAAAGAAATAATAAAGGTTAAAGCAGAAATAGAGGGAAGAGGAAGTAGGATGGCAGAGTATTAAGAGGACGCTATGCTTACCTCCTCCCTGGAACACAGCTAGATAAATATCAAATCATTCTGAACACCCAGGAAATTGATCCAAGGACTGAGAGAACAAACAGCCAAGATAAAGGGATAAAGAGGCCACAGAGTGCAAGATAGGAGGTGCAGAGATGTAATTTGGGGGAGAAAAAAAAAACACTAGTGCTGGTGGAAGAAGAAGCTCTGATCAGGGAACAAAGAGAAAGAGAGACACAGTTCATTGTATAAGAAAAGTGCTTCCCCAAGTCATTGATGAGAAAACAAGAGGGGCTGATAATTGCAAGCTTTTACAAGGAGCAGAGCTCGAAGTCTGAAGTTTTATAAGTCTGCAGCATCACTGGGATGGAGCCCAGTGCTCATAGAAGTGCTCTTGTGGAGAAGGAGGGCAGAGACCTGGGAGTGGACAGCATGGACTGGGGATGCCCTGGGTCACAACGAGTGAGACGATTCCCCTTGGAGTGAATTTGAGAGAGGTGCAACTAACTCTCAGGGGACAAAAAAGTCAACAGGCACCGTTGAATTGCCCTGTTTGTTAATAGGAGCAGAGGTGGCTGCTGAAAGCACCTAACCTGAATGCCAGCTTTTTGCTGCACTTAACCATAAATTCCAAGCCCCTGTGTGTATGTGCAATTGTACTTCTGGGACAAATCTGTATCAAACACATCATGACAAGACCCTCCCACAGAGGATCAGTGTGTGTCCTTGCCATACTGGGCCCATAAAATTCGGAGTTTTGAAACCCAGCCAGCAAGCCTGAGATAAAACACAGGTTCACTACTCAGCCAGATGAGCAGATGATCTGGACACTGACAGGGTGAAGGCAGAGATCTGAAGAAAGCCTGGGATGTATGAGGGGAGATTGTACAATCTTCTGTGAGGACTTTCTTAACAGCAGCAGGTGCCAGCTTGCCTCTACAAGGATAAGAGAGCAGGCTGACACCATTTTTACCCCTGTCCATCAGCACAGACATACATCAGTGAGCAGCACAATGCCCACAGTGGAGACTTGAGCCACTTACAGCAAGCCCAGTCCTGTGCTCAGCAGGTTCTTTATCACAAGGGCAGCAGCTGGCTGCTCCCCGAGAAGATCAGCAGAATCCACCTGCATATTTATGACTACTGACCATAGAGTGCTGCAAAGCTTTAGCTCTATGAGAAATAGAGGGAAATAAGGAAATAATATATAGCCTCTTTTAACAAGCAAACCAGAGCACACCCAGTTAAAACCACACAATGGACAAGGTCCAAACACTCCCCCACTGCAGGCAAGGAGAAACCACTAAGGACTAACCTGAGAGAAGGAGTAACCAAAATACAATAGCAGAATGCATGCAGCACACACCAGAAACACTTCCTGAAGTGCCAGACTCTGGACAGTATGTAAGTACTTCTTAAAATAATAAACATTATACTCAGGAGCAGGAAACATAACAGGCTTTCCTACACAGAGAAGACAAAGACCTAAACAAAATACCAAGATGGAATAATTCATCCAAAAAAAAGAACAAGGAAAGATCACAACCAGGGATCTAATCAAAACAAATATAAGTACTATGCCTGAATTCGAATTTTTTATAAAGATTTTATTTACTTATTTTTCAGAGACAGAGCATAAGCAAGGGGAACTACAAGCAGAGGGAGAGGCAGACTCTCCACTGAACAAGGAGCCCAATGCAGGACTCGATCCCAGGACCCTGGGATCATGACTTGAACCAAAGGCAGACACTTAACTTACTGAGCCACCCAGGTGCCCCTTGAATTAAAATTTAATACAAGAACCATAGGGATACTGACTGAGCTTGAAAAAAGCATAGGAAATAACAAAGAATCCCTTAAAACAGAGATAAAATACCTAAAAACCAAGCCAGTCAAAATAAAAAATGCTGTAACTAAGATGCAAAACTGACTGAATGTAATAATCAAAAGACCAGAAGTGGCAGAGGAATGAATAAGTGATATAGAAGATAAAATTATGGAAAATAATGAAAAGAAGATGGAAAGAAAAACATTGGAACAGAATGTAGAATTAGGGAATTCAGTGACTACATAAAGTGTAATAATATTCATATCATTGGAGCCCAAGAGGAATAACATAGAGAAAAGGGGACAGAAGATTTATTTGAGGAAAATATAGCTGAAAACTTCCTTAATCAGGAGAAGGAAGCAAGCGACCAAATCCAGGAGGCACAGAGAACTCCCATCCAAATCAACAAAAGCAAGCCAACAACAAGATTTACCTCAGTAAAATTTGCAAATTACAGAGAGAAGGAAAGAATCCTGAATGGAACAAAGGAAAAGAAATCCCTAACCCAGGGCACTTGGGTGGCTCTGTGGGTTAAAGCCTCTGCCTTCAGCTCAGGTCATTATTTCCAGGTCCTGGGATTGAGCCCAGCATTGGGCTCTCTGCTCAGCAGGGAGCCTGCTTCCCCCTCTCTCTCTGCCTGCCTCTCTGCCTACTTGTGATCTCTCTCCTCCCCGTCAAATAAATAAATAACATCTTTAAAAGAAAAGAAAGAAGAAAAGAAAGAAAAAGAAAGAAAGAAGAAAGAAAGAAAGAAAGAAAGAAAGAAAGAAAGAAAGAAAGAAAGAAAGAAATTCCTAACCTATAAGGGAAGACAAATAAGGTTAGCAGAGATAGCTCCACAGAAACTCAGTAGACCAGAAGAAAGAGGCATGATATACTCAAGGTGCTTAATGGAAAAAGAAAAAAAAAATACAGCAAAGAATACATTATCCGGAAAGGCTGTCACTCAAGTTAGAAGGGGAGAGAAAGCATTTCCCAGACCAACAAAAACTAAAGGAGTTCATGATCCTGCAAAAAATGTTGAGGGGGACTCTTGAGTGGGGAAGAAAAGACCAAAAGTGACAAAGAATAGAAAAGACCAAAGAACACCACCCGAAACACTGATTCTATAGGTAATACAATGACATTAAGTTAGTATCTATCAAAAATCACTCTGAATACAAATGGAGAAAATGGTCCAATCAAAAGATATAGGGTACCAGAATGGATAAAAATTAAGAAACATCTGTATGCTGCCCACAAAGATTCATTTTAAACCTAAAGACATCTGCAGATTGAAAGTGAGGGGATAGAGAACCATCTATCATGCTAATGGACATCAAAAGAAAGCCAGAGTAGCCATACTTATCAGAAAAACTAAATTTTGAATGAAAGACTGGAACAAGAGATGAATAAGGACACTATATCATAACAAAATAACATAACAAAAAGATCTAACATTTATTAATATTTATGCCCCCAACATGGAAGCACCCAAATATATAAATCAGTTAATAGCTAACATAAAATAAATCACTGATAACAATACAATAGTAGTAGGGATCATTAACTTCCCCTGTACATAAAATGAACAGACCATCTAATCAAAAAATCTATAAGGGAACAATGGCTTTGAATGGCACACTGGAACAGATGCACTTCACAGATATATTCAGAACATTTCATCCTAAAACAGCAGAATAGATATTATTTTCTAGTGCAAATGGGAAGTTCTCCAGAATAGATTACATACTGGGTCACAAATCAGGCCTCAACAAGTATTAAAAAAATTGAAATCATACCATGCATCATTTCTGACCACGATGCTATGAAACTTGAAAAACAAGGAAAAATTTGGAAAGAGCACAAATACTTAGAGGTTAAAGAACATCCTACTAAAGAATGAATGGGTTAATCAGGAAATTAAAGAAAAATTTAAAAAAAATACATGGAAGCAAATGAAAATAAAAATGCAACATTCCAAAACCTTTGCAATGCAGCAAAAGCATTCATAGAAAGGAAATATATAGCAATACAGGCCTACCTCAAGAAACAAGAAAACTCTCAAATACACAACTTAATCTAACATCTGAAGGAGCTAAAAAGGTAACAGCAAATAAGCTTAAAGCCAGCATCAGAAGAAATATAATAAAGATTAGAGCAGAAATAAGTGATATAGAAGCAAAAAATAAAAATAAACAGTAGAACAGATCAATGAAACTAGGAACCGGCTCTTTGAAAGAATAAATAAAATTGGTAAACCCCTAGCCAGATATATGGAAATAAAAAAAGCAAAGACCCAAATAAATAAAATCATGAATGAAAGAAGGGAGAGTGCAACCAACACATAAATACAAATAACTATAAGGGAATATTATTAAGAATTCTATGCCAACAAATTTGGCAATCTGAAAGAAATGTATAAATTTCCAAAAACAAACTACCAAAACTGAAACAGGAAGAAATAGAAAACCTCAACAGACCCATAATCAGCAAAAAATTGAATCAGTAATCAACAATCTCCCAACAAACAAAACTCCAGAGCCAGGTGGTTTCCCAGGGGGAATTCTACCAAACATTTCAAAAAGAGTTAATACCTGGAGCGCCCAAATGACCCAGTTAAATGTCTGACAAGCTCAAGTTATGATCTCAGGATCCTGGGATCATGTCCCACATGAGGCTCCATGCTCAGCAGGAAGTCTGCTTGTCCCTCTGCCCCTCTCCCCATTCACGCTCGCTCACTCTCTCTCAAATAAATAAATAAAATCTTTCTTAAAATGACTTAATACTTATTCTTCTGAAACTGTTCCAAAAAACAGAAATGGAAGGAAAATTTCCAAACTCACTCTATGAGGCCAGCATTACCCTGATTCCAGACAAAGACCCCACTAAAAGGCAGAATTACAGGACAATATTCCTGATGAATGTGGATGCAAATATTCTCAACAAGATACTAGCAAACTGAATTCAACAGTACTTTAAAATAATTATGAATCATGATCAAGTTTGATTTATTCCTGGGCTGTGAGGTTCAATATTCACAAATCAATCAATGTCACACACCATATTAAAAAAATGAAAGTATAAGAACCACGTGATCCTCTCAATAGAAGCAGAAATAACACTTGACAGAGTACAGTATCCATTCTTGATAAAAATCCTTAACAGAATAAGAATAGAGGGAACATATCTCAAATCATAAAGGCCATATTTGAATGACTCACAGTTAATATCATCCACAATGGGGAAAACCTCTCTGAAGTTAAGACCAAGACAGGGAAGTCCACTCTCACCATTGTTATTTAACAGGTAAGGAAAGTCCTAAATTCAGCAGAGAACAAAAAGAAATAAAAGGCATCCAAATCAGTGGTGAGGAAATCAAACCTCCACTATTCCCAGATGACACAATACTCGATGTAGAATACCTGAAAGACACCACCAAAATATTGGTAGAACGAATAAAAGATTCCAGTAAAGTTGAAAGAAAAAAAATACCCATATAGAAATCGGTTGCATTTAATTTTTTGAAAATTTAATTATTTATTTTATTTTATTCTTTTTTAATTATTTTATTTCATTCTTTAAGATTTTATTCATTTATTTGACAGAGAGATCACAAGTAAGCACAGAGTCAGGCAGAGAGAGGGGGGGAAGTAGGCTCCCTGCTGAGCAAAAAGCCCAATGTGGGGCTCGATCCCAGAACACTGATATCATGATGTTAGCCAAAGGCAGAGGCTTTAACCATTGAGCCACCCAGGGACCCAACTTTATTTTATTTTTTCAGGGTTCCAAGATTCATTGTTCATGAACCACACCCAGGGCTCCATGCAACGCGTGCCCTCCTCAATACCCATCACCAGACTCACCCAACACTCCATCCACCTCCACTCCAAAACCCTCAGTGTGTTTCTCAGAGTCCACAGTCTCTCATGGTTCATCTCCTCCTCTGATTTCCCCCAATTCACCCTTCCTTTCCTTCTCCCAATATCCTCCATGTTTTTCCTTATGCTCCACAAGTAAGTGAAACCATATGATAATTGAATTCCTCTGCTTGACTTATTTCACTCACCATAATCTCTTCCAGTCCCGTCCATGTTGATACAAAAGTGGGATATTCATCCTTTCTGATGGAGGCTTAATATTCCATTGTATGTATGGACCATCTTCTTTATCCATTTGTCTATTGAAGGGCATCTTGGATCTTTCCACAGTTTGGCTATTATGACCATTGCTGCTATGAACATTGAGATACATGTGGCCCTTATTTTCACTACATCAGTATCTTTGAGGTAAATACCTAGTAGTGAAATTGCAGGGTCATACTGTAGCTCTATTTTTAATTACTTGAAGAATCTCCACACTGTTTTCCAAAGTCGCTGCACGAACTTGCATCCCCACCAACAGTGGAAGAGGGTTCCCCTTTCTCCACATCCTCTCCAACATTTGTTGTCTACTGTCTTGTTGATTATGGCCATTTTGACTGGTGTAAGGTGGTATCTCAATGTGGTTTTGATGTGAGTCTCTCTGATGGCTAAAGATGATGAACATTTTTTCATGTGTCTGTTAGCTATTTGTATGTCTTCTCTGGAGAAGAGTCTGTTTATATCTTCTGCCCATTTTTTGACACGATTATCTGGTTTTTGGGTGTTGAGTTGGAGGGGTTCTTTATAGATCTTGGATATCAGCCCTTTGTCTGTAGTGTCATGGGCGAATATCTTCTCCCATTCTGTGGGTTGCCTGTTTGTTTTGTTGACTGTTTCCTTCACTGTGCAGAAGCTTTTTATCTTGAAGAAGTCCCAAAAGTTCATTTCCACTTTTGTTGTTTCCTTTGCCTTTGGAGACATGTCCTGAAAGAAGTAGCTGTGGCTGATGTCAAAGAGGTTACTGTCTATGTTGTCCACTAGGATTTTGATAGATTCCTGCCTCTCATTGAGGTCTTTCATCCATTTTGAGTTTATCTTTGTGTATGTATAAAAGAATGATCAAGTTTCATTCTTATATATAGCTGTCCAATTTTCCTAGCACCATTTATTGAAGAGACTATCTTTTTTCCATTGGATATTTTTTCCTGCTTTGTCAAAGATTAGTAGACCATAGAATTGAGGGTCCATATCTGGGCTCTCTACAATGTTCCACTGGTCTATGTGTGTCTTGGTGCCAGTACCATACTGTCTTGGTGATCACAGATTGCTGGTAAAGCTTTACATCAGGCACTGTGATGCCCCCAGCTTTGTTTTTCTTTTTCAACATTTCCTTAGCAATTCAGGGTCTTTTCTGGTTCCATACAAATTTTAGGACTGTTTGTTCCAGCCCTTTGAAAAATGCTGATGGAATTTTGATCGAGATGGCATTGAAAGTATAGATTGACCTGGGCAGTATAGACCTTTTAACAATGTTTATTCTTCCGATCCACGAGCATGGAATGCTTTCCACCTTTTTGTTTCTTTGTCAATTTCTTTCATGAATGTGCTATAGTACCTCCAGTACAGATCCTTTACCTCTTTGGTTAGGTTTATTCCCAAGTATCTTATGGTTCTTAATGCTATAGTAAATAGAATGGATTCTCTAATTTCCCTTTCCATATTGTCATTGTTAGTGTATAGGAAAGCAACTGATTTCTGTGCATTCATTTTGTATCCCGCCACATTACTGCATTGCTGTATGAGTTCTAGTAGTTTGGGGGTGGAGTCTTTTCGGTTACCCATATAAAGTATCATGTCATCTGTGAAGAGAGAGAGTTTGACTTCTTCATTGCCAATTTGAATAACTTGTATTTCTTTTTGTTGTCTGATTGCTGTTGCTAGGACTTCTGGTACTGTGTTGAACAAGAGTGGCGAGAGTGGGCATCCTTGTCGTATTCCTCATCTCAAAAGGAAGGCTGTCAGTTTTTCCCCATTGAGAATGATATTTGCTGTGGGCTTTTCATAGATAGACTTTATGAAGTTCAGGAATGTTGCCTCTATCCCTATACTTTGAAGAGTTTTAAGCAGAAAGGGATGCTGAATTTTGTCAAATGCTTTTTCTGCATCAATTGAGAGGACCATGTGGTTCTTCTCTCTTCTCTTATTGATTTATTCTGTCACATTGATTTCTGAATATTGAACCACCCTTGCATCCCAGGGATAAATCCCACCTGGTCATGGTGAATAATCTTTTTAATGTGCTGTTGGATCCTATTAGCTAGGATCTTGTTGAGAATCTTGGCATCCATATTCATCAGGGATATTGGTCTGAAATTCTCCTTTTGGATGGGGTCTTTGCCTAGTTTGGGGATCAGGGTAATGCTGGCTTCATAGAGTCTGGAAGTTTTCTTTCTGTTTCTATTTTTTGGAACAGCTTCAGGAGCATAGTTATTAATTATTTTTTGAATGTTTGGTAGAATTCCCCAGGGAATCCGTCAGGTCCTGGACTCTTGCTTTTTGGGAGGTTTTTGATCACTGCTTCAATCTTGTGACCAGATATTGGTCTATTCAGGTTGTCAATTTCTTCCTCTTTCAGTCTTGGAAATTTATAGATTTCCAGGAATGCATCCATTTCTTCCAGGGTGTTTAACTTATTGGCACATAACTGTTGATAATAATTTCAGATGATTGTTTCTATGTCCTTGGTGTTAGTCGTGGGCTCTCCCCTTCATTCATAATTTTATTAATTTGGGTCCTCTGTCTTTTCTTTTGGATTAGTTTGGCCAGTGGTTTATGTATATTATTGATTCATTCAAAAAATCAACTTCTAGTTTCATTGATGTGCTTTACTGTATCTCTAGTTTCTAACTCATTGATCTCTGCTCTAATCTTGATTATTTCCCTTCTTGTGCATGGGGTTAGCTTAATTTGTTGTTGATTTTCCAGGGATAGACCCTTTAAGAATGATGTAGTTTCCTTCTGTATCTCTGATTACAGTCTTTAGCTAAAAATCTATTTTATCTGATATGAGAATTGCTACCTCAGCTTTCTTTTGAGGCCTGTTGGTATGAAAGATGGTTCTCCATCCTTTCACTTTCAGTCTGGATGTATCTTTAGGTCCCAAATGTGTCTCTTATAGACAGCATATGTACAGGTCCTGTCATTTTATCCAGTCTGCAACCTTGTGCCATTTTATGGGAGCATTAGGCCATTAACATTGAGAGTGATTATTGAAAGATAAGTTTTTATTGACATCACATTGTGAAGTCTTTCTATAGATTTTTCTATAGAAAAATAGTTTCTATAGTTTCTATAGATTGTCTCTGTAAATTTCTGTTCTATGTCACTCTTGGGTTCTTTCTTCTTTTATAGAAGCCCCCTTAATATTTCCTATAGTGCCGGCTTGGTGGCTACATACTCTTTTAAACCCTGCCAGTCTTGGAAGCTCTTTATCTCCTTATCTATTTTCAATGTCAGCCTTGCTGAATAAAATATTCTTGGTGGTGTGTTCTCATTTAGTGCCCTGAATATGTCTTGCCAGCCCTTTCTGGCTTGCCAGGTTTCAGTGGACATGTCTGATATTACTTTGATGGACCTTCCTCTGTACATAAGGAGTCTCTTCCCCCTAGCTGCCCTTAAAACCCCTTGTCTAAAATTATAATTTATGAATTTCAAAATCCAGTATCTGGTTGTCTTTCTAGATTTGTTGATCTTGGGGTGTGTTCTTTCTGCCTCTAGGGCATGAACACTTGTTCCATTCCCCAGATTGGGGAAATTTACATCCAGAATTTGTTCAACTATATCTTCTAGTCTTCTTTCTTTCTCCACCCCCTCAGGGATCCCAATAATTCTGGCATTG
The DNA here is from genome assembly GCA_028533885.1 of Nasua narica. Classification (NCBI taxonomy): domain Eukaryota; kingdom Metazoa; phylum Chordata; class Mammalia; order Carnivora; family Procyonidae; genus Nasua; species Nasua narica. Next base: position 57,985,261 of record CM052801.1, on the reverse strand, counting down.
GAACATTTCATGGTGTTATTTATTTCCCTAACTCTATTTTCATGGTTTCTAACCTATTTGTTCCAGGCCTCCTCCTGATCCTTCTTCTCTATCAGTTTGTCCCCTAGATCACTAATTCTACATTCTACCTTGGTTACTCTAGCTGTTAGAGTATTTAGATTAGATTGGGTTTCATTGATAGCATTTTTAACTTCTCCCAGATTGGCTCTCACTTCTGCCCTTAGAGATTCTATGTCACTAATGTTTTTCTCCAACTTAGGCATTGCCTGGATAATTGTTACCCTGAATTCCCTTTCTGACATACTGTTTATGTCCATATCCAATAGTTCTGAGGGAGAGGGCACAGTGTCTGAATTTTTCCTCTGTTGGGTGTTCCTCCTTCTAGTCATTTTGGTGAGAGGTGGTTGAGGGGATGTATAATTGAATATATCAACCATGATTCAGGCAAGGTGCACCCTGGAAAGTTTTGGAGGAATCAGAAGTCACCACCAAAAGAAAGAAAAAAGGGAGAAAGAGAAAAAAAAGAGAGAAAACCCAGCCAAAATGAGCCCCAAAAGTAAGATTTATAAGGTATATAAACAAACACGAACAAACAAAAGGACTGACAAAAGTAAATGAAAGTAAATGACAACAAAAAAAAGAACCCAGCCAAAATGAAACCCAAGAATAAGATTTATATAATATCGGAACAAAAACAAATACATCAAAACACTGACAGAAGTATAAGATGGGAGGGTGGTTATAAGTCCTTGATGTGGGCGAGGAAGGTTATTTTGGTTCTTCCTTGGTGTATCTTGTTATCTTTATTAAAGGACTCAACTTTCCAGAGATACAGGGAAATTAAAACTGGTTTATATATAGGGGTAGTGTTGAATAGGAGAAAAGGATTAACTTGAAGCTTATATCTATATGTATATTTTTTAAAAAAAGAAAAGAAAAATGAAAATGACACAGGTATATGTGTGAAAAAATTTCAAGTTAAAAAGTTATTATGGAATATGTTATAGTAAACCTCTAGGTGTAATGGTAAGTAGGTCAAAAAGATTAAAAGAACAAGAATGGTTAGAACGAATTAAAAAAAAGTCGTATCTATGAAATATACACATTTTAGTGCAATACTGGGAGCTTAATAAATTATTTTCCCCTGATGTTGGGGTTTTACAGTTCTATAGGGAGCCTGTGGTTATTGTCCTCTTGTTTGTGGCTTATCTTCTGGGGGAGGGGCCTGCCGGTTGTTTTCCAATCAACCTTGCTTGGATTCAGTCTTCCTGCCCCCTATCAAGGGGCTGGGCTCTGTGGAAACCAGTTTTTCACGCTTTTGCTCTCTGAAAGTTTTGGTTCTTTGGTGGCTTTTTGCAGCTTTTCGGAGGTCAGAGCAAAGAAGGAATCTGTCTGTACCCAGATCTCCGCCTCAGAGAGAAACTTCAGACTGTTCCCCTCTGGGTGGTCCAGAACACACGGACTCCCTCTCTGCAAATGCTGCTGCATACTGCAGCCTCCCACAGACAGTGCACATCCCCAGCCACCATCCCAGTTGTTGCCTGAGCCCCCCCTGCTTGTCGCTGCACCCCCATGCCACTAAAACCATGAGCAATATTGGTCTGGGGAGCCTGCTTCTGGTGGCTGCTGTTGCTGGGACTGCTGTCTGGGGTCCAGGCCCATGCTGGGTGTGCTCAGACCCCGAGGTCATGCAGGCTGTGTGTAGGGCTGCTCGCTGAGTGATCCCAACCTGAGATCGCACCAGGTTCTCTCAGACATGGCTGGGAGTTCACGGGGGCTGCAGACCCAGAGATCGCAGGCCTGTATCCACACCAGGCTCCCTCAGGTGCGGGCAGGAGTGGACCCAGCCGGAGCAGTGGTGCAAGCAGTGGAAAGCCATGGACTCAAGGACCACAGGCTGGAGGCTCCACCCAACTCTCTCTGACAGGGGTGGTCACCAGCGGTAACCTTCCTGGGTCTGTGGGCTGAAGCCCATGGCCATGACCACCCAATTCCACCAGTTTCCCCTTAAGATCTTTTCCTCTTTTTGAGTGCTTTTAACCAGACTCCAAGTCAATGCTGGTCCTCAATCACAGGACACTTCCATATTGGTGTATTACTTTCCAATGGGTCACTTCTGGTGGCTCCCTCCCCCTTCTGTTTATCCTCCAGTATCAGTCCAAGCATTCCCACTCTGGTTTACCTCTCCATTGCTGTCTTCTACTCCTGTAGAGATCCATAAGTGTATAATCTCACATCTCAGGCTGATTTCAGGGGGGTTCAGAGAGTTCTGGTAGATATTAGCTCACTTTAGGGGATCAGTTGAAACAGGGTCTCCTACTTCTCTGCCATCTTGCCCCCTCCCCAACAAATCAGATTTCTAAGAGTTAGACAAATTAAAAACTCAGTTTTATTAATCTGGTTATTTTGCATGTAAACTGGTTTCTACATGAGATTTCTATAAATCCAGCTTTATATTATCCATACATTATGTCATTTAGATATTTGATCTTAAGCATTGCTTAAAGGACTAAAGATAAACTCCAGGCACCTGAATATGCCTGAAAATTCATGGTGTGATTTCTGGAAAAAATTGGCTTCAGAGAAATGGTTAGAATCATAAAAGCTGCAGGTCGATAAGCTAGACCAGCCTATGTATAAGCTGGCCAACAGTTGTCCAAATAATGCCATATATATTATCCCCAAAGAGGAAATTTTCATTTTTCCTGGTACATAAATACTTCTAGTTAAAAAATGTATTTTTATAGAATTATAATGTTTTCCCTTAAAAGTCTTAAAAATGATAGAATCATCACTACTTTTTTAATTTAGAGAGTTTTGTATTGGGTTTGCAATCTAGAATAATGATGTATTTGAGAAGTGAAGGAATTGGTAGTGCTATCATTAGCTGATCCATTAGGAATCACTTTTTCCAAAGTAAAATGAAAAGGTTTAAATGCCTACTGAAACAAGAAAAATCTCTTAAATACTTAAATCTTCAGAGGAAAGGCAGTGTGACACCACTAAATGAAGTAAAGAATGTAATAATCATCATCAGAATTTTAAAATTTGTGTGTATTCAATCAACATGGCCTTCATTTTATATTTATTGAATTATACTTAAATTTACTTGAATAAATTAAGTAATAATAATGATGATGAATATTGAATATTTGGTAGTTTATAACAATAATGACTGTATTTTCCAACTTTTTGATAGCTATATGCAGTATCATATTCGTCCATATAATCATTCAGTCACTTAAATAAAACACTAAGTTCAATTAAAAGCAATCTATAAAATACTACACTTCTTAACTTATATATAATCCATTAAATTGTTTTTATTTTTTATTTTATGCATCCATGAATTGTTTAAGGGCATCAAGTTATTCTTCAGTTATTCATTTATTTAATTATTTTCAGTACTAACAGCAAAGTTCTTTTTCTCTGGTCATGTTATTTTAAATGGATGCTTCTAAGCAAACTCCCATCCTTAGGGAATATCTTGGGCCCTCATAAGCTAGAAAAACATACTAACATCCATGAATGGCTTGTTCTAGCAAATATCCTATTTGAAAAATGATACCAAGACCTATTTAATTTAGAAAAAATAAAAATAAAAAATTCAATTTTGTTATTGCATATCTCTTCAACAGAATCCACTATGAAAGCATCATGATTGACTTACAATAAAAGAAATAAGAAAATAGAAAAAGAATTTTCATCATGAAAAAAGAAGAGAAAGGACAGGACATATTATTTTTTAAAAATGGCATATGAATGAAATGTAAATAAAGAAATTCCAGATAGTATATGAGGTAAATTCCAGAACTGTATATGAGGAAATATTCACATTAGCAATATAATAGTCATATGGAGAGCCAGGACAAATGAAGAAAGAGATATTTTATTCAAAAGATGAGCTAAAGAAGGTAAATGGAAATTTGTTTTAAAATGAACTAGATCCAAAAATAAATGAAACCAATGACATTGATTGAAGAAAATGATGCTATCATGTATATATATATATGTAAAATATGTATGAGAAATAAATTCAGATTATAAAATAAGCCTTTTAAAGAATGTAAATCATAATTTTAGAAAAATTGGGGAAGACTACAGTTAATCTTAAAGTATAGAGCAAAATAAATAATAACAAAAAAATCTTAAAGTATAGAGCAAAAAAAAATAAAAAATAATAACTGTTTATGGAATAGTTTAAAACACTCAGGAAATTTTACATTTTTTATTTCACTATTTTTTATAATATCCTTGCTCGTTTGAAAAAGATAACTTTAATTTTCTCCATTATATTGGAGAGGAACTGGAGAATAGATAAGTTTGAAAACTAAGATAATAGAAAGGTGTAATTACCACCTCTAGCCTAGGAATTACCATTTATTTCATCATAAGTGTTTTAGGTCTAGTCTCACAAGTGTTTTGCAGATAAATTAAGGCAAAATGTATTACTTCCCAAATTGCAGACCTAGTAAAAAATAGAATATCATAAATTAATAAAGTTACTGAGTGAAAATCTACTAAAAGTAGATTTGGAAATCGTAATTATTCTGAAACTATGAAGACTGAAAATAATTCCATGTTAATAACAGAATGACCAAGTCAAGATAAATTTTTTAGAAAATAATGGTTTTTTCCTCCTTACCATCATTAGTGTAAAAATATATTCCCTATAATGCCTGTTATTAAGCTCTTTGGGCATTTTGTCTATTTTTCAAACATATTTTTATCTCTCAAGACTTTGTGCACTAGGAAATGATTAAGTATATATTAAATTTAGATGACTGGAATCAGATTAAGTTAGTAGTATTCAGTTACTGGTACAACTAAGACAATATTCAGTGGAACAGCTTTCTGCTCTTCAGAATTACTTCATTCCATTGGAGAAGCTTGAAATAATGGACTTCTGTATTCAAAATGAGCAGAAGGATGAGAAATGTTCATGAAAATATCCTCCATAAAATAAAATTCCTGACTAAATGAGATCTCAAGGATAAAAATAAATTAGGTTAGGATAATCCAAAACATCATTTTATAGTATTTAACATTTAAATCTTCTTCTTTTGTTCAATGAAACAAAGTTTAAAATCACATTTTTTAGGAGAGCCTGGGTGGCTCAGTCGGTTAAGCATCCAATTCTATATTTTGGCTCAGGTCATGATATCATGGTCATGAGATTAAACCTCACATCTGGCTCTGCACTGAGCCTAGAGCTTGCTTGAGATTCTCTCTCTCCCTCTTCCTCTGCCCCTCTGCTCTTGTGCATGCTCTCTCTCTCCCCCTTTCTCTAAAAAAAGGACTTTTTAAAAGATCTTTTATTTGTACTTCTTATTCATTTATTTTATTTACATTTCAGTTAGTTAACAGACAGTCTGATATTAATTGCTGGAGTACAACTCAGTGACTCATCGCTTACATACAACACAGTCCTCATCACAAGTGCCACCACTTCACATCACTTAATTAACCCCATTTGTTTTCCATTGTTAAGAATCTCTTGGGGTGCCTGGGTAGCTCAGTTAGTTAAGCATCAGCTTATGATCCCAGAGTCCTGGGATCTGGCCCCACATCAGTCTCCTTGCTCAACAGGGATTCTGCTTCTCCCTCTACCCCTCATTCCATTCTCTCTCTCTCTCTCTCTCTCTCTCTCTCCATCAATAAATTAAAAATGTTTAAAAAAAAGAGAGAATATCTTTGGGAAAATGTCTGTTCATGTCTTCTGCTCATTTCTTGACTGGATTATTTTTTTCTTTGGGTGTTGATTTGGTAAGGTCTTTACAGATCATGGATGCCAGCCCTTTATCTGATATGTCATTTGCAAATATTTTCTCCCATTCTGTCAGTTGTCTTATGGTTTTGTTGAATGTTTCCTCAGCTGTGCAAAAGCTTTCTATCTTAATGAAGTTCCAATAGTTCAAAGTGCCTTTGTTTCCCTTGCCTTTGGAGACCTGTTTAGCAAGAAGTTGCTGTGGCCGAGGTTGAAGAGGTCGCTGCCTGTGTTCTCTAAGATTTTGATGGATTCCTGTCTCTCATTTAGAAGACATACAAATGTCCAACAGGCACATGAAAAAATGCTCTACATTACTTGGCATCAAGGAAATACAAATCAAAACCACAATGAGATACCACCTCATACCAGTCAGAATGGCTAAAATTAACAAGTCAGGAAACAACACATTTTGGTGAGGATGCAGAGAAAGGGGAACTCTCCTGTACTGTCCTTGGGAGTACAATCTGGTGCAGCTATTGTGGAAAACAATATGGAGGTTCCTCAAAAAGTTGAAAATGGAGCTACCCTAAGATCCAGCAATTGCACTACTGGGTTTTTACCCCAAAGATACAAATGTAGTCATACAAAAGAGCACCTGCACCCCAGTGTTTATTTCAACAATGTCCACAATAGCCAAACTATGGAAAGAGCCCAAATGCCCATCAACAGGTGAATGTATAAAGGAGATGTAATACACACACACACACACACACACACACACAATGGAATACTCCTCAGCCATCAGAAAACATGAAATCTTGGGCGCCTGGGTGGCTCAGTTGGTTGAGCGACTGCCTTCGGCTCAGGTCATGATCCCGGAGTCCCGGGATCGAGTCCCACATCGGGCTCCCAACTCCATGGGGAGTCCGCTTCTCACTCTGACCTTCTCCCTTCTCATGCTCTCTCTCACTCTCTCTCTTTCCTAATAAGTAAATAAATAAAATCTTAAAAAAAAAAAAAAGAAAACATGAAATCTTGCCATTTGAAATAATGTGGATGGAACTAGATGGTATTATGCTAAGCAAAATAAGTCAGAGAAAGACAATTATTATATGATCTCACTGATACGTGGAATTTAAGAAACAAAATAGAGGATCATAGGAGAAGGGAGAAAAAATAAAACAAGATGACACCAGAGAGGGAGACAAACAATAGCAGACTCCTAATCATAGAAAACAAACTGAAGATTTCTAGAAGGGAGGGTAGTATGGGGATGTGGTAACTAGGTGATGGACATTAAGGAGGGTATGTGAGGTCATGAGCACTGGCTATCATATAAGACTGACGAATCACAGACCCGTACCTCTGAAACCAGTAATACATTATATGTTAATTAATTGAATTTAAATTTTAAAAATGTTTAGCCTGGTGGTCTCCCGCAACCCTTTGAGCCACTCGAAACTCGGCTTCCAGAGGGGGCTAACTCTGAAATCAGCATCTCCTCTCCCCCACTGCCTCCCGCTCCGAGTGAGCTATTTCTCGCACCTTCTGCACGTGGATCTCCACACCTGGGTGCTGGGAAGGGAGGTCGACTGCTTTAGAACTCCACCTTAGAGCAGCCCAGCTCAGACCAAAGAACAGAAAAGAAGTTTAGTAAGTGGTGCCTATGGAGATACTGATGCTTGATCTACCCAGTTACTTCCATGTTCAATTCCTAATGGTCTGTTGCGACTTGACAGCTGCTTACTGGTCCTGGATTCTAAGAAAGTGAAGTCATGATTCCTTCCAGGGATTGACTTTGTAGTTTGAGACTTGGGGATGATTTCCTGTGATGCCACTGGACTGACTGTAGAGTCCCCTCGCCTCCCCCACCCAGGAATATCAAACTGTCATCCACATCCTCTCATTCCTCTTCTCTTTTTTTTTCAAACTTCTCCTTATATTGGTTCTGTCTCCTTTGAACATCCTTCATCTCTCCTGTCTTAGAAAATAACCCTGGGACCCCTGGGTAGTTAAGTCTGTGAAGCCTCTGCCTTCGGCTCAGGTCCTGATCCCAGGGTCCTGGGATCAAGTCCTGCATTGGGCTCCCTGCTCCCTGGGGCGCCTGTTTCTTCCTCTCCTTCTGCTGCTCCCCTCACTTGTGCTCTCTCTCTCACTATCTGACAAATATATAAATAAACATCTTTAAAAAGAGAAAGGGGCGGGAAGGG
>CM052801.1:57913685-57976841 GCA_028533885.1 Nasua narica | reverse complement strand
CACATGATCGCTCTGATATGAAGAATTTGAGAGGCAGGGCAGGGGGTTATGGGGGGGTGGGGAAGAGAAATGAAACAGATGGGATGGGGAAGGAGACAAACCATAAGAGACTCCTAAACTCAGGAAACAAACTAAGGGTTGCTGGGAGGTCGGGGGCGGATAGGGATATGGACATTGGGGAGGGTATGTGCTATGGCAAATGCTGTGAAATGTGTAAGCCTGATGATTCACAGACTTGTACCCTGGGGTAAATAATACATTATATGTTAATAAAAAAATTAAAAAAAAAAAAAAACACACTGAGAAACCAACTTACATCAGTTAGAATGGCCAAAATCAACAAGATAGTAAACAACAAATGTTGGAGAGGATGTGGAGAAAGGGGAACCCTCTTCCATTGTTCGTGGGAATGCAAGTTGGTGCAGCCACTTTGGAAAACAGTGTGGAGACTCCTCAAGAAATTAAAAATAGAGCTACCCTATGACCCTGCAATTGCACTCCTGGGTATTTACCCTGAAGATGCAGATGCAGTACACAAAAGGGCCACATGTACCCCAATATTCATAGCAGCAATGGCCACAATAACCAAACTGTAGATAGAGCCATGATGCCCTTCCACAGACAAATGGATAAAGAAGATATGGTCCATATATACAATGGAATATTATGCCTCCATCAGAAAGGATGAATACCCACTTTTGTATCGACATAGATGGGACTGGAAGAGATTATGCTGAGTGAAATAAGTCAAGTGGAGAGATTCAATTATCATTCAGTTTCACTTATGTTTGGAGCATAAGGACGTTTTGAGAAAGAAAGGGTGAATGGGGGGAATCAGAGGGGTAGATGAACCATGAGAGACTGTGGACTCTGAGCAACAAACTGAAGGTTTTGGAGGGGAGGGGGTTGATGGGTTGATTGAGCCTGGTGGTGGGTATCGAGGAGGGCACATACTGCATGTAGCACTGGGTGGCATGCATGAACAATGAATCTTGGAACACTGAAAAAATAAAATCAAATTAATTTTAAAAATAGAAAAAAAAAGATAAATAAATAAATAAATTTTGTATGGTCCCATTCTGATTTTACCCGTTATTTTTTATTTTCCAAATAAACTTATTCTTTGTTTTGACTCTCCTAGCTGATAGCCACTAACCACTTTTGGCTATTAAAATTAAGATTAAATAAAATTAAAAATTCAGTTACTTGGTAGCACTAACCCCATCTTAAATTCTCAATAACCACATATAGCCAATAGCTACAATATTGGCTATTCACAGATTATAGAACTTATGTCATTGCAGAAAGTTACATTAGATAGTGTTGTTTTAGAGATCGTATCTACTCTGCTATACAACTTATGACTTAAAGTGATAAATCTTACATATCTAAAAAAAAGTCCAACGTTTTAAAGCATCTCCAAATATCATCAGCAGGTCTATCTACTTTCTACTGGGTACTTATTCTTTTAAATCTGCCTTTGTGACATATACATCAATATATTCATATTATGATTGAAGAAACTAAAGGTCAGAAATTTTAAGCTGGGGTGACATATCTAGTCAATAGTAAGCACAAAATTGTGATCCATATCTTTCTGACTCCATATTTTCCGATTTCATCAGATAAGGAGATACCATTGCAGCGGTCTTTCCTAAAAAATGCTCATTTATAAATTGTCTATCCCTTCTCTTTCTGTTTTAACTTCTTATACTCACACACTAGTGTGCATTTCACTTGAATTCACTAAAGAAATCTATAACCTTCTATTCTTGAATGTATTTATAAATAAATATGTGTTTACAATATATCAACATCAGCTGAGTAGTTTTCCAATATTATACATCTTCCAGACCAAAACCTTCAGATCATATACATCAAAATATTTATGTGTTCTTATAATATTTTGCAACATTGGCCATTATGTTCATCATAATAATCTGGTAGTGAATAGTCAGAAAATGTTTATAAAACTTTAAAAGTTCCTTAGCCAATCTATATTGTCTGAATTTTTGTCCATTCACACATTTTCCAGGATCATTCAAGTGCATTGAACTATTTCACATATCCAAATCTGAGGTTCCTACTCTCCTATATACTATATAGGTAATTGAAAGGAATCACCCATTCATTTGATAAACAAGATCCCTCTGCACATATTTCAAATAAAATTACTCTACCTATTCTTCCTTCTGCCATCCCATCCCAAGACCCAAGTGAGACCAAAACAAGTTCTTCAGATAGGTTCTTCAGATGAAACTTTTTGGCTAAAGATCTTACATACTCTTTATAGCAAATGAGTGTTCTGTGTTTTCAAAAAATTAGAACAAAATGAAAATATTTAACAGTAGCAGCACATTGGCTAAAATTTAATCTCATTCTGATGACTCAAGAGATGCTTAAAGATCTTGCCTTGAATTAAAATCACTATGAAAAATATTTATTATTCTATATATGTGTAGAAACATTAGTAATAAAAATATTCTATTCACCACTCAAATTTCTTTGGCATTTACTTCAAATGGCAAAAGAAAACTTCCTATCTAAAATGATCACTGAGTAAAACTAATAGATTTGTGTATTCATTGCTAATGTTTACATTTGCTTGTTTAGGTCCACCTTGTGGCAGAGTAGTGACTGGACAAATTAAAAGTAAGGAATTGGGGTGGGTTATTTATGGTAAGTAGCTAGGCTGAGCTCCTTATCTAACCCCTGCAATACATTGTTAAGGGAAACATAAACAAATACTTGAAAATAAGTATACATAAAAAATTCATAAACTTCATACAATCACAAAAAAATTGCATTTATGAGTTTCTCCCATTATGCTTAAACTTTAAAAAAAATATAATGTGATGGTTTGCTTTGTATTTGAAGTACACAATGATCCTTTTTTTTTTTTTTTTGCCTTTTAAAAATGAATTATCTTGAACAAAGTGTTTTTAAAACATACCTTAATTAACTGGTAGTTTTGAACTCCGTTTATTCCTATGTCAGGATCAATGGCTGCTGGGAGAGCATATCGAGAGTTTATAGCCGAGTTCTCCGGAATTGATATGTTGATAACCGTTGCTGGGAATAATGGTGCATTATCATTTATGTCTTCTATCAGAAAACGTATCTTAACCAGTCTAAATATTTCATCTGGCAAAACGGCAACCTCCACTTCATAAAAGCAACGGGTTTCCACCAGAATACCAGCACACAATTTCTCACGATCAATGCGAGTTCCAGCAGTGAAGATCTCACCAGTACCTTCTTCAATTCGAATCAGAGGCACATCACCAGTCTTGTACACTAGCTTAAACTGCATAGGAGATGTTAAGGTCTTGTCTGGAATCAGTGACAAGTTAAGGTCTTTCAGCAAGTCACCTATCAGAATGTTTTCTGGCATTTCTTCTCGAACTGTGTAGTTTTTCTCCTGGGCGCCAGACTGAAATACGACACATGCTAAAAGGACCGCAAATATATACGTCCCAGACAGCAAGTCCATACCAGGCACAATTGTGATGTTTCTCTGTATCAACCCACTGAAAACTGTCAAAGACAAACCGAAAAAAGAGAGAGAGAGAGAAGAGGAAGAAGAAATTATTAAAGCCAATCAACCATTAAATGTATGTTAACTAAACGCTCAGTTTTAAAATCATTAAATTAAAATATTAGCACAATTGACTCTTAAATAATATTATGCATTTTTCATTAAGATAAAAGGTAAATTATACAATATACCTACAGTAATTAATAGACTCAGTATTTGTAAAAGTGGTCACTATTGATAAAATATGTAAAAGACATAATATACCAAGATAGATAAAGTTAATAAAAATAATTAAAAACACTTAATTCAATTCTTTTTTTAAAAGATTTTATTTATTTATTTGACAGAGAGAGATCACAAGTAGGCAGAGAAGCAGGCAGAGAAAGAGGGGGAAGCAGGATCCCTGCTGAGCAGAGTGCCCAATGTGGGGCTCAATCCCAGGACCCTGAGATCATGACCTGAGCCAAAGGTAGAGGCTTTAACCCACTGAGCCACGTAGGTGCCCCCACTTAATTCAATTCTTAAGGTAAAGTAAGGTATATTTGTTAGTAATCAAAAAATATAATCATTATTCATTATTATGGCTTTCAAATGTAATTTTTTGATTGGTAATAAATGTTTTATACAATAGTTCTTGTGTTCAGCTCTGTATCTCAAAGGAGACAAAGAGTTATGACATATGAGGGATTCAGAAAGTTTGGATTAAAGAAGAAAAGTCCTTTGAGCAAGGAAGGGATTGATGTGACACATGCCTAAACATAAGAAAGACTACCATGCAAAAAGAAGAGTAAAGTTTTCTTTCTTTGGATGAGAGGAATAAAGATAGGCAAAAATTACAGGAAGTCAACTTTCAGATCAACATAAACAACTGAATTAAAGCATTATGGGGAAAAAAAAACAGTTTTCAGGAGATAGTAAGAAGCTAGATAACCAGTTTAGATCTACATATCTATGATTTAGGTAGATAACATCCAAAACATTCAGTGGGAGAGCTGGACTAGAAGACATTCCAACTTTGAGAATTTATGTCTATACATTGGGAGTAGATCATATTAAAATGGGTTTTCATATCTATAAACTGACACCCAAAAAAACAAATAATCCAGTTAAGAAATGGGCAAAAGACATGAATAGACACTTTTCCAAAGAAGATATTCAGATGGCTAACAGATACATGAAAAGGTGCTCAACATCAGGTATCATCAGGGAAATACAAATCAAAACCACAATGGGATACCACCTCACACCAGTCAGAATGGCCAAATTAGCAACTCATGAAACAATGGATGTTCACAAGGGTGCAGAGAAAAGGAAACACTTCTGCACTGTTGGTAGGGATACAAACTGGTGCAGCCATTCTGGAGAACAGTATGAAAGTTCCTCCAATGTTAAAAATAGAATGACCCGACAATGCACGTGCACCCCAATGTTTATAACAGTATCATCTACATTAACCAAATTATGGAAAGAGCCTAAATGTCCATTGACTGATGAATGGATAAAGAAGAGGTGGTATATATATATACAATCAAATATTACTCAACCATCAAAAAGAATGAAATCTTGCATTTGCAATGACATGGATTACTAGAGTGTATTACTCTAAGAGAAATAAATCAGGCAGAGAAAGACATTATGATTTCACTCATATGTGGAACTTAAGAAACAAAACAAATGAACATAGGAGAAGGAAATGAAAAATAAAATAAAAACAGAAAGGGAGGCAAACCATAAGAGGCTCTTAACTATAGAAACAAACTGAGGGTTCCAACTATAGAGAACAAACTGAGGGTGGATAGGAGGGAGAATGGACTAAATGGGTGGGAGGATAGGCTAAATGGGAGATGGGCATTAAGGAGGGCACTTGTGATGAGCACTGGCTGTTATATGTAAGTGATGAATCACTAAATTCTATTCCTGAAAACAATACTACACTATATGTCAACTAACTTGAATTTAAATTTAAAAAGGAATTAATGTAGCTATCAATGCATTCAAAACTTTTAAAGGATTAGGGGCGCCTGGGTGGCTCAGTCGTTGGGCGTTGGGTGTCTGCCTTCGGCTCAGGTCATGATCCCAGGGTCCTGGGATTGAGCCCTGCATCAGGCTCCCTGCTCAGCAGGGAGCCTGCTTCTGCCTCTGCCCCTCCCCTTCACTCATGTTCTCTCTCTGGCTCTCTTTCAAATAAATAAGTAAAATCTTTAAAAAAAAAAACTTTTAAAGGATCGGTCAACAGATGGTCATTTAAAAAGCCATTACAGAAAAAAAAAATTTCATTACAGAAAATTATTAATGCACATAGGTATCTAATTAAGGAAGTTTTTAGTATTTATTGGTAATTGATAGCACTAACAAAATACTAGTAATAGCTCTAAAAATAGGAAGACTCATGAAATGATGTAAATAACTTGCTACAAATGTTATTGTCTGATTATGGCAAACAATGCATTACATTAAATAATTTTCCCACTGTATAGCTGTGCATCTGCATTTGTTACAATAATTGAAATAGTTTAGGTCATGAATAGAATCAAGAAATGAACCAGATAAACATGAAACATCTCATTTTAAGGAATTATTATTACCCAAGTAAAAATATATATATTTTTTTATTATTTTTTATATATATACATATGAGTTCACCCATTTTCCTGTGTTGAGCAGTTCATGCCAGTAATAAAACATTTTAATATAATTCTATTACTGAATAATTCTAATACTGAAGACATTCTCTATCCTATCAAACAACACAAAATGACTATTGCCTGTGGTATTTTTAGCCCATTTTCTCAATGATGAACATTGGGATTGCATAATATAAAACTTTTCTCAAGATTTATTTTCTTATGAATTATTGGCCCTATATGAAAATGCCCATTTATACTTACTGTGTTAATATGCACAAATATACTTGTATCCTATATAATATGAATATAGGACATCAAAAATAATTCAGTGTCTGTGTTATTTTGTAAGTACTATGCAAACATAAGCAAAAATAAAAATGGGATAGTGACAATTGGAATTAAAACTACTACTCTCTTTTTACCTTACACTTAAGCATATACACATTATTACAACTGACAGAAAAAATTTTCAAACACTGAATGCATGTTGCAGTATCTCTACACAAGAAGAATTAAGAAAGTGACCTAATTCCAAGCCTTTCCCCTCTGCCAAGCCATTCTAAATTTGTTCTACTCTTTCTTTAATAACATCATCAAGTAAAACATTTTAAAATATGTTTTATCTTTTTTTCTCCCCAAATTTGTTTATTTTAATTTTTCAGTGTTAGAAGATTAATTGTTCATGCACCACACCCAGTGCTCCATGCAGTACGTGCCCCTCTCGATACCCACCACCAGGCTCACCCCTCCCACCCCCTCCCCTCCAAAATCCTCAGTTTGTTGCTCAGAGTCCACAGTCTCCTGGTTCAACACCCCCTCTGATTTCCCCCCATTCGCCCTTCCCTTCCTTCTCACGATGCCCTCCATGATTTTCTTTATACTCCACACGTAAGTGAGACCATAAGATAATTGCCTCTCTCCGCTTGACTTATTTCACTCCGCATAATCTCTTCTAGTCCTGTCTATGTTGATACAAAAGTTGGATATTCATCCTTTCTGATGGAGGCATAATATTCCATTGTATAGATGTACCACATCTTCCTTATCCATTCATCTGTTGAAGGGCATTTTGGTTCTTTCCACAGTTTGGCTATTGTGGCCATTGCGGCTATGAACATTGGGGTACATGTGGCCCCTCTTTGTACTGCATCTGCTTCTTTATCACTTGAAATTCTTTCAGAGGTTTTAATAACTAGAAAGCATTGGGCAAAAAGACAATGATATTTCTAAAACTTAAGGAAATATCCATATTGCAAACTTAGAAGGAATATTTAACTTCTAGTTAGTAATTAGTTCCATAAATATTTAGTCTCTTAGTCAACAAATATTTTTTAAGCTTTTTTTTTAAATGCCAGACATTGTTCTAGGCACTGAGAATAAGTCAGTGAACAAAGCAGACAAAAATCTCTGCCCTCACAGAGTTTATGTTTCATAACATAAATATTCCAGAATGTCTTAACTCAGGGTTCAATCAATGTATAACAAACTCAACTTTGCCTCTATCAAGATGTAAAACTGCATGATTAAATAACTTCAATCTATAGATTTTTATTCCAACCCCTTACATTTGCCACTTGAAAATGTATTATAATCTTTAAAATTAGAAAAGTTTTCCTTTAAAATACTGAATTTGCGGGCGCCTGGGTGGCTCAGTTGGTTGAGCAACTGCCTTTGGCTCAGGTCATGATCCTTGAGTTCTGGGATCGAGTCCCACATCGGGCTCCCAGCTCCACTGGGAGTCTGCTTCTTCCTCTGACCTTCTCTCCTCGCATGCTCTCTCTCACTTTCTCTGTCTCTCAAATAAATAAATAAAATCTTTAAAAAAAAAATACTGAATTTGCTTCTTTGACTGACCAATACAGAAATTTAGTTATCAAACATGGATATAAAAAAATCACTGCTTAGTTGTATGTTAGCATGATGAATTTAACTGAGATGTTCAGGGAAGATATTCTTATACACATACATTTACCTGGCTCCAATTTTCTCATTCATGAACAAATCATAAGATAACCTTAAATTTTTTTACTATTCTCCCACATCCCATTCCTACCATAGTCCAAGGTTAGTTTGGAAACTGATAGGGGAACCACAATGAAAACAGATACAGTGAATTAAAATTTTCTAAAAGCTTCAGCAGTGTCAATGGATTTGAGTGAATTTTTTAATAGACAATACCTAATTGTTGCATAGGCAACAAGCATAGAGGGATAAAATCATGACAATCAGAGAAAGCAAAAGCAGAGACAAAAT
This sequence comes from Nasua narica, assembly GCA_028533885.1. NCBI lineage: Eukaryota > Metazoa > Chordata > Mammalia > Carnivora > Procyonidae > Nasua > Nasua narica. Next base: position 57,968,423 of record CM052801.1, on the reverse strand, counting down.
AAGCAACTCTGAAATTCTAGAAAAAAAACAAAAATGCAAATTCATTTTATAGTCTCTGTGCAATTTCATTATAAAAAGGTAAGTAGGTAGAGGAACTAGGTATCTACTCAATTCTAGAGATTTCAAACCACAAAAGTAATGTTCAATGGTTTGTCAGAAGAATTTCAAGGCATAATTTCCCTCACATACTTGTTAGATTTTCCTTTATTATAGTGCTGTGCTTAATTTGTGAAAAACTAATTTTTATTAACATATTATATGTTATTTCCTTCAGGGGTACAGGTCTGTGAATCATCAGTCTTACACAATTCACAGCACTCACCATAGCACATACCCTCCCCAATGTCCATAACCCAGCCACCCTATCCCTCTTCCTCACTTTCCCCCAACAACCCTCAGTTTGTTTCCTGAGATTAAGAGTCTCTTATGGTTTGTCTCCCTCTCCGGTCCCATCTTGTTTCATTTTTTTCCCTCCCTGGCCCTCACAAACCCCTGCCCTGCCTCTCTAATTCCTCATATCAGAGAGATCATGTGATAATTGTCTTTCTCTAATTGACTTATTTCGCTCAGCATAATACCTTCTAGTTCCATCCACGTCATTGCAAATGGCAAGATTTAATTTTTGATGGCTACATAGTATTCCATTGTGTGTGTGTGTGTGTGTGTGTGTGTATCTTCTTTATCCATTCATCTGTTGATGTACATCTAGGTTTTTTCCATAGTTTGTTCTTTTGTTTTTTTGAGAGAAAGTGTGCATGCACAAATGGGGGAGAGAGGCAGAGGGAGAAGCAGACTCCCTGTTAAGCAGGAAGCCTGCTGAGCGGCTCCATCCCAGAACCCTGAGCTCATGACCTGAGCTGAAGGCAGATGCTTAAACAACTGAGTCACCCAGGTGCCCCATGAAAAACTAATTCTATATGAATGAGTGGCATACAGTCTATAATAACAAATTGTTTAAAATAGTACTAATTTAGGTATCACATGAAAATATGAAATTTTGCCTATGATCTTAACTTCACCAGGCTCCTGTCATTCTAATTAATGTCTCATGAAGTTGAAAATGAACCATTAAACAACCATGAGGTATTATACTTTTACTTCTCTGTTCTTTTTCTCATGCAGTCAAACCTTCTTTCACAAACTGGGGAAACAATAGGTAGTTTTTAGAATTCACAAGAAGCAATCTAAGACATTGCAAGAGAACTAGTATTAAGGGCATGTGTCATGATGAGCACTGGGTGTTATACGCAACTAATGAATCATTGAACACTACATCAAAAACTAATGATGTACTATATGGTGGCTAACTTAATATAATAATAATAATAAAGAAGTAACCACATCTGGAGAAAGAAACTGGAGCAGCTGATAAACTCAACACTTTCGAAGGGACTGATCACAAATAGAGTGAAATAGGTGCTTTGGCTGTCTTGCTCAACATGACTACTTTCTATGGATTCTGAAACCTGAAATGCCAAAACAAATAACTGTAATAAGGTATGGTAATTCTATCAAATTAGTATTTTTATTAAATTTTATTCCAGAAGGGACTCATTTATTGTATTTCTTTTTGTACAGTTCTAATTTTCACATCTGTGTCTACTCTTCTCCAAGGAGTGGATTCCATCAATATTGTTTCCTTCTTTTTAGTGTTTATGTTTTGTTGATTCACTCTAACTCTTCACAACAGTTATTGCGGTATTCTCTGTCTGAGTTTCATATCTGTTAATACTCAATGCTTGAACATTACTTACAAGAAAATTTATGATGTTTTCTTTTCCATAGTAATTTTTTCTGGATTTTTTATATATTATTTAGGAAGTGAAAGAGTTCTACTCAAAGCCCCCTCCCCAACCAAGCTTACAGACAAAACTCCCAGATGTCTGTACTTGGTCCTAATTCTTTGTTTTTCCAGGTCATGGTGCCCCTCATTCTCAGAAAATAGACCACTACTACAAAACATATTCTTCTCTAGCCAGACCACAACCTACATCCCAGATGAACCCTGGACAAAGCCCCCCAAGAAACTGACACTTCATGCTCTGCCTGGCCTAGAGTTGACCTCTTCCCCACACACCCTCCCCCAAGTACACAGCTGTAACCTTCTCACATCCTTTAAATCCCTTAAAAACTCCAGCCTAACAGAAACTTGGGGCAACATTTCTCTTAATATCTGGCCCCTCTCCTCCCTTGGAGAATGAATAAACTCCTTTGGAGAATGAATAAACTCTGTCCTGTTTCTCTACTATGTGCAATTCTTTGTCACCTGTGTCACTGGCCACCCTAACAAGGAGCATTCAGTAAATGGCTTTGAGTGTGCCTGGGTGGTTCAGTCGTTAAATGTTTAGCCTTTAGCTCAGGTCATGATCCTGCAGTCCTGGGATTGAGCCCTGCATCAGGGCTCTCAGCTCAGCACTTCAGTCTGTTTCTCCCTCTCCTTTTGCCCCTCCACCAGCTTGTGCTCTCTCTCTTGCTCTCCCTCTCTCTCTCTCAAATAAATAAAATCTTTTAAAGAAATAAAAAAATGGGTTTACAGATTAATGAAGCAAGAGACATATTCTATAAGGCAAAAATATAATGCTCATCCATCGTCACATATCCTTCTGTATCACCTGGAGGTGAACTTAATCATAATTATTGCAATACCTATTATTTTAATATATTTGGTCTGTAAGTATCATATTATCAGAATAAGTAAACTTTATATTCACCAAGGTTAAGAAGAAAATTTCCATTTATTGTAGCATTTTAATTGCTCTGATTTCAAATATATAAATATTTGTAAGCATTTATTTATACATTGTTTATATTAAATAAGCATTTAAAAAATAAGCATTAATTTCACACTCTATAAATATCCTAGATAATCATGTTTTAAGATGAAAAATTAATAAAATAAATTTGTGACTTCGCTATTTTGCTTTTTAGATATGTAAGGTTAAGTGATTACTTTCAGCAATTATTCTTATGAATTAATAAAACAATATAGGTCTAACCAGAAAAAAAATAAGTGATAGCTTAGTATATTTTTTGTGTCACCTGTTAATATATCAAAATCAAGTTGCAATAAAATCAACAGTTCAAAGCAAATGAGATATATCACCAGAATATTTGAAATGGTGGTTAAAAAAAGAATCTTAATTATAGGGGCACCTGGGTGGCTCAGTGGGTTAAAGCCTCTGTCCTCAGCTCAGGTCATAATCTCAAGGGTCCTGCGATTTAGCCCCACATCTGGCTCTCTGCTCAGCAGGGAGCCTGCTTCCCCCTCTCTCTCTGCCTTTCTCTCTGCCTACTGGTTGTCTCTCTCTGTCTCTCTAACCAAATAAATATATTAAAAAATTTAAAATAAAGAATCTTAATTATAGTCTATAAAATGAATCAAAGTAAGATATTAGTGATCAAAAAATGAATAGTAGCTATCAACCTATTTGTTCCAAAGAACAGGGAAATGACATTCATCCTTAATAGTTTCATTCATTCACCCAGGGAGACAAAGAATATCTTCCTGGTAAGATGACTTTGGGGTGATATAAATCCACAAACAGTAGCTACATATCATAGACCACTCAGCAAAATGACATACAACTTTTTAAAAAACAGTCTTTCTGGGGCACCTGGGTGGCTCAGTTGGTTGAACATCCATTTCTTGATTTTGATTCAGGTTATGATCTCGGGGTTGTGAAGTTGAGCCCAGCTGGAGCCCTGTATGGAACCCCACATCAGGCTCTGTGCTCAGAGGGGAGTCTGCTTCTTTCTTGCTCCCTTTTCCTCTGCCCTTCTCTCTCTTTGTGTTCTCTCTCTCTCTCACTCTCAAATAAAGGAATAAATATTTTTTAAAAACCAATCTTGCTATTAGTTTATCAATTGCCTGATAACAGATGCCTCAGCCTAAAGGTTCAGTCAAAATCCCTTCTCCTTCCATTAATTTGTATTCACATACATATATTTTAATATTATTGATTTGATTTTTATTTTCTGTCATCTCAAAACCAAAATAAACCAAATGACAACATGAAGGAATAGATGAATAGAAAAACAGTTAAGTAAAATAAGTCAGTTAGAGAATGACAAATACCATATGATTTCACTAAATGAGGAATTTAAGAAACAAAACAGATGAATATATGGGAAGAGAGAGAGAGAGAATGGCAAACCAGGAAACAGACTCTTAACTATAGAGAACAAACTGAGGGTTACTGGAAGGGAGGTGGGTGGACAGGATGACTTCAATTGTTGATGGGTATCAAGGAGGGCATTTGTTGAGATGAACACTATTTGTTGTATGTTAAGTAATGAATCACTATATTCTACACCTGAAATTAATATTATACTGTATGTTAGCTAACTAGAATTTATCTTTTTATTTTTTAAAGCTTTACTCAGCTATAATAGAGAGAGAAAGTGCTCATGCAAACATGTGCGAGTGGAGGGAGGGACATAGGTAGAGGGAGAGAAGCAGACTCCCCACTGATGAAGATGACACTGGGATGAATCCCAGGACCCTGAGATGATAACTTGAGCTGAACCAAAAGTAAGCTGCCCAACCAACTGAGCCACCCAGGTATCCCAAATAACTGGAATTAAAAAAAAAAAAACTTGAAAAAAAAATGAAACCTAAATGGGACTTACAAAGGCCGTGTTCTGATATATGTAATTTAAGGTGGAAAAGTAATTATTCAGAATTCTGGCTTTAAAAAATGAATTCTCATTTATGAGTTACATTAAACTTCTTGTTTGTTCTTAATTTGTACAATAAATTCATATTCGATGTCCAAACATCATTTGGTTTTTTTCCCAAATGTGTTTATTTTATTTTTTCATTGTTACAAGATTAATTGTTCATGCACCACACCCAGTGCTCCATGCAATCCGTGCCCTCCCCAATACCTACCATCAGGCTCACCCAAACCCCCACCCCCGCCCCTCCAAAACCCTCAATTTGTTGCTGAGAGTCCACAGACTCTGATGGATCATTGCCCCCTCTGATTTCCCCCCATTCACCCTTCCCTTCCTTCTCACAATGCCCTCCATGTTTTCGTCACGTAAGTGGGACCATAAGATAATTGACCCTCTCCACTTGACTTATTTCACTTCGCATAATCTCTTCCAATACCCTCCATGTTCATACAAAAGTTGGTACAAAAGTTGGGTATTCATCCTTTCTGATGGAGGCATAATATAACACTGTATATATGTACCATACCTTCTTTATCCATTTATCTGTTGCAGGGAATTTTGGTTCTTTCCACAGTTTGGCGATTGTGGCCATTGCTGCTATGAACATGGGGGTACATGTGGCCCTTCTTTGTACTGCATTCGATTCTTTGGAGTAAATACCCAGCAATTGCAGGATCACGGGATAAATCTATTTTTAATTTCTTGAGGAATCTCCACACTGTTTTCCAAAGTGCCTGCACCAACTTGAATTACCACCAACAGCGAAAGAGGCTTCCCCTTTCTCCACATACTCTCCAACATTTGTTGTTTACTGTCTTTTTGATTTAGGCTATTCTAACTGGTGTAAGGTGGTATCTCAGTGTGGTTTTGATCTGAATCTCTCTGATGGCTAAAGATGATGAACATTTTTTCATGTGTCTGTTAGCCATTTGTATGTCTTCTTTGGAGAAGTGTCTGTTCATGTCTTCTGCCCACTTTTTGATGTGTTAAGTTTGAGGAGTTCTTTATAGATCTTAGATATCAGACCTTTGTCTGTAGTGTCATTTCCAAATATCTTTTTCCATTCTGTGGGGTGCCTGATTGTTTTGTTCACTGTTTCCTTCACTGTGAAGAAGCTTTTATCTTGATGAAGTCCCAAAGTTCATTTTTGCCTTTGTTTCCTTTGCCTTTGGAGACATGTCCGAAAGAAGTTGCTGTGGCTAATGTCATAGAGGTTACTGCCTATGTTCTTCTCCAGGGTTTTGATAGATTCCTGCCTCATGTTGAGGTCTTTTATCCATTTCGAGTTTATCTTCGTGTATGCTGTAAGAGAATGGTCAAGTTTCATTCTTCTACATATAGCTGTCCAGTTTTCCCAGCACCATTTATTGAAGAGTCTGTTTTTTTTCCACTGGATATTTTTTCCTGCTTTGTCAAAGATTATTTGACCATAGAGTTGCGGGTCCATCTCTGGGCTCTTTATTCTGTTCCACTGGTCTATGTGTCTGTTTTTGTGCCAGTACCATGCTGTCGTGGTGATCACCACTTTGTAGTAAAGCTTGAAATCAGGCAAAGTGATGCCCCAGCTTTGATTTTCTTTCCCAACATTTCCTTAACAATTCAGGGTCTTTTCTGGCTCCATACAAATTTTATGATTGTTTGTTCCAGCCCTTTGAAGAAAACCGGTGGAATTTTGATCAAGATGGCATTGAAAGTATAGATTGCTCTGGGCAGTATAGACATTTTAACAATGTTTCTTCTTCTGATCCATGAGCATGGAATGCTTTTCCACCTTTTTGTATCTTCTTCAATTTCCTTTCATGAGCATTCTGTATTTCCTCAGGTACAGATGCTTTCCCTCTTTAATTAGTTTTATGCCCAGGTATCTTATGGTTCTTGGTGCTACAGTAAATGGAATTGATTCTCTAATTTCCCTTTCTGTATTTTCATTGTTAGTGTTTAGGAAAGCAACTTATTTCTATGCATTGATTTTGTATCCAGCCGCATTACTGAATTGCTGTATGAGTTCTAGTAGTTTGGGGGTGGAGTCTTTTGGGTTTTCTATATAAAGTATTATGTCATCTGTGAAGAGAGACAGTTTGACTTCTTCACTGCCAATTTGAATACCTTGTATTTCTTTTTGTTGTCTGATTGCTGTTGCTAGGACTTCTGGTACTGTGTTGAACAAGAATGGCAAGAGTGGGCATCCTTGTCATATTCCTCATCTCAAAAGGAAGGCTGTCAGTTTTTCCCTGTTGAGAATTATTCGCTGTCGGCTTTTCATAGACTTTATGAAGTTCACGAATGTTGCCTCTATTCTTATATGTTGAAGAGTTTTAATCAGGAACGGATGCTGAATTTTGTCAAATGCTTTTTCTGCAACAGTTGAGAGGACCATGTGGTTCTTCTCTCTTCTCTTATTGATTTGTTCTATCACAGTTATTGATTTGCAAATGTTGAACCACACTTGCATCCCAGGGATAAATCCCGCCTGATCATGATGAATAATCTTTTTAATGTGCTGTTGGATCCTATTGGCTAGAATCTTGTTTTGAAACTTGGTATCCATATTCATGAGGGATATTGGTCTGAAATTCTCCTTTTGGTTGGGGACTTTGCCCAGTTTGGGGATCAGGGTAATGCTGGCTTCATAGAAAGAGTCTGGAAGTTTTCCTTCTGTTTCTATTTCTTGAAACAGTTTCAGGAGAATAGGTATTATTCATTCCTTGAATGTTTGGTAGAACTCCCCAGGGAATCCGTTAGGTTCTGGACTCTTGTTTTTTGGGAGGTTTTTGATCACTGCTTCAATCTCATTACTAGAGATTGGCCTATTCAGGCTGTCAATTTCTTCTTGTTTCAGTCCTGGAAGATTATGGGTTTCCAGGAAAGCATCCATTTCTTCTAAGTTGTTTAGCTTATTGGCATATAGCTATTGATAGTAATTTTTGATGATTGTTTCTATTTCCTTTGGGTTAGTCATGATCTCTCCCCTTTCATTCTTAATTTTGTTAACTATGGTCCTCTCTCTTTTCTTTTGGATTAGTTTGGCCAGTGACTTACAACCTTACTGATTCTTTCAAAAAGCCAAATTTTGGATTCATTGATGCGTTCTACTGTTTCTCTAGTTTCTAACTCATTGGTCTTTGCTCTAATCTTAATTATTTCCCTTGTGCATGGAGTTGGCTTAATTTGTTGTTGATTTTCCAGTTCATTAAGGTATAAAGAGAGCTGGTGTATTTGAGATTTTTCCATTTCTTGAGTGAGTCTTGGATGGCTATGTATTTCTCCCTTAGGACTGCCTTTGCCGTGTCATGTATGTTTGGGATCAATGTGTCTTCATTCTCATTGGTCTCCTGGAATTGTTTAAGTTTATCTTTTATTTCCTGGTTGATCCCAGTATTCTTGAGCAGGTTGGTCTTTAGCCTCCACATGTTTGAATTCCTTCTAAATTTTCTTGTAGTTGAATTCCAGTTTCAAAGCATTGTGGTCTGAGAATATGCAGGGAATCATCTTATTCTTTTGGTATTGGTTGAGTCCTGATTTGTGGCCTAGTATGTGGTCTACTCTGGAGAAAGTTCCATGTGTGCTCTAGAAGAATGAATATTGTGTTGTTTATGGTAGAATGTTCTGTATATATCTATGAGGTCCATCTGGTCCAATGTGTCATTCAAAGCTCTTGTTTTTTTATTGATATTCTGTTTGGATGATCTGTCTGTTACTGAGAATGGCATGTTAAGATCTCCTACTATTAATGTATTCATATCAATATGACACTTTATTTTGATTAACAGTTGGCTTATGTAGTTGGTTGCTCCTATATTGGGGGCATAAATGTTTACAATTGTAAATCTTCTTGGAGGATAGATCCTTTAAAAATGACGTAGTGTCCTTCTGTATCTCTGACTACAGTCTTTAGCTTAAAATCTAATTCATCTGATATGAGAATCACTACCCCAGCTTTCTTTTGAGGCCTGTTGGCATGAAAGATGGTTCTCCATCCTTTCACTTTCAGTCTGGATGTATATTTAGGTTCCAGATATGTCTCTTGTACACAGCATATGGACAGATCCTGTCCTTTTATCCAGTCTAAAACCGTGTTCTATTTTATGGGAGCGTTTAGGCCGTTCGCGTTGAGAGTGATTATTGAAAGATGAGTGTTTATTGACATCATGTTGCCTGTGTAGTCCTTGTTTCTATAGATTGTAAATTTCTGTTTTATGTCATTCATAGTTCTTTCTACTTTTATAGAACCCTCTTTAATATTTCCTGTAGTGCTGACTTGGTGGTCACATACTCTTTTAATCCTTGCTGGTCTTGGAAGCTCTTTATCTCTCCATCCATTTTGAATGTCAGCCTTGCTGGATAAAATATTCTTGGCTGCATGTTCTTCTTGTCTAGTGCCCTGAATATATCATGCCACCCCTTCTGGATTTCTAGGTTTCTGTGGACAGGTCTGACGTTATTCTGATGGCTCTTCCTCCATATGTAAGGAATCTTTTCCCCTTAGCTTCCCTCAGGACTTCTTGTCTAAAATTATAATTTTCAAATTTTACAATTATGTGTCTGGATATCTTCTGGACTCATTGATCTTGTCTGGTGTCCTTTCTGCTTCTAGGACATAAACACTTGTTCCTTTCCCCAGATTGGGGAAATTTTCATTCAGAATTTGGTCAGCTATATCTTCTAGTCTTCTGTCTTTCTCTACCCTGTCTGGGATTCCAATAATTCTGATGTTGGAACATTTCATGTTGTCATTTATTTCCCTAAGTCTCTTCTCATGATTCCTGTGCAGTTTGCTCCAGCTCTCCTCCTTTTTTTTTTTTTTTTGTAGATTTTTTCCAACACATTCTTTTTTTTAAAAAAAGTTTTTATTTATTTATTTGACAGAGAGAGATCACAAGTAGGTAGAGAGGCAGGCAGAGAGAGAGGGGGAAGCAAGCTCTGTGCTGAGCAGAGAACCCGATGTGGGGCTCGATCCCAGGACCCTGAGACCACAACCTGAGCCGAAGGCAGAGGCTTTAACCCACTAAGCCACCCAGGTGCCCCTCCAACTCTCCTCCTGACCTTTCTTCCTAACCATTTTATTCTCTAGATCACTAATTCTATCCTCTGACTCCGTAACTCTAGCTGTTACACTATTTAGATTGGATTGGATCTCACTGATAGCATTTTTTACATCAGCTATACTGGATCTCATTTTTGTTCTTAGAGATTCTATGTTGTCATTAATGTTTTTCTCCATCTTAGCCATTGCCTGGATACTTGTCATCCTGAATTCCCTTTCTGACATACTGTTTATGTCCATGTCTAATAGTTCTGAGGGAGAGGGTTTTTCCACTCTGAGTTCTTCCACTATTGGGTGTTCCTCCTCCTAGTTATTTTGATGAGAAGTGCATGAGAGGATGTATAGCTGGATATATCATCCACGATCCAGGAAGGGTGCACCTTGGAAGGTTTAGGAGCAATTGGGATTCACCACCAAGAAGAAAGAATAAAGAAAAAAAAAGATAGAGAGAAAGAGAAAAAGAAGAAATCCCAGCCAGAATGGGCGCCAAAAATAAGATTTATAAAGGATCTAAACCAACATGAACAAACATATAGACCAACACAAATACATGACAAGAAATAAAAGAACCTAGTCAGAATGAACCCCAGGAATAAGATTTATATAATACCAGGACAAAAGCAAATATGTAGAAACACTGACAGAAGGTAAGATGGAGGGTGGTTATAACTCCTCCTGAGCGAGGAAGGTTCTTTCAGGTCTTCGTGGGTTTATTGTTGTATTAAGCCTCTGGTTGTACTGTTTAGTAGTTTAAAAAAAAATTTTAAAAACCAAGAAATGTGAAAACAAGTGAATTAAAAAAAATAGAAAGAAAATAAGAAAAAAACTTGTATCTATGAAACATACAGGTTTGAGGGTATTATCAGGAGCTTAATATATTGATTTCCCCTGATGTTGGGGATTTAAAAATTTATGGGGACCCTGTGGCTATAGTCCTTTTGTTTTTTGACTTGTCTTCTGGGGGAAGGGTCTGCCGCATTGTTTTCCAGTCAATCTTGCTTGGGTTGTGTCACCCTGCCTCCCAATCAAGGGCCTGAGCTCTGTAGAAACCAGTTTCTCAGTCTTTCACTCTCTGAAGGTTTTTGGCCTTTTGTAGCTTTTTCACCTTTTTGGAGAGTCCAAGCAAGGAATCTGCCTGTATGTACCCAGACCTCTGAGTCACAGAGAATCCTCAGTCTGCTCCCCTCTGGGTAGTTCAGAACACACACTCCCCTCCGCAAAATTCTGCTCACACCACAGCCTGTCACAGGTGGTGCGCACCTCCACCCCCCACCCCCCACACCCCACCACTGTTCGTGGACTCCATGAGTGCTCTCCTGCTCTCCGGGCTCCAGGCCCATGCAGAGTGTGCTCAGATTCCTGCCCGAGATTAGGCTACCCGCCCGTGTTCTCTCCAACTGGGGCCAGCTGGGAGCACCCAGACCCTGTCACAAACCATAAATGTCTTTTCAGTCAGGGTTACACTCAGTCCAGAGTGGAGCATGCAGAGAAAAACTGCTGGCTCCTGGACCACACTAGACTCTCTAAGACACTTGCAGGAGTGCACATCCTGCCCACAAACTAGTGCAAGGAGCAGAAAGCTGCAGGTTCAGGAACCACAGACTGGACCCCCTGACCAGTCTCTCTTTGAGGGGAGTGGTGTCCTTCCTGGGAGCATGGGCTCAGGCCCATGCCCGTGACCACCCCCTTCCACTAGTTGCTCCTCAGAACCCTTTGCTCTTTTTAAGTGTTTTTAAATGGACTCTAAGTTAATGCTGGTCCCCAACCACAGGGCACTTTCCTTTGGGGTGTTACTGTCCTTGGATCGCTTCTCGTGTCTCCCTCCCCCTTTTGTTTATCCTCCGACATTGGTTTGAGTGTTCCCACTTTGCTTTACCTCTCCACTGCTGTCTTCTGCTCCCATAAAGATCCAGAAGTGAAAAGTCTTGCTCCTCAGGCATGGGTGTTCAGCATGTTCTGGTAGATATCCAGCTCACTTTTGGGGATAGGTTGCAACAGGACCTCCTATTTCTCCGCTGTCTTGCCCCCCTCCCAAATCTCATTTTTATGGAGGAATCATGTCCATACTAGGTACAATTCAAATGTATTTACAAATAAGTCATACATAAGCAAATTAGAAATGTTGGTGTTTCTGTTTTTCTTTTCTATTTCTTCCAAGTTAACACATAAGAAAATATTTTGTTGAATTAGAAAATATCTCTCAAACCAGTAGTTAGCTATTATTTCTTCTTTGTCTTAATTCATTCTAATTGTAAATATAAATGTATATTAACAATTCCAACTTCACTCTAGGCATTTCAAAACATCTTGCTACACTTGAGAAATCCTAATTTTAGAGAAGGCCTGTTGGGATTTGTCTCAATATTACTAGCATATTTGAAAGTGTACAAAATAAGCAATAAAAACTAGACATTTCTATGTATAAAAACCTACATAATACCTAAAGATTTAGTTCTTCAAAAATAGAAACTTACAAAAACAATAGAAACTTACAAAAACAAATTTAGTTATAAAATTCATCCTTCATAAAAATGCTTAAATAAAAATAATGATATATCCATAATATTTTGAAGTGTAGTTTCCTACTCTGAATGGAAATGAATTATTTCAAATATATGTCAATCTTTACTAGTAGGACTTTATATTTAGTTTAGAAATGTACAGGCACTATGTCACATACATAAGTGCTTAAGAAATATTATTGGATCCTTGGGTTTCCATTTCTTTTGTTTTGAACTCTTTTTTTTCCCAATATCATATTACTATAAGGACTGGAAAAGAATCCAAGAATCATTAGGAGTGATATACGACAATTTGGAGTGTTCATCATTTCATGCATTCTGTTTACTACAAGACCTAGATTTTTTCCTGATAAGAGTATATTCTATTTTATTTATTTATTTATTTATTTATTTATTTATTATGAAGAGAGAGAGTGAGAGAACACCTGCCTGCAAGTGGGGGGAGGGGCAAATGGAGAGGGAGAGAATCTCAAACAAACTCCCCGCTGATTGTGGAGCCAGATGCAGCCCTTGATCCCGCAAACCTGAGATCATGACTTGAGCCGAATTCAAGAGAAGATCACATAACTGACTGACTGAGCCACCCAGAAGCCCTAATAGGAGTATATTTTAGGCACAATCTTTTTCTATATGTATTTTCATTACAAATTACACTAAATTGTTCTTAGGCAAACAGTTTCCAAAGTATAAACAAAATATTTAAATTAATTAGCTAATCCTGTACATGTCCAAACTTTTTATAGATTCTTCTTATTTAAAATTGATTTTTCTTTTTATCATATTTCTTACTTTGGATTACCACAAATCCCATTCAGGATCATAAAAGAATTAAAAATTATTCCTTTTGGGCACCTGGGTGGCTCAGTTGGTTAAGCGACTGCCTTCGGCTCAGGTCATGATCCTGGAGTCCAGGGATCAAGTCCCACATCGGGCTCACAGCTCCATGGGGAGTCCGCTTCTCATTCTGACCTTCTCCCATCTCATGCTCTCTCTCACTCTCTCTCTTTCCTAATAAATAAATAAATAAAATCTTTAAAAAAAAATTATTCCTTTCATTATTAGCCTTCATCCACTATATTCTATGCGTTCTCACCACAAGCAAAGAGGGAGACATCTCTCCACACAGTAATAAACAAGCATATTGGAAGAAGAAATTTATGCTACCATTTCATAAACCAAGCAGTGTATTAACCTCAAAATGACTTTCAGTAACTGTCAAATGAGAAATCAAGAATATACAAGTTCCATCTCCACAGAGTTGGATACAGTTTTGTTTTTTTGGACTAGCAAACACTAACCAAACCCTAACTGTGGAATATTTGTAAGATATTTTACTTTTATGTTTTAAATAATATACATTGTGTTTCACTGTGAGTGTATGTCCTGAGTGTGTGTGTGTGTCTGTGCACACATGTAGATAGTTTCAATGAAAATTGCCAGCTGAAATGCCATTACATCAAACAATGGTTGAAATGGAGGTGACATGGTCAGGGTTACTCTCATATTAAGGTAGTACCAATAGGCACTACTTTCACAGTGTCCCCACAGTAATGCATATGGAGACCAAAAAGATATTTTTATTTAGGCGTTTATTGTCATTATTATTTTTATTAATTTAGTTACTGCACTGCTTATGGAAAACATAACTTGAGTTTTGTTTATTTATGAAAGCTTGAAAAATAAAACCACTTAAATATTTCTTCTTAAAACTAAATTTCACACTGGTTTTGAAAAATAGTTTTCCAAAGAAAAAGAACATATATTCTTTCTATTAGGTACTAGAAGCTCAAATTATATTCTTACTTTACCCCCCAAAATATTTTCAGTTTTCAGGATACCAAATTTTGATGATTTCAACTTGAAATAGGGTATAAAATAAGTGAAAAATGGCCATTGTCTCATTTTAGGAGACTTACATTTTCTATATGGGTGATAAATGTGTAATATTGCCCACAAATGCTCTTGTTATTCCAATAAATATTACTAATACTGAAAGATTTTATTTTTTTCTTTTCAAAGATATTCAGATATGTAATGGAGATCATAAAATGAACTGTCACAACTAAAACTATTTCGCACTTGCTATAACTGGAACTCTAAGAAATTATGATCACATGCTGCATTAATTCTTCCTATAAACTGACAACCCTGAAAACTTAAACCTTAAAAAATAAAGTACTATTCATGATAAAATTACTTTGTATTAGGACTTAATATTATAGATTGTATAAGAACAAAATTTTAGAAGCAAAGATGATTATGTCCTGGAGTGTTGGTTGGCAAAATGAGTTAAGGAAAGAGGGAGATACAGGCTTTCAGTTATGGAATGAATAAGTCAAAAGAATAAAAGGCACAGTACAAGGAATATAATCAATGATATTGTAACAGCAATGTAATGGGACAAATGGTAGCTACACTTGTTGTGAACATGGCATAATGTATGAACTTGTCAAATCACTAAGTCGCTAAATCACCTGAAACTAAAGTAACATTGTGTGTCAACTATACTCAAATTAAATAAAAAAAAAGAAACATTTTATTCAAGATTCTGTAGCATGAGCTATGGAGACATTGTCCAGTTTTGAATCCATGATCTATGATCCACCACTTATTAGCTGTGTAAATTTTTCCAAGTTTTTATAATTCTTTGTGTCTCAGTATAAAATAGAGATAATAATAGTATCTACCTCAATAGTAGATAACAACCACAATAGTGTTATTTTGAAGACTAAATAAATTAACATATGTAAATAACTTAGAATAGCTCCTGGAACCACAATTGCTCTATATGTTTGTAATTGTTCCGGTTGTTATTATTAAACTAAAGAAAATAAACAAAAATGATTCTATATCCTGCACTCACAAAGACAAGTAAAAAAATAAAATTGGACTTGAACTGTAGTTTTAACTGTCTTTAAGTAGCTATGACTTTGGAAAAGTAATTTAATCATTCTGTGCCTCATTTTCCTCATTCAGGTGAGTATGGTTGGGGTTTATCTCTAAGACCTATTCTTTTTCTAGCATTCTATGATTGAAATAATAAGCTTTAATCACAAATATGTAATCATTTGTGTAATGGATCTCAATTATGTGCAATGCTACAGCTTTAAGGAATTTTATACTGCAAGTCCATATGCAAAGGCAAACTCTTTATTGACATCAACTGTGTATTTCATAAAATTTTAATTGAGTTAAAATTATGTTTATAAAATTTAAATACTATATGCTTTTTTAAATTTGTATTTAAAGTCCAGTTAGTTAACATACAGTGCAGTATTAGTTGCAGCTGTACAATTTAGTGATTCAACACTTCTATATAACACCCAGTGTTCATCACAAATGCACTCCTTAATCCCCATCACCTATTGTTTTTGGTAGGTAGCGATTCCATGGTTGTCTCTAATTTAGCACCAATATTTTTTTCCATATAATTCACAATAAAACTTTGTTTTAAGAGAGTATTTTAATGATTATTTTCCATTTTCAAGGTTTTTTTTTTCTAGTAATAAAATTTCTCCTGATACCTAGGTGACTCAAATGGTTAAGCATCTGCTTTCGACTCAGGTCATGATCCTGGGGTCCTGGGATTGAGTCCTGCATCAGGTTCCCTGATCCATGGGAGGCTGCTTCTCCCTCTGCCTTTGCCTCTCTTTCTCTCTGTCTCTCATGAACAAATAAATGAATAAAATCTTTAAAAACATTCTCCTCAAAATTTTATGACTCTTGATAACATTTTCAAGAAAGATACAGTCCAATGACATTTACCTTTAGATATTATGATTAATTTTGAAATGTTTAAATTGAACAATTTTTTCCTTTGATGAAATAGGATATTTGAATTTTTAAGAACCATTATAAGTTTTAAAAAAGCAGAGGAATTAAGTTGATAACTGTAATATATCATAAAGTCCTGTAATCTAGCACTGTGTTAAATTATTGAAGCAAACACATCTCACAGAATCAAGTAGTTTTTAAAATAGTGTTTTGCCAACTGTGGAAAGAGCCAAGATACGTTTCAACAGATGAATGGATAAAGAAGATATGGTCCATATATACAATGGAATATTACACCTCCATCAGAAAGGATGAATATCCAACTTTTGGATCAACATGGAAGGGACTGGAGGAGATCATTAATGTTGAGTGAAATAAGTCAAGCAGAGAAAGCCAGTTATCATATGGTTTCACATACATGTGGAGCATAAGGAAAAACATGGAGGACATTGTGAGAAGGAAAGGAAGGGTGAATTGGGGGAAATGGAAGGGGGAGATGAACCATGAGAGACTGTGGACTCTGAGCAACAAACTGAAGGTTTGAATTGCACCTTCAAAATTTTCCACTAATTACAGCTGTTAATTTTCAAAAAGAATTGTTAAAGTGAGTCATATTTGACATAAGGACAGATTCTCTACCTCTTTATTCAGAAGAAAAGTTTTTAACTAAAAAAAAAAAATCCAGGCATTTCATGGATTATTTTTATTTTAGAAAAAAAAATAATTATTGTAAAAAACGATATATACAATCAAAACCAAACAATAACAAAAACTAAAAACAAAGCAAAATAAAACAAAACTACATGTGTTACCTACTAAAATCTTTAGCATCTAAACTCTGAAACCTAGCATTCAAGGTCCTTAGTTATTTACTTCCAACATAGATCTTTTTCATCATTTTATAATTCATGTCCTCCCTTTTTCATCCTCGCCAACACCCACTCTCTTGCCATAAAATTCACTGCATGTTCTCTGGTCATCCAAGGTTATCATCTTGCTTCAGGGTATTGCACAACTCATTTCCTCTAAGAAATTTTCACAAGTTTAACATCACATGGGATAAGAGTAAGAGTAATGTTAAATGTAAGTGCTTAACAGACTCAGTTAAAATATGACAACTATGGAAAAGGCAGTCAGCAGAGTCATGAAACAATGAGTTTTGATTTTTTAATGTTAATTTTAAAAATATATTATTAGTTATTATGTATCAAGTGCAAATAGCCCATACCATTACCCCTTAAAAGGTATACAGAATATTGTTCTGAACTGCATATCTTGCTTAATAAAAATTGTTTACCCTGGTTTAATCTTGATTTGTGACTTTAATGGTAAACTTGAAAAGAAGGAAAGTATTAAGGAGAGTAAAAGAATGATTTGAGAGAGGCTAGGGAAATAAGAAACATCCCATAGAATCTAACCAGAACAAGAATGGAAGAAAACTAACTGGGAGAAATTAGAGTGATGAAGATTGGGAACTTATGGAGTGAGGAGAGACTTAGAAGAATTGTAGAAACTCAAAAGTAATGGAACTTAAAGAAGATATGCTTTATATATACAATGAAATATTATGCCTCTATCAGAAAGGATGAATACTCAACTTTTGTATCAACATGGACGAGACTGGAAGAGATTATGCTGAGTGAAATAAGTCAAGAAGAGAGGGTCAATTATCTTATGGTCTCACGTGTGGAGCATAAGGAAAAATATGTAGGACATTGGGAGAAGGAAAGGAAGGGTGAATTGGGGGAAATCATCGGGGGAGATGAACCATGAGAGACTGTGGACTCTGAGCAACAAACTGAGGGTTTTGGAGGAGAAGGGGTTGGGAGGTTGGGTGAGCCTGGTGGTGGGTATTGAGGAGGACACGTATTGCATGGAGCACTGGGTGTGGTGCATGAACAATGAATCTTATAACACCAAAAAAAATAAAATAAACATATTTGGGGGAAAATAAATAAATAAATTTATAAATGTTTAAAAAATTAAATTAAAAAAACAATCAAGGGAGAGAAGCAAGATGGTTGAGGAGTAGGAGACTGAGATAACATTGGATCCCAGAAGTTCAGCTAGATATCAAACCATTCAAACGTGTGCAAACTCAACAGGAGAGAGAAGAGCGGAAGAATAGCAATTCTAGGAAGAGAAAATAGACCACTTTTCAAAAGGTAGGACTTGTGGAAAAAGTGAATCCAAAGTGACGGGAAGAGAGACTGTGGGGGGAGGGGCTGGCTCCTGGCAGCCAAAGAGCAGCAGAAAACAAAATCGGAACTTTTAGAGTCTGCTCTGCTGAGGGACATCGTTCCAGTGGCTAAGCAGTGGCTTTAACACTCATGGGAAAAGTGTGGTTTCAGGACCCATGGGGTCACAGAGGGACCAGGGGTGTCTGAGTGTGGCAGAGCTCCCAGGTATAGGGGTGGAGAAGCCGGCGGCAGAGAAGGAGCCACGCAGTGGGCTCTCAGCTTGGGCTTACCTTACACTGTGATCTGAGGCACAATAAGGCCACTGCTCTTTGAGGAGGGACCCCACAAGAGGCAGCTCCAGAGAGACCCCCTCCTTCCTCCTCCGGGAGGAGCAGTGCTGGAGTGCGTGGCAGAAATCTGCTGGGTTTGGAGACTCCAAATGGGGCCGAGCACCAAAGATAGAAAAGCTCAGTCACGTGCTGGCTGAGCTCTGAGCGCAGGCCAGAGACAGGGGAGTTGGAAGTGATTGACTGATTTCCTCTGAGGATGCAATGAGAAGCAGGGCCTTGACTGCTCAGCTCCTCCAGGCCAGAGACTGGGAGGCTGCCATTTTAATTCTCAGCCTCCAGGGTGGTACGGAAAGCGCTCAGGGAACAAAGACTCCCGAGAGCGAACCTGAGCAAATTGCTTGGCCCATCCCCTAACAAGGGTGGTAAAATTCCGCCTCAGGCAAAGACATTTGAGAATCAAGGCAATGGGCCCCTCCCCCAGAAGATCAGCGATAATATCCAGTCAAGACCAAGTTCATCAATCAGTGAAAACTGGGGAACTCTGGAGTAATTTTCTCTGAATAGCCAGAGAAATGTTGAAAAAGAAAACCAAAGTTGGCTGGCATCACAGTTCCAGATTTCAAGCTATATTACAAAGCTGTAATCAAGACAGTGTGGTATTGGCACAAAAACAGACACATAGATCAATGGAACAGAATAGAGAGCCCAGAAATGGAACCTCAACTCTATGCTCAACTAATGTTTGACAAAGCAGGAAAGAATATCTAATGGAAAAAAGACAGTCTTCAACAAATAGTGTTGGGAAAACTGGACAGCCACATGCAAAAGAATGAAACTGGACCATTTCCTTACACCACACACAAAAATAGACTCAAAATGGATCAAAGACCTCAATGTGAGAAAAGAATCCATCAAAATCCTGGAGAAGAACACAGGCAGCAACCTCTTCAACCTCAGCCACAGCAACTTCTTCCTACAAACATCTCCAAAGGCAAGGGAAGCAAGGGAAAAAATGAACCACTGGGACTTCATCAAGATCAAAAGCTTTTGTACAGCAAAGGAAACTGTCAACAAAACCAAAAGACAACTGACAGAATGGAAGAAGATATTTGCAAATGACATATCAGATAAAGGGCTAGTATCCAAAATCTATAAAGAACTTCTCAAACTCAACACCCAAAGAACAAAGAATCCAATCAAGAAATGGGCAGAAGATATGAACAGACATTTCAGCAAAAAGGACATCCAAATGGCCCACAAAATGGCCCATGAAAATGTGCTCAACATCGCTCAGCATCAGAGAAATACAAATTAAAACCACAGTGAGATACCACCTCACACCAGTCAGAATGGTTGAAATTAGCAAGTCAGAGAACGACAGATGTTGGCGAGAATGTGGAGAAAGGGGAACCCTCCCACACTATTGGTGGGAATGCAAGCTGGTACAACCACTCTGGAAAATTGTATGGAAGTTCCTCAATTGTTGAAAATAGAGCTACCCTATGACCCAGCAATCGCACTACTGGGTATTTACCCTAAAGACACAAATGTAGTGATCCGAAGGGTCACATGCACCCTAATGTTTATAGCAGCAATGTCCACAATAGCCAAACTATGGAAAGAACCTAGATGTCCATCAACAGATGAATGGATAAAGAAGATGTGGGGTGTGTGTGTGTGTGTGTGTGTATATATATACACACACACACACATACAATGGAATACTATGCAGCCATCAAGAGAAACGAAATCTTGCCATTTCCAACGACGTGGCTGGAACTATAGGGTATTATGCTAAGCGAAATAAGTCAGTCAGGGAAAGACAATTATCACATGATCACTCTGATATGAAGAATTTGAGAGGCAGGGTGGGGGGTTGTGGGGGGGTGGGTTAGGGAAATGAATCAAGAATAGTTCAGGAAGGAGACAAACCATAAAAGACTCCTAAACTCAGGAAACAAACTGAGGGTGGCTGGGAGGTAGCGGGGGTAGGAATAGGGGATAGGGTGTCTGGGTTATGGACATTGGGGAGGGTATGTGCTATGGTAATTGCTGTGAAATGTGTAAGCCTGATGATTCACAGACATGTACCCTAGGGCAAACAATACATTATATGTTAATAAATAAGTAAATATATATATAAAATAAAAAATAATCTATAACAAATATAAAGAAAAATGAAATGTATATAGTCAGAATTGTGATATGCTGTAAGTGTAAAAATCACACCAGATTTTGAAGATTTGGAAGAAAAATAAGGTAAAATACTTTCTTAATAATTTTATATGGATTATGTATTGAAATGATAATATTTCAGATGTACTAAATTAAATAGAATATATATTATTAAAAAATAAAATGTTTTCTGATCATTTAAAAAAAGTAATGTAACTGTAATAGAACTGGAGACTTCAGTGAATAGAAGGAATGAAAAGTACAAGAAAGACATGGGGAAATTTGAGGGATCTGGGAAGTCTTGGGTAACATTGACAGTAGATTTGAATATCTGAAGAGAATGATGGGAAGAGATAGAAGAGTAATGGAGATAATAAATGGGAACAAAGAAAATAATAATGTAAAAAGTAAAAGAAGTTCCTTAAATCTTTTCTTCCCTAAGATTAAAGTGCCTGAGAAATTTTGCAATGACTAGAACATTTTTTTTTTAAGATCTTATTTACTTATTGGAGAGAGTGAGAGAGAGCATGAGCTGGGAGGATGGGCAGAGGGAGAGGGACAAGCAGACTCCCCACTGAGCAGGGAGACCAAGTCCACCAGATCCCAGGACTCTGGGATCAAGACCTGAGCCAAATGCAGAGGCTTAACCTACTGAACCACCCAGGCATCCCTGCAATAACTAGAACTTTTAAGATATTTCCTCTTTCAGCAATGCCAGAGCTGGGGGCATATTTCATTCTTTTCTTCTGTCACATAGAAGAGAGAAACTGAGAATGGAAATATGTGACAACTTAAATACATTATTACACTATTATAAAATACATTATTATATTAAAGTACTGTGAGAACATTGAGGAGGTGCACTGGAGGACACATTAATCAACAAGATACAAACTTAAGTGATTTTTGAAAAAATTAAAAATCCCCCATGACATTTGAACATTATTTCAAATTCTGTTTAAGTAGAATCTTAAATAAATTTTATTCACTTAAGTGGTGATTGGAGGGATGGAATATTAGCTCATTTAATCATCATCTTACTAGTGCAAGAAATTACATACATTTATATTCATTAGGACAATATCTTGTTTACTATTTGATATATATTTGTTGAGTACCTTCTACATACGGGCATGGGAATGCAAAAATATGGAAGAACAGTCCCTCTGCCCAGAGTGCTCAAAGTCCACAGAACAAGTATTTGTTCTGAAAATAAGTACTTCTGTAATTCATCAGTGCACGGATAACCAATGATCCTAATGGCATCTCTGAAGGATCCAAAAGGGTATTTAAGTCTTCATAGATTACCATCAGTTGGGCTGTAGTGTTGTATCTTTTCTTTTAATTGAGTCTTAGATGTTCACAATTCACTGATAGCACATATGTTCATCCAAGCCAATAAATATATTTTCTGCAATTTGTGGGATTTTTTCTTGTTGTTTTATGCCTCTCTCCACGTGATATCAATTAGTATATTAGAATGCAACTTTCTCTTCCCCTTAATTCATTCTCACTTAACATTTTAAACTTGACACAAATCTTTGAAGAAAAAAAAACAGTTCAAACACTGAATATAAAAGTTCAGATAAAATTTGTACTGAAAAGATGCAGAGGAAATGTGACTTATATGGTATTTAATATATATAAAGCTCATTTTGGAATATGTGAATTAAAACCCACTTTCATACAGTGTTCATAGTTTTCTGCAATCAGCTGTGGGGTGGAGGATGAAAAGAGGGATGGGAAGAAAAAGAACTTTGCCTCCAGTACAATTTAATCAGTTGCAACTTAAATAAAATAAGTGCACTAAAAAGATAGGGCTTCCATAACTCTAATGCTTCAGTAGATTGGAAGTCCCATAGCAGAACCTCCAAGATCCTTTTAGTTTCAGGGATGCAATGATTCTAAATTCCCTGATGGATAAAATGCTTTTAGCAGCAAATCATTCGGGACTCTGAAATGTTGGCATAAAATATTATAGGAATTCAAAATAAGTCAAAGTCTCTGCAACCTTCATTTGTCAAGCTAGGGAAGCTTAAATAAAATTATCATATCCACTAATTGGACTTTCTCCTTTGGACTGTTTTAAGTTTTATAAACCTAACACATAGAATTGAGAATTTACAGTAGGTTTATGAAACAGTAGAATGCATAGATTCAAGGCAGTACATTTATGGACTAGGTGTGATCTAAACCCATTTGGCTAGTAGTAATTTATTTCCTGATGCTGAGTAAAATGGTCATGCTTTGAATATTAATCACATACTATGTTCCTAAGAATTCATAATTACCTATATATTAACTTTAATTTTCTTTAGTTATGAAATTGATCTTAATTATAATGTTTCTTAATATCAATTCATGCTATCTTAAAAGAGAATTTCTAGTTCTTTAAGGAGGACAGAAAAATGTTGTCTCACCTAAGCTTTTCAGCTTCTTCACAAGACTACAAAGTTGAGAGCAGCTAAGGCAAAATATCTCTGGCATGTGATGTGTGGAATCTTTCTTACCCACAAAAGGGTTTTCCTGTGGTAGGTCAAACACTTTGAGTTTGATTTCAACAAGTAAACAGATGACAGAGGCCTATCATTATATGGAAGATCCTCCAATTTGCTGAAATGGCTACAAATCAAGAAAAATGTTAATTTTTGTAAAATTTTAGATTTTGGAAAAGGGGAACTAAAGCATATAAAGTTTGTGTTTCCAATATGATCTTATGGATCTCTCTTGGACCAAACAACAAAAGTCCACAATACTTTTAGAGATAGGGTATGCTGGAGAGATATTTCCAAGCTTTACAATAGAAGCTTTTAAAATTTTGAAAAGCTAGACTACACTGTTGAATCTTAATTCTAATTAAGTCAGATCTGTTAAAACATTTAATGCATACTTACATAGAAATTACAACTTAGTGCCTATTTATATTATATTTGAGTTTTATGAGCACTGGGTGTTATATGCAACTAATGAATTATTGAACACTATATCAAAAACAAATGATGTACTATATGTTGGCTAACTGAACATAATAAAAAAATAGATTAAATGAAATGTGATTAAAATGATACTGATATAAATGTTCCTCTTTGGGGAATAATTACATTGTAAATGGCTGTTAAGTTATATTTTTAATATGGGAAAAATGGAAATCCTATCCCTTATTATGTTATGATTATGACCTTCCTAGAATTCCAGAGATGTGTTTCTCACATCCATTTCTCCAACAAAACTTTCTAGAGAAGCTCTATTTAATGAAACTTTCTGGGATGACAGAAATAATTCTATATCTGAATGGTTCAATATTCTAGCCATATGTGGCTACTAGATACTTGAAATGTGGCTACAGTATCTGAGAAAATTAATTCTTTTTTTTGAGAAAAATAATTCTTTATTTTATTTAATTTTAATTGATTTTAATTTAAAAAGCCACATGTAGCTACTAGCTACCACATTGGATATCAAAGTTCAGAGGCACTTCATATTCGGTATTTATTAAGGTATGTTTTTGTTAGGATACTCCATCTTCTTCCTTCCACCCATCCAGTTGATCTTCAAATTTTAAGCAGCCTAAGTGTGCAAAGCACTACATTAAGCTTATATAATAGAGACTTGTATAACATAAATAATACACTGAATAGGCTAATTGACAAAGGAAAGAGCGAAGTACTATGGGAGTATCAAAGAAAAGAACACTTTTGGATAATGGAATTCAGAAAAGGCTCATGGAGGAAGTAGTTCTTTTTTTTTTTTTAAAGATTTTATTTATTTCTTTATTAGGAAAGAGAGAGAGTGAGAGAGAGAGTGAGAGAGAGCATGAGAGGGAAAAGATCAGAGTGAGAAGCGGACTCCCCATGGAACTGGGAGCCCGATGTGGGACTCGATCCCAGACCTCCGGGATCATGACCTGAGCCGAAGGCAGTTGCTTAACCAACTGAGCCACCCAGGCTCCCGGAGGAAGTAGTTCTTTAAATGTTTTTGATAAATAGTGGCAAAGTGAGGAAGAAAGATTGTAGGGAAAGAGTTTTCAAGATAGAAAAGCCTGAAGTGTAGACAGGAATGTGGGGATAGGGAAGAAGCTTTAATGTCTTTTTTATTTTTTTGTCTGAGTGACTAAAAAGGTTACCAAGAACACATAACACATAAGGTAAAGTCAGGAAAATGAACAAGTTTTGTAATAAAATGTTGAGGCTAAATCAGAGAACATATTTTAATCTAAGGTCTTTATGAAAGTTACTTAATTATAAAAAAGTTCTTGCTATAAAAATCCAAATAAGTGAGTTAAAATTTTAGCCATCCAACTAAATTCATATGTTAATTATACTAATAATAAATAATAAATATAAAGGTCAGATATGTTTAAAGAAACCTCTAGTACAGTGTGATCATCAATCATCTATCTAAACTTCCATTTTGACCTCTGTATTTAAAGACTAAAGATTCAGATGGCTACCATAAGAGTAACTAAACACAAATATATGTGAATTTCCTCCTAATTCCCATATAGAATTCTTATTGAATAGTGCTAGATAACTTAAGATATATCAAATACTTTTAATGTCCTAGGAGATTGCCTTAAATTCCTGAGCAAGGGGCACCTGGGTGGCTCAGTTGGTTGAGCAACTGCCTTCGGCTCAGGTCATGATCCTTGAGTTCCAGGATCTAGTCCCACATCGGGCTCCCAGCTCCGCGGGGAGTCTGCTTCTTCCTCTGGCCTTCTCTCCTCTCATGCTCTCTCTCACTTTCTCTGTCTCTCAAATAAATAAATAAAATCTTTAAAAAAAAATTCCTGAGCAAGTATTGCATTCTGTATTAATCTAAAAGTAAAGATCAAAATATTTTGGGGACGTAGACATCCTTATATTGTGATATAGTAGCAAATCAAATGCCATAAATACAGAACCTGAATGATGGATTTACTGATGCCCAAATTCATCACGTTCCTTTTGAATATAAACTTGTTAAAATATATTAAATTTGAATGAAGTTAAGATTTATCTATGGAGATCCTTGTTCTTTTTGTTTTGCCTCTCTTATTTAATGCTATTTTGACCAGAAAATGCTTTTTGCTTTCTTTGCAAATAAAGAGAGAATTGATTATTTTCATAGTTTAATATGATTTTAAATAATCAGGTATTTAATATAAATACTCAATTAGTTTGAATGTATGTGGAAATGTGAAAGATATTCAGGGTTGTGTCTCTGCCTTTAATAAAGACCAGGCCTGTAACACACTAAAGTTCTTTTCTTTTTTTTTTTTAAGATTTTATTTATTTATTTGACAGAGAGAGAGAGCAGCAGAGAGAGCAGGAGAAGCAGACTCCCCACTGAGCAGGGAACTCGATGTAGGACTTGATCTCAGGAACTCTGGGATCATGACCCAAGCCAAAGGTAGACGCTTAACCAACTGAGCCATTAAGGCACCCTAAAGTTTTCATAGCTGAATTTTTATCTCTGGATTCATAAGGTTAACATATGTAGGTGTTATTTATTTTGAGGAAAATATGATTTTCAGGAATCTAATTCACATGAATGTTTATATTTTTCATTAATAAGAAATCTGGAAGTTGAGTCATTGTAGCCCTTTATGCTTAATATTTTTTTTAATTTGTTGGGTGCACCTTATGACTTAGGGGCTATGCCTACATAGTTAATTTTTTTTCTGCCAGAATGATATATAAGAATCAAGAGTTTATGACTATGCAGTTTGACAACTCTTGTCATTCCTGCCCCATAATCAAAAATGTCTCTATTAACTTGTCCAACTGATCATATACTGGTAGCTGAATTAGAATACTACTTTTCTGATCTCTCTCTCTCTCACACACACACACCTTCAAAAAAAATAAGTAAACTATACCCTGAATGTGGGGCTCAAACTCAAGACCCCAAGATCAAGAATCGCGTGCTTTACTAAGTCAGCCAAGTGCCCCAAACCATTTTCATTATTAAGAACATAAATGGCAAATATCTGAGGACTAAATCATTTATCTACTCAAATACTCTTGGTTCTAGGTAATGCAACATGTCAATCTGCTTAATTCATTCCAAAGAAAATGCTGAAGGCATAATTGTCTAAGAGAATAACTTTAAATAGTAATAGACACAATGGTGCATTTAAGATACGTGTATTTTAAAGGTAGTTGCTCAGAAATGCAAGATGAAGTTGCTCCACACCGTGGAAGCTAAAATACAGCTAACTACAACTGATCCCTTCCAGAGAATCACTTCCTCTTTGAAAACATTCTTATAGTATAGTTGAGATGGCCAATATTTAATGCTTTGGGTTCTTCTATTTTAACCCTTCCAGCTGGATGACTTATTAGTACATTTGTATAATTGCAAAGTAAGACAAAAGTTATTTTAAAGCCTGGGGTACCTGGGTGGTACAGTTGGTTAAGCATCTGATTCTTGGGTTCAGCTCAGGTCATGATCTCAGGGTCCTGGGATTGAGCCCTGCATCAGGCTCCACATTCAGTGTGGAGTCTGCTTTAGATTCCCTCTCTCTCTCTCTCCCTCTGCCCTTCCCACTCATTCCCTCTCTCTCTCTCTCTCTCTCTCTGTAAAACAAACAAAAATTAAAAAATTATTTTAAAGTCTAATCACATTTTTTATAGGAAAACTGAATATTGGGTAAAATATAGTTCAAATTGGAACTATAGAGTTACTATGATGAGCTACCTGCCAAGTATTGACAGTAGAAATACTAACCTTAGTGTGCATTGTACAGAATAGCAAGAGACTATGCAAATGTTCATGTGTAGAAAAAAATAGACTACATTAGGATGTTTGAAGGTTAATAGATAGCAATATGCAACTTTCATAAGTTACTTTTTTCTGGTTAGACAACATATTTTCACCAGTTCAGAAAATGAAATTCCATGATTTTTGTCATAAAGCTCTGAGAACTTACTAAAGAATTGCTTAAGCTGTCAAAAAAATATTTTTGTGCTGACTACTATTACCAGCACTGCTGCCAATTTAAGATGTGTAAAATTGTCACTATTTAGCAAACAGTAGACTTTATAATAACTTCACTATCAATATGTGATTGAAGAAAATCTAGGAAATTGGATAGTTCTCCACTCGAGCTATTTGAATTCCTCCTTCTAAGATTACCTATGTCTTGTGAAATTCCTGCAAGTCATAATCCTATTAAAATATAAAAGAAATAAAGATCCAAGTTTCTGCAAATTACTATGGTGACAAATACCCTGAGACACCCAGCACTTAAATTCATCCTAATACAACTTCTAAAGTATATAATCAATTATTAAAATAATAGTAGTTACCATTTTATTAAGTTCTTATTGTATGTCAAACACTGTACTAAGTATATTTAATACAACAGCCCTATATGTGCTATTATTGTCACTTCCATTTACACATGAGGACATGAGGCTCTAAGAGTTTAAGTAATTTGCCCAAGGTCTTAGAGCTATTAAGGTATGCAGCTAGAATTTTGAAAGCAGATTTATCTGGCTTCACAGCTTAAGCTCTTAACTACTACACAGACATTATATAAGACAAAATATGTTTATGTGTTCACTTATAGTAAGACAAACAAAACCTGGCAATATATTGGAATTAAAACCTAGATCAAGATTATTATCAAGGAGATCACCCAGTAAAGAAATGAATGTATGAAAATGTAATTTTAGGAAAAATGGGGAAGGAACTTAATGGCAAATCTGTTAATTTAACTTTTTCTTAGGAATCAAATTTTCTCAATTTCCTGATAATGGAATAAACAATTATATGGAATTCTCATTCCATATGATTTTATAACCTGTATTAAAGTACAAACACTATAAATATTCTATAGAAAGAAGTAAATACTATCTTTTGACTTAAATGCCTATCTTCTTATTAGAAAATGTCTTCTAATTCAATAAGTAATTCAACTGGAAAATAGATTTGCTTGATGCTACATCTCATTGAAATTGATGTCACATAATTGGATAATTTGCATAAGAGACATTTAATGGAACTGGAACTGTTTCATTTTCAGGAATTCATGTGAAAATTAGATCAGAAGTACCTACTTTACAAATCTCACTTTATCCTGAAATATACATTCTTCGTAAAGATTAATTTTTTAATTTTTACTTAAGCCTATGCAAATTGTGACAAATCTGCATATGTGAGGAGTATATATCTCCATGAGTAACATTATAATTTGGGAGTTATTAACAATAAAACTACATTATCTCCCTTTCAGGAAATCTTCTGGTCTAAGACCTTTGACTATTAAGTTGAACCATATGAAATTGCTAATACTCAATAAATTCTGACTTGAAAAATAGCAATTTCATATGGTCTTACTTTATATGTTTTGCCTTGGTATTTAGTCAGACTTTCCACTAATATTCATTTCTCTATATAAATTATTATATCAATACAAAAAAATTAACTCCAAAATATCTGGGGAATTTGCAAACTGGCTGTGCAGAAAAACTTATTTCCATGCAGATAGATATTGATAAATAAATGGAAATCATCAAAGTTCATAGGACTCAATGTAAATTTGATGTGAAGTGAGCAGCAGGATGCTTAAATAAGTAAAGAGAAAGTATTTATTTGAGAGTCAATAAAGGCACAGCAGACAATATAAAAGGTGTGGCAGTGAAAGGTAGGAAATAAAGGTGATCAAAATAGATGAGTTTTAGTCAACTGAATTAACCAAATATTAACTATGTGCAGTACACTGTACTAACATAGGTAGCTGTAAAGAAAGAACAACAAAAGTAACAGAAAATAAAGAAAATCGCCTATATTTAATCTGAGGTGGAATACAGGCTGTCAATAACAACTTGGATAGACATGCTATTTCCATCTCTTCTCATCTATGTACGTATAACATTTGCATGGGTATGATTTTCTTTAATCATTATAACACTATGAAAAACATGAAGAGTATTTGCTCCCACCTGAATGAAGATCATTTCCCTCAGTTAAATATTTTCTCTAGTAACCACTTCTTCAAGAAAGCACATTGTTAATGTGTCAGTGTTTTCAAATTAGTCAGAATATTGTTGTTTCATTTAAATAGAATTCTTTTACATATTTTGACCTTCCAGACTATTGCATCTGCTAAACATCTTTCACTTATATTGTAGTCTAAGCATAACTGTAAGTCATATGTAACACCTGGAGAACTGATAACAACCACCATTTTTATTACAGCCTGAAGTTGATACTTAAAGAGTCCATGATGAATCTATTTACATAATGAACATCTTTTTTCTAAACAAATAACTGATATTTAATGTTATATATTGTTAATATCATGTATAATTTTAGCCTTATTTAATGTAAAAACATTTCTAATTTTTTATTTTTTATTTATTTTTTAAGATTTTATTTATTTATTTGTCAGAGACAGAGCCCAAGTAGGGGGACCTTTAGGCAGAGGGAGAAGCAGGCTCCCCACTGAGCAAGGAGCCTGATGCAGGACTCTACCTGAGCCAAAGGCAGATGCTTAACCAACTGAGCTACGCAGGCATCCCCATTTCTAGTTTTTAAATATGTACCTTTTTCTATATGAATTTATTTTGTAGATAAAGTTTTTTAAAGTATTTATGTCATCTCAAAGAAAAGTAATGTAAGTTTCACTAATGAAAGGAAAGTATATTTATTTCACTCTGCACAATCATGCTTGGCTAATTCCTTCCCTTTGAAAATAGTCAAGATAAATTTACCATTTCCATTAAAGGTTTTAAATCTGTTTATATTGAAGAAATTTCTGTTGGGTGCCTGGGTGGCTCAGTGGGTTAAAGCCTCTGCCTTTGGCTCAGGTCATGATCTCAGGGTCCTGGAATCGAGACCCACATCGGGCTCTCTGCTCAGCAGGGAACCTGTTTCCCCCTCTCTCCCTGCCTGCCTCTCTGTCTGCTTGTGATCTCTCTCTCTGTGTCAAATAAATAAATAAAATCTTTAAAAAAAAAAAAGAAATTTCTGTTATTCTGGTACAATATGCAGCCCATCTTATATTTTGTTAATGATTTAAAAATGAAGAAACCATTATTGCAATCCAAGAGGCTCTTTTATATTGACTAACATAAAATAAATGTTTCTTGGGGCGCCTGGGTGGCTGAGTGGGTTGAAGCCTCTGCCTTCGGCTCAAGTCATGATCTCAGGGTCCTGGGATCCGGCCCCGCATCGGGCTCTCTGCTCAGCGAGGAGCCTGCTTCGCCCTCTCTCTCTGCCTGCCTCTCTGCCTACTTGTGATCTCTCTCTCTGTGGCAAATAAATAAATAAAATCTTTTAAAAAATAAATAAAAAATAAAATAAAATAAATGTTTCTCTAAAACCCTGTATCATCAGTTTTAAATTCTGAATTGACTAACCATCCTACTTATTAAAATCATTTTAACTGAAGCCTAGAAAAGATAATTAACTTTTTAAAAAATAGTTTTTAATAAAAACTTTTTAAAGATTTTATTTATTTATTTGACGGAGAGAAATCACAAGTAGGCAGAGAGGCAGGCAGAGAGAGAGGAGGAAGCAGGCTCCCTGTTGAGCAGAGAGTCTGATGCAAGGCTGGATCCCAGGACCCCGAGATTATGACTTGAGCCAAAGGCAGAGGTTTTAACCCACTGAGCCACCCAGGCACCCCTAATAAAAACTTTTTAAACTAAATATTTATAAAAGTTAAATATATGCTATCACACGATTTCAATTGAATAATCAGCTGAATGTAACAGACACATGAAAAAATGTTCATCATCATTAGCCATCAAAGAGATTCGAATCAAAACCACACTGAGATACCACCTTACACCAGTTAGAATGGCCAAAATCTACAAGACAGTAAACAACAAATGCTGGAGAGGATGTGGAGAAAGGCGAAGCCTCTTCCACTGTTAGTGGGTGCAAGTTGGTGCAGCCACTTTGGAAAACAGTATGGAGAATCCTCAGGAAATTAAAAATAGAGCTACCCTATGATCCTGCACTTGCACTACTGGGTATTTACCCCAAAGAAACAGATGCAGTACAAAGAAGGGCCACATGTATCCTCAATGTTCTTAGCAGCAATGGTCACAATTGCCAAACTGTGGAAAGAGCCAAGATGCCCTTCAACAGATGATTGGATAAAGAAGATATGGTCCATATATACAATGGAATTATGCCTCCATCAGAAAGGATGAATACCCAACTTTTGTATCAACATGGATGGGACTGGAGGAGACTATGCGGAGTGAAATAAGTCAAGCAGAGAGAGTCAATTATCTTATGGTCTCACTTGCGTGTGGAGCATAAAGAAAATCATGGAGGGCATTATGAGAAGGAAGGGAAGGGTGAATGGGGGGAAATCAGAGTGGGCCACCAACTATGAGAGACTGTGGACTCTGAGCAACAAACTGAGGGGTTTGGAGGGGAGGGGATGGGGGTTGGGTGAGCCTGGTGGTGGGTATTGTGAAGGGCACTTATTGCATGGAGCACTGGGTGTGGTGCATGAACAATCAATCTTGTAACACTGAAAAAATAAAAAACATATTTGGGGAAAAATAAATAAATAAATGAGCTTATCAGGTTTATCCATTCTACTACTCCTCTCTTGTTCAATTTGATTACATCCTTATTTCTTAGTCCACTATGACGATTGTATTATTGTATAATTATGTTATCATATGTTAACATAAGTTGAATACTTAGGACAGGGATATTATCCTAAATGTGTCTAATGAGATTCAATGAGTGCTCACCAAAAATTTCTCAAATGAAAAAAAAAAAAACAAAAAAAATTTCTCACACGAATTCAAAACTTCTAAAAGATTAAATATAATACATTGTTAATATTTTCCACATATATATACATATATATACCCTTAATCATATTTGAACCTAAAATTTAATATACACACTGGCTGATGTTATGAACACTGTTCCAGGTATCATAAGAACAAAGATGCAATGCTGCCTCTGACACTTAAGGTAATGTGATCTTAAGGGAGAAAAAAAAATGATCTGTGTGTCTTTCCTTGTATGTCAAAATGGTATAGTACTTGTTTCACAGGACTTCTGTGAGATTTGGATGAGATAAAATTTTGTAATACTTTAAATTGCATTGAAAACAATTTTTAAAATGATAATGTAATCATTCACACATTACAACAGTATGGTAGTGCCTATCATAGTTACTGAGAAATGCTACTTCAGGTAATTTCTTTCTTTTTGTTATTCTTTAGATTTAATACAAAGGCTCATGATAAATTTACTTTGCTTTTTTTTTTTTTTAAGATTTTATTTATTTGGGAGCGCCTGGGTGGCTCAGTTGGTTGAGCCTCTGCCTTAGGCTACGGTCGTGATCTGGGAGTCCTGGGATTGAGCCAGGCATCGGGCTCTCTGCTCAGCGGGGAGCCTGCTTCCTCCTCTCTCTCTCCACCTGCCTCTCTGCCTACTTGTGATCTCTCTCTCTGTATCAATTAAATAAATAAAATCTTTAAAAAAAAAGATTTTATTTATTTGACAGAGAGAGACACAGGAACACCAGTAGGGTGAGTAAGAGAGGGAGAAGCAGGCTTCCCGAGGAGCAGGGAGCCTGATGCTGTGCTTGATCCCAGGACCCTGGTATGATGACCTGAGCCCAAGGCAGAGGCTTAACGACTGAGCCACCCAGGCACCCCGCTTATTTTTTTTTTAGTTGTTTTTTTCTTTAGAAACTCAGTTGTTTCAGTTACCACTAAAACATGTTTGTTGGTAATTTATTTAGTTGCTATCATTAGTGTGTGAAATAAGGAAAATATAAAGCAATAATATTTTCTTCTTTTTTTTAACTAACAGACTTATTTATTTTTGGAGAGGGAGAGAAGGGGTAGCGGCAGAGGAAGGAGAGAATCTTGAACAGCCTCCATGCTCAGCACAGAGCCTGATGTGGGCCTCAATCTCACAACCCTGATATCATGACCGGAGCAGAAATCAAGAGTTGGACACTTAACCAACTGAGCCACCCAGGCACTTCAACTTTTCTTTTTTTTGAAAACTGTTGGGTTTACAGAAAAATTGACGAGAACATACATGATCGTTTTCATTCCCACCAACAATAAACTAGAATTCCTGTTGCTCTATGTCCTTGGCAGCATTTGGTAAGACCCATGTTTGGGATTTTAGGTGGCCTAAGATATGTGTTGTAGTATTTTACTGCTTTAATTTGCATTTCTCTGATAACATAAACATATGGCGTGGATCAGCTTTCCATATGCTAATTTGTCATCTTTATATCTTTTTTTGGCAAGATATCTGTTGAAATTCTTTACCCATTTTTAAATTGATTGTTTTCACATTTTCAAAGGAAATATTAAACATTATGTTCTCATTGTGTCTTCTATTTCTTTGAACAATAGTGTTTACTTGAGTTGTCAGTCTTCACCTTGGAACGCAAACTTAACCTGGTATTCTAATTTTTTAAATAATATAATCAACTCAGTTCTTCAGTGATACTATCATTCATTTTTGTCATCCTTTCATACTATTGGCAGTTATAAGTACTTCAACATTTGATGTACATTATATGACATTATCTATTGGCTAATTGTGCTCAACTTTCACTGATATCACTTTAAGATCTTTATTAAAATTACATGACTTATGATTAAAATTTTATACAGTTAAACAGTATTTTCTCTATTTAATATTTCCAATATTAAAAAATCTTGTTCTGTTGAGAAGTATTCTTATTACCTCTAAAACAAGAAAAGAGAGGACTTAGTTATCTAGCTAGAATTGATCACTTTAAGTCACAAAACTTTAATATTTTTAGCATTTGTAGCACTTGTTAGATTAGCCCAAGAAATATTTTCCTTCCAGTTATGACCTAAACATGATCTAACTTTTTACACTGTATTCAATTTTATGTATTTTTGAGTTTTTTATTTTTTTTAAATGTAAGCTCTACACCCAATGTGGGGTTTGAACTCATGACCCTGAAATCAAGAGTCACATGCTCTAAGGACTGAGTCAGCTAGGCTCCCATAATTTTTGAGTTTTAATGCTACTATAAATTGACTAAATTTGTTCTCAGTCTTAAGGCATGAACAGCATATTTTCATAGAACTGATATTTTTACTTTCTATAGTGGGTTTTTATCTCTTCTTTGAAAATAGAATTTGAAGAGATGTTATTTTTCATGTTTTTGTTTGTTTTTCATATTTCTTTCTTTTTTATGTATTTTGGAATTTCCCCTTCAAAAAAAAGAAAAATGATATTTGGCTGCTATACTTACCTCCTCAGGCAGATGGAAATAGTCTATGCTTAACATTATTAAATAATGTTAAGGATAAAAAAAAATCCAAGGCAATTTTGACAGATACCCAAGTTTATTTAGCACTTACAAAAAACACTGTAATCCAACTGGCCCTTTAGTTTATTGGAATCCTCAAGTTGCCCTCAAACAAGTTCTGCTGTTGCTATTACAGTATCAGACCAGCATATAGTACATCATTAGTCTTTGATGTAGTGTTCAATGATTTATTAGTTGCGTATAACACCCAGTGCTCATCACCACACGTGCCCTCCTTAATACTATATGCTCAATAACTGAACAAAATAATAAAAAGATACATTAAGTAGCTAAAAATAAATAAAAAATAAAGTATCGGACCTTAGAAAAGATTAATAGTTTCATTGGGAAGGCAGTGGTTTCCGAATCCCAATGCCACAATTAAGACATGAATTGCATAATCTCTTCCAGTCTGAGGGTTTTGGAGGGGAGGGAGGTTGGGGGTTGGGTGGGCCTGGTGGTGGGTATTGAGGAAGGCACATATTGCATGGAGCACTGGGTGTGGTACATGGACAATGAATCTTGGCACACTGAAAAAATAAAATAAAATTAATTGAAAAAAAAAGCTCAGGTGTGGTACATGGACAATGAATCTTGGCACACTGAAAAAATAAAATAAAATTAATTGAAAAAAAAAAGCTCAGACACACAACACTAAAAAAAAAAAAGACATGAATTGCAGCTTTGAAGTGACAACTTTTTCAGTTGTTTTCCTAAATCTGCTGGAACCACACTGTGCCTCCTAACAAACAGTTTAAACACTTACATTTGACTTGCCATTTTCAATGTTGTTTGTTTTAATTTGACACTGGTTCCATACCAAGATGAACTATACATAAACAAATGGAATTATGAAGATTTCCTAGAATGATTAAGGATGAAAAGTTCACTTAGACTAAATGACTATTCTGCTGTAGTCTCAGATAAAAATCTAGGTGTGAAGAAAGTAGTTAGACAGCATAGTGTCTACTTTACCATTTGTTCCTTCCTTAAGGGAAGTTTTGAGAGATAGCAGATATAAAAACTCTACCAAGTCTTTTTGCTATTGTTGTCCTTAAAAATATCAGACACTACCTGAAACTAATATCATACTGCATGTTACTCAACTGGAATTTAAATAAAAACATGAAACAAACAAATTTTTAAAAAAGTACTACTTTGCCCTAGAGGCTTTGGTTATGAAGATGTTTTATAGACTAAAAATTTTAAAAGGTCGGCAAAGGTTTAGATCCATTCACTTATTTAAGATGTAAAATATCTGAATAAGGAGATTAAAAATCAATTCCTAACTTTATAAGGGCAACTTGCATTTTCTTCACAGACCAAATCTTTTTGCTGTCAGAATAGTCAGATGAACAATTGAGCAGCCCTATTATCTTATATACTTTATTATTTTTGAAGTTGGAAATTGGTTGCAAGTGCTGAATACAGATAGAATCCTGCATTCATTCTAAACTCATATGTCAAGGATAAATTATTAAAATAGACTTACAGAAAAAAAATCAGGCACTAAAAAGAAAATAAAAATAATGTCTTCAAATTAGGTAAATGAAAATCTAATTGGTCATTCTATTCTGAAGTCTGAACAATTAATTGATAATGTTCATGTTCAACATTACACAAACTAATATCACCAATGATCTATGTTATATTAAACTGCTTAGAATTTTTGGATCTCTTTGGAAAAATTTTAAAAATATTGGTAAACTGTTGACATTCAGTGGCCAATGGTTTTCTTTTTAAAATGTTATCAATGTATGCATAAAGTGCTTGTAAAATAAATTTGACTATACAATGAGCAAGCAATTGGCTTTTCTTCTGAACTAGTTTCAACTGATGTAGTTATACCAAAGATTAAAATCAATTTTAATACCCAAAGCAATAATTCATAGCATCTTAATTTTTAAAAATTTATACTTTGCAAAACAGCTGTTACCTTTGCTTACTTCACCATTGTAATATTGTTTACCAGGCTAAGAACTTGACTTTTGTTGCTCAGTGCGGTTTGCAAGGGGCAGCAGCATCTACATCCCCAGTAAACATGTTAGAATGCAAAATTTCAGGTCCTACCTAGACTCTACTGAATCAGAATCTGCATTTTAATAAGATTCCCAGATGACCGGTATGCACATTAAAGTTTGATACACATAATAATAGAATATAACTTCCTAGAAACTGGAGCTTGAAATAAGTCATTGGCAGTGATGGTGATTGACTACAAATTGTGTATTTGGCTCTATTTCTTCCTAACGTGCTTTGATTCTGTTATAGCTAACCAGCTTTGTTTTTAGCAGTGACTTTATATTCCCATATTTATTTACTCTTGCATGCAATTCTAAGGCATTCAGAAGCCATATGATATTTCATGGCTTTGAATTCCATTCCTCAAATAATCCTGCTTTGCACTCTCATATTATAAAATGGCTAGTATATACTGCTTTATATCACAGATTTTGTTAAGAGACAGTTTGTGGGCTAAGAAAAGTTGCAAGACAAGGGATGCTATAGGAACTGTGGAGCCTGACTGAAGGCTAAAATATCAATGTTAAACTAAGCAATTTTTTTCCATGATGTAAAGAGAAAGACAATGGAAATCTTGCCTGATGGCCATAAAGTAAGCTCCCATGTAAAAGTTTTATCCTGTTAGTTTGTGTGTGTTTATTACCCATTGTTAAGCCTCTCTTAAAATTGTAATGTATTCACATGTATTTGAGCTTTCATTATGCAGGTAAAACTAGCAAAAAAAAAATCCAGCAAATAACAGTCAAGATATTCTAAATATATAATATTAGAAGTGAGAGAGAGAAGCCAACCTAGGCAATTTCAAAAAGGTTGCATGTTTCACACTAAACTGGGAAACAGTCTTTAGTCTTCCCTCTGCCACAAAGTAAAATAAATCATTCTAAGTTTATTCAGGTAAGAAATCAAAGCTTTGCTTTGGCATATTTTGCCATACTGCCTTTACTCGATCTATACTCCCTAACATACAGCCATATACCCCAGCATGGGCAATAAGACCATGCAGCAAGCAGACCAAAGTTAAAATCTTTCCCAAATTATATTTAAACCTTCAGAAAATGTACTTCTAATTCTTCAGGTAAATAAGGATTTATAAAAATAAAACCATCATTTGAGGAATGTGTATTGCTTGCCATTTTAAGTAAATGGGTTTTCAAGTCATTTTTAAATAGTTAAAATATTTATATAATTTAATGCCTTGATACTTTATTTAGCCTTCACATCAAAACTTCATTTTGCATGTTTTATAACATAATATGCACAAAAAAGATATTTTTAATAATTTAAATTCAAAGGAAAATGTCAAAAACATTGTATTTTCCATATCTGCGTCAAATTGGAAACCTGTTGAGCTTAATAAAGCCAAAGAAATAAACACGTCTTGGATATATTTAACTTTCTGATAAGGTACAAAACTATTATTGCATTCAAGCAAAGCAGGGAACAGGTAAAGTTGTGGAGTATATTAATTAATGCTATCACCCAATGCCTTACATGAACTCCTATAGCCTTAGTTCACTTACTGTAAATGAAGGAGTTGGACCAAATGATCTTTCTGGTCCCCTTTACTTCCAGAGTTTATAAAACCTAGACCATACTTGTCACTCAAAGTATGTTGAATTTAATTTGATGTCACTATATATTACTTTGCTATTTTTGTTGTTCATTGGTTTTGCCCAATCAGAATGTAAGCTTCTCAAAGCAAGTACCACTTTAAATTTGTTAATGGTCACCCTTCACCATCCAACTCCCACATCTAAAGATATATAATGCGGGGCAATCAAAACTTTTTAAGTTATTAATGGTTAATGGATCAATGCAGTAAAACTGATAATACCTGCAGTACCACGGGACAAAGAAAGAGTGCTTTATATGGCTATTGATTTTTTTAAAGATTTTATTTATTTATTTGACACAGAGAGAGAGATCACAAGTAGGCAGAGAGGCAGGCAGAGAGAGAGGGGGAAGCAGGCCCCATGCCGAGCAGAGAGCCCAATGTGGGGCTCAATCTCAGAAACCCTGGGATCATGACCTGAGCCAAAGTCAGAGGCTTTAACCCACTGAGCCACCCAGACGCCCTGGCTATTGATTTTTGTAAAACATCATATTTTTTTCATTGGAAATGGATTTGAAATCATTTACACTTTCTTCATCTTACTTTTGGGAAACCTGTACTCTAGGGAGATTAATTTATTTGTCCAAGATCACTCTCTAGATACTAATAAAATATAAATCATAAAATACCCTGTGTTCAAACGATTTAAATAAAACTTCTGCTCACACTTTCCATATTAAAAACCATGGGATAAAGTTTAGAAGCTTGAAGACAATTATTTGCATATTGGAAGCTAAAATGTCCTTTTGCTTGATATGATCCAAACCTAAACACAGTTAATTCCCAAAGACATGTTGCTTCACAGATAACATGTCAGACGAAAACCACTACTTAAAAATCATTGAAAAATATTCCCTAAAATCACTCCTATATAAAAATATAGATGCTCTAAAAACTGGTAGGCTATAATACAAAATATTTGTCATATTCAGTAAACTTAAACTTTATGGAGTATCATTATGATTTGTCATAAGTTGAATTCTTCCTAAAAATAAAATAGAGGAAGTATATGTATCTCTGCAGTGTGTGCTGTTAAATTTCAATAGTCCTACTATTTTCACCATATAATTCTTACAGGGTTAGTGCACATAGACTCTAAATAAGAGGAAAATATGACATAAGGAGCCAATTAATTGATAAACTTATAACCCTGTATAAGCTGCCCCTCTTACCATCTGGAAAGCCTATTTGATTTCTGACCTTCAGTTTTCCCACTGGAAAAAAATAGGTATAACCATCCCTTCTTTTTCTGCTCAAAATTTTTGAGACTATATTAATATATATACTTCCAAAATGATATAAATATAAAAAATAGTATAAATATAGGATACCATACAAATTAAAGGTATTAGACTAGGAGAATGAATTAAAACAAAAGTGTAGTAGAAACCTTAATGTTTTATTTTCATTTCATATGGTAACAGTAAATGAATTGTAAAATCAGTACAAATCTTAACCTGTATTCTAATCACTTAAAAGACCTTAAAAAGAAATTAATTTTATATAGTTTAATTAAAATTCATCAACAAATTATTTTTATTATTGTCATACTAAAAGGTATATTAACTAAAATAGTTTTTATTAAAGAGAGAAAAATTATCTTGGATGATTTCGTTTCTTCTTTCTTTTCCCTTTCCTTTTTTGTCTTCCCAACTCTACACATTTGAGTTGAGAAGATTAGGTAGGAAAAAAATCATTCTTTCAGATCTGGGCTGGAAATGACAACTATAGCCATCATCACTCTTACTTTCAAAATCTATTATACTGATTTGAAGCTTAACACATTAAATACAACTAAAAGGACACTTTAATTCCTTGATCAGTTGAGGATTTTTAAAGTGCAAAAGATAATAGAAGCATTTATGATTTCTGCCAAGTCACTCTTCTAATTTGAAAATTGTGATTGAAGAAGATAATCAATTTTTTACTGTTTGATAATGAGAATGCAGTCTTTCCACAGATGTCACCAAGTCTCAAGACATTTTTCACCCTAAAATAGCTTTCTCCATGTAATAAACCTGTACTTTACAATTAATGTTGCACAGGGTGTAAATCTTGAGGGACCATGGCATATAGGTCATTTGATGCTTTCTCCTAAAAAAAGATAACCACATTTTAGGGATGACGCCTTCATGAAAACTTCTATTGAAAAATAACACCATTTCAAATAGGATTAGATTAATAAGAACGTCACAATCTAGTCTGGAATATCAAGGCATCTTACCTAGTTTTCTTTATTCTGGATACTGAATGATCAATAACGTCTTCAGATAATAGAACTCTGCTCAGACAATGACGTGTAATTCGGAATGTTATAATATAAAGTCAATCCAATTAAATGTAGTTATATGTTTTATTTTTCCCAAAGGTAAAAGTTTCATGTCATTGATGAAAGAATGGATCATCTATTTTTTAAGGGATACCCTTTCTTCCCTAACCGATTCCCAGTAAAGGTTCAGCCAACCCTAGTACATGTGGAAATATGGACGATCTAAGAATTGTCCCTTTTTCACACACACGACTCTAAGAACTCTAAGAAGAAAGTAGTAAAAAAAAAAATACACACGAAAAAAAAATACAAGGGTTCCTTTGCCTCTAAAGACTGAAATGGTAACTGTATATGTTGATATGAACATGCTTTAATAAAAGCCTTCCTGTGTGTCTGTGTCGGGGGTTTGTCCAAGGGGAACACCCTCTCAAAATATATAAATTTGAGCCACAAGGCAAAAAGGAGAGGGAAAGAAAAAATATGAAAGAAACATTTGCTGAAAACATAAAAGAATGGGAAGAGAACATACCAGAAAGGATGGGATGCAGAGAAACAACTTTAAGAGAGTGTAGTGAGAAATTCAGAAAACTTGGATTCCCCAATGTACAATATTTGAATCCCTAGTTGTAACCAAAGGAAAACATATTTTCAGGCATAAGAAACATTTAACAAATCCAAGGAATTCCATCATAAATTTTGTTTGAAATAAATTAGCAAAAGACACACACAGATAGCAAGATATCTTCTTGGTGATGAAAATTTCACAAATCTCTGAGTTTGAAGTAGATGTTCCTTTTTGTTTTGTTTTGTTTTTCACTTCTTTGAGTGAAATTAGATTGTCGAAGTAGTGTTGGTTTAGGCATTGAAGGGGAAGAGAGTGCAAGGTAGCTAGTGGGAAGAAGGAAGTAAAATGAGGATGAGTGGAGAATAACTTAGGTAGATAATGTAGAGAAGAAGCTGGGAGGGAAGACAGAGAAGTGGAGGTAAAAGAACAGAATAGAGGTGTTTGTTGGGCATAAAGGGAGGAAAAAGCCAAGATTAAGGGACTCATTGTGGGTAGAGAGAAAGCTGAAATAGGAAGCGTGGGAGAGATGATGCAGAGAAGTATGTGAAAAAATGGAGTGCGATGAAGATAAGTACGCTTGCAGGTAGATAAGAGTGTCCTGGCTCACAGAGGCATCAAGACACCTTTTCATATTCTCTTTTGTATTCCTGGAGCCTAGCACATTGTCTGGCACAGTAGATGACTAATTAATATTTGTGGATACTTCGGTGAATAAATACACAGATGGCACCTCCTTTAAAATATGTGAAGCAAGATTTCTGGAGAAAATTAGATTTCAAACTTTCATCCCCTGAATAATTTCCCTTCCTATTAATAGAAAATGTGGCAGCCATATATATTTTATCAAAGTAGATTAAAGCCAGTGGTTAATGTAAAGTCTCCTTGTAGGTGTGGCTCCCTACCAGCCCCAAGAACCTTATAAATCCTGGATAAAGACTGTTGTGGACTGATTGCATAGAGAAAAGGAGAATTTTCTAAGTTTATACTAGATTTCTTCCTGCCACCAGCACTCTGGAAGCTATCAGGAATTCCTATCTTGCAATAAACAAAGTTCTGGATAACAAGAGAATAAATAGGGTGAAACCTGGAATTCATTCTGCCAGGGATTCCAGCTGCCTAAACCAACACTACTTGGGTGTCCACCAGAATTGCATTCGGGTGATAAAAACAAATAAACAAAGCAAAACAAAAACAAAACAAAACAAAAAAACCCTTCTTTCAACCCTCAGCAAATAAATGAACTTTAGAAAATGAATGTGTTGGGACGTCTGGGTGGTTCAGTGGGTTAAAGCCTCTGCCTTCCGCTCAGGTCATGATCTCAGGTTCCTGGGATAGAAATCCACATTGGGCTCTCTGCTCAGCGGGGAGCCTGCTTCCCCCTCCTTCTCTGCCTGACTCTCTGCCTACTTGTGAGCTCTAAATAAATAAATTAATTTTAAAAAAAAAGAAAATGAATGTGTTTTTATGCATGGTCTATGTTTCCTTCCCATTTCTGTATCTCAAGTGCACAGCAAGTTTAAGTTTGCTGCCTGTTCTGAAATACCACAAAAAGGAAGCCTTTTATCAAAGGTTGAAAGAAAACAAAATCCTAGATTTACAAAACATAGCAATTCTTTCCTACTGCTCCCTTTCCCCCCAATTTCCCACCTGCCTCCAAACCGACATACAGTAAGTAAGCAGATTGCTGTAATTCTCTCTGAATGTAATTTCCTTGGGAAGGTAACAAATTCTGAGGCCCAGCTGCCTACATCCTGCCTAGGTGTCCTCCCTCTTGCCCTGTGCAACCTTCTCCAAGTGTGCGCTGATGTACTTCTCCCAAAACTAAAGAGAGGATTGTCAGGAACCAGGGGTAAAGGATTAGCTTCACATTCAGAAAAACAGGTGGGTTGCTCCTTAAACCGAGAAAAGCAAACTCAGAGAGGAAGCCTAAATGCGCTTCTGTCTTGAAAAAATCCTATTCCTGACTCTTCCCTATTTGGCGCGATGGTCTCCAGTGACTGTGCATCCTCATCCTAAAGAGCACGGTGGCCTCTCCTCTGCAGCGACAGCAACTAGAACCTTTCTTTTCACAACTCCCAATCTCCAGTCCCTCTTCCACTGAAGGGGACTCCTCGCACGAAGCCACCGCCTTTGATTGACCCCCTCTCCCACCGCACCATTTCTTTGCCAAGAAGACCCTCTTCGCTTTCTAGAGAAAAGACGGCCACGGGATTTTAGAGACGCTGGTCCTCACACCCCCCTTCCTTATCGCC
Source organism: Nasua narica (assembly GCA_028533885.1). NCBI lineage: Eukaryota > Metazoa > Chordata > Mammalia > Carnivora > Procyonidae > Nasua > Nasua narica. The sequence continues at coordinate 57,924,763 of CM052801.1, read as the reverse complement.
TCAGATGTTGTGCTGTTTTCAGAATTCTGCACTCTCCTCAGATTGTTTCTTAAGGAGAGAAAACAGCGGAAATTTAACACTGGTAATTATTATTTTATCCGAAGAACGTGCCCTCTAAATGCCGCTAAATAAGTAAATTCACAGTTAATAGTGAAGGTGTAAACTGAAAGGGGGAGAAAACCGGGAGGGGGGCTGTGAGGGGAAGTTAAAGTGTATTGGGGAGATCCTCAAACTGTGCATGATCCCGAGGTTCAAAGCCGGCTGTTGCGCAGCCGGCCCAAGTCTCCACCGCCTCCCAGGTCTCCGCGCGCCTCTTGGAAGCTGGAAAGAGTCGCGGAGACCCAGAGAGCGGGAAGGAGGCCCAAACGCAGCGAGGGCGGCTGCGCACCGGGAGCGCGCGGGGCAGAGCTGATCGCGGAGTACGCGCTCGGCTTTCGTTTGGCTTTGCCTCTCGTGGGCTGACATCTTTGCCAGAAGGAGGGGCTGCCCAGGCAAAGGCGACTGGAGAAAAAGGATTTGGGGCCTCGCTGGTGGAGGCACTCCCAGACTGCTTGGCAAAAACAGTGCGGTGGCAGTGGTAGGTGGCTGGACTCAGCCCTTGCGAGCTGCCCGAGGGGAATTCTTAATTTAGCAGAGGGAGAAAGGTACCTTAGACCTTAGCGCTTCCGTCTCTTGGTTCGTTTGTCAAAACCAACCGCGTATCGTCCGCACTTCCTCGGTGAACCAGACAAAGGCAGGAAAGGGGGAAACATCTACAAAGACTGTTACTTCTACTAACTCTCAAATGCGCACCCCACCCCCAAAATCCTCAGGCTAAAGGACAGCCCTGAGTCCTAGATTTCCAGCCGTGATTGTGCGAGTTTGTTTCAAATAAGAGTGGAATTTCATTTAGTCTTTACCAAGTTCAGAAGGTGCCCGCAAGTAACCTTTTTTTTTTTTTTTTTTGGAGTTATACATGTTTTAACCTTTTAGGGGAGGAGGAAGAGTCGCTTTAGTCATAAAGCACCACTACCTTCTCAGATGTTGCGCTGTTTTCAGAATTCTGCACTCTCCTCAGATGGTTTCTTAAGAGCACGCAAGCAGCTTCTCCAAAACCATCGCCCCCTCCCCATATTTTCTACCCGGTTCCTGGCCTATCTCGATTTTTAAACACTTCCTTTCACATACCTTCCTTAGTACAAAAACAGCTCCAGAGCTAGGTTTAAATGCCATCATGAGATACTTGCACACAAGGACTTGCTTTCGTTTTGTTCTCGCTATTTAATTTTATTTATTCTTTTGTGCTAGCCACTCTCTTCCTAGGTCTTTGTTCTGTGGGTGTGTGTGCCGCAGTGGCGCAAGTTTCAATTCCCAGCCCCCAGCCAACATTTTGGAAAGGCATCCTGCTCGGAGAAGCGGGGGCCCTCCTACGGAAGCGTGTGCACACTCATTCCATACAGGCACCCGGGCACCCCCACCCAAAACCACAGGGCGGCCAAAGTGACAAAACCAGGAATAATTCATATGGAAATGAAAAGGCTCTCTTCAGTTGTATTCTTAAAGTCTTTCCTTGGGGGAGGAAAGGAAGTCGTTACCGATGTACACTCTTGGAAAGGGACCTCCCCGCTTTTTTGCAAGGAAAGGAAGTCAATTTGTGGCTAAGCCCTCATATGTAAGTCCTGTCTTCAACTGAGGGCAGCTTGCCTCTCTGCTTTTCTAAAGTTTCTAATAAAAGCACCCATTTGCGACTACGCCCTTTTAAAAAGTCACCTTTTCTGATGACGTCCTTATTGAGGCATTCATTTTTGAGAAAAGGGGATGTTGTATTGCTACGCGCTTAAAAAAAATAATTCCTTTGTGGAGAGAGGAACCGTTTTTAGGGTCTATCTTAAAAAACGCCATTCATTTATGGGCTAGGTAGGAGGTTTTGTTTTCGTTGTTTCGTGGGTTTCGTTTGTTTTTTGGCTAAGGTATTAAAAGCCATTTCTTTAGTGAAAGGGATTCTTTTACGTTCGGCTACGCTCTTAGAAAAAGTTGTTTTTTTTTTTTTCTTTAATGAGGAAAGCATATTTTTCAGCTACGTGATTATAAGAAATTTATTTTTTAAAGCTAGGCAGAATTTTCCACACCTACCATCTCCACCGCATTCAGCAGGTGCTGCTGGCTCAGCACAGCTTCCAAGTAGGGCGGGAAGGGAAGGCGGGGAGGCCAGTACCAGGCCGAAGGGCCCGGGGAACCTGCGCGCTCCGTGGCGCGCTGCGCTCTCCTTCACTGTGTGTCACGGGTCAGGCCTCCAAAATTAGAGCCAGCCAGGCTGGGATCCAAACCCCTAACCCCCAGAGATACAAATGCACAGCTCCCTCCGCTCTGCCAGGCTAACCAGAGTCGCGGGTATGATCTTTTCTAAGCACCTGCCCCAATCTTTGAGTTTCCCTCAGCCTGGCTGAAGCTGGCTTTATCTGTTAAAGACCTTTTTGCTGGGCCAACGTCGGGGATATTCATGAGTGGATATTTTTCTGACAGAAGTGAGAGTTTTTGCAAAGTAACCCAGCCAAGGCAAGCGGTGGCAGTGCCTAAAAGATATTCTGTCTGCACTCACCTCTGGGGTTTGCTCTTTCTCTTTCCTCCAGGGAACATATGGGGGAATAGGAAAGGGAAGACACCAGAAGCGTCTCTAAAATCATTCTTGTCATAGCCAAGACCCCAGGAGTGGGCAGCGGGAAGCCTCCGCGTACTAAGTGCGGTACTCACGCTTCACTGGCCGCACTCCATTCTGGCACCCGGACCCGATACTTACCCAGTGACCGAAGCCTCTACAGTAGAATGAGGTGGTAAGTAAAAAGAGAAAAAGCTTTCGCTAGCTCCACCGAGACTGCAGTTGCTGTAGCGGGCTCTCCCACCACAGCTCACAGTCCCTGAAGCAGCTGCAGTCGTGGCGGCAGCCTCTGAGGCTACTCAACTCCGGGGCTGCCTGGGCTGCCCGTGTGGACGCTGCTAACGTCACTCGGTGCATTCAGTTCAGCTTGCTTTCTGCCTCGCCACGCGGGCCGCTGCGTGTAGCTCCGGCTCCATCCGGCTCACGGATCCTCCTGCCCTGACCGTACTCCGACTGCAAGGAGCCTGTGCGGAACCAGCCCTTTTCAAAGGCGAGGGGGAGGGACTAGACTGAGGACAAGAAGGGGGAAAGGAGGGGGGTTGAGTGAGGGGCGGGAGAGGGTGAGGGGAGAAGTAAACCGGGGTCCGGTCCGCCTGCTGGGACAGGATGGCGCAGCACCTACCTACATATGGGCAACCCCCCTCAGGACCCCACTCCGTCCCCCCCACATCTCCCACCGGTCCAGGAGCGGTCCCTCCTGGATGACAGGGAATTAGGGGAGATGGGCAGGGGCGAGGCGGCGGTAAGCTTAGGAAGTACTCTTTGCCGCCCGGGAAGGCGGCAGAACGTGTGCTGGCTGCTCGCTCCCATGCAGCACCCGCTGCTAGGGAAAACGGGCCGCTTTCCGACTGCGGGTTTTGCAGAGTAAAAACTAGGACATGCGTTGCTCCTCTCGGTCCTCCACTCGTTGCTGTCTTGGCCTCCTTTTAAGTTTAACTCCTTCACGTTATTTTACAGTTTTATTTCTTCTTTGTAATGTGTGCTTTCCTCCTGATCCCCCTGAGGGCCCTGACTCCAGCTAGAGAGGAAGCATTCATGAAGCACCATTTTCTCGTACAAAGGATACTTAAGGCAAACTGGTGGAAGTAGGGGCTGGAGCCTGGCGATACCATAGTTGGAGCCAAGAAACTGTGCCTGCATATATCATATTCAACTGTGAGCCAGGTCTGGTACCTCGCTCGCCTTCCAGATTGATTTTCGGGGAGCGGCAGAGAGGGGGATAAGAGGGAGATCAAGCATTTGGCTACCCCAGACAAGTACATAGGAGAGTAAGCAGGTCGGCGGCTTCGGGCTGCTTTAGGGAGAGGTCTAGCGCTTCGCTGCCTGGGACCCTGCAGCACTGCGGGTGTGGACAGCACCATTTCTAAGGTAGGAAGGGATGCAAGGGAGGGAGGAACCTGGCCCTGAGCCCGCAAGACTGGTGCTTGCCAGAGCGCTCCAGCTACCTAGTTAGTGATGCCAGGTCGGGCAAAGGCGTGACAGGTCTCTCAAGAACACTTAGGCAGCTGGTTTATGGCTCTGATGGGTCGTGACAGGGCTAATTTCCTCGTCCCAGTCATGGGACCAAAACCTTCCCAGCCGGTCTACTCTGATTTTTTACTCCAAAGAGGGAGTCCTTAAATTTACCCAGAGGCCAGAGAATGAACCGGTAAATTCCTCTTCAGAAAGGTGTAGGGTTTATGGGGGAAAATCCATTTTCTATGCTTAACCAAGAGGAAAAAAAAATTATCTTTGTAGTGCTCTGCTTTGTTTTGAGGAGGAGACTCTCTTTCCTGAAATAAAAAGAGAAAAAGTAGATAATGTTTTTGGGTGCCAAGAGCACAGTATTTGTTTTTATTTTTTTGTCCATTGAATGAAAGAGGGAATGCATCTGTACAGGGTAGACCATCAAGAACGGAAAATGCTAATCATCATGAGTTGATGTCCTCTAATAGCTTCTTCATGGAGAGTTTTTGGTGGTGGTTTTTGTTTCGCCTTTTTTTTTTTTAATTGAAGGGCAAATCTTTAATGACTTCTTTCCCTCGTATGTCCATCTCCATCTTCATAACTGTCTTCTTTCCAATTTCTGATATTTTTTAAAGGTTAAAACCTTCGTTCAAATAATCCTCACACCACTTTCCTTTTCCTTTTGCTATTGGTTGATTGATTTTACATGTAAAGCTACTATTGAGAGTGTCATTAACACCGCAGTTCAGTGTGATCTTGATGAAAAAGGACACACTGAAGTATTTACTATTACATTTTACTCCTCCTGTAACTCTGCCTGCATTATTCATAGTATCCAGCACGTGCATTGTCCTCTTCTTGGGAATTAGGAAAATGTCTTGGAGATGAAATCAGAAGCTGTCAAATAGTTACAGTTCTGACTCTTGAGGTTTGCACTTCTGGATAATACTCTGCCATAGAGGATGGCAGGAACTCAAGAAAATAAAATCGCTGACTGATCCAGGACAGTGTGGAGACAATACCATAGAGGCACTCTCAGAGCACTAATAATCATTTATAACATCCACTTTATTTTTTTTTACAACTTACCTCATTTTTTAATTTTAATTACGATCCTTTAGAAAAATAAGTTAATAGCAATTGTGAACATGGAATATTGAGACCATAGATTTAAAATATAATATTTACTTTAGATACTAATTAACTGATTTCTTAAATTTTCCAACTAAATTCAATGCAGGAGGAGAGAAATGATCAATGATTGTTGAATTGAAGCATTTAGTTATCATCCTGACAGACTTAAGAGGTTAATATTATCCACATTTTACAGTTTCTGAAACTGAAATTCATAGAGGACAGATAATTTGCACAAGACCATGGAGCGGAAGAGTAACAGCCTCTGGATTTCCATTTAGAGTGTGTAACTCCTAAATTCAGCAACATGGTTGCTTTATAGTTAATCTGGATTATTCTATAATGTATAGCACAACATTTAGTTTTAAGTATACAATCCAATAGAAAATTATCTCTGTAGAGTAGGAACATTACTTACAGACCAAGGAGACTACCAGTTGAACTAAGTAAATCAGAAAATCATCTGAGAAATGCAGTTTGTTGATTAAACTGACAGAAATCCACATCTGATAATAATGAAAATGTTTCCCATTTTCCCCGTCTGTGTTCTGTCTGATGGTGGCATCAATGAGCAGTGGCATCACCAAAAGCCAGTGCATGTGGCAAAAGCTCTCCTCTTGGTGCTTTTTTACTCTAAAGAGACTGATGGGGACTCAACTCTTCTTATGTACAAAGAGAAAGAATCCTTGATTGAATGCCTTTTATGCACCATCAATATTATTTATATTGTCCCTTTAATTCTCAAAACCATTCTGTGAAATAGCTATTATTAGCTTCATTTTGTTTTTTTAACAAATGAGGAAACAAGAATCACAGAGACTAGAGAAAATGCCCAAGTTTCTATAGGTATATAGAGAAGTGGGAAATTCAAACCCACGTCATTTCCAGTCCACTATGCTGACCCTCAGCATATGGTCCTACTACACATTTTCAGAATTTGCTTTACATTAAAAACTATATAGGGCGCCTGGGTGGCTCAGTAGGTTAAGGCCTCTGCCTTAGGCTGAGGTCATGATCTCAGGGTCCTGGGATTGAGCCCTTGCATCAGTCTCTCTGCTCAGCGGGGAGCCTGCTTCCCCCTCTCTCTGCCTGCCTCTCTGCCTGCTTGTGGTCTGACTCTCTCTGTCAAATAAATAAATAAAATCTTAAAAAAAAAACTATATAATTAACAAAAGCCCTCAAAAGTTAAAAGGATATTGTAGGAATTTGGTTTTTGGAGGAAATACCATGAAAGAGCCCTGACATTTATTACATTGTATTTGTTCAGTGTTCCAATTTGGAACTTGATCTGGGGTTCTGCTAAAATCAAAAAAGGGAAATTATCGTAATGTGTACCCTAGAAACATGGAAATCTGTCTGATTTGTGAAGATTAAACTATGAATCCATTTCATAATTATAGAATGGATCAGAGAAGAGATTTAAAATACTTCAATGAGTGAGGATGTTTCTCAGGCTGCGTAAGACTTTATTAAAACTGAGAAATAATGTGCTAATGTGAAAAAGACCCAGCTGGTCTACTCTGTTTTTTACTCCAAAGAGTAAGTCCTTAAATCAGCCATGGAGACCTAGTTAAAAAAGAGCCAGAGAGATGAGCATTGGTATCCCCTATTCATGTTCATTTTCATCTCACTAGCAGAACCACCATTGATATGAGATTGATGAAGCAAATCAAATATTCTGAGATTTCAGTTGCCCTTGCCTTGAAATACCCCTTATCAAGCAATGTGATTGTAATTTGACTTCCCATGTACTGTTTGCACAGAGAATGCACAGGCTATGCAGATAGATGAGAATGGTACTTTGTATCATCTGATAGTTGTTTTGCATAAAATCCCATTCATCTTTGTGTTTCCACAACAACTTGCATTGTACATTGTACATAAATGTTACAATCTATAAATAATCATTGTTATTGAGAAAGTAGTGGCCGTAAAACTGTAATACTGGATGAATTACATTCTGCATATTTTTCATATTTAATATTAACCATCTGCAACAATTGCAATTAGTAGGAGACAGTGTGCCCAGTAGTTCAGAAAAGAACTGTGATTTTAGAACGAATGTGGAGTTCTGGGTCTGGCATTTATTAGCTCTGTGGCTGTGAGCAAATTAATCTTTGGACCTGTACTGTATAAGATATACACTAGCCACATGAAACTATTAAGCACTTGCAATGTGACTAATCCAAATTGGGACACTCTGTAAGTATAAAATGAATACCCTATTTTGAAGATTTAGCACATGCACATACACAGATATGTAAAATATATCATTAATATTTTATATAAATTATATGATGAAATGATAATAGTTTGACTAATTGGTTAAACATATTATTAAAAATAATTTTACCTTGTTTTCAATATTTTAAATGTAACTGCTAGAAATTCTTAAATTACTTATGTTGCTTGAATTATATACACATTTTCCTTTTTGTAAGATTTATTTATTTTTTTGAGAGAGAGAGAATGCATGGGGGAGTGCCAGGGTCCAGCCCAGGCAGTCCAGGGATTCCCTGAAGGATGGAAGGTGTCGGCAAAAGAAAGGAGAGAGCCAGAGGTTTCTTTCAATCACCAGGCAGGCATCTCTGCCTCATTGGTTTTTGACTCTTTTTTTATAGGCAGCAGGTTACATGGAAAACAGTCAATGATTTTCTTAGATAAGGAGGCTTAGATCAACAAAAGTTTTTTTGTAGAACCTATAGTTTTTTCTAAGACTGAGGCAGAGACAGGCTTATCTTATATTAAACAGCAAGACCCTTAACAACAATTTTTATGACTCTGTTTCTATGTATTGGAAAAAGATTTGGTCACGTATATCTTTTGCACATTAACCAAAGGAAGAGGGGTGACATTTGAGTTTATTATAGAATGGCCCAAGCTGTTTGTAGAAGCCCTTTTTTGTTGCTGGGTGAGCAGACACCTGGGAGCCTCAGCTTGTGTATTCTTTAGCAAAGTCTGAAGTAAAACTCTATTGTCTTTATATTTAACCATCCCTACCTTATCTTATGTGTACTCTTCATTGTAAGGGAATGCAGGTGTTGGTGTGGATGATGGACTACGAATCCCTAGGAGGGAACTAAGGATGGCTGTAGATCATTAAAGGTCTATGTATGTTTTTTGGCCTTTAAGTACCTTTTCATCCTATCTGCAATAATTTGGTGGACAAACATTGGAAGGGAGCCTTGCAGTTATCTGCTCTAACGGTTTTATGGCGGGGGAATGGTTTGGTTGCTTTATGTAGTTTCTGTAAGGAGATCTCGGCCTGGTTAGAAGTGGGTTAAGTGGGTCAGAGCCTCAACTTGAGCAAAGGGCTTAGGCCAAAAAGAAAAAAGGAATTCGAGTAACACAAAGAGATACAGGAGGAGATACCAATCCCATTCATATGGCAGGAGCCATGCAAACCTACTGTGTCCTCTCCGTGACCCTGTCAAAAGGCAAGGTTTCTGCCCCTCTGGAGGGGTGAGGGGCAGAGGGATAAAGAGAGAGAAACTTAAGCAGATTCCATGCTGAGTGCAGAGCCCAACCCAGGGCTCAGTCTCAGGACCCTGAAATCATGAGCTGGAGGCATAACTGACTGTGCCACCCAGGTGCCTCTATACATATTTTCAATGAGCTTTCCTAAAAAGTTTCAATTACTTTACCCAAAGAATGTAGATAATAACCTCATTTACCTCAAATTATTATAATGATATTTAAATAAAGTAATGCACCTAAAATTCTTAGCACAGTATCTGACAATAAGCTAAAAAGTTGTCACTCTCTAGGAGTTTGGAATAAAGATGTGAAGTAAATTTTTTTAAAAAAGAAACTTAGGGGCACTTGGGTGGTGTAGTTGGTTAAGCCTCTGCCTCTTGGTTTCAATTCAGGTAGTGATCTCAGGGTGGTGAGATAGAGCTCCACATTGGGCTCCCTGCTCAGTGTGGAGTCTGCTCAAGACTCTCTCTCCCTCTCCCCCTTCCCCTTTCTCTTTCTAAAATAAATAATATAAACAAACAAACAAATAAGAAATTTAAACTCTGATGGATTAGGGACTACCTAAGGAGAAAACTTTAGTTAAGAATTCAGTTTAATTTATTTTTAAATTATTATTTAATTCCACTTAGTTAACATATAATATAATATTAGTTTCAGGTGTACAATACAGTGATTCTACATTTTCATACAAGACCAGGTATTCATCCAGCAAGTATTTTTATTTATTTTCATCCCAAGTGAAATCATTCTACTTTTCTCTCTAAAAACAACAAACGTGCATGTGTGCTGCTGGAGGAAGGAACAGTATTGTGACATATAAAAGCGATAATGTGTATGAAACTGATTTGAAGAGTTATATATACTTTCCCAATTCCAAACATTTTTACTATCATAATTTAGATGAACACTTTTACATTTAATTGGTGGATATTTCTAGTGTTGAGGCATTCAAATCATAAATGAAAATGAGGCTGAAACTGGTGCAGGTACACAAAGGGTAAATGAATTTCTGCAGAAGCTAAAGATACAGGAATGGGAGAAAATCCCATAAAGAACCCTAATGTCTTCAGCAGTTTAACTGTAGAAATACCATACCTCGCTGATAACAAAAAGCATTGCTCAACTAGAGACACTAGAGGGTGCTGTTAGTGAGAGCTTAGAAGGATGAATAAAACCTTCCAACACTCTTCCCCCTCTCCATCACTATAGGTGATAAGAATTTGTAAAGGGCATACCTGTGAAATGAAACTGACATTCTCCATTCCCTCCTGGATATGCTTTTGTTTTTTGTTTTTGTTTTGTCCTGGGACTAGCCTTACAACATTACCAAAATAGTAAAATATTAGAAGTTTGTTATAATGCTTGGGCAAATAATTGGGAAAAGTTTGAAATGATTCCTACTCTGAGAAAAACTATCAAAGCCCAAAGAGGGGATGATAAGAAACAGAAATACTCAAGTAAGGACTTTCAATGAGAGAAAGATTTCAGCAGGAATTCCTAACTACGCCAACAACTTCTGTAATTAAATACAGGTGAGACAATTGCTTGGCAATCATGCCATATAATTTTTTTTCTCTCTCTCTAGGCTTGAGTAGCTATACACACTTGCTGAGGACAGAAACTGCAGCTGAATTTCTCTCACAGGAGCCTGGGAATTACGGTCTCATGTGTATAGCTGAATTTTGCTGAAGCACTGAGCTCTGATTAATGCAATTAAATGAGTAAAGATATGTGGTATTGTCCTCAAGTTTGCTGTTCCTACTAAAGAATCGTTTTCTCCTACTGTACTCTCATTTTTCTACAGATGAGTAGTTGCAAACTGTACTGGATGTGGCTTTTCATCTGTGTGTTATTAGCCTATATTGTGATGGAAACACACGAGCAGGGAAAAACGTGTCTTTTAAAGCACTGAAGGATCATGATGCTGTTAATGGTCTTTGTCCTCTTTTCGTTAGGACAGGCTTTGGCTTGAGTTATTCAGATGTTGCTGTTAGGGTCCGTGATCAAAGGAATGAGACTGATACAAAGCGAAGGTCAAGCAGAGCTTTATTTCGCGCCAAGCTTCGAGAATCATACTGGCGGGTCAGGGTCTCTGCAGAGAGCGACCCCGCCTAGTCTTACAGGCTATCTTTTATAGGGCAAAACCGCAAACCGACTGTGAGCTTATCCTTATTGGTCAGAAGCAGTGGGGGGGCGGGGGGGGGGCGGGGGGAGGTTACATATGTGGTCTTTACTGATTGGACGTCTCCACCTGACCTGACTTCAGGAGCAGTGGGGTTAAGGAAGGTGGCATATGTGTCCTTTACTGATTGGAACATCCCCACCTGGCCTGACTCGACCTTGTTCTTCTGGGGGACTGTCATCAGGAGCCAACAGACCACATTCC
>CM052801.1:57880181-57913585 GCA_028533885.1 Nasua narica | reverse complement strand
GGGAGCAGGCTCGTTGCCAAGCCGAGAGCCCAACATGGGGCTCGATCCCAGGACCCTGAGATTAGGACCCGAGCCCAGGGCAGAGGCTTTAACACACTGAGCCACTCAGGTGTCCCTAGTTAGGAGATCCTAAAGAATGTCACATTTGTCCCACCCAGGAGTGAGGGTGGGGGAAGGTTGCAGGGTGTCAGCTTGTGCTTTGTCCTCAGCTAGCCTTCTGTTCCCTCATCATGATAACAAATTTACTGTGTATTTGTGTATTTGATTGAAACATGTAGAAAATTGCTTTACTTTTTTTTTTTAACAACCGTAGTTGTGGTTTAATTAACATAGTGTTTAGTAGATTGCTACTATGAACCATTTTTTTAATAGAATGCTGCAGATATCTCATTTTAAGTGATTAAACACGTGTTTAGATAATCAGTATAGAGTTTCTGTTTTCTTTTAAGATTGGAGAGTTTTTATTTTATCATTACTGAAACTTAGCTGAATGTCAGTTTCTGTGTTTGGATAGAATATTAAAACCAAGAATTCCTCTCATTTGCCAAAGCACAGCTGGTCTCCACTATTCCTTTTAGATTTCCTTTCATGTAAGGTGAAGAGCAGTGATTTATTTTACTTTCATGCAAAAAAAAAACAATGTCTTGAATTTTTCAATTAATTACTCTTTGTTGACTAAGTTCTAAAGAAAGTGAAACCACAGATGCAGTTTGGCACACGACTGATTCTGTTGTGCTAGTCTTTTTTTGACAGGCTACACGTAGTGAAGGAAAAGTGTTTGGAGTATAGAGGGTGCTCCTTTTAAGGAAAAAAAAAAGTGTAACAAAATTGGCAATGAAAATAAAATATTTCCTTCTACTGGATTCCTTCTACTATGAAAGTTGTTATTATCAGTAGGCTCCATCTTCTCTACTACTGTTACTGGAGTTCAAAACACTAAAGGACCTGTACCTTCAGACTGAACCTAATCCTGTCATATCAAAGAATCCTTTAAAAATCTAATGGGTTTTCAATTCCGTGTCTTTTCAGACCTAGTTTTCAGTGTCTTTAGGTGAATCCAACAAATACACGATTTACTCCAAGTCTAGTGATCTAATTCCTGCAATTAGCCAGCTACCTCAGTTATTCTGAGTAGCACTCTGGTACCCACTGCAAGTGGCACTGCAAGTGGCACTCTGGTACCCACTGCAAGTGTGAAGACTCTGTTACACAGTTGGAACCTTACCTAGTTTACATTGGTCCATTTCCCTGGTGCCCTAGGTTCGTTATCAGTGAAATATTACCTGCTTGGCTGAGCGTCATGATCCCAACAGGACAGCCTTATTAAAACTGTCCTGTAAATACCAAAATAACTTATGACTCTACCCTCATATTTTATGTATTACATTCTTGGACCATTTAGTCTATGGAAGGTGCTGAAGTGGGTAGACTATGTTGGTAAGCCTTTTGTAATTCATCACAACAAGTAATGATATGTTATTCAAAAATGTTCATAATTTTTGAACAGTGCAACTGAATTACTTAACACCCATACTTCCATTCACATCAATTATAAATTATTCTCCAAAAGTTAGCATAGGAATGTAACAATCATAGAAGAATTTCAATGAAGTATAAAAAATATGAAATTAACTCTGTCATAAACTTGTTAAATGACAGAAGTTTCCAAACGCTCTATAAATTATTAAAATTGTCCCTTTCTAAATAAGGCTCACTTGGGATGGGGAGTTTAAACGGATTTCTGAAAAGGCAATAATATCTTTAAAATACATTTACAAGGGGCGCCTGGGTGGCTCAGTGGGTTAAAGCCGCTGCCTTCAGCTCGGGTCATGATCTCAGCATCCTGGGATCGAACTCCGCATCGGGCTCTCTGCTCAGTGGGGAGCCTGCTTCCCCTTCTCTCTCTGCCTGCCTCTCTGCCTACTTGTGATCTCTTTCTCTCTGTCAAATAAATAAATAAAATCTTTAAAATAAAATAAAAAATAAAATACATTTACAAGGGTACCTGGGTGGCTCATTTGGCTAAGCATCTACCTTCAACTCAGGTCCTTCATTGGGCTCCCTGCTCAGTAGGGAGGCTGCTTCTCCCTTTCTCTGTACCTCTTCCCTCTGGCTCATGTTCTCTATCACACTTTCTCTCTCACTTTCTCAAATAAACAAAATCTTTTAAAAATCCATTTACAAGAGAAGTTGTGTGATAACTTCAAAATGTATATCAATTAGTGACAGTGAAATATATCTCTTCAAATTTAGTCAAGGACCTCAATAATTAGATATATATATTAAAAGTATTAAACCGGGGCACCCGGGTGACTCAGTGAGTTAAAGCCTCTGCCTTTGACTCAGGTCATGATCTCAGGGTCCTGGGATTGAGCCCTGCATCACGCTCTCTGCTCAGAGGGGAGCCTGCTTCCTGCTCTCTCTCTCTGCCTGCCTCTTTGCATGGCTGTGATCTCTCTCTCTCTGTCAAATAAATAAATAAAATCTTTTTTTTTTTAAAAAAAAAAGCAAATTTCCAAAGCCAAGTGAAACAAAAGCAAAAATGAACTTTTGGGACTTCATCAGGATAAAAAGCTACAGCACAGCAAAGGAAACAGTCAACAAAACTAAGAGGCACTCCATGGAATAGGAGAAGATATTTGCAAATGACATTATAGATAAAGGCCTGATATCCAAGATCTATAAAGAACTTCTCACACTCAACACTCAAAAAACAAATAACACAGTCAAAAAATGGGCAGTCGACATGAACGGACACTTCCTCAAAGAAGACATAGGAATAGCTAACAGATAAATGGAAAAATCCTCATTGCTGCAATGAACACTAGGGTACATATGGCCTTTCTTTTCACTGCATCTGTATCTTTGGGGTAAATACCCAGTAGTGCAATGGCAGGGTCAATGGGTAGCTCTATTTTTAAATACTTTTTTTTTCAAGATTTTATTTATTTGACATAAAGAGAGATCACAGGTAGGCAGAGAGGCAGGCAGAGAGGGGGAAGCAGGCTCCCTGCTAAGAAGAGAGCCCAATGCTGGGCTCAGTCCCAGGACCCTGAGATCATGACCTCAGCCAAAAGCAGAGGCTTTAACCCACTGAGCCACCCAGGTGCCCTCTATTTTTAATTTCTTAAGGAATCTCCACACTGTTTTCTGAAGTGGCTGTACCAACTTATATTCCCACCAACAGTAGAAGAGGCTTCCCCTTTCTCCACATTCTCTGCAACATTTGTTGTTTACTGTCTTGTTGATTTTGGCCATTTTAACTGGTATAAGTTGGTATCTCAGTGTGGCTTTGATTTGAATCTCCCTGATGGCTAAAGATGATGAACATTTATTCATGTGTCTGTTAGCCATTTGTATGTCTTCTTTGGATAAGTGTCTATTCATGTCTTCTGCCCATTTATTGACGTGATTATCTGTTTTGTGAGTGTTGAATTTGAGGAGTTCTTTCTAGATCTTAGATATCAGACCTTTGTCTATAGTGTCATTTGAGAATATCATCTCCCATTCTGTGGGTTGCTTGTTTGTTTTGTTGACTGTTTCCTTTGCTGTGCAGAAGCTTTTTATCTTGATGAAGTCCCAAAAGTTCATTTTCGCTTTCATTTCCTTTGCCTTTGGAGACATGTCTTGAAAGAAGTTGCTGTGGCCAATGTCAAAGAGTTTACTGCCTATGTTCTTCTCTAGTGTTTTGATAGATTCCTGCCTCACGATGAGGTCTTTTATCCATTTCGAGTTTATCTTCGTGTATGGTATAAGAGAATGGTCATATAGATGTCCATATAGCTATAACTGTGTGTGATAACTGTCCATGTTATCTTCTACATATAGCTGTTCGATTTTCCCAGCACCATTTATTGAAGAGACTGTCTTTTCTCCACTGTACATTTTTTCCGCTTTTGTCAAAGATTATTTGACCATAGAGTTACAGGTCCATATCTGGGCTCTCTATTCTGTTCCACTGATCTATGTGTCTGTTTTGGTGCCAGTACCATGCTGTCTTGATCTATGTGTCTGTTTTGGTGCCAGTACCATGCTGTCTTGGTGATCACAGCTTTGTACTAAAGTTTGAAATCAAGCAATGTGATTTCCCCAGATTTCTTTTTTCTTTTTCAACATTTGCTTAGCAATTCGAGGTCTTTTCTGGTTCCATACAAATTTTAGGATTGTTTGTTCCAGTCCTTTGAAAAAAGCCAGTGGAATTTTGATCAAGATGGCATTGAAAGTATAGATTGCTCTGGGCAATATAGACATATTCACAATGTTTATTCTTCCGGTCCGTGAGCATGGAATGCTTTTCCAACTTTTTGTGTCTTCTTCAATTTCTTTCATGAGTGTTCTGTAGTTCTTTGAGTACAGATCCTTTATCTCTTTGGTTAGGTTTATTCCCAGGTATCTTATGCTTCTTGGTGCTACAGTAAATGGAATCGATTCTCTAATTTCCCTTTCCATATTTTCATTGTTAGCATATAGGAAAGCAACTGATTTCTGTGCATTGATTTTATATCCTGACACATTACCAAATTACTATATGAGTTCTAGTAGTTTGTGGGTGGAGTCTTTTGGGTTTTCCATATAAAGTGTCATGTTATCTGCAAAGAGAGAGAGATTGAATTCTTCATTGCCAATTTGAATACCTTTTATTTCTTTTTGTTGTCTGAATGCTGTCCCTAGGACTTCTAGCACTGTGTTGAACAAGAGTGGCAAGACTGGGCATCCTTTATGTGTTCCAGATCTCAAAGGGAAGGCTGTCAGCTTTTCCCCATTGAGAATGATATTTGCTATGGGCTTTTCATAGATAGACTTTATGAAGTTGAGGAATGTTCCTTCTGTCCCTATACTTTGAAGAGTTTTAATCAGGAAGGGATGCTGAGTTTTGTCAAATGCTTTTTCTGCATCAATTGGGAGGACCATGTGGTTCTTCTCTCTTTTCTTATTGATTTGTTCTAACACATGGATTGATTTGGGAATGTTGAACCACCTTTGCATCTCAGGGATAAATCCCACCTGGTCATGATGAATAATCTTTTTAATGTGCTGTTGGATCCTATTAGCTAGGATCTTGTTGAGAATCTTGGCATCCATATTCATGAGGGATATTGGTCTGAAATTCTCGTTTTTGATGGAGTCTTTGCCTGGTTTGGGGATCAGGGTAATTCTGGCTTCATAGAAAGAGTCTGGAAGTTTTCCTTCTGTTTCTATTTTTTGAAACAGTTTCAGGAGAATAGGTATTATTTCTTCCTTGAATGTTTGGTAGAATTCCCCAGGGAATTTGTCAGGCCCTGGAATCTTGTTTTTTGGGAGGTTTTAGATCACTGCTTCCATCTCATTACTAGATATTGGTCTATTCAGGCTGTCAATTTCTTCCTGTTTCAGTCTTGGAAGATTATAGGTTTCCAGGAATGTATCCATTTCTTCTAGGTTGTTTAACTTATTGGCATATAACTGTTGATAATAATTTTTGATGATTGTTTCTATTTCCTACGGATTAGTCATGATCTCTCTGCTTTCATTCATAATTTTGTTAATTAGGGTCCTCTCTCTTTTCTTTTGGATGAGTTTGGCCAGTGGCCTATCAATGTTATTGATTCTTTCAAAAAACCTACTTCTGGATTCATTGATGTGTTCTACTGTTTCTCTAGTTTCTAACTCGTTGATCTCTGCTCTAATCTTGATTATTTCCCTTCTTGTGCATGGAGTTGGCTTGATTTGTTGTTGATTTTCCAGTTCTTTAGGTGTAAAGAGAGCTGGTGTATTTGGGATTTTTCAATTTTTTGGAGTGAGGCTTGAATGGCTATGTATTTCCCCCTTAGGACTGCCTTTGCCGTGTCCCATAGGTTTTAGACTGATGTGTCTTCACTCTCATTGGTCTCCATGAATTGTTTAAGTTCATCTTTGATTTCCTGGTTAATACCCACATTCTTGAGCAGGTTGGTCTTTAGCCTCCAAGTGTTTGAATACCTTCAAAACTTTTTCTTGTGGTTGAGTGCCAGTTTCAAAGCACTGTGGTCTGAGAATATGCAGGGAATCATTTCAATCTTTTGGTATCCGTTGAGTCTTGATTTGTGACCCAGTATGTGGTCTATTCTGGAGAAAGTTCCATGTGTGCTCTAGAAGAATGAGTATTGTGTTGTTTTAGGGTGGAATGTTCTGTATATATCTATGAGGTCCATGTGGTCCAGTATGTCATTCAAAGCTCTTGTTTCTTTATTGATAATTCTGTTTAGATGATCTGTCAATTACTGAAAGTGGTGTGTTAAGATCTCCTACTATTAATGTATTCATATCAATATGACTCTTTATTTTGATTCACAGTTGGCTTATGTAGTTGGCTGTTCCTATATTGGGGGCATAAATGTTTATAATTTTCAGATCTTCTTGGAGGATAGAACCTTTAAGAATGATGTAGTGTCCTTCTGTGTCTCTGACTACAGTTGTTAGCTTAAAATCTAATTCATCTGATATGAAAATCACTCCCCCAGCTTTCTTTTGAGGCCTGTTGGCATGAAAGATGGTTCTCCATCCTTTCACTTTCAGTCTGGATGTATCTTTTGGTTCCAAATATGTCTCTTGTAGACAGCATATGGACAGGTCCTGTCGTATTATCTATTCTGCAACCCTGTTCCATTTTATGGGAGCATTTAGGCCGTTCATATTGAGTGTGATTATTTAAAGACAAGTTTTTATTGACATAATTTTGCCTGTTTAGTCCTTGTTTCTATAGATGGTAAATTTCTGTTCTATATGACTCATGGGTTTTTTCTACTTTTATAGAACCCCCTTTAATATTTCCTGTAGTGCTGACTTGGTGGTCACATACTCTTTTAATACTTGCTGGTCTTGGAACTTCTATATCTCTCCATCCATTTTGAATGTCAGCCTTGCTGGATAAAGTATTCTTGGCTGCATATTCTTCTTGTTTAGTGCCTTGAGTATATCCTGTTATCCGTTTCTGGCTTGCCAGGTTTCTGTGGACAAGTCTGACATTATTCTGATGGGTCTTCCTCCATATGTAAGGAATCTCTTCCCCCTAGTTGCCTTCAGGACCTCTTGTCTAAAATTATAATTTGCAAAATTTACAGTTATGTGTCTGGGTGTTTTTCTAGACTCATTGATCTTTGGGGGTGTCCTTTCTGTCTCTAGGACAGGAACACTTGTTCTATTCCCCAGATTGGGGAAATTTTCATTCAGAATTTGTCAGCTATATCTTCTAGTCTTCTGTCTTTCTCTACCCCCTCTATTCCAATAATGCCAATAGTTCTGATGTTGGAACATTTCATGACATCATTTATTTCCCTAAGTCTCTTCTCATGATTCCTGAGCAGTTTGTTCTAGCCTCCTCCCGACCTTTCTTCTCAGCCATTTTATCCTCTAGATCACTAATTCTATCCTCTGTCTCCATAACTCTCGCTGTTAGACCATTTAGATTAGAGTGGATCTCACTGATAGCATTTTTAACATCTGCTATGCTGGTTCTCATTTTTGCCCTTAGAGATTCTGTGTTGTCATTAATGTTTTTCTCCATCCTAGCCATTGCCTGGACAATTAATCTTTTTTTCTCCAAAAGTCTTTCTGGGTTAACAACCCATAAAAATTAAATAAATTAAAGTTTCTTCTGAAATATGGTGCCTGCTTTTTGTACTTTACAGAGCAGCTATAGCATGAAATGTAGTCTAGACTGGTAAAATTGTCAGATAAACAATATCTTTATTCTTACACTAGATTTGCTCTACCAAGAAGCTCTATATTATAGTTCAATAAACTCTTAACAAAATTAACTTGGCTTATTCAACTAATGATAAATTAAAAGAAATCCAAAAACTAGAAGATAAGTCTTTTGTCTCCAAGGCATGTGTAGAAACTAGTAGCCTGGATTTGGCCTCTAGGAGGAGGAGAAGGAGAAAGAGTATGAATAAGGGGCAACCTGAGAATCCTGAGGGAGGGAAGGCAGTACTGTAGAAAAACAACTCAGAGGGGAGAGGTCTAAGATGGTGTGTGTGCTGAAGCTGAAGCCCTCTAAGGGACAGCAGAGGAGTTGGAGTTGGGGGAGGTAGGAGTGCTGTCAGATGTGAAACAAGTTTATTTAGAGAAAGACCACCTATGTCTTCAATATGCAATATGTATGGTGACCCTCCAGCAGGGCTTATGGAGAATTTATTCAACCAGGGAACCCTTTTTAAATAGTATAAAAAATTCCATTAAGCAGTTTTAAGAGCACTTCTCTGGACTCTTCAAATCTATCCCTCTATAGTGATGAGGTTAATCCTACTGCATATAGCTATGTTATGCTATTAACATTCATGTTTCTCTTGATGTGCTGCTGCTCAAAGCAAACCAGACTCCATTTCAAAACTGTGGATAGGAAGAGCAATATTTGGACATAAGAATGAAAGAGAAACAGTGATTGAGGGAAAAGAAAATGGGAGGTAACATTAGTTGTATTTTTCAACCATATATTTGTTGGTTCATTTACTCACTAATAAACAAATATTTAATGAAGAACTATACATTAAAGGCACATTTTAGGCAAATTTATTCCTTAAATAACCTTTCCATCTCACTTATATTTTATAGATCTAGATAGTGAGTTATATAATGCTGAGTACAATCCTATCAATTGAGAGAGGCAGAGAAGAGGGATTTGCAATCTCAATTTATTTGCAGAATATAAATATCTGTTTCCACCTCACCTCCTACCATATAACTTACATCTTTCCTGAGGTGCCATTTGCCATATATATGGCATTCATTTTTATTTTGGAATGTATATATTTTACAGAACAATTATAGCATGAGATTAGGTCTCTATGTGTGTGTATTATGTATGTACATACTTAGATAAAATGATAGATTCATAGATATCTCTATAATAGGTATGTAGTTTTGCAACAATATATTGTCATTAGTTTAGGATCATTTCAACAGCCACACAGTGATCAAATGACTGATATAAATAGAAGCAGATTTACTATGAAGTTTTAGTTTAAGGCCCCTCACTTGTATAGGACTCAGAAGAGACCTGATATTAGAAAATTATTGTCATATGAAGGGATAATCAAATGATATGCACCCAAAAATGTTGGGAAAAAAGCATTGTAGACATATGACAAGAAGTTTGTTAACACCCATATGCTATTCTCTTAGATTTTTTGATGTTTGTGATGTCAGATTTTATAAATGTGTCCTTTTTGTGATTAGTTTTTCTCTATAAATTAATATTTTATTTAAACTAAATCTTCTATTAGTAGTTTCATATCCTTTTGTTAGAGAACCCCTACGCATAAGCTTCAGATTCCTCAATACCATGATTCACCTATTTATCCATGTCAAAAGAACTTCCTTTTATTTTTGCAGAGTAAATTAAAAATATCCTTAAAAGTGGATTATAAACTATAGGCTTGAGTTTTTACTGAGCGCATTAATTTAGGCCTACAAAATAACTTAAATTTTTAATGCTGAAAAAAATGTAATCATTTCTTTTTTAAGAGTTTATTTATTTACTTAGTTACTTATTTGAGAGAGAGCAACAGAGATAGCAGCAGAGAGCACAAGCAAGGAAGAGAGGAAGAACAGACTCCTCCCCACTGAACAAGGAGCCTGACACAAGGCTCTATCCCAGGACTTGAGCCTAAGGCAGATGCTTAACTGGCTGAACCATACAGGTGCCCTATAATTATTTCTGTAGCCTTCTAGAATATTATTCTTTTTTTTAAGGATTTTATTTATTTATTTGACAGAGAGAGATTACAAGTAGGCAGAGAGAAGGGGGAAGCAGGCACCCTGCCGAGCAAAGAGCCTAATGCGGGGCTCGATCCCAGGACCCTGAGATCATGACCTGAGCCGAAGGTAGAGGCTTTAACCCACTGAGCCACCCAGATGCCCCTAGAATATTATTCTTGACCACCTATGCAACTCAGGTGAAAAATTAAAACAAAATATTTATACACACGAGGAAGAGATTTTAGTCTTTCAATTAAGGGACAACAAGCCTGCAATCTGTACAATAGGGAGCTCAGTAAACTAGGAGCGCTCCTTATCATCTTGGAAATTATAGAATTTAAGTTTTAGGTTTCTCGTCATAAGACATCTTTCTTTTTATATAATCATCTTTCATGTTTAAAGGATATATGAAATTCCTGAGAAATCAAATGAAATGGAACTTTGTATTGAGCATAAAATAGGAAACTATCAAGTCTATTTCTTTCAGGTTCTATGATGACAATCCTCCCCAGGATTAGATTTTTTTTCCACTTTGAACTGCTAAGTGTATTTCATGCAAAAGGAAACATTAGCCAAACTTTTAATCAAATAATTTTATCTACTACAATTGAAATTCTGTACCATTATCAATCTGCTATGAGAAGAAAAATTGTAACATAATTTAAATTCACTTAATTAAAGTGAATGAGATTATTTTATGAAATAAAGACTAATTAGATTTCAGTAGATAATAATAACCATGAATCTCTGAATTGTTTTTATGTTTGTTATAATACTGCACATAGTATTTTTCAATTAAAAAAATGTTGATAGGTGTATAATAGAAAGAGCAACTTGAAATTGATTTGTTAAAATGGACCATTTGTTAGTTAAAATGTGATTAGATCTTGAGTTTTCCCCCTGGAAAGGTTCTTTCAAATAAATTATGTATTTAGAAGTATGGTTAAGGATGTTAGTTAATAATGATGAACAAGCATCTGCCCACAGATGCATATAATCCTGCTTGCTTCTTTTTTAAAAAATAAATGCAGCAGTAATGGATTTCCTTTATGATAAAAAAAAAAAACAGGCATTTGTTAAAGGGTTGGCTAATGACAAAGAGCATAGTATGGGTGGGAACAAAATATGCTTTCTGTACAAATTTAACTGGCCCATACATGACTAAAATCCATGGCCTTAGACTCATTAGGTGTTTTCTAAATTGACAATGCTCTAATTATATTAATGAATCTCAAAATAATGACAAATTCTGTTTAAAAGAATAAAGTTCTTCAACTTCACTTGTTAAAACAGATGCAGACTATTAAACAAGGATGCCAAAAGTGTACTAACACTTCCTGGAATCACCATGACAATAGGGAGAAAAAATTGTCTATCTCTCTTTTCATCCTAGTATCTGTTCACACATATAGAGAATGCCATAATTAGCATTTGGTAGTCTACTGGCCAAGTGTTGGAAACCCTAATAAGCATAAAAGATGATAGAGGGAACTCAAAAAAATAAAGAAGATAGAGATCAGAAATGTTGGATATTGCTAAAATATTATATATGCATGTTCACACACACACAAAAATGAAACCTGAGAAGTCTACTAAGTTTTCTATTCTGAAACATTTAGTGCTGAGTCAGAGGCCGTGCACCACCAAATCTAGTATTGGGGAATCAACTAATCTAAACTGGGCAATTAATGTGGGTCATTGTTCATTTCAGTGATCTTAAGACCCAGTGCAAGAGGACTGAGCAGATCCATCAGTTTGCTTCTTAAGCTCCCTTAAGGATGTATTCAGAAAACCATATGACCATTGCCAAATACTTAATAGCTAACTGATACCTTTACTTAGGCTGACATCTTCTAAACTGTGTTTCTTGGATTTGTAATTAATATTAACCTTAAAGGCTCTGAGATGTATTACAGCAAAGAAATAGGTTCAGCATATTCGGGGTTAGAACCCAGAATTTCCTCAAATTAATTGCCTATGGAGTCTTTTTTCTTTTCTTTTTGTCCATGACATCTATTATTGTTCAGTTGAGCACACTTTGAGAAATGGTTACTTAGAAGGTACTTATAATTTACTGAGAAAACATATAAAAGAATAGATGAAAATTACTTGAATATTGAAGAAATATCACACAAGAGAAACTGAAGCCCAGGTTTAGAATTACTTCTTTATGTCTCTAAATTTTACATGTTAATATTTTAATGTGTAAAATCATACAATATTATATTTAAAATGATTAAATTCAAATTAATATATTTAAGTAGCAATTCTTTAAGTTCTCGACATTTGGACTAGAGTGGCTTTACTATGCTTCAAAACATGAATACAAGAGAAACGATATCAGTTACTTGGCCCAAGTACAATTTCTGCTAAATTACATCCTGCTTAATTAAAAGTCCCTTATAGCATCCATTACATGTAGTTTTCTTTTACTTCCTGCCTCAAATCTCTGTTATGTTGTCTTACATTGTTTTGTTGCTAAGTAACACCATTGAGATGACTGATACATTGGTTTGAAAAGGGACTTCAGAAGATACAGCATAAATGAAACTCACTTTACTTGATCATAATTTATTTTTTGTTTTTTTTTTTTAAAGATTTTATTTATTTGACAGAGAGAGAAATCACAAGTAGGCAGAGAGGCAGGCAGAAGGAGAGGGAGAAGCAGGCTCCCTGCTGAGCAGAGAGCCCAATGTGGGGCTCGATCCCAAGACCCTGAGATCATGACCTGAGCAGAAGGCAGAGGCTTTAACCCACTGAGCCACTCAGGCACCCCAATCATAATTTATTTGTTAATTGTCTATTTTTTGCTACGAGATTAATACTTTTTACAGACATGAAAGAGAACTCTCATGTATTCCCATGTATGTAGTTCATCAGGTCAACTCAATGATCTCTCACAGACCAATTTCATATTATAAATTATTGACATGCTAAGCCATTTTGGTGTGACATATCAATTTTTGCTGTTGACAGCCAACCATGGACACTAAAGCCACATATTTAAATCACTGTTTCCCTTGGTTAAGATTAAAAATAATGTTCAACATAGTAGATATTGAAAGGAAAACACTTATTTTTAGTTTTTTATTAAACTCTCCACAGGAAATAAAATGCTTAATAGACCAATGACATTTGCAATTTCATTCTGTTTATCAAAGTCATTTTTGAAAAATGGTGAAGAGATTTAATAGTACTAACTTTGTCATTTCTATCTGTATTCTTGTTTAAACCATCAGAAAAATTCTTTTCTAAAATTAACCTGACTCAGATATACATATAGTATTCAAATTACTTTTAAAATTATATTTCTGGGATGCCTGGGTGGCTCAGTTGGTTAAGCTACTGCCTTTGGCTCAGGTCATGATCCCAGGGTCCTGGGATCGAGTCCCACATCAGGCTCCTTGCTCAGCAGGGAGCCTGCTTCTCCCTCTGCCTCTGCCTGCCACTCTGCCTGCTCTCTCTCCCTCTCTATCTCTCTGACAAATAAATAAATAAAATCTTTAATAAATGAATGAATAAATAAATAAATAAATAAAATTATATTTCCAATTGCATAACAGTGTAATGGTTGCTTCTGTGGTAAGCTTTATCATAAGTTTAAGATAAAAGTAGGTCTTTCAAGTGGAACTCTGCATTCATGAGGTATATGTGCTTGGTGTACTGGAGGTGCTTATTCGTTAATTACATACCTTGTTGGAATAGTGGCAATCCCTATTTTTAGCTTACTAATAACTATTTTTGATACCCTATGTAGAATAGTGCCATAATACCATAAAACTCCATGGTCAGAAGCTTATTTTTTATCATTTGGAAAGAAATAAAATACTGTGTCCTGAAACATACCAGTTTAATGAGATCTGATCTTTCTATGGGCTAACACCAGTAGAGAATTGACTTTTCTTCATGAGTGTTTATTATGGAATACATACATCGGTACTGCTATACAAATTTCACAATTATGTTTAAAGCTGGTAATAACTACTTTGTATAATGAGAACACCAGAAATAGTTATTTTATAATGATGTTTTAAATGAAAAATTAATCTTTATTCTCTCTAACCAATGAAGTAGAAATTGTAAATACATTTGACAAGAAGCTTCATTTCGTAATTGGGAAGATGTGGTCTTTTAAAGAATGAAAATCAAAGGACAAACAACACAAATTTAGAAAGTTGCTATAAAAATGTTGAACGTATTTCCTATTCTTAGATAATGCAAATTTTCTATATAAAAACCAGTGAATAGATGTTTTCAGTTGTCATAATTTTAAATATATATTCGAAACTGGAAGACATATTAAAGATCATCTGCTCCAGATGTTTTCACATTGTATTCCTCAGAGTCCTAGGGTTTCATAGAGATGCCTTAGAAGCTAAGGTATAGGGTGCAATGGAAAGGAAGCAGTATGGGTAAGTCTCTGGGTCATCCTCAGAATTACTGTTTGTTTGTGTTTTTTTTCCCCCTAGTTTATAGGTGAGGTTCCACTTAACATTTTGCATGAAGTCAGAGTTCTTTTGCTAAAAGAATGGAAGATACCTTTTAAAAAATCATTGATGTAGGCCATCCTCCTCATTTTAGTGTTGAAAAAAACTGAGACCCAGTAGATTTAAATAGCTTATTCATGAGCACACCCATTTACTGAGTAGCAGACTTGCCAGGATATGTTTATTCCTTATATTTATATATGATTTTGAACTTTTTGAAGCAGCTTCATATCTGTTATTCGATTTAGTCCTCAGAAAAATAACACTATTAAGTGGTTATAGAAAGTCTTAGCTCAATTTTAGAGATGAAGAGATGAAGTTGAAGGAGATAAAGCCACCAGAGTTATACCATTTTATTGGCAGAGTCTGGATGAAAACTAAGTTCTCTTGGCTCTCAAGGGCTTGCTCTGGATCATAACAGTTTTTCTAATAACAGCTTATCTAGAATGTGGCAGTTTACACATGTCTGCACATGCACTTGTCAAAATGCTTATCAGAAGTCTGTGATGCTGTCACTATAGACTCTCCAGAACTCACTAAGATCTTAAGAAACATTGAAGCCTGCATTTCCATTTTATTGATGAAGAAACTGAAATTCAGGCTAAATAAAAAGACATATAGTTAGAGGCAGGACTCAAATTAAAATCCACATACTCTAAATTCAAGTCAGTGTTTTTCCTAACAAACAGCATTGAATTTTAATTTATAATTATATGCTAACGAGTGAAAATACACATTCTTTTTTTTTTTTTAACAAGCTTCAGTTCACTTTATTTTTCTTGTATAAAACTAGGTGGTAGCCACAGCTGGAGCCTGGGTCCTCTGCACAGAGACTCTGGTGTGGGTCTTCACAAGATGGTCCGTGAATTCCTGATAGGGCGACTTGGTAAACACCGTCTCCTTCCAGAGGTCAGGGGTGAGATAGCTGTAGGTCTTGGAGATGGCATCAAAAGTAGCCTTGGCAAAGTTCCCCAGGGTGGCGGTGCAGCCCCTGGCAGAGGTGTAGCAGTCATCGATACCGGCCATCATCAGTAGTTTCTGAAAATACACATTCTTGCCAGAGTTCCAGCACATTTGTTTTTAATCATCTAGCTCTTCTGTCTTAGAATGCCAAAAAGCCTTGCTGAAGTAGACTTACAAACTGGTTAAGATGGCTATGATAAGCCCTTTTGTGATTTACAATGACCCTAGGGAATACAGGCATGTTCACACATGAGGAGAGATTATGATACCTAATATTTACATGGAAATAGAAGGTTTTTTGGTAGATTACTGTAAGAGTTTGCAAGTGAAGAAGTTCATAACCACTTTTCTGTCCAGTAGAAAGATTCAATCTCTATTTCCTGAATGGAGTCTCAATCCACTAAGAGTTTAACACCCCTTGAAAGGTAAATAGAATTCTTTTTAGTTTCCAGACAACGGAGACTCAAAGACTGTGCTTATTGTTTTTCCAAATCTCTACTCAATCTATTAAAAAGCATTTCTTCATAGTTACTTTTCTGTATGCACTTCACTTCTACTATTGTCACCTCAGATGCCTTCTCAATGGTAGAACTTCTTGGGGCACCTGGGTGGCTCAGTGGGTTAAGCCTCTGCCTTCGGCTCAGGTCATGATCTCAGGGTCCTGGGATCGAGTCCCACATTGGGCTATCAGCTCAGTAGGGAGCCTGCTTCCCCCTCACCCTCTGCCTGCCTCTCTGCCTACTTGTGTTCTCTTTCTCTCTGTCAAATAAATAAATAAAATCTTTTAAAAAAATGATAGAACTTCTTTCCCAAATGACACTTGCAAAATGAAATGTGATTCAGTATATCTTAGGTAATAATCTTAGCAGCACAATTATATACTCCTCAATTGACCATTATCTACATTATAATTTAGCAACTACTTCTTTGCCAGTAAAAACTGAAGATGAAAAATATGGGCTACTGTCACGGGCTTATAGCTTTTCTTCTAGTGAAATTAAAATAAGAAATTATTGGGGCGCCTGGGTGTCCCAGTGAGTTAAGCATCTGACTCTTGGTTTCAGCTCAGGTCTTGATCTCAGAAACCTGAGTTTAAGACCTATGTTGGGCTCCACACTGGGCATGGAGCCTGCTTAAAAAGTATATATATTGAAGGAGATCCATTTGAATGACTTAGTTCATTGGGGAAAAAACATGCCCCCAGTGGTAGAAATAAATTAGGCATAGAAATGTATTCCAGATCAACACATATGTATAAGTTATTATCAAATACACAAAAGTTTCAAATATAGGAAAAGAAAGATCAGAGTTTAGGAGAAAGTGAGAAGGAGATACATTATGAAGATAAAATATCTTGAATGAAGAGGGTTGAATAGAGTTGAACGAGATAGGAAAGGTTCTAAGGACAGAAAGAAGTCAAAAGGTAAGGACAAGGAAACCTGACCCCTAGAAGCTATAGTTCAGGACTGCTGTGTATAGTAGTGCAATTGTTCACAACACAAAGGATTTACATGTGGGACAAGTGGTGATTTAAATCCAAGCTATACATCCTGGAAGTTTTTTTCTTCTAAAGGAAGGGATTTTATGGCAGGCAGAATTTTAAAGATCCCTTCATCCCTGAACCCCACTCAAGATTTCCATGCCCCAGATAGACATGCCCTAGATAAACATTTATCTAGGCTCTATTATAAAAGGATTTTGCTGTTATAATTAATGTCCCATGTCAGTTGACCATAAAATACAGGTATTATCTAAGTGGGCCTGACTTAATCATGTGACCCCTTCAAAAGAAAAGGGTCTTCTCCTGCAGGTCACAGAAGGGAAAGTGAAAAAGCTGAAGAACATGAGGGCTTTAACACGCCTTTGCTGACTTCGAATATGGAGGGATCATGTGAGAAGTGATGTGGATAGCCAGTTGAAGCTAAGAGCAGCTCTCAGCCATTAGCCAGCAAGGGAGCAGGAACTTGTCTTAACAACCATAAGTAACTGGATTCTGCCAACAACCTGAATGAGCTTGGAAGCAGATTCTTCTCTAAAATCTGTACTAAAGGAACACAGATCTGCCGACTCTTTTATTTCAGCCTTGTAAGACCCAGAACAGAGAACCTATTAATGTCTGCCTGGACTTCTCACCTATAGAACTATGAGACAGAAATGGGTTTTGTTTTAAGCCTCTGTGTTTGTGGCAATTTGTTGTGATAACAATAGAAAACATATTACAGGTACCTTTAAAAAAATCATAGGAAGATGGTCTATGAGCTAATATCAGCTCCCTCTATAATTTTATATGCCCAAGTTCTTCAGAAAAACAGAGGAAAGTCTTAGGGGCGACCAATCATATGTTTTCCCTTTTGATTCTCTGTCCAAGCACCATTGTTTTCAGGGGCAGTTGTGACAACTGTCAGTGCAAATACTGACCTGAAAAACTCAATCAAAAGTGGTAGGTTGTTTGTTGTTGTGCTTGTTGTCTTTTTCAATTATACTTCCCTTTTCACTTTTAATCTCTTCCACAGAACACGTTTTTATTTTTTATTTCTTTTTATTTATTTATCTTTCTTTTTCTTTTTTTATTATGTTCAGTTAGCCACTGTATAGTACATCATTAGTTTTTGATGTAGTCTTCAATGATTCATCAGTTGTGTATAACACCCGGTGCTCATTTTTTAAAGATTTTATTTTAAAGTAATCTCTATACCCAACCTGAAGCTTGAACTCACAATCCTGAGATCAAGAGTTGCATACTCTCCTGAGCCAGCCAGGCACCCTTTTCTTCCACAGAAAATTTTTAAGAGTGACTTTGTAGCAAACCTGTAATGTGGCTAATTTTCCCGTAAATAGAATTTTAAGTAAGACTTTTAATTGTGAATGTCATTAAGTGCTTCTTATACTAGTATCCTGTTTATCAAAAAGAGGTGATAATTCATTAGGGTTTTGATTGGGCAGTGCAGTGTGCTTAGGGTGTTCAGAGAGAATAAGATTTGATACCTAACCTTATAAACTAAAATTCCAATCCTTGTAACTAAATAACCCCTCTGAAAGAAGAGAGAGCAGAACTCTTGTGACTCATCCCACAGATGCTTCTAAAAAAAAGAAAACAGAAACACAGTTGAGAGAGCACTGCTGAAATGTTTTCAATTATAATAAAAATGCAACTTTTCATCCTACTACAGACTTAATTCATGGATGAGGCTTTCCAGGTTTCCTAATAGTAGTTCAAAATGTAAGAAGAAAATTTGGGAAGAATTTTAATAAACTTTATTAATTGGAAAGTTAACTAGAAGTTCTAGTTAACTCAGCATCATTTTGGATGCAAAACATAAATCAACCAAATGAAAAAGCAGTAATGTTACACAAAATCTTATAAACAGAATTTGTTTGCCTTTTTAGTGTACATTATTATATTTATATTTTGTCAGATTTAGAGATTTTAAAATTTCCTGGGAAAAATGCCGCTACAGGGCTGCCTGGGTGGCTCAGTCAGTTAAATGTCTCAGGGTCCTGGATGGAACCCACATCAGGCTCTGTGCTTAGTAGTGAGTCTGTTTGTCCTTTCTCTCCCTCTGCTCCTCCCTCTTCCCCTCCCCTTGCTCATGTTCTCTCTCTGTCTTTCAAATAAATAAATAAAATATTTTTTTAATGCCACTACAATATAAACTCTTAAAATATAAACTCCTGGACTATAAATATGTTTATGAACAGTCTGTTTATTATTTTAGAATAAAATAGAGTACAAGTCTAGCAATAGCCTGCAGACTTTTATAACCTAATGCACTCTAAAGAGAAAAAAAAACAATTTTGTCACATAAGGCTATAATATCTAGTGATGGAAAGGAAAGTTTCATATATCATGACTAGATGAGGATAAATTTTATCGTAAAGCACTATTATGGAAAAGGCAACAGTAGTTCTGTTATGTATTGATCACTAGTCACTCTATCTAAATGATGAACATCCTAAAATAGATGTGCAATATTTAATGTATTATTAAATATTTAAATATTTAATAATATTATTTATATTTATATAATATTTAAATATTAAATAATATTGTTTATATAATATTTAAATATTAAATAATATTGTTTATATAATATTTAAATATTAAATATTTAATAATACATTAAATATTGCATTCAAGCTGGATGGACTCATGCAGGGTTTAAAATAACACCTTCATATATACTAGCATGTAAAGGGCTTGCCCTGAAACTTTTAACCATTCATGAATTCTTGCTTATTTTTTAAAAGGTTTTATTTATTTGTCAGAGAGAGAGAGGGCACAAGCAGGGGGAGTGACAGGCAGAGGTAGAAGCAGACTCCCTGCTAAGCAGGGAGCCCAATAGTGGGACTTGATCCTAGGACCCTGGGATCATGACCTGAGCCAAAGGCAGGCACTTAACCCACTGATTCACCCAGGCATCCCAATGAATTCTTGTTTAATTTTTTAAAAAATATTTTATTTTATTTATTTGACAGAGAGAGAGATCACAAGTAGGCAGAGAGGCAGGCAGAGGGAGAGGGGGAAGCAGGCTCCCCGCTGAACAGAGAGCCCAATGCGGGGCTCAATCCCTGGACCCTGAGATCATGACCTGGGCCAAAGGCAGAGGCTTTAACCCACTGAGCCACTCAGGCGCCCAATGAATTCCTGTTTAAACATCGTTCATTATTCCTGGGATTAATGACTAACTAGTTCTCTGAATCAGTCTCATTTATCTATGTCATGTGCCTCCCTTTCACTTCATCTAAACTTCTGTTTAGATATGGAAACTGTAGCAACATTTATGAGAAGATGCTTTATCTCTTTAATAGGAGCTCTCTAAAAATGTGATTTTGGATTATGGTTGGTTTGGCCTATAAATATTGATTATTAATATATGCCATGGTGAAGAAAATGATAATTCCTCTTTGTCTCTATGAAAAAAAAAGAAAAATACAGAAGTCTTATTCTTTTACGTTTGGATATACCACTGATGGATAGTCACAACAGCTAAAATAGTAAACTGCTTTAAACAAGCTAGTTGTGGGTGCCTGGGTGGCTCAGTCGTTAAGCGTCTGACTTTGACTCGGGTCATGGTCCCAGGGTACTGGGATCAAGCCCCGCATCGGGCTCCCTGCTCCAGGGGAAGCCTGCTTCTCCCTCTCTCCTTCCTCCTGCTTGTGTACCCTCTCTCACTGTCTTTCTCTCTGTCAAATAAATAAATAAAATCTTAAAAAAAAAAAACAAAAAACAAGCTATTTGTGACTTTCAAACAAAACTACACATGCTTGAATTTATTTATTTTTTAGTTTTATTTTTTAAGTTTTTTTTTTTTTTTTTTTTTTTTGACAGAGAGGCGAGAGATCACAAGTAGGCAGAGAGGCAGAAAGAGAGAGGGTGAAGCAGGCTCCCTGCTGAGCAGAGGGCCCGATGCGGAGCTCTATCCCAGGACCCTGAGACCATGACCTGAGCGGAAAGCAGAACCACCCAGGCGCCCTACTACATGCTTGAATTTGAAGAAAATCTACATAAAAATTTTTTTTGAGATTGTGAAAATTTTGTAGCTCTTTTTCCTAATGGATTTTTAGAGGATTGATTTACTACCCTTTAGTTTATTTTTTTGGTTATATTTACTATTTCTTCTTTCTAAAATTACATTTTAGTTACAACTGAATTGAAATACCAAAGTAATTATTTGTCATTTTTTTAAAATTGAAATGCTGGTCCTGAAAATGTCAGATAGTGAATGGAAGCCAATCTACATTTTCTAAGTCCTGCATTTACTTTCTTCTGCAAGATTTAAGAAAGAAGTTGAGGGTGCCTGAGTGGCTCAGTGGGTTAAAGCCTCTGCCTTCGGCTCAGGTCATGATCTCAGGGTCCTGGGATAGAGCCCTGAGTTGGGCTCTCTGCTCAGCAGGGAGACTGCTTCCTCCCTCTCCCTCTGCCTGCTACTCTGCCTGTTTGTGCTCTCTCTCTCTGTCAAATAAATAAATAAAATCTTTAAAAAAAAAAAAAGAAGCTGAGATGTCAATAGAGGTGCTATAATTATTGTCATCAAATTTATCATATTTATCATATATTTGGGTTAAAGAAGATTTGTAATACTGTATTACCACAGTATTTATGTCAGACAATTATTCCCAAGAGTAGAGCTAGCAGGATTTTTACAATGAATTCTTACTTTGAATGGGTTTTCCAATATAATGACAGCCTCAACCCCAGAGATAAGCAGATAACTCTACAGACAAGTGGAGAATAAAATTGGAAAATCCAAAAGCAGGCAATAGTAAAGGAAGTTTTGTAGCTAATGCAGAGTCCAGTCATGGGATATTAGGGAGTAAGACTTTTTCTTAGGTTGTCTAACTAGTTAACTTAGTTGTCTAACTAGTTAACTAAGTTAACTTAGTTGTCTAACTAGCAAGAGTAACATAAGCTCTAGCTCTTGATTTACTGGAGTATTCAAGACTACAAGACAAAATATAGGGCCATTTATCAAAATTATATTAGCCTCAATTTTCAAAATAAAGTAAAAACTCACTTAACAAGGCCTCAAGTCAGCATTGGATCCCTCCTAGTTAAATATGAGATTTATTTAATAATTAGGGCACTGGTAATTCAGCAAGTAGAAGATAAATAACTAAATCTGAGGAGGAAAAAGGATATATAGAAGTTTAAGAATAAGGAAAAGACTGTCAGGGTCAATGGGTCTAGACAAAGGTTTCTCAACCTTGGCACTATTTATAGTTTGGACTGGATAATTTTGTTGTTGTGGGGGACTGTCCTGGGCAGAGTCGGATATTTACCAGTATCCCTGACCTTCACTCCATTAGATGCCAGTAGCTCTACCCCCTCCTGCCCCAGTTGTGATAACCAAACACATCTCCACACATTGCAAAATGTCCGCTGAAGGATAAAATCTCCCCAGGTTAAAAATCGTTTGTTTAGAGTATTAAGAAAGGTTCAGTCTGCTGTAGAGATAAGCCTAACCATATCACTGAGGAGTTTGAAGTGGAGAGCAAGAGATAGTTCTGACCACCAATGAAAGAGAGTCCACTGAAAATGACTTTTTTCTAGTATCTACCCTTAAATGAATATTAGCACAAATATCAATGACCAGAATGATTGTGTCTTACCACAATATATTTGTTTGTTAGGTAAGACATTATTCTTTACAAGGTCAAGAGTAGAGGTACAGTTACCAATTAATTTGATTATTTGGAATGGTATATCAACTTCAGACTATAAACACACAAGTTATAATATAAAATAAAGGTTAATATTTATTGTGCATAACGTAAAGTAAGTTACTATAGGAGAAAAATGTATAATATTTTATAACCATCCACAAGGGGCTTACAATTTTATTATAAGGACAATTAAGATGTGACCCCATAAATTTTAAATACTAATTTGAGATTCACAAGGTAAAACAATTGATTGATTAATTACAAAATTAATGGCCAACACAAGCTATAAATTCACAGAAGTTGGGATTCAGAGAAAGTAGAGGGCAAATTTTAGAGGGTTTTGGAGCTAGACTATAAAGATTTATTGAAGAATATTGAGTATAAGAATGATTTTATGAAACTATTCTTCAGGAGATTAGTTTAATAATGATTAGTATAATGAATTAGGAGTGGGGTGGGAGAGGGTATAGAAATAAAGTCTTTTTTTTTTAAAAAGATTTTATTTATTTATTTGACAGAAAGAGAGATCACAAGTAGGCAGAGAGGCAGGCAGAGAGAGGGAGGAAGCAGGCTCCCCGATGAGCAGAGAGTCTGATGCAGGGCTCCATCCCAGGACCCTGGGATCATGACCTGAGCCGAAGTCAGAGGCTTTAACCCACTGAGCCACCCAGGTGCCCCTAGAAATAAAGTCTTATTAGAGGGTTATTGTGGTAGTGCAATAGCGAGAAGAAAAGAATCTGAGCTAGTATGTTAGCAATGGGGTTTAAAAGAGGTAACTGATGAAAGAGACAATTATGAATTGTTAGGACTTGGGTCAAGGAGGACATAAAGTACAGAATTGACTGAAACTTTTAGTTCAGATATCTAGTTAATGATGATGGCATTAATACAAAAGGAAAACTTGGGGACAGAGAGCTGGATTTTTGGGAAAAGCTGACATCTGTATTCAGTTAGTGGAATATGAAAGAAAGCAGGACATTTTATGAGATTGTGTCTAGTAAAAATTGTGTATCTTAGCTTAGAACTTAGAAAAATCTCTAGAAAAAATGAAGCTACAGATTTAGAAATCATTTGTATGCTTTCTATGTGCCAGGCACTGTTCAAAGTACTTTATATGTATTAAGTAATTAAAATCTTTTTAATAACCTTATAGGGTAAATAAATTATTGTCCTTGTTTTACACGTGAGGAAACTTAAGGACAGAGATGTTAGATTATTTGTCCAAGTTCACATAGCAGATGAGATCTGCAATAGGAAACATGAAAAGAAGGATGAGAGCAGAACTTGAGAATACTTATTGCTATAGATTGGATGTTTGTGTCCATGCAAAACTTATATGTTAAAATCCTACACCTGCCCAATGTGATTGTATTAAAAGGTAGAGCCCTAGGTGATTAGGTTCTGAGTGTAGAGCCTTCAAGAATGAGATCAATGCCTTTTATTTATTTTTACTTTCTTTAAAGATTTTATTTATTTATTTATTTATTTATTAAAGATTTTATTTATTTAACAGAGAGACAGATCACAGGTAGGCAGAGAGGCAGGCAGAGAGCAAGTGGGAAGCAGACTCCCTGGTGAGCAGAGAGCCCGATGGGGGCCTCGATCCCAGGACCCCGAGATCATGACCCGAGCTGAAGGCAGAGGCTTTAACCCACTGAGCCACCCAGGTGCCCCGATTTTATTTATTTATTTGACAGAGAGAGAGATCACAAGTAGGCAGAGAGGCAGGCAGAGAGAGAGGGGGAAGCAGGCTCCCTGCTGAGCAGAGAACCAGATGAATGTCTTTTAAAAAGACACCCCAGAAAGCTCCTTTGCCTCTTTCACCAAGTGAAGATGCAATGTGCAAACAGTCATCTATGAGCAAAGAAGCATGCCCTCACCAGACGGTGACTCTGTCAACACATTAATTTTGAACTTTCCAGGCTTCAGAACAGAGTAATAAATTTTTATTGTTTATAAACCAACCAGTCTATGGCATTTTTGTTATAAAAGTCCAAATGGATTAAGACACCTATTTATTTAACTTTAGGGGTTGAAGGAAGAAGGTGAGCCTAAAAAGGAGTCAGTGAAAGACTGGTCCACATGGTAGGAATGATGCTAAGATAGAGTAGCATCATATAAGCCAAAAGAATGTCAAGAAAGAGTTGGAAGGTAATGTGAACTGCTTTCACGAGACCAAGAAGGATTTGTTTTCAAAACCTTTTGGATAATACAAGGTGGTCAACTTTGTTTAAATACTTGCTTTTGTTTGAACTTTTCCCTGTTTTAGTTTGCTCAACTATTTAGTTTGAATTAGTGAGGTATTAGCAATAATACTAATGTGTAAATAGTAATGACAAACTCAGTCATTCTATTATACATCCTAGTTTGTGGTTTGTGAGTTAGAGAGAGAGATAGAGACAAAGAGAGACAGAGACAAAGAAAGAGAGAAAGAGGGAGAGAGCGACAGAAACTGGAAAGAAGAAGATACAAACACAAGTATTTGGGTATATTATGACAGTAAATAAATAAATTATATATTTTACATAGTTTTATTTTTCCTATAATCATTTTCCCTTAACTGTTGGGCAAAAAAGAATGTTAAAATAGCGCAAGGAAGAGAGAATCACGGAGAGCAGTAAAGGGCAAGGACAGGAATTAAAGGTTTTTCTCAAAGGCCCAAGAGAACATTGTCAGTCACACCTGGTTTGTGGGATTCTTTGCTTTGGTGTTTCTCCCTGTGATTATTGTACATTTACAGGAGAGAAATTTCATGATATAAATCATCCTTCTGTTAGCTGGCTTATCTATTATAAAACTATGCATTGTATTACTATTATGTAGTTCAGAATTACTGCTACCATGTCCTTCTAAATAATGGCTATAGAAATCTTGGAGTAACAAGCATGATTTATCTGTTTATATAAAAACAGTGGTGCCATCTCTACTCGGCATTTTCCCCAAAGAAGCAGATGCAGTACAAAGAAGGGCCACATGTACCCCAATGTTCATAGCAGCAATGGCCACAATCACCAAACTGTGGAAAGAGCCAAAATGCCTTTCAACAGGTGAATGGATAAAGAAGATATGGTCCATATATACAATGGAATATTATGCCTCCATCAGAAAGGATGAATACCCAACTTTTGTATCAACATGGACAGGACCGGAAGAGATTATGCGGAGTGAAATAAGTCAAGCAGAGAGAGTCAATTATCTTATGGTCTCACTTTCGTGTGGAGCATAAGGAAAAATATGGAGGGCATTGTGAGAAGGAAGGGAGGGTGATTGGGGGGAAATCAGAGGGAGCGATGAACCAGGAGAGACTGTGGACTCTGAGCAACAAACTGAGGATTTTGGAGGAGAGGGGGTTGGAGGGTTGGGTGAGCCTGGTGGTGGGTATTGAGGAGGGCACGTATCGCATGGAGCACTGGGTGTGGTGCATGAACAATTAATCTTGTAATACTGAAAAAATAAAATAAACGTATTTGGGAGAAAAAAAAAAACAGTGGTGCTACCTTCCTGCTTTGGCCAAATGGCTGCAGATTATTTCATCAGCCACTTTATCACATTCACATATTCATATTACAAAGTCTGAATTAGCTGATGGGAACCTATTTTTCTTCAGTGATTTTCTTGTTACTGTTGATCTTGTTCATCTCTGTTCTCCCTGATTTCTCTGGCTTCCTAACTGGGCAACTGGAATATCTTAAGGAGGAGAGTGCTGAGAGAAAAAAAAAATTATTCCTTTTGAAAAATTTTTGGAAGTAGCTAGATGATCCCCAAAGGCCTCTTTCAGTTCAAAAAGGCTAGGATTCCTCATCTAATGAGGTATGTCTTTTATTTGAATTTATTTTCCTTCATCAAGAAGAGTGCTTTCTGTTATTTTTCAGTGTTTCTGCTAAGCTCCCTATAGAATGCATCTATTTAATATGAATACTTAAAACAACAATTATTTATATATAAAAGTCACTTCCTTAACATTCTTTTTTTTCCCCTTTTTAAAAAAGGCACTATGTTTAGAAAACACTTATTACCACAAACATCACCTTGGATAATTTGAAACTCCAAATCAATGTGCTGCATCAACTGAAAGTAGATCTAAGCAGCCCTAACTGAAAAGAACACAAAATGTAAAAAGCTGACAAATTTAAAGATAATAAAATTGATTTATTGTAAAAGCAATTCAAGAATACCCAGTTAAAATAATAGTAATTAACTGTAAGTTGTAATTCATACCAATTGGTGCTGAAGCTCACAATGCAAAAGTGGGAGGCAGTAGCCAGTATTTTTTTATTTTTATTTTTTAAAGATTTATTTATTTATTTGACAGAGAGAAATACAGCGAGAGAGGGAACGCAAGTAGAGGAAATGGGAGAGGGAGAAGCAGACTTCCCGCTGAGCAGGGAGCCCAATATGGGGCTCGATCTTAGGACTCCAGAAGGATGACCTGACCCTAAGGCAGATGCCTAACAACTGAGCCACCGAGGCGCCACAGTATCCAGTGTTTAACTTTACAGTTTTTGCACATCTGAGAAATGACTGCTCAGATGAATTTTATCTTTGGCAGGTATATTTTTTAAATATGTTTTTATTATGTTATGTTAGTCACCATACAGTACATCATTAGTTTTTCATGTAGTGTTCCACGATTCATTGTTTGAGTATAACACCCACTGTTCCATGCAATGTGTGTTCTCCTTAATACCCACCACCCGGTTCACCCATCCCCCCCCAACAATCCCTCAGTTTGATTCCTGGAGTCCTTAGTTTCTCATGGTTCATCTCCCCCTCTGATTTCCCCCCTCTTCATTTTTCCCTTCCTTCTGATAATGTCCTCCATGCTATTTCTTATGTTCCATAAATAAGTGAAACCATATGATAATTGGCAGGCATATTTTTAAAAGAATTATGGGTGTGCCTATTTT
The DNA here is from genome assembly GCA_028533885.1 of Nasua narica. Taxonomy (NCBI): domain Eukaryota; kingdom Metazoa; phylum Chordata; class Mammalia; order Carnivora; family Procyonidae; genus Nasua; species Nasua narica. The sequence continues at coordinate 57,886,347 of CM052801.1, read as the reverse complement.
AATACTTGTTTTCTGTATCATGAAAAGTATTCTTCACAATGTAAATGTTTTATATTAGAGAATTCTTTTCTTTTCTTTTCTATTTATTTATTTGACAGAGAGAGATCACAAATAGGCAGAGAGAGAGGGGGAAGTAGGCTCCCCGCTGAGCAGAGAGCCCAAGTGGGGCTCAATCCCAGGACCCTGAAATCATGACCTGAGCTGAAGGCAGAGGTTTAACCCACTGAGCCACCCAGGTGCCCCTAAATTAGAGAATTCTTTAATGCACACTTGTCAAAAATATAAATATATATATACACACTAGATATATACACACATAATTATATAATATACATCCATTATATACACAATATATTTAGATATAGTATAGTACCTATACTATATATATATAATATATATATATTTATATATATAAAAAGGTATAGTACCTATATTACCTTTTTATTTTTTGTTTTAGATGTAAGAGTTTGCTCATATGTTAGGTACTTATATAAATCGTTACATTATTTTTTTCTTATGTAATACTTGTTTGTTTATGTGGTTCAAATATATTCTTAAAAAAAGTGCTTTCTGGAAACATTAATAAATAGGCATTTTTTCTGTAAATGCATTTGGTGACTACTGAGACCATGGGAAATGAAAATAATGTAATAAATTATATTAAGATTTTTTAGAATGTCTTTTTAGAACTGCTTAGGTCTGTTAACCCAGAACTATTTGTGGTTCCCACTCCTGACCTATATTAGATGGTAAATTCCCCACTAACATTATCATGACATTTTTTTTATAAGGCTATGGCCTTGCTTATTATAAGACCTTTAACTAAGAAGAGAGATATGTTTTATATTTCGGAGAAATACTCTAAGTCAGTGTTAATGGAATTTTTCCCATTAAAAATAAAGCATGTAGGGGCACCTGGCTGGCTCAGTGGGTTAAAGCCTCTGCCTTCAGCTCAGGTCATGATCTCAGGGTCGGGGGATGGAGCCCCATGGCAGGCTCTCTGCTCAGCGGGGAGCCTGCTTCCTCTTCTCTCTCTGCCTGCCTCTCTGCCTGCTTGTGATCTCTCTCTGTCAAATAAATAAAATCTTTAAAATGAATGAATGAATGAATGAATGAATGAATAAAGCATGTAACTGTGATAACTTTTTTAGTTTCATATTTTACCGTGATAATATTTTGGTGTATTCACTTTGGTCTTGCTAGAGCTAACAATAAATGCTTAGTAAATCTGAAGCTTCCTGAGTTTATGGTATAACTGACTTCTTTGTACTTATGAACATTCATTAAAACTGGATTTCCCTGTAAGAAGCTCTAAAAACAGACTTTTTTGCTCCTTTGTTTTTTTTCTATTATCTCCTTCATTCAGGAGGTAGGTAAGCTGCTCTTTACTTATTTTGTAATTCTACTGAAATGTGATATTTACTATTATTTTACATGATGCTCAAAAAGAAAGAACAAATCTTAGGATGACTTCCTAGGGAGATTTTATCCTGATCTCATCAGTTCTGCACACAAGGTTTGTGAAAATAGTTTATCAGATGTATGGCTTATAAACTACTTGGGTAGCTCTTTCTGCCAGCAGATGCTTTGAGCCTTAGCTTACACTCTGTATAAACCATGATTTTTGGTGCCAAATAGCTATTATGCATCCTTATCACTGGTGCCAGGGATTCTTTATACCTGGATTCTGTATTGTAATATCTCATTGCTGACTGGCAGTTGAGTCATAACACATTGACTTTGAAAAGTTCCTCTTAATAACTACCATATATTATTCAATTAACACTGCTTCATAATTAAGACTCTGAACACTCTATCTACTTTTCATGATGGTAATTTTCTACTCACATATGGACATAATATAAATATTTTCAAAGGAATTTCTATGCAATGCTATGATTTTTATTTTAAAGATTTCATTTATTTATTTGAGAGAGCACAAGAGAGAGAGCGAGCAAGCACAAGCAGGAGAAATGGCAGAGGGAGAGCAAGAAGCAGACTCTCCACTGAGCAGGAAGCTAGACAGGGTCAATCCTAGGACCCTGAACATGACCTGAGCTGAAGGCAGATGCATAACTGAATGAACCACTCAGGTGCTACAATGCTATGATTTTTAGAAACAGGCCTCCCTTGACTGCTCAAATCTGTGATAAAAGGTAAATAATGTTCATGTTTTAATCCTGTATGTCTAACCAAAAGGGAAAAATGAGCCACCTGCTAGTGTCCGGTGTCGACCACCCCTCAACAGACAGAGGAAACCCACGATAATGCAAACCACACAGCGCGGTTCATTTCCAGCTAGCTGGTGTCCAAGTATCTGCCCGACGCAGCGGGTTTCAACAAGGACCCAGAGTGCTCAAAGCCAAGGGGTTATATAGCATTTTCAAAACATCCAACTCACAGTAATTTTCCCTAGTACATACAACTTTTCTTGCTTATGTCCGTCCCCCCCCCCCCCCTCGGAGGTTTGGTCTAGTAAGATAAGTTCCTTCTTGCTTACGCCCCACCCAGGGGTTTGGTTTAGCAAGATAAATTCCTTTTGAAAGCTTCCTTTTGTCATGCCCTGGTGGTCTAGGCCGAGATATCTGTGTTGCGACCATCGCCCATGTTTTGGTCTGTTGTGATTAAGTTGTTTTTCAGGTTTAGCTAGCTTCTCTCTTCTCAAGGTCATATAGGCAGTTTCGGCCAGGGGTTGTTCAGCAAAATGGCTTCCCAGCCCTTAAGATAGTCGTTCTAATGCTGACCCACTCTAACACACCAATTATTCATTTTGTCCAAAAGAAAGTTATGAAATAATTACACTTCATTTTGTGACTGGTTAGTGGCTTCATAGTATCAAATGTTCAGAATTATAAAGGGCTTCCATATACCCATGTCCACCATGCTTATTTCACAGATGCAAAAACTGAGGGCCAGGGAAGTTAGATTCTTCAGTTAGTGTCAGAGTGGGAATGGAAGCCAGCACTTTTTACTATCAAGATTCTTTCAATATGAAACTAAGTTTTCATCATCACACCTTATAGAACTACACTGAAACACCACACATGGTGTACCTGAATATAAAAAGACAATGAAACACTCATTGTGGTGCTTGAAAGGCTGATTTGGAAGTTGTTACCTTATATCCTGTAGCGGGCTTTAATTTAGCACAGTTCCATACACCATCAGGTTTACAATGTAAAATAAAGCTAGTAAGTAATACTGCTTATGTTATTATTTTAAATTATTGGACCGCAGAGCAAAAAAGAGGTCACCTTATGTGTGTAAGTGTTTTGACTACAATTGCTTCACAAATATGTGAACTGATAGCTTTGCCTTTTACTGGTTAAATAATAAATAGTTCCCCCGGCAGAAAGAAATCTCCTTTCGTGCTTTAATCTGGAAGAGCAAACATTAGAGAGCCAGCAATGTTTCAAAAGAGTCACAACACTGTAATCTTTTACTTCATTTAGTTCTCTGTTACTGAGGGAACAGAAGGCAAGCTGAAGTCAAAGCAGAAGCTGACAGGCTGCAACCTCCCCCCACTCCCTACTTCTGGGTGGGACTTGTGTTACATTCTTCAGGAATTTCGCAACTATGTTAATGTTAATACCTAGTTAGAGGGCAAAAACAATCTTAACCTGACAATGGCAAGGCCTTTGGTATTTTGTAGGTCCTCTTTAGCATATATATGAAAGTTCTATTGAAACCTCCCCTTTTTCTTACCTCCCCCATCGCCATCCTTTGTAACCAGCCACCCCTCACAACCCCCGGGCTGCAGCTCTTTCTGGCCAGGAGTCCTGTCCCTGTGCTTTAATAAACCACCATTTTCCACCTAAGATGCCTCAAGAATTCTTTCTTGGTCATTGGCTCCAGACTCCACCCCACCGAACCTCAACCTATATTCTAAAACTTCATCATTGGGCTCCCAAACGTGGGGCTTTGAGTCCTTACATCTGGACTCTTAGCTTCAGTGCAAAATTGGTGAGTACTTTTTCTCTCTTCCTTTATTCTCACTTCAGGGGCTTTTCAAGGAGTTTGGTCTTATTGGAACACTTTGATGTCGATTGCTCAGGCTGTAATCCTCTAGCCCATGGCTACTCTACCGGGAGGAGAAAGTCTGCCTTTTGCCTGGAAGTCAGTACCCTGGCCAAAATGGTAATAAGACCCAGAAACTTGCCCTCTCTTTATTCCTGTACTTAAAGTTGTCTGTTTTGGGCACGGGACAGCCACCTAAGTCACCAGGATGGCTGACAGTCTTAAGACTTCGTGTGAGGTTTTTCTCTTAATTGATCTAAGGTGATCGCCTCCACATGCCTGGTCTAGCCACTTCTGGCCGCAGGACCTCCACTGGGAGCCAGCCAAAACCAGTACCTGATTAAATTAAAACCCAGCCGGGGACCTTTCCCTAGGGAAGTTGGCTGTAGGGACCATAAGTGTTGGAATGTTGCTTAGACCATGATGGATTTCAATCTTTATTGTTTCTTGTCGGTGTCATCTACTAACTACTTAAAGCTACAAAATTGAGTAATTTCCCATTGTAAAAGTTTTCTAGTATTTGCCATGGGTTAAAATGGCAGGGCAATGTGCAAACTTCAGGACATACAATGGCACGGCAAGATATTTCAGTCCATTTCACCAGGCACCTATCTGTAGCCTAAGATGCGATGGGGAAGGGGAAGGACACTGGCACCCATCCAGGGCCTTTTATGGTAGGAATGCCTTCACAGGAAGGCAGGATTGTGATCAATAGCAACGTCTTTTTTGAGGGATCCCTCCGGTCTCTTTTGACACACAGGAACCTCTGACATACCCTACGTGGGACACCAACCGGGATTCGGAGGGGATTTGGTAATGGACCTTCTTTACTTTTTTTTTTTTTTTAAGACTTTATGTATTTATTTGACAGAGGGAGATCACAAATAAGCAGAGAGGCAGGCAGAGAGAGAGGGGGAAGCAGGCTCCCCGCTGAGCAGAGAGCCCGATGAATGCCTTTTAAAAAGACACCCCAGAAAGCTCCTTTGCCTCTTCCATCAAGTGAAGATGCAATGTGAAAACAGTCATCTCTGAGCAAGGAAGCATGCCCTCACCAGACCTACTGTGAAGTCATTACAGGCAGGGACTGTCCCATAGTGAGCTTTGAGGCTCCTTTTACCATTATCAGGAGGGCTGTTCTATGCTTACCTAAAGCCTTTGCTTCCAATTGTACCTCAATAGAGGTGGCTTTTAAGATAAATATGATGAAAAAAAAAATAAATATGATGAAGGGATGAGACCACTAAGAAGCCTTTTTTTTTTAAGGATTTTATTTATTTATTTGGCAGAGAGATCACAAGTAGGCAGAGAGGCAGGCAGAGAGCGAGAAGGAAGCAGGCTCCCAGCTGAGCAGAGAGCCAGAAGCAGGGCTGGATCCCAGGACCTTGAGATCATGACTTGAGCCAAAGGCAGAGGCTTTAAACCACTGAGCCACCCAAGCGCCCCCCTTCTTTACATTTTTGGAAGCATGGCTTCAGTAGGCTTCTTCGGTTCCCAAGGACTACCTTGGAGTGTCTTTTAACCCACTAGAAACAAATTGTGTTGTGAAATGTAGGAAAGGACTGGGCTCCTGGAACACCGCATGGCCTCAGTGGCACCTATGAGTTAGATCTCCTCTGCAGGAAGTAGGCCAAATGGACCTAGGGTACCTTCATTGCTCTACGCCAGGACCCCGACCTAAGGTCTCTTGCAGAATGCGTTTGCCCAAATATGTCTGGCTAGTAAACCCCTCCTGACATATTGGATGATGATTATCTAAATAAGCCTCCTGGTAAACCCAGGTTGCCAGAGGATACACAGCCCATCCCTAGCAAAGGGAACTCTTGACTTTACCTCTCTCTGTTCCTCCTAATAGAATGAGGGCTTCTCCCTCACTCATTTCTCAGGTTAATGGCTATAACTGGAGCCAACGGTGGTTAGTCTTCTTCGGGACGGAGACTTTAAGGAATATTCCCAAGCAGCTGCCAAAACTCCCTTCGTTTAGGGGAAATTCCCGGTCTTCTCTGGCCTGATGTGGACTGCTTGGCCCCCTCCCGCCTTGTTGGCGGGAAAGCATGGCGTCTGCTCCTCTGTTGGAGCTGAGGGGCTTTAAAACTGGGAACCCTTTCTCCGCCTTCTGGCTGCACCTTGTCTCTTCTGTCTCCCTCTTCCG
>CM052801.1:57825853-57879681 GCA_028533885.1 Nasua narica | reverse complement strand
CGGAAGAGGGAGACAGAAGAGACAAGGTGCAGCCAGAAGGCGGAGAAAGGGTTCCCAGTTTTAAAGCCCCTCAGCTCCAACAGAGGAGCAGACGCCATGCTTTCCCGCCAACAAGGCGGGAGGGGGCCAAGCAGTTCACATCAGGCCAGAGAAGACCGGGAATTTCCCCTAAACGAAGGGAGTTTTGGCAGCTGCTTGGGAATATTCCTTAAAGTCTCCGTCCCGAAGAAGACTAACCACCGTTGGCTCCAGTTATAGCCATTAACCTGAGAAATGAGTGAGGGAGAAGCCCTCATTCTATTAGGAGGAACAGAGAGAGGTAAAGTCAAGAGTTCCCTTTGCTAGGGATGGGCTGTGTATCCTCTGGCAACCTGGGTTTACCAGGAGGCTTATTTAGATAATCATCATCCAATATGTCAGGAGGGGTTTACTAGCCAGACATATTTGGGCAAACGCATTCTGCAAGAGACCTTAGGTCGGGGTCCTGGCGTAGAGCAATGAAGGTACCCTAGGTCCATTTGGCCTACTTCCTGCAGAGGAGATCTAACTCATAGGTGCCACTGAGGCCATGCGGTGTTCCAGGAGCCCAGTCCTTTCCTACATTTCACAACACAATTTGTTTCTAGTGGGTTAAAAGACACTCCAAGGTAGTCCTTGGGAACCGAAGAAGCTTACTGAGGCTATGCTCCAAGAAAAGTAAAAAAAGTCTATTACCAAATCCCCGTCTCCTGGGTGGCGTTCCACGCAGGATATGTCAGAAGTTCCTTGTGTCAAAAGCGACTGGAGGCGTCCCTTAAACAAGACATCAGTGTTGATCACAATCTTGCCTTCCTATAAAGGCATTCTTGCCATAAAAGGCCCTGGAGGGGTGCCGGTGTCCCTCTCCTTCCCCATGGCATCCTAGGCTACAGATGGGTCCCTGGTGAATAGACTGAAACCGTGCGGTGCCATCAAACGTCCTGAAGGTTGAGTACTGACCTGCCATTTTAACCCATGGAAAGTACCAGAAACGTTTTACTGAATTTTGTAGCTTTAGGTAGTTAGTAGAGGACACTGACAAGAAACAATAAAAATTGAAAGCCATCATGATCTAAGCAACATTCCAACACATAAGGTCCCTACAGCCAACTTCCCTAGGAAACGGTCCCTGGTTGCGTTTTAATTCAATCAGGTAGTGGTTTTGGCTGGCTCCCAATGCTTGTCCCATAGCCAGAAGTGGCTAGACCAGGGATGTGGAGGGGATCACATTAGATCAATCAGGAGAAAACCTCACACGGGAGTCTTAAGATTGGCAGCTGTCCTGGTTACTTAGGTGGCTGTCCCGTGCCCAAGACAGACAACTTTGTGTAAGAACAGCAATAAAGAGAGGGCATCAAGTTTCTAGGTCTTATTACATTACCATTTTGGCAGGGTACTGACTAACAGCCAAAAGGCCGACTTTCTCCTGTCCATAGAGAAACCATGGGCTAGAGCAATCAACATGAAAATGTTCCATTAAGACTATAATCCTTGAAGGGCCCCTGAAATGAGAGGAGAGGAAGAGGAGAAAAAGTACTCAACCAATTTTGCACTGAAGCTCAGAATCCAGGGGCGCCTGGGTGGCTCAGTGGATTGAGGCCTCTTCCTTCTGCTCAGGTCATGATCTCGGGGTCCTGGGATCAAGCCCCGCAAGGAGCTCTCTGCCTACTTGTGATCTCTCTCTGTCAAATAAATAAATAAAATCTTTAAAACAAACAAAACGAAGCTCAGAGTCCAGATGTAAAGACAAAGCCCCATGTTCTGGCCCCAAATGATGAGATTTAGAATATAAGTGAGGTCTAGAGCCGACGACCAAGAAAAAAATTCTTAAGACATCTCTGGTGCAAAAAGGTGATTTTATTAAAGCATGGGGACAGGACCCATGGGTGGAAAGAGCTGCTGGGTTTGGGAGAAGCTGAGTATAGGGTGTTTCTGTGTTGAAGCAAGAAAAACATCGTCCTCCCTATGATATGGGGTAGCAGCCTCCTCAAGCTCCTCGTTGGAGGGAGAGAGTTCATCATCCTCGTGAGGATAAGTATTAGAGATTGTAAGGGTAGAATAATGGGGGGAAGAACTAGAAGTCACAGGAGTGCCTTCACCCAACAATAAGATGGGCTTGGAAGGGCACTCCTTTAAATTATTTTAAGGATTTTTATTCGACGGACTTCACAAGTAGGCAGGGAGGCAGGCAGAGAGAGAGAGAGGGGGAAACAGTTTCCCTGCTGAGCAGAGAGCCTGATGCAGGGCTTGATCCCAGGACCCTGAGATCATGACCTGAGCTGAAGGCAGAGGCTTTAACCCACTGAGCCACTCAGGTGCCCCTTAAGTTATTTTTAGTAGAACCCTCTCTGTATAGTGGTTCCAGAAAGTGTAAAGAGCCCAAGGGCTTTTCCAGTTCATGGACCTGATCAAGGCAATCACATACCAAGTTCCACAAAGAGAAACTATCAACAAGAACCTTGGTAGGACCATGTACAGAAGAATACTCTTTAGGCCATTCTCCTAGCTTTTTCCCCGTAGGAAGATTAACTGTGCCCTCAGGAAACCAGGGGCTCAGGAAACCAGGGGCAAGCTTCTTGGACAAATTTAAGAAATCTATATTTGAGCATCATTAACCTTTGTTCCACGAGACTAACATAGATTTAAGAACTTGTATAAAAAGTGACCTGTCCTTGGCCTGTAGCTGTCCCATAATTTATTACTCCTGAAGCACAATTGTTCCTGCACTTAAAGATTCCAAATCCCGAGACCTCTCTACCCCGGAGGAGTACCTCACCTGCTGTGGCGTGTGCGAATCCCGAGTACTCAGGTCCCCGTTCAGGTGCCACCAAATGCTGTAAAAAGCAGAGATAATTTCAGAACTTATCAGTGTGAAGTGCACTGCTGCGGGATTCACACAAAAGCTGTGCAGGAAGTGGAAGAGCAGGAGAATCAAATAAGAAAAAAGCCTACTGCAAATCATGTCTGGATTTTTTATCTATAGTAAAATAAAAAAGATCTGTTTTATCTAAGATATTCATTGTCTCACTGACCTTTGCCCATGAGTTTATTTTTAATTTAAAATACAAATAAGTTTATATACAGTGATTGAAATCAGATCTTACACAATTTCCAAATAAGAGATTCAGTTAAGATACCTTTTTTTAAAAGGTTTTGTTTACTTATTTTAGAGTGCACGTGAATGGGGGAGGTAGAGAGGGAGAGATCGATCTCAGACTCTTAGTTGATAGAGGAGCCCAAAACTTGCCTCAATCTTAAGGCCCTGAAATCATGACCTGAGCCAAAACCAAGAGTTAAACGCTTAACCTACTGGGCCCCCCAGGTGCCCTAGATCATATCTTAATATATTTTATATTAACCATTATAGAGGAGGTGCATATTTATGTAGCTGTCACTGATTACACAATGTATTTCTATTTTTCTCATATGTAAGTTAGATCTTCAAATACCTTCATCAAATACCTTCATTTGGTAAACTTAAGGAAAGATAGTATACATAAAATGCTTGGTGCTCACTAAATTGTAGCTGCCATCAGTCATTTCACCATCTCTTTCAAAGGTCAAAGAATATACTTTTTTTAAAAAAAGATTTTGACAGAGACACAGAGAGGGGACACAAGCAGGGGGAGTGGGAGAGGGAGAAGCAGGCTTCCCACTCAGTAGGGACCCCGATGTAGGGCTCAATCCTAGGACCCTGGGATCATGACCTGGGCCGAAGGCAGACTACTGAGCCACCCAGCACCCAAAGTATATGCTTTCATTCTATTTTGTTTCTAGATATCTCCAAGTATCCTGAATTCCTACTTGATATAGCCTCCTCTTAACCTTTTCCTTCTCTGTTTCTATTTCTCCAATAGAAGCTGCCAAATTGGGGCACCTAGGCGGCTCAGTCCTTAAGCGTCTGCCTTTTGCTCGGGTCTTGATCCCAGGTGGGTGGGAGCACCGCATTGAGCACTGCTTTGAGCCCTGCATCAAGCCCTGCATCAGGTTCCCTGCTCAGCAGGAAGCCTGCTTCTCCCTCTCCCACTCCCCCTACTTGTGTTCCCTTTCTTGCTATCTCTGTCAAATAAAATTTTAAAGAAGCTGCCAAATTCTGTGTAGTTTAAATGCAACTAAACTTCAATGTAGTGATACTGAGTGAGTAATGTTCTTTGTTTTAGTTGTTTTCTGGAGTAATTCATAATCAACAATGACCTAAGTCCTATTGCTAGTTCTTAAGTGACATCATAGATAAGAGTTTAGGTTATTCATTTCCAAAGTGACTTGCCTCACATTTACTTATTTATTTCCTAAAGCTTATCTGATGCTTTTTCTGTCAACTCAAATAGTCACGTTAAGGCTTCTCATGATTTAATATACCCATATAAATTGGCTTTTTTTTCCCCTTGACTCTGTGTTCTTTAAATTATGTAAGGAGTAAGGAACAACGCCAAACTGTGTAATGCACTCAGTTACACAGGCTTCCTGAAGATAGGTCCTAAAATAACTAAGGAAAAGAGTATATTCAAGCAGGCAGAATGTAAGACCACACTGTGCTATCATTTGAGGAGTTCTAGAACTCCCTCTCTTCACCCACTCTGTCACACTTAAGAAAATGGCTTCATCATGAACTTTCTGTATGGTAATATGTTAAGCAAATTTTAGAATGCCTTAGGTCCTAATGGCTTTCTTGGGTTCAGGAACAGTTTAATAATCATGGAAGACCCAACTTACATTCCATTTTCTCTGAGAATGCCTTTTTTTTAAAATTTTTTAATTAACATATAATGTATTATTTACCCCAGGGTACATGTCTGTGAATCATCAGGCTTACACATTTCACAGCATTGGCCATAGCACATGCCCTCCCCAATGTCCATATCCCTACCCCGCCCCCCACCTCCCAGCAACCCTTAGTTTGTTTCATGAGTTTAGGAGTCTCTTATGGTTTGTCTCCTTCCCCATCCCATCTTGTTTCATTCTGAGAATGCCTTCTTGATTCCTCCAGTCAATTAGACTATCTCATTGTCCCTCCACTCCCTGCCCACACTTTAATTGTGGCATCAGATTAATGTACTTATCTTCATGATAGTTAACACAGTGCCTAGATGAGAAATGGTCAATATATGTATGTATGAACAATTTTTTAAAAAATGAATGAGCCAAATGATTAGAGGAAATATTTTATTGTGAGCCTAGAATATTTCAGCAGGAATATTTAATAAGATCTGTGTGTGTGCGCTGGTTTGTTAAGAATGGAAGGTTGTGAGGAATGAAGGAAGTGGAAAGATGTTTCTCATCCAAATGAAAGGGGAGTTTCCTGTTTGAGAGAAGTGGAGAAAGGACAGATAATTCTTAGTTTTACTTATAGCCTGCCTAGACTAAACCAAACCTCTGTATATGTAACCATTTCTTTTTCTCCATTACACAATAACTTCCCATCTTACACTCTTCCAACATTTTATTTTCATACTCTTGTCTTTATGTAGCAAATTTACCTACCTTATAGAGAAATTACTATTGATCTGGGGAAAGTATAGAAACAAAGAAACAAACATTAAGAAAAAAAGTGATGAAATTTAAAGTTGCAATATTCTGATTTGTAAATATCCATTTATTAGGATTCATTTTTTTGACAAATAAGTTATTTTTAAATTTTTCATGAAGTATAAAATATTAAAAATTTTTAGTGTAAATACTACACAAACAAAATTAAAAGTCATAGCATTGCTCTTGGATGAATGCCTGTTACTCAGATACATGTTTTTCTGCTTATTCACCCATATTGGGGATTTGGATGGAATGTTACTTTTCTTTTTCTTTCTTAGCAGTTTTTTAGAAGAACAGAAGTGTTTTTGTGGATTAATATCATTTTGAGTGACAAATGCCTATGACTTTACTGCTATCTGCCCACTACTGTTTTGTTCATAGAACAATCTTAAGAGATTTTTTGTGCTATACTTTATCAGAAATAAAATAAATAGAACATTTTTCCATTTAGGGAATACTTTAAGAAATGGTGTTCAGTTATAGAACTAGAAATTTACAGTAAAACAAGACTGATATAGATGTAATATTGTTTGCATATAGAAATAAAGAAAAACAGGATTGTGAGTGGGAAACACTGAAGTATAATTAACATAACTTCTAATATTTCAGAGAAAATGTCAATTCTTTTTTTAAGATTTTATTTATTTATTTGACAGAAAGAGGTCATAAGTAGGTGGAGAGGCAGGCAGAACGAGAGGGGGAAGCCGGCTCCTTGCTGAGCAGAGAGCCTGATGCAGGGCTCCATCCCAGGACCCTGAGATCATGACCTGAGTTGAAGGCAGAGGCTTAACCCACTGAGCCACCCAGGTGCCCCGAAAATGTTGATACTAAATCCCTCATGTATATTTTGAGGATTTTGATAATGTTGCTTGAGAGATGTCTGAGATGTCTGAGAGATGTCAATGCTAACTGTCCTCATCTTAACTAAATTTCTAGTACCATCAACCTTTTCAAAACAATTTTTGGTCACTAGTGGCATTTTTCAAAATTAACATTTGGAAGGTATATTGTACTTAGTAGAGAGTGTATGCTTTCTCTCTTAGCTGTACTTTTGAAACATTTTACATGCTGCTATCATCAGTCTACCTAATCCCATCAGGAACAAACAGCCCATTTTATTATCTCTAGATTTGAAGCATGTGGCCCACCCACAGATCACAGTAGATATGGTATCAGATAATGCTGTCCTAATGGAATGAATTTGGAGATTTTCTTTCCTCTTCTTTTCTTGGGGGGACATTTTGAAAAGAATAGATATTAACTTTTCTTTAAATGTTTGCTAGAATTCACCTCTTAAGCCATCTGTTTCAAAACTTTTGTTTATTGGGAGTTCTTTGATCACTGATTTCAATTTCATTGCTAGTATGACAGTTCGGTTTTTCTAGTTCTTCCTGATTCAGTTTTAGAAGGTTATATGTTTCTAAAAAAAATCCATTTCTTCTACATTGTGTTGGCATATAATTGTTCATGAAATTGCCTTGCAATCAGTTATATTTCTGTAGTGTCAATTGTTATTTCTCCTTTCACTTCTGTTTTCATTTGTCTTCTCTTTTTTTTCTTGATGAACCTGTATGTGGGTTTATCAATTATGATGATCTTTTCAAAGAATCAGTTTCTGATGTTATTGATCTTTTCTTGATCTCTATTTCATTTATATCATATGTGAATTTTTTTCTTTGCACATTTTTAGTTGGTGTTTATTGTTGAGTTGTAAAAGTACAAACATATTTACACACACATTCATATACACATAATATAAATAAATGTGTGTGTGTATACACACACACATTCTGGATGTAGTTCCATAATCAGATACATGAATTTCATTATTTTTTCTACTCTATGAGTTGTCTTTCACTTTTCTTTTTAGTGTGAATTTTGTTAGCTACAGTGCAGTGCTATATTGGTTTCTGGAGTAGAATTCAGTGATTCATCACTTTTATATACAATACCCAGTGCTCATCACATGTGCCCTTCTCTTTAATACCCCTACCCACATCACTCCATCAACCCTCAGTTTACTTTTTATCATTAAAAGTCATTTATAGCTGGGACATCTGGATGGCTAAGTCTGTTAAACGTCTGGCTTTGGCTCATGTCATGATCATGGGGTCCTGGGATTGAGTCCCACATCAGTCTCCTTGCTCAGTGGGGACCCTGCTTCTTCCTCTGCCTGCCACTCCCCTGCTTGAGCTCTCTTTCTGACAAATAAAATCTTTAAAAAAACTGTCACTTATAGTTTGTTTCCATCTCTCCTTTTTTGTCTTTTCTCCCTTCCCATATGTTCATCTGTTTTTTCCTTTAATTCTACGTATGAGTGAGACCATATGGTATTTGTCTTTCTCCAGCTGACTTATTAGCATGATACACTCTATCTCCATCCATACCATTGCAAATGGCAAGATTTCATTATTGTTGATGGCTGAGTAATATTCCATTGTATATATGTACAACATCTTCTTTATCCATTCATCAGTTGATGGACATTTGGGCTCTCTCCATAGTTCAGATATTGTTGATAATGTTGATAAAAATACCGGGGTGCATGAACTCCTTTGAATCTTTATTTTTGTATCCTTTGGGTAAATACCTAATGGTGCAATTGCTGGATCATAAGATAGTTCTAGTTTAAAAATTTTGAGGAAACTCCATACCATTATTCAGAGTGGCTGCACAGTTTGCATTCCCAACAACAGTGCAAGAGTGTTCCCCTTTCTCCACATCTGGCCAACACCTATAATTTCTTATGTTATTAGTTTTAACCATTGTGACAGGTGTGAGGCGGTATCACTTCATGGTTTTCATGTGAATTTCCCTGATAATGACTGATGTTGAGAATTTTTTCATGTGTCTGTTAGACATCTGGATATATTCTTTGGAAAAGTGTATTCATGTCTTCTGTGCATTTCTTAACTGGATTCATTTGTTTTTTCAGTGTTGAGTTTGATAAGTTCTTTATGTATTTTGGATACAAACCCTTTATCAGATGTTATTTGTAAATATCTTCTCCCATTCTGTAAACTACCTTTTAGTTTTGTTGATTCTTTCCTTTTTTGTGCAGAAGATTTTATCTTAATGAAGTCACAATAGTTCATTTTTGGTTTTGTTTCTTTTGCTTCTAAAAACATGTCTGGTAGGGTCAAAGAGGTTGTTGCCAGTTTTCCACTCTAGGATTTTGATAGTTTCCTTTCTCACATTTAGATCTTCCTTCTATTTTGAATTATTTTTGTGTATGGTGTAAGAAAGAGGTCTAGTTCTATTCTTCTGCATGTTGCTGTCCAGTTTTCCCAATACTATTTGTTGAAGAGACTTTTTTCCTACTAGATATTCATTAGTGCTTTTTTCAAGATTAGTTGGGCATATAGTTGTGGGTTCATTTATGGGTTCTCTATTCTGTTCCATTGGTCTCTATGTCTGTTTTTGTGCCAGTCCCATACTGTCTTAATGACTCTAGCTTTGCAATATAGCTTGATATCTGGAATCATGATACCTCCAGTTTTGTTATTCTTTTTTCAGAATTGCTTTGGCTATTTGGTGTCTTTTGTGGTTCCATACAAATTTTAGGATTATTTGTTCTAGCTCTGTGAAAAATGCTGTTGGTGTTTTGGTAGAGATTGCATTAAAAGTGTAGATTGCTTTGTGTAATATAGACATTTTAATAATGCTTGTTCTTTTAATCTATAAGCATAGAATGCTTTTCCATTTCTTTATGTCATCTTCAATTTCTTTCATAAGTGTTCTGTAGTTTTCAGAGTAAATATCTTTTACCTCTTCAGTAGGCTTATTCCTATGTATCTTATTGTTTTTAGTGCAGTTGCAAATGGAATCAATTTCTTGAATTTTTTTTGTGCTGCTTCATACTTGGTGTATAGAAATATACCAGATTTCTGCACATTGATTTTATATCCTGCAACTCTTCTGAATTCAAGTATGGTTTCTTGCAACTTTTTGGTGGATTCTTTTCAGATTTTCTAGAGTATCATGTTGTCTGCAAATAGTGAAAATTTGAATTCTTCCTTGGGAATTTGGATGCCTTTTTTTTTTCCTTTTTGTTGTCTGACTGCTGAGGTTAAGACTTCCAGTACTACGCTATGTAGCAATAGTGAAGGTGGACATCCTTATCTTGTTCCTGACCCTAGATGAAAGGCTCTCAGTTTTTCCCCACTGAGGATAATACTAGCTGTGGGTCTTTCATATATCGCTTTTATGATGTTGAGCCCATTTATCCCTATTATCTATCCCTACTCTATTGAGGGTTTTTATTATCAAGAAAGGGTACTGTTTTTTGTCAAATGCTTTTTCTGCATCTATTGAGAGGATCATATGGTTCTTATCCTTACTTTTATTAATATGGTGTATAATGTTGATTGATTTGCAAATGTTGAACCACCCTTGCAGCCCAGGAACAAATCCCACTTGATCATGGTGAATAGTTCTTTTAATGTATGCCTTTGGATTCGATTTGTTAGTATTTTATTGGGAATTTTTGCATCCATGTTCATAAGGGTTATTGGCTTGTAATTCTCTCTCTCTCTCTCTCTCTTTTTTAAAGATTTTATTTATTTATTTATTTATTTGAGAGATATCACAATTTATTTATTTATATATTTATATTTAATATATATTTATATTTAAATATCACATTTATTTATTTATTTATTTATTTATTTATTTATTTATTGGAGAGATATCACAAGTAGGCAGAGAGGCAGACAGAGAGAGAGGAGGAAGCAAGCTCCCTGCTGATGCGGGGCTCGATCCCAGGACCCTGAGATCATGACCTGAGCCAAAGGCAGAGGCTTTAACCCACTGAGCCACCCAGGCATCCCTGTAATTCTCTTTTATAGCAGGGTCTTTATATGGTTTTGGAATCAAGGTAATTCTGGCTTCCTAAAATGAGTTTGGAAGTTTTCCTTTCATTTCTATTTTTTGGAACACTTTGAGAAGAATAAGTATTAACTCTTTTTTAAATGTGTGGTAGAATTCTCGTGGGAATCCAACTGGCCCTGGACTTTTGTTTGTTGGGAGATTTTTGAGTAGCAATTCAATATCTTTGCTGGTTATGGGTCTGTTCAAATTTTCTATTTCTTCCTGTTTCAGTTTTGGTAGTTTTAGGTTTTTGGAATTTATCCATTTCTTCCAGGTTGCCTGGCTTTTTGGTACATAATTTTTCATAGTAGTCTGTTTTAGTTGTTTGTATTTGTGTGGTGTTGATTGTGATCTCTTCATTCATTTGTGATTTTATCTGTTTGACTCTTTTATCTTTTCTTTTTTATAAGTTTGGTTAATGGTCTATCCACTTTTTTTTTTAATTCTTTCAAAAGACCAAAACTTAGGTTCGTTAATCCCTTTTACCTCTTTTTTTGTTTCTATATCATTTATTTTTGCTCTAATCATTATTATTTCCCTTCTTCAGCTACCTTTAGTCTTTATTTGCTGTTCCTTTTCTAGCTCCTTTAGGTGTAAGGTTAGGTTGTGTATTTGAGACTTTTCTTGCTTCTTGTGGTAGGCCTGTGTTGCAGTATATTTCTCTTTTATGAATGCTTTTGCTTCACCCTAATGTTTTTGGACTATTGTATTTTCATGTTTATTTTCTTCCATGTATTTAAAAAAATTTCTTCTTTAATTTTTTGGTCAACCCATTCATTCTGTAGTAGGGTGTTCTTTAATCTCAATGTATTTGTGGTATTTCCAAATTTTTTCTTGTGGTTGACTTCAGGTTTCATAGCATTGTGGTCTGAAAATATGCACAGTATCATCTCAATCATTTTATACTGGTTGAGGGCTTATTTGGGACCCGGTATGTGAACTATTTGGAGAATGTTCCATGGTCACTTGAAAAGAATGTGTATTCTGCTGCTTTTAGGATTATCTTGAATATATCTGAACCATCTAGTCCAATGTGTCATTAAAACCATTGTTTCCTTGTTGGTTTTCTCCTTAGATGATCTGTGCATTGCTGTCAGTGGGATGTCAAAGTCCTCTACTATCATTATGATATTATTATCAATGAGTTTCTTTATATTTATTACTAATTGATTTATATATGTGGTTGCTTCATCTTGGGAGCATATTTATAACTGTTAGATCTTCCTCATGGGTAGACCCCTTAAATATGATATAATGCCCTTTTTCATCTCTCATTAGAGTCTTGTTTTAAAATCTAGTTTGTCTGGGCACCTGCGTGGCTATCTGTTAAGCGTCTGCTTTCAGCTCAGGTCGTAATCCCAGGATCCTGGTGTCAAGTCCTGACTTGGGCTTCCTGCTTGTCCCTCTCCCTCTACCTGCTGTTTCCCCTGCTTGTTCTCTCTGTCAAACAAGTAAATAAAATCTTTTAAAATGTCTAGTTTGTCTGATATAAGAATTGCTACTTCAGCTTTCTTTATGTGTCCATTAGCATGATAGACGACTCTCCATTGCTTTCTTTTCAATTTGCAGGTGTCTTTAGGTCCAAAATTAATTTCTTGTAGGCAGTGTAAAATGGGTCTTGTTTTTTAATCCATTCTGATACCTTATGCTTTTTGTTTGGAGCATTTAGCCCATTTACACTCAGAGTGATTATTGGAAGCTGTGAATTTAGTGTCATTTCGTTAACTTCAGAGTTGGTGCTTCTGATGATGTTCTCTGGCCCTTTATAGTCTTTGTTGCTTTGGGTCTTTTTTTTTTTTTTTCCCCTCCACTCAAGAGTCCCCTTAAAATTTCTTGCAAGGCTGGTTTAGTGGTCACAAACTCCTTTAGGTTTTGTTTTCAAAACTCTTTATCTCTCCTTCTATTCTGTGTGACACTCTTGCTGGACAAAGTATTTTTGGCTACATATTTTTTCTATCCAGCACATTAAATATAGCCTTCCACTCCTTTATGGCCTGCCTGATTTTGGTGGACAAATATGCTGCAACCTTAGCTGTTTTCCCTTGTAGGTTAAGGACTTTTTTACCTTGCTGCTTTCAGGATTCTATCCTTGTCTGTGTTTTTTTTTGTGATTTTGACTGTGTTATGCCTTCATGATGGTCAGCTTCTGTTGAATGTAATGGGAGTTCTCTGTGCTTTTTGGATTTGGATGTCTGTGTCCTTCCCCAGGTTAGGAAAGTTTTCTGCTATAATGTATTTGAATAAACTTTCTTCCCTTTTTCCTCTCTCTTCATCTGGGACTCTTATGATATAAATGTATTATATTTTAATAAGTCACTGAGTTCCCTAAGTCTACCTAGGTGGTCCATTACCTCTGTTTTCCTCTTCTTTTCACCTTCATTATTTTCCATTTTATCTTCTACATCACTGATTCACTCCTCTGTTTCAACCATACTCAGTTTTATGGCCTCCATTTGAGATTTCATCTCAGTTATAGCATTTTTAATTTTGGCCTGACTAGATTTTAGTTCTTTAAAGTAAGGGATTCTTTAGTGTCTTGTATGCTTTTTTCAAACCCAGCTTGTATCCTTATAATCATTGTTTTAAATTCTAGTTCAAACATCTTATATCTATATTGATTTAATCCCTGGCTATGAGTACTAACTCTAGTTTTTTTGGGGGGGGCATGAATTTCTCCCTCTTGTGTTTTTGTCCATAAAGGAAAAGAAAAGAACAAACAAACAAAAACAACAATAACAACAACAGAAACTAGATCCTGGGTGTGTTTTTGTTTGCTTATTAAAAGAATCTAGATCCCAAAATAAGAAAAAAAAACACAATAAAAGGAAATAAACAAAAAAATACATATAAATAAAAAAGTTAAAAAAATAATTTAAAAAATTGAAAAAGAAAATAAGTGAAAAAAATAAAAATAGTAATGAATAAAAGTACAATGGAGGCTAGATACTATTTTCCCTTAGAACTGAAGTTTTGGAGCCTTCTATGATCTATAAACTTTGTGCAAGCAAGTTATTTGTTCTTGTCTTCTGAGGGAGGGGCCTGTTGCTCTGACTCTCAGGTAGACCTGCCCTAGTAGAAATGTGCCTCTTGGGCACAGGGAAGCAAAGCTTGTTGTAATCATCTCTGGATTCCAGTAGATGTTACTTTTTTGCTCCCTGAAGTCTTACACCACTGATGGGAAAGATGACTATGGCAGCACCCTGTTCTCTAGCCCTGGAGCTGCAAATTCACCCCCTCCCCACACTCTTCAGTGAATGCTCATGGACGATCAATCAGTCACTCTTGTCTCCCCAGTTTCCATCTGAACCCTGTGTTTACCCTGCCTGTGTCTGAGCTTTTTTATCTCAGGCATGTGAATGAGTTTCAAAACTCCAAATTTTAGGGGCTCCCACAGCATGGACTTGTGCTCTTCTTCCTAGGGAGGGTCTTGCCATACTTCTGAATTTTGCTGGACAGGTCCCAGGAAAGCAGTCACAAGACCATGCAGTGGTTTGTGGTTTATGGCAACAGAGCAGAAAACCAGCACTTTAGACTTACTGTTCTCAGGCGGCTTCAATGCTCCTATGCCTGGGAAGAATGTAGTATTTAGGTACCATCCATTCTTGTGACCCAGGAGATCCTAAAACCATGGTGTCATACTTGGGATTTTGTCCTGCTATGCCACCTGAACACCTTTAAGCCAGGCATATCCCCCACTGTAGCAGACTTCTCAAAGTTCCAATTTTGTACTCTGCTGCTTATAGTACTTTGCGGTAGCCTCCTTAAGGAGGTTCCCTCACTGCCACCGTATACTCAGCTATATCACACTGGATTCAAGTCTCCACACCTCCTACCTTCCAAAAGGTGGTTGCTTTTCTACTTGTAGACTTGCAGTTTTTGTTCTCTCAGAACCCCAATTGATTTCTCACATGTTCTGAAGGATTTAATAACTATCTAGTCGTATTTGAGGGACGGAATAAGCTTAGGGTCCCACTAATCTGCCATTTCAACTCCATTCCTGATGTAATTTTTTTTCCTTCCTTGTACTGGCTCTGACATTTGTTTATTCTTTCTCTAACTCCTTTCTGTTTAAGTTGGGTTGCTTATCAGAGTTCTTTCTTGTTTCTTTAGGCAGGTCTATATTGTTACAATCATTCTTCTTAAAATTGCTTTTGTTCCATCCTAAAGATTTGGAATCATTGTGTCTTCATTTTCATTTGTCTCCATGTATTTTGTGATTTACTCTTTGATTTCATGGTTGATCCATTCATTATTTAGTAGGATATTATGTAGCTTACATATATTTATGTTCTTTCAGCTTTTATCTTGTATTTGATTTTTAGTTTTATAGTCGGAAAAGTTACATGATAAAATTTCAATATTTTTTTTAAAAGCTTTTATTTATTTATTTGACAGAGAGAGAGAGATCACAAGCAGGCAGAGAGGCAGGCAGAGAGAGGGGCGGAAGCAGGCTCCCCGCTGAGCAGAGAGCCCGATGCGGGGCTCGATCCCAGAACCCTGAGATCATGACCTGAGCCGAAGGCAGAGGCTGTAACCCACTGAGCCACCCAGGCGCCCCCAATTTCAATATTTTTAAATTTATTGAGATTTGTTGTGTGGCCTAACATGTTATTTATTCTGGGTAATGTTCCATGTACACCTGAAAAAAATGCATATCCCAGTGTTTTTTGATGAATATTCTGAATATATCTGTTACATCTATTTCTTCCAAAGTGCCATTCAAAGGCACTTTGAAATTACTTATTGATTTTCTCTGTGGAAGAAATATACATTGATGTAAGTGCAATGTTAATATCCACTACTGTTCTTGTATTACTATTAATTTCCACTCTTTTTAAAGTTTTTCTTAAAATTCTTTAGTTAACATAGAGTGTGATATTAGAATCGCATGTGGGATATAGTGATTCAAAACTTCCATAACACAACTTGTGCTCATCACAAGTGCACTCCCTAATTCCCATCACCTATTTAACCAATCCCTCACCCACCCGCCCTCTGGAAACAAGTAATTTGTTCATTACAGTTATGAGTCTTTTCTTGGTTTACCTCTTTCTTTTTTCCCTTTTCTTTCTTAAATTCCACATATGAGTGAAATCATATAGTAATGGTCTTTCTCTGACTGACTTATTTTGCTTAGTGTAATACTCTCGCTCCATCCATGTAATAGCAAATGGCAAGATTTCACTCTTTTTTATGGTTGAGTAATATTCTATTGTATATTTATACCACCTATTTATCCATTAATCACTAAATGGAAACATAGGCTATTTCCATGATTTGGATATTATAGAAAGTGCTGCTATACATATTGGGGTGCATGTGTTACTTCAAAATAGTATTTTTGTGTTCTTTGGGTAAATACCTAGTAGTGTGATTGCTGGGTCATAGTATAGTTCTATTTTTAAATTTTTGAGGAAACCCCATACTGTTTTCTACAATGGCTGCACCAGTTTGCAATCCCACCAACAGTGCAAGGGGGTTCCTTTTTATCGACATCCTTGCCAACATCTGTTGTTTCCTGTGTTGATTATAGCCACTGTTACAGGTGTGAAGTGATATCTCCTTGTAGTTTTGATTTGTATTTCTCTGATGATGAATGATATTGAACATCTTTTTGTGTATCTGTTGGCTATCTGTATATATTCTTTGGAAAAAGTATTCATTTCTTTGATACTAATCCTTTATCAGATATGTCATTTGCAAATATCTCCTCCCATTCTGTAGTTTGCTTTTTCATTTTGCTGATTGTTCTTTTGGCTGTGTAGAAGTTTTTATTTTGAGTAAGTACCAATAGTTTATTCAAGCTTTTATTTCTCTTCCCTCAAGAGACATATCTAGTAAGCTGCTGTGTCTGATATCAAAGACATTATTGTCTGTGTTCTCTTCTAGGATTTTTATGGTTTCATATCTCACGTGTAGGTCTTTAATCCAGTTTGAATTGATTGAATTGAATCTCACATGTAGGTCTTTAATCCAGCAAAAAATTGATTTGAATTCCTATGGTGTAAAAAAACTGTCCAGTTTCATTATTTTATATGTTGCTATGTAGTTTTCATTAACACCATTTGCTAAAGAAGTTGTCATTTTTCCATCAGATACTCTTTCTTGCTTTGTGGAAAATTAATTAACCATATACTTGTGGGTTCATTTCTGGGATTTCTATTCTTTTCTATTGATCTATGTGTCCATTTTTGTGCCAGTACCATACTATCTTGATCACAACTTTGTAATGTAACTTGATGTCTGGATGTGCTGCCTCCAGCTTTGCTTTTCTCTTTCATGGTGCTTTGAATATTCGGGGTCTTTGGTAGTTTCAAACATATCTTAAGATTTTTTGTTCTACTGTGAAGAAAGGATTTTTTGTTCTAACTGTGAAGAAAGGATTTTTTGTTCTGTGAAAAATGCTGATGGTATTTTGATAGGGATTGCGTTAAATATGAAGATTGCCTAGGGTACGATAGACATTTTAACAATATTTGTTAAATTCCAACCAATTAGCATGAAATGTCTTTCCATGTCTTTGTGATGTCTTCATTTTCTTTCATAATTGTATTTTTTTTTTTTTTAGAAACAGGCTCTTTTTTTTTTTTAAAGATTTTATTTATTTATTTGACAGAGAGAGGGAGATCACAAGTAGGGAGAGAGGCAGGCAGAGAGAGGGGGAAGCAGGCTCCCTGTGGAGCAGAGAGCCGTTGCAGGGCTCTATCTCAGATCATGACCTGAGCCAAAAGGCAGAGGCTTTAACCCACTGAACCACCCAAGCGCCCCTCTTTCATAATTGTTTTACAGTTTTCAGAGTGCAAGTCTTTCATATTTCAGTTAGAGTCATTCTAAGATATCTTATTCCCTTTGGTGCAATTGTAAGTGGAATTTATTTCTTAATTTCTCTTTCTGCTGCTTCATTACTAGTGTATATAAATGCAACAGATTTATGTATGTTGATTTTGCATCTCTTGATTTTACTGAAAGTATATCAGTCCTACCAGTTTTTTGGTGGATTCCTTCAGGTTTTCTACAAAGAGTATCATGTCATCTGCAAATAGGGAAATTTTGACTTCTTTCTTGGATGCTTTGGATGCCTTTCATTTCTTTTTATTGTCTGATTACAGTGGCTAAGTCAGGGTGGTAAGAGTGGACCACCCTCAATGGTCTCATTCCAGACCTTAAGGGAGATTGCCATTTTTTCACATTGAAGATGGTGTTAGATGTTGGTTTACCATAGGTTGCATTTATTAAATTGAGATATGTTTCCTCTGAAACTACTTCATTGAAGTTTTTTTTAATGTGGTTATCATATTGATTGATTTATGAATATTGATCCTTCATGCATAATGGGAATAAAACCCACTTCATCAGGGTGAATGAATGATTCACTTAATGTATTGTTGCATTATGTTTGCTGTTATTATACTGAATATTTTGTGTCTGTGTTCATCAGGGATATTGGCCTGTAGTTCTCTTTTTTAGTGGAGTCTTATCTGGTTTTGATATCAGTGTAATGCTAGTGTCATGGAATGAATTTGGAAGTAAGTTTTCCTTCCTTTTCTATTTTTTGGAGTAATTTGAAAAAAATAGGTATGAACTCTTCCTTAAACATTTGATAGAATTAGCATGTGAAGCTATCTGGCCCTGAACTTTTGTTGGAAGATTTTTGATTGCTGATTAGATTGTTTTGCTAGTTAATGGTCTGTTCAAGTTTTCCATTTCTTCCTGTTTCAGTTTTGGTAATTTATGTTTCTAAGAATTTATCCATTTCTTCCAGGTTGTCCAATATCTTGGCATATAGTTTTTCATAATCTTCTCATATAATTCTTTGCATTTATGTGGTGTTCATTGTTATTTCTCCTCTTTCATTTGTGATTTTGTATATTTATTTGGGTACTTTATTTTTTCTTTTTGATAAGTCTGGCTGGAAGTTTATTAAGTTTGTTAATTTTTTCAATGAAAAAGCTCCTGATTTCAATGAGCTACTCTTCTGTTGTTGTTTAAGTTTCTATATCATTTGTATCTGGTCTAATCTTTATTAATTTCCTCCCTTCTGCCTACTTGAGGCCTTACTTATTGATCTTTTTCTAGCTCTTTTAGGTATAAATTGAGTTGTTTATCTGATTTTTTTTCTTGCTTCTTGATGTAGGCTTATATTGTTTTATACATCATTGTTACAAATGTTTTTCTGTATCCCAAAGGTTTTGGACTGTTGTATATTCATTTTCATTTGTATCCATGTATTTTTTTTTTTTTTGTATCCATGTATTTTTTAAAATTTCCTCTTTGATTTCTTGTTTGATCCATTCATTATTTTTTATTATGTTCAGTTATCCAACCTATAGTGTTGGATAAGTGTTCAATGATTTTTGAACACTTTTTTGATGTAAGTGTTCAATGATTCATTAGTTTCATATAATACCCAGTGCTCATCACAACACATGCTCTCCTTAATATCCATCACCTGGCTATCCCATCCCCCTAACCACCCTTCTGTAACTCTCAGTTTGTTACCCAGAATCCTGAGTTTCTCATGGGATCCATTCATTATTTAGTAGCATTTGTTTAACTTCCATGTATTTGTGGGCTTTCCAAACTTTTTCTTGTGGTTAACTTCTAGTTTCATAGCATTGTGGTAAGAAAAGTTCCATGGGGGGAAAAAAAAAAAGAAAAGTTCCATGGTATGATTTCCATCATTTTGTACTTTTGAGGCCTGTTCTGTGACCTAATATGTGATCTGTTCTAGAGAATCTTTCATGTACACTTCAAAAGAATGTGTATTTGGCTGTTTCAGAATGGAATGTTTTGAATATAACTGTTGAGTCAATCTGGTCCAGTGTGCCATACAAAGTCATTGTTTCCATGTTTATTTTCTGTTTAAATAATCTGTCAATCAATGTAAATGGAGTTTTAAAGTCCCCTAAACCCCCCACAATTGGTGTGTTATAATCAATTATGTCCTTTTTGTTTGTACTTAATTGTTTTTTAAATTTGGGTGCTCCCATAATGAATGCATAAATATTTACATTTCTTAGATCTTTCTGTTGGATTGTCTCCTTAATGATTATATAGTGCCCTTCGTTGTTTCTTGTTCCAATCTTTGTTGTATGATCCAATTTGTCAGGTATAAGTATTACTATTCCAGGTTTCTGCTGACATCCATTTGCATAAGTGGTTCTCCATCCCTTACTTTCAATCTCCAGGTACCTTTAGGTCTAAGATGTATCTTCTGTGGGAAACAAATAGATGTATCTTGTTTTTTTTCTATATGTATTCCTACACTCTATGTTTTTACTGGAGCCCTTAGTCAATTTACATTAAAAGTACTTATTGATAGATGTTTTTATTACCATTTTTTAATACATATTTTATCATTATTTCTCAACATTTTCTATGGTCCCTTCTTGTCTTTGTCACTTTTTGGTCTCTCCTTGCACACAGTAAGTCCCCTTTAATATTTCTTCCAGGGTTGGTGTAGTGGTCATGAACTGCTGTAGATGCGGTTTCTCTGGGAATCTCTCTCTTCTTCTATTCTTAATGATACCCTTGTTGGATAGAGTATTGGTGGATGCAGATTTTTCTCATCCAGCACTTTGAATACATCATGCCACTAACTTTTGGCTTGACAAGTTTCTGTTGTAAAACTGCAGCTAGTCTTATGTGTATTCTCTTGTAAGGTAAGGAATTCTTTTGTTCTCCTACTTTTAAGATTTTTCTTCATTACTATATTTTGCAAATTTAATTACAATATGTTTGCTATTGGTCTCCTTTTGTTGATTTTGTTAGGACTTCTCTGTGCCCCCTGGATATAGATGTTCTTTTTCTTCCCCAGATTAGGGAAGTTTTCAGCTATTAGTTCCTCAGCTACATTTTCTGCCCCTTTTCTCTCTCTTGTTTTTCTGGGGCTCCTATAATATGAATGTTATTACATTTGATTAAGTCACTGAGCTCCCTAAGTTTATTCTCATGTTGCATAATTCTTCTCTCTTTTGTTCAGCTTCATTATTTTTCATCATTTTATCTTTTAGACCACTAACTCATTCCTCTGCTTCTTCCTACCTGCTGTACATTGCATCAAACTTGTTTTCAGGGGCGCCTGGGTGGCTCAGTCATTGAGCATCTGCCTTTGGCGCCGGTCATGATCCCAGAGTCGTGGGATCAAGCCCCACATCTGGCTCCTTGCTCAGCGGGAAGCCTGCTTCTCCCTCTTCTACTCCCTCTGCTTGTGTTCCCTTCCTCACTGTGTCTCTGTCAAATAAATAAATAAAATCTTAAAAAAAAAACAAAAAAAAAACACTTGTTTTCAATTTTGTTTATATTATTTTTTTTAAAGATTTTATTTATTTATTTGAGAGACAGAGAAAGTGAGAGAGAGCATGAGAGGAGAGAAGGTTAGAGGAAGAAGCAGACTCCCTGTAGAGCTGGGAGCCCGATGTGGGACTTGATCCCAGAACACAAGAATCATGACCTGAGCCGAAGGCAGTTGCTCAACCAACTGAGCCACCCAGGCGCCCTGCTTATATTATTCTTCATCTCTGATTTTTTTTAAGCTCTTTCATCTCTATGGTAATGGTCTCATTGATGTCTCCTATTCTTTTCTCAAGCCCAGTTCGTTTTTTTGACTTTATGACTTGCTTTAAATTCTCCATCAGACATGTTACTTACATCTGTTTCTCTTAGATCTCTGCCTGTAGCCTTTTCTCCTTCTTTTCTTCTTCTTCTTCTTCTTCTTCTTCTTCTTCTTCTTCTTCTTTCTTATTCTTTTAAGAGAGAGAGATAAAGAACATGAGTTGAAGGGGAGGGGCAGAGGGAGAAGGAGAGAGAGAAACTTAAGTAGGTTCCACACTGAGTGCAGAGCCCAACACGGGGCTCAATCTCACAACCCTGAGATCATGACCTGAGCCAAAATTCAGGACTTGGACACTTAAATGACTAAGCCACCCATGCTCCCCATCTTTATCTTCTAGCATTTGGGATGAATTCTTCCATCTTGACAATTTGTCTAAGTCTTTGCCTAATTCTTTTTGTTTTATAAATGTCAGTTATGTCTCCTCCTGAGAGTACTGGCTTTATGAAAAAGAGGTTATGTAGTGTCCAGGATCTAGTGTTTCAGGGAATGTCTCTGGGCACTATAGACATTTTAACAGTGTTTATTCTTCTGATCCCTGAGCATGGAATGCTTTTCCACCTTTTTGTGTCATCTTTAGTTTTTTTCTTGAGACTCCATTCCTTCTTGCAGGTGGCTCTGTGTTCATACTGAGGGGAAGGGAGAAGAAATGGCAGCTGCTAGCTCCTTTGTTCCCAGCAAGACATCTCCATGAGCACTACCTCTCACGTAAGCACTCGGAGAAGTGTGAATAATCCCTTTCTTGCCTGTGACCCAGGTATTCTTCAGATTGTGTTTTCTATTTTATTTTTTCAGTGTTACAAGATTGATTGTTCATGCACCACACCCAGTGCTCCATGCAATACGTGCCCTTCTCAATACCCACCACCAGGCTCGCCCAACCCCCCACCCCCTCCCTTGCAAACCCCTCAGTTTCTTGCTCAGAGTCCACAGTCTGTCATGGTTCATCACCCCCTCCGATTTCCCCCATTCACCCTCTAAACTGTCTGCCCCTGGTTTATTTTCCTGTCTTTTCTCCAAGAGTAGAGCAGTGTGCTGTATCCCAGCCAAGCCTTCTAACCTTTAAAAACTCTAGGCTTTAAACTCCACTGGCTGAAAGAATTCATGAAATTCAGCTCCTCTCATTTTACAAGCCAATGACTTTTTGGAAACATTCTCCTTGTGCATTCACACCATATACTCCTTTCTCTCTCATATTGTTCTGTGGCCATGGTTCCCTCCCCTCTGCAACACCTGGAATCCATTTCTTTTTTTTTTTTTTTTAAGATTTTATTTATTCATTTGAGAAAGAGATAGCGAGTATGAGCAGAGGGAAGATACAGAGGAAGAGGGAGAAGCAGGCTCCCTGCTTATCAGGGAGATGAATGTGGGGCTTGATCCCAGGACTGCAGGATCACCAACTAAGCTGAAGGCAGACATTTAACTAACTGAGCCACCCAGACACCCCACTTGCAGTCCACTTCTCCCCTAAGCCATGTTTCTGCTCTTCATTTTTTTCAGTCACTATACAGTACATCATTAGTTTTTGATGTAGTGTTCCGTGATTCATTGTTTGTGTATAACACCCAGTGCTCCATGCAATATGTGCCCTTCTTAATGCCCATCACCAATCTGACCCATTCCCCCACCCCTCTCCCCTCTAAAACCCTCAGTTTGTTCCTCAGAGTCCATAGTCTCTCATGGCTCATCTCCACCTCTGATTTCCACCCTTCATTTTTCCCTTCCTTCTCCTAATGTCCCCCATGCTATCCCTTATGTTCCACAAATAAGTGAAACCATATGGTAATTGACTTTCTCTGCTTCACTTATTTCACTTAGCATAATCTCTTCCAGTCTTATCCATGTTGAAGTAAAAGTTGGGTATTCATCCTTTCTGATGGCTGAGTAATATTCCATTTAATATATGGAACACATCATCTTTTTTTTTAATTTTTAAAATTTTTTTTATTTTTTCCTTTTTTAAAAAATTTTTTATTAACATATAATATATTATTTGCCCCAGGGTACATGTTTGTGAATCACCAGGCTTACACATTGCACAGCATTTGCCATAGCACATACCCTTCCCAATGTCCATAACCCTACCCCCTCTACCTGACAGCCACCCTTAGTTTGTTTCGTGAGTTTAAGAGTCTCTTATGGTTTGTCTCCTTCCCCGTCCCTTCTTGTTTCATTTCTCTTCCCCATCCCCCACGACCCCCTGCCCTGCCTCTCAAAATTCTTCATATCAGAGCAATCATGTGATAATTGTCTTTCTCTGACTGACTTATTTCGCTTAGCATAATACCCTCTAGTTCCATCCATGTCTTTGCAAATGGCAAGATTTCGTTTCTCTTGATGGCTGCATAGTATTCCATTGTATATATATACCACCTCTTCTTTATCCATTCATCTGTTGAAGGACATCTAGGTTCTTTCCATAGTTTGGCTATTGTGGACATTGCTGCTATAAACATTCGGGTGCATGTGACCATTCGGATCACTACATTTGTGTCTTTAGGGTAAATACCCAGTAGTGCAGTTGCTGGGTCGTAGTGTAGCTCTATTTTCAACATTTTGAGGAACCTCCATACAGTTTTCCAGAGTGGTTGTGCCAGCTTGCATTCCCACCAGCAGTGTAGGAGAGTTCCCCTTTCTCCGCATCCTTGCCAACATCTGTCATTCCCTGACTTGCTAATTTTAGCCATTCTGACTCATGTGAGGTGGTATCTCACTGTGGTTTTGATTTCTATTTCTCTGATGCCGAGTGATGTTGAGCATTTTTTCATGTGTCTGTTGGCCATTTGGATGTTCTCTTTACTGAAATGTCTGTTCATATCTTCTGCCCATTTCTTGATTGGATTATTTGTTCTTTGGGTGTTGAGTTTGAGTAGTTTTTTTATAGATTTTGGATACTAGCCCTTTATCAGATATGTCATTTGTGAATACCTTCTCCCATTCTGTCAGTTGTCTTTTGGTTTTGTTGACAGTTTCCTTTGCTGTGCAAAAGCTTTTGATCTTGATGAAGTCCCAGTGGTTCATTTTTGCCCTTGCCTCCCTTGCCTTTGGAGATGTTTGCAGGAAGAAGTTGCTGCGGCTGAGGTCGAAGAGGTTGCTGCCTGTGTTCTCCTCCAGGATTTTGATGGAGTCTTGTCTCACACTGAGGTCTTTGATCCATTTTGAGTCTATTTTTGTGTGCGGTGTAAGGAAATGGTCCAGTTTTATTCTTTTGCATGTGGCTGTCCAGTTTTCCCAACACCATTTGTTGAAGAGACTGTCTTTTTTCCATTGAATATTCTTTCCTGCTTTGTTGAAGACTAGTTGACCATAGAGTTGAGGTTCCATTTCTGGCTCTCTATTCTGTTCCATTGACCGATGGGTCTGTTTTTGTGCCAGCACCACACTGTCTTGATAATTGCAGCTTTGTAATAGAGCTTGAACTCTAGAATTGTGATGTCGCCAACTTTGGTTTTGTTTTTCCACATTCCTGTGGCTATTCATGGTCTTTTCTGGTTCCATGTAAATTTTAAGATTATTTGTTCCCTTTCTTTGAAATAAATTGATGGTATTTCGATAGGGATTGCATTAAATGTGTAGATTGCTTTTGGTAGTATAGACATTTTCACAATATTTGTTCTTCCAATCCATGAGCATGGAACATTTTTCCATTTCTTTGTGTCTTCCTCAATTTCTTTCATGAGCACTTTGTAGTTTTCTGAGTACTGATTCTTTGCTTCTTTGGTTAGGTTTATTTCTAGGTATCTTACGGTTTTGGGTGCAATTGTAAATGGAATCGACTCTTTAATTTCTCTTTCTTCTGTTTTGCTGTTGGTGTATAGGAATGCAACTGATTTCTGTGCATTAATTTTATGCCCTGACACTTGATTGAATTCCTGTATGAGTTCTAGCAGTCTTGGAGTGGAGTCTTTTGAGTTTTCCACATAAAGTATCACATCATCTGCAAAGAGTGAGAGTTTGACTTCTTTGCCAATTTGGATACCTTCATTATGGTTTTGATTTTTATTTCCCTGGTAATGAGTGATGTGTATCTTTTCATGTGTTTGTTAGCTTTCTGTATGTCTTTGGGAAAATGGGTATTCATATCTTCTTTTTAAATTTTTAATCCATTTTTAATCCAATTATTCATTAAGGGGGAGGTGAGTTTTGCAAGTTTTATTTTATAGATTTTGGATACTAACCCTTTATCGGATATGTCATTTGCAAATATCTTCTTTCATTCTGTAGGTTGTCTTTTAATTTTGTTGATTGTCTCCTTTACTGTGCAGAAGATATTTTATTTTGATAAGTCTCCATAGGTTATATTTACTTTTGTTTCCCTGGCATCAGAAGACATATTTGTTTCCCTGACATCAGAAGACATAATATGAAGTTGTTACCATCCATGTCAAAGAGGTTTCTGCCTGTGTCTAGGATTTTAATGGTTTCCTGTCTCACATTTAGGTGTTTCTTCCATTTTGAATTTATGTTTGTGTATGGTGTAAGAAAGTAGACTAGTTTCTTTCTTCTGCATTTTGTTGTCCAGTTTTCCTAACACCATCTGTTGCATGAGACTCTTTTATTCCATTGTATATTCTTTCCTGCTTTTTTGAAGATTAATTAACCATATATTTGTTTGTTCATTTCTGGGTTTTCTATTCTTTTCCATCGATCTATTTGTCTTTTTTTGTGTCCATACTATACTGTCTTGATCACAGTAGTTTTATAATATAACTTGAAGTGCAGAATTGAGATGCCTCCGGCTTTGCTTTCCTTTTTCAAGATTGCTTTGGCTATTCATGGTCTTTTGTATTTCCATGCAAATTGTGGGATTGTTGGCTCTGGCTCTGGTAGTATTTTGACAGGGATTGTATTAAATGTGTAGAGTGCTTTGGGTAGTAGAGACATTTTAACAATATTTGTTCTCCCAATCCAGGAACATAGAATGTCTTTCTATTTCTTTGTGCCATGTTCAATTTCTTTCATCCATATTTTGTAGTTTTCAGAGAATGTATCTTTTACTTGTATGCTTCGTTTTATTCCTAGGTATTTTATGGTTTTTGGAGCAATTGTAAATGGGATTGATTCCTTGAATTCTCTTTCTGCTGTTTCATTTTGGTGTATAGATATGCAACTGATTTTTGAAGGTTGATGCAAATTCCTGTGACTTTACTGAATTTGTGTATCAGTTCTGGCAATTTTTTGGTGGTGTCTTTTTGGTTTCTTCCTTTTTGATTTGGATGACTTTTATTTCTTTTCGTTGTCTTTTTGCTGAGGCTAGGGATTCCAATATTGAACAGTGATGGAGAATGAACATCTGTGTTTTATTCCTGACCACAGAAGGCAAGATCTCAGTTTTTCCCCATTGAGGATCATATTAGTTGTGAGTTTTTTCCTATGTAGCCTTTTTTATTTTGAGGTATGTTCCCTCTAACCCTACTTTGTTGAGGGTTTTATCATGAATTTACTGCTGTTGTACTTCGTCAAGTGCTCTTTTTGGATCTATGGAAAGGATCATACGGTTCTTATCTTTCTGATCCTGGGTGGCTAAGTTTGTTAAATATCTGCCTTTGGCTCTGGTCATGATGATCGTGGTCACACGTGATTGAGCCCTGTGTCGGGCTCCTTGCTCAATAGAAAGTCTGCTTCTCTTTTTCCCTCTGACCCTTCCCCTTACCCATTCTCTCTCTCTCAAATAGATAAAATAAAATCTTTTAAAAAAATGTCTGGGAGAATTCCTCTGTGAAGACTTCACCCCAGGGTTTTGTGTTTTGGGAGATTTTTGATGACTGATCCTATTTGTTTGTTATCAGTCTGTTCAGGTTTTCTATTGCTTCCTGTTTCAATTTTCATACTTTATATGTTCCAAATGGGAAAATGGGAATTCACCCATTTTTTTCCATAGGATGTCCAAATTGTTGCATACAGTTTTTCATACTCTTCTCTTATAATTATAATTGTATTTTAGTGGCAGATTGTTATTTCTCTTCTCTCATTTGTAATTTTATTTATTTGGATTCTTTTTTTTAATATGTTTGTCTAGGAATTTATAAATTTTATTGATATTTTCAAAAAACTGGCTACTAGTGTCATTGATCTGTTCTATTGTGTTTTTGTTCTGTATCTTTTATTTCTGCTTTGATCTTTATTATTGCCCTTATTCTGCCAGGTTTAGGCTTCATTTGGTGTTTTTTTTTTCTCTCTCCTTATGTATAAGGTTAGGTTGGGTATTTGAGATTTTTCTTGCTTCTTGAGGAAAGCCTGTATTGCTATATACTTTCATCTTAGGACACCCTTTGCTGCATCCCAAAGGTTTTGGACAGTTGTGTTTTCATGTTCATTTGCGTCCATGTAATTTTTATTTCTTCTTTAAATTCCTGGTTGATACATTCATATTTTTAAAAGCATGTTCTTTTTTTTTTTAAAAATATTTTATTTATTTGACAGAGAGAGACATAGAGAGAGAGGGAGCACAAGCAGGGGGAGTGGGAGGGGGAGAAGCAGGCTTCCCACTGAGCAGAAAGCCCAATGCGGGGCTCGATCCCAGGACCCTGGAATAATGACCTGAGTCGAAGGCAGACACTTAACAACTGAGCCACCCAGGTGCCCCTAAAAGCATGTTCTTTAATCTCCATGTATTTGTTGTCTTCCTAATTTGTGTGTGTCTGTGTGTCTGTGTGTCTGGTTGACTTCAAGTTTCATAGCATTGTGGTCAGCTACTATTCATGGCATGATCTCAGTTTTTTCTACTTGTTGTGGCCTGATTTGTGTATGTGATCTATTCTGGAGAATGTCCCATGTGCAATTGAAAAGAATGTATATTCTGCTATTTTAGGATGACTTGTTCTGAATATATCTGTTAAGTCCATCTGTCCATATGTTCTAGTTGTTCAAAGCCATTTTTTCCTTGTTGATACTTGATTTTCTGCTTAGATGATCTGTCCATTGATGTAAGTGGGGTATTAAAGTTCCCTCCTATTATTGTGTTCTTATCAACAAGTTCCTTTACATTTCTTATTAATTGTTTTATATAGTTGGGTTCTTCCATCTTGGGGGCATAAATATAATTGTTAGATCTTGTTGGATAGTATAATATAGTGCCCTTCCTCATCTTTTATTACAGTTTTTAGTTTAAAATCTACTTTGCCTGATATAAGTATTGCCACTCATGCTTTTCTTTGACATCCATTTGCATGATATACGTTTCTCCACTCCCTCACTTTCAGTCTACAGGTGTCTTGAGATCTAAAATGTGTCTCTTATAGTTGGACTAGTGATGGGTCTTTTTGTTGTTGTTGTTGTTGTTGCTGCTGTTTTAATCCATTCTGACACCCTATGTCTTTTGATTGGAGCATTTAGTTCATTTAAATTCAGAGTAATTAATGATAAGTATGTATTTAATGTCATTTTATTATTTGTTCTGTTATTTTTGGAGATTTTGCTCTGTTCCTTTCTAGTCTGTCAATTTTGGTCTTTCCTTTCCACTCAAAATATCCTCTTTAGTGTTTCTTGCATGGCTCGTTTAGTGGTCATGAACTCCTTTAATTTTTATTTGTCTGGGAAACTGTGTCTATTTTGAATGATAGCCTTGCGGGATAGAGTATTCTGAGCTGCAAATTTTTCCCATTCATCATGTTTTATATATCATGTCACTCTCTTCTGACTTGACAAGTTTCTGCTGATAGATCTGCTGCTAGCCTTATGGGTCTTCACTCATAAGTTGGAGACTTCTTTTGTTTTGCTGCTTTTAGGTTTTTTTTCTTTATAACTACGTATTGCAAATTTAATTATAATATGTCTTGGTGTTAGCCTGCACTTGTTGATTTTTTTTTAAAGATTTTTATTTTTTTTATTAGAGAGCGAGAGACTGAGAATGAGAGGGGAAGAAGGTCAGAGGGAGAAGCAGACTTCCCGCAGAGCCGGGAGTCTGATATGGGACTCGATCCCGGGACTCCAGGATCATGACCTGAGCCGAAGGCAGTTGCTCAACCAACTGAGCACCCAGGTGCTCCGCATTTGTTGATTTTGATGGGAGTTCTCTGTGCCTCCTGGATCGGATATCTGTTTCCTTCCCCAGATTAGGGTAGTTTTGAGCTATTATTTCCTAAATTAAATTTTCTGCCTCCTTTTCTCTTTGGGACTGCTATGATACAATTGTTATTACATTTGATGGAGTCACTAAGTTCCTTAAGTTTACTGTTGTGATCCATTCTTCTTTCTTTTGCATCCTTATTTTCCATTATTTATTCTCTATATCACTTATTCATTCCTCTGCTTCTTCCTTTCTCATTCATTACATCCAGTTTGTTTTGAATCTCAGTTATTGCATTTTTCATTTCTGACTGATTGTTTTTTAAATTTTTATACCTCTGGTAAAGTCTTCCCTGAAGTCTTCCATTCTTTTTTCAAATCCAGAGAGTATCCTTATGATTGTTGCTGTATATTCTCCATCGGTTATATTACCTATATGTGTTTCAATTAGATTTCTGGCCATGACCTTTTCTTGTTGTTTGATTTGGGATGAATTTCCCTGTCTTGGCATTTTCTCTAAGTTTGTGTCTTTTTTATGTATGCTAGAAAAGCCCATTATGTTTCCTGTTCCTGAGAGTAATGACTTTTTGAAGAAGAGTTCATATAGTTTCCAGGGCTTTGGTGCTTTAAGGAGTGTGTCCGGTGTGTACTGTGAGTGCTCTGCTGCTGTGTTTTGATTGCTCTAATTCAGGCCAGTAGCCTGCACTCTCTCCTTCCTGCAGTGGGCAGTTTTTGGTCCTTGGCCAGAGTATGACGAGTTTTAAGTGTCTTCTGATCGGCTTGTTAAATGAGACCTGATGTTACTTCCACTAGAACTAAAGCCTTGCAGAACTCTCTGGTCTGGAAATGTGGTGTGAAGGGCTTTCTGCTGGTGTTCTGGGTAAGAGGGTCCCTGCACTGGAACTGAGGTATACTTGCTGGAGAAGGGCATTACTGGCAGAGAGCAGGAGGGTGGAACATGGTGTAAGCAGGTTAGGCAGTCAGTGTTGGTTTGTTGTTTACTGAATTTGGTTTATGCCGAGGGGTCGGGGAGAGAATGGGCACCAGTAAGTCCCTTTGTCCTCAGAGAAGGGTCTCTGTGGTGCTTGTTGCTCTCATGGAAGCACTCCCAGATGAGTGAGTAATCTGTCCCTGTGCATCCCATGCATTTTTCAGAACGCTGTTTTCAAGCTGTCTCTGAGTTGTTTGCCTGCCAGGAGCAGTGCATTGCACTTTGGGCTCTATTCCAATGGAGCCTACTGAATTATAAAACCCCCAAATTTAGGGATGTTCTTTGGGGGGGCCTGTGCTAGTCTTCTGGGAGAGGGTCTTGCTGCACCAGTACTGATGCAAGTTTGTTCAAGAAGGGCAGTTGTGTCAAAGCTCAGGGTGGTGGGACTTAGAGCAAGCAGCCAGTGTTGGGGTGAGCTTCCCTCAACAGGTAGTTCTCTCTATGCGGAGGAGCAGGGGAGGGAGATGGTGTCCACCGTCACTTTTGTCTCAGAAAAGCTTCTCTGTAAATGCCACATCTCACAGATGCATTCCAAGATGCACTCCCTGTGGGCCTTAAGAGTTCCTCATATCTCACCTATCCCTGGGTTGTTTGCCTGACTTCTTTCCAAGAGTGTAGGGCAACACACTCAAGGCTTTATCTCAGCTAAACATGCTGAGCTTTAAAACTCCAGTCTTTGAACCCCTTTGTTGCAGAAGCTAACAAAAATCAGCCTCTCTGATTTTCCCAGCCTTCGAGAAGTGTTCTTTATTTGCCTTCCCCTGTGCACTTCTCTCTCACATTTCACTGTGACCAGGGCTTCCTCTCCTCCACAGCACCTGAGATCCACTTTTCCTCAAACCACATCTCTACACGTCCAACCTACCTCAATGTGGCCTCTTCTCTATCTCTAGTTGTGCAGTTTGTTCTGCCAGACTCAGGTCAATTTCTTGGGTATTCAAAATGATTTGATAGTTATCTAGCTCTGTTGGTGGGTCAAAAAGAACCTGGGGTCCTCTTATGATGCTGTAATCTTAGCTCACCCCTTACTCTAAAATTTTAAACTTATCAAGAAATAGCTGATGTAAATTCTAATTTTGAGGCACATTTATTATGTCTGTTCCTTGCTTCCCTTTTTAGTAAATAACAATGGAATCAATTTCAAGTAAAAATACTATTGAGATTTCTTCCCATTCAGTTTTCCCTCCCTTCCACTGTGCACAATTCTTTATGTTCCACATATGAGTGAAACCATATGATAATTGTCTTTTTTTCTGCCTGACTTCTCAGAGAGGGAGACAAGAGACTCTGGACTACAGGAAACAAACTGAGGGTTACAGAAAGGAGGGGGGTGAGGGGATGGGGTAACCGGGTGATGGGTATTGAGGAGGGGATGTGTTGCGATGAGCACTGGGTGTTATATGCATCTAATGAATCGTTGAACTCTACATCAAAAACTAATGATGTACTATAATTATCTAAACATAATTGGCTAACTGAATGTAATAAAAAATACTATTGAGAGCTTTGGGAAACCAAAAATGTTAGCTTTAATTGAATCTAAGTTATTGTCAAATAATGGCTACTCTTTAAATGGCATCAAACAATACCCAAATAAATTTCCTATGTCTTTTCAGAAATGACAGCTATTGAATTTATAAATAGTTTGAAATTCTGCTTACCCTTTTTTAAAAATTTTATTTAAGTAATCTCTACACGCAACTTGGTAACTTGTGTATTTTTTTGGAATTATCTTTTTTTCCTTAAGTTATCTGATTTATTAGTATATAATTGTTTATAGAAATATGTTAGCACACTACATATTTCTGTGGCTATTGTTTTCTGTTTCATTTCTAATTTTGGTCATTGAGTCTTTTTTTTTTTTCTTAGTTAATGTAGTTAAAGCATTGCCAATTTTGTTTGTTTGTTTATTTAGTTATTTGAAAAACTGGCCATTACTTTCAGTGTTATGTTGTTTATTTCTCTATTTTATTTATTTCTGATTTTTCTTTGTTATTTCCCTCCTCTACTAAATTTCAGCTAAGTTTCTTATTTTTCTAGTTCCTTGTGGTATAATGTTAAGATGTTTATTTGAATTTATTTTCTTAATATAAGCATTTATAGCATAAATTTCACTCCAACATCTGCTTTTGCTTCATCCCATAGATTTTAGAATATTGTGTTCTCTTTTTCTTTTGTTTTGAGATATATTTTATTTGCCATTTGATTTCCCATTTGGTCCATTGCTTGTGCAGTAGTGTGCTGTTTAATATTTATATATTAAATATTTAATATTTACATTGCAGATTTTCCACTTTTGTTTTATTGTTCGTTTTCATTTTTTGTATCATTATGGTTGGAAAATATACTTGGTATGATTTCAGTCTTCTCAAAAATAAAAATAAAATAAAATTTTGTTTCCTTTTTTCTTTTTTTCCTTTTTCTCTTCTCGCTCTCTCTTTTTCTGGTTCTTTTTTGATTTTTTTTCTTTTTAAGATTAAATTGTGCATTACAATGTATTAAAAATTTTCTCAACCATATAGATAGATACATTGAAGTTTAAAAACTGCTTTCTTATTTTAATGTGCCAGATTTATTTCAGATATGGTACATTGAAAGTAGATTGCCTTAAGCTTAGTTTCTTATGCTACTTTGACAGTGTATTCTTCTTCATGTCATCTTTCTCTATTTCTCTAAATTATGAAAATTAGTAAATTACAAAGAAGTAGAGAAGAGCATAAATGTACATCTTTTGTTACTTTGGAAATTTGATTTTGAACCTCCCACCCCCTTCTAAAATCAGTCCATTTGCAAAACAGTAAGTGAATGCAGAATTGTACCTTTGATTCTAAATTTCACATTAAGACAATCAATTATTATTAAAAATATTTTCCTAACAATATCTTACAGCGTTATTTAAGGAAAATGACTTGTGTCATTTTAACTTCTTCGGGGTTTAGTCTCTCCATTTGAACTTAAGTATAAAAATTCTTCTCATCTTCTAAATAATTTTTTAATTGAAGTATTGTTGACATACAGTGTTATGTTAATTTCAGTTGTACAACATAGTGATCTGACAATTCTATACATTACTCAATGTACTCAATTACTCACAATAAGTGCAGTCACCATCGGTCACCATACAAAATTATTACAAAATGAATATTTTTTTTAAAGATTTTATTCATTTATTTTAACAGAGAGAACACAAGCAGGCAGAGAGGCAGGCAGAGGCAGAGAGAGGAGCAGGCTCCCTGCTGAGCAAGGAGCCCAATGCGGGACTCGATCCCAGGACGCTGGGATCATGACCGAGCCGAAGGCAGCTGCTTAACCAACTGAGCCACCCAAGCGTCCCCAAAATGAATGTTTTAAAGGAATAATGAGACAAGGGAACTATTTTCCAAATTAATATGAAGTAAATTGCTTTACAATTCAAGCATAAAACATCTTTTTTTTTTAAGATTTTATTTACTTATTTGACAGAGAGAGAGAGATCACAAGTAGGCAGAGAGGCAGGCAGAGAGAGAGGGAGAAGCAGGGTCCCTGCTGAGCAAAGAGCCATATGTGGGGCTCGATCCCAGGACCCTGAGATCATGACCTGAGCTGAAGGCAGAGGCTTTAACCCACTGAGCCACTCAGGCACCCCCCAAGCATAAAACATCTTAAAGAGTGAAAAATATTCACTTCTTTTCTTTACTAATACCAAAGTCATCTATGGGTTTCTTTCCCAGGGCAAGAAATATAAGGTTATGAAATCTGCTTTCTAGATTCAAATCTGCCTTTAATCATTTAATACATATTGTGAGGAGAATTGGCAGTATATTTATTAGAATTCAGGAAATAATCTTTAGAATTTCTAAAAAAATTACTAAATATATCAGGAATCATTTGAATATCATTTCTTTTTAATATTTTATATTTTTATTTTATAATTTTTATTATATTATTTATAATAATATTAATATTATATAATTAATATTATTTAATATTGAAGAACAAAATACTTTGGTTACTTATTTCTTTTTTTACTATAGCCATTAATTAAAAATTTGGAAAGTCATTAAATATTATGACATATTCTGATATAATTACACTCCGGTAATTACATTCATGTCTTATAGAGAGGTGACTGACATAATGAGCCATAAAATACAGTGATAAGACTGCCTGAAGACAAGGGTCAAATTGGCTTAGCCAGATCAGTTGGTATGATGAACAATTCTCATGTATACAGCGTATGATCTTCATTCTAGCTAGATGGGTTCCTATTTTTTTCATGAATATCTCTACTTGTTTTTATCTCTGTAACTTTGCCCAATGTGATTCCTACCTCCAGTAATTCTCTTTCCAGCCTTGACCTCTCATGCATGTTGCAGGTTACACATTTTTCAGGAAGCCTTCCATAAATACATCAATCTTTAAATAATTATCTTTTTTGAACTATTAATAGCCTTTCTGTCTACCCCACATAATTTAGCATACTATTTTATATTATACTATTTTTTCTTATTATTTCATTACTTAATCTAGCCTCTTTAGCTACACTGTAAACTACTTGGAGATAGGTTTGAATATTTGTATTCTCACTTTGTACCACAGGTCTAAAAACACAGTAACAAAGAAAGAGTTATTGATATTTTCTAAAATATTTCAGTCTATATATTCTATCATGAAAACTGCTGTTATTTTTTAACTTGGATCTTTGAGATTTTATTGTAGTCTCCAAAACCACTTAAAAGGTTTTGGTGTATTCACATACATAAACAATGGATCTTTGATTTTTTCAGTGTATAATATTTACCTGACATTCATAAATGTGATAAATATTTGTTGAACACAAAATTCTGTTACAGATTTTGTATTAGATATTGGAATTAAAAGAATGGGAATACAGAATAGCTATCCTAATATGATTTTGTAGAGAAAAGAACTCATGGGCCCCAGAAACTAGATTTATGAATCAGTCATCCATGGACCTCTGTTTAGGAAACCATGATACAACAACTTCAAAAGATGTATTTAGAGTTTTAGGAAGAAAATACAGAGAGAATGCTGCCTCAGAAGTTAAAGTAGGGTATAAAGAATGAGCATGTGGTCAGGGTGTCACATGCTGCAATGAGGTTAAGTGAAACGAGAGATGAAAATAAAATTGTCCACTATATTAACAATTAAGAGATTACTGATGCTCTTAGAGCAGTTTATTTGGAATAGCAAAAGCATAAAGAAGATTGAAGTGATCTCAGAAATAAATGTTAAGTGAAATTTTTTTCTTCCTGGGGAGTAGAATTAATGGAAGGAGAGACATTATAGATAGCAACACATGGTTTTCTTTTTTTTTTTAAATTTTTTCCCCCCAAATACTAATATATGGTTTTCAATTCAACATGTGCACTAAAAAGTAACCTAAATTTTGTTTTCTTCATTTCTGCCAAGTAGCACCCTAGAAGCATAATAAAATAAAGTGATATCTTTCAGCAAGGAAAGGAGAACAGAGATTGAATTCTACATAATGTAAAAACAAAACAAAAACAAAACATGGTTTAGGAAAATAGATGATAGATCTTTCTCAGGGAAATTATGAGGGATATATCAGATCACAACCTTTATAAGAACAAAGGTAGTGAGACCATGTTTTTGTGTGTGTATCCTGGAGCCACTACAACTAAGATTGCAAATGTTAGTCAACAGTACATACTGGCTAAACTGATTTGAGACTATAGAGCAGAGTGTTTAAGAACATAGGAAAATGGCCAAGTTTCATGCTGTGGCTCCAGTACTTAGCAGGCAAATAACTTAAATATTCTGGGTCCCAGTTTCCTTCTCTGTAAATGGAGATAACGCTAGTATTTGTGACAGGTTTACTGTATTAAATAAGATGTGTATAAAATGTCTATTTCAATCACTTTAAGAACTCAATGAATGTTAGGTAATTGGAATAATGATAATAGGTTTAAATATAGTACTAAAGCATTTTATCAACTTCTTTCAGGAAAAAAAGCCCCAATTCTGATGTACTATATGTTGGCTAATTGAATTTAAATAAAAAATCCTAATCAATTTGTATTCTATATGAAAACGGATGTTATCTAAATAAGTTTACATCTAATATATCTCACCAGAAGCTTTGATTCTGTATCACCAAGATTCAAAAAGGACACTAATAAATGCAAGAAAAAAGCTAGTATTCAGAAACTTAATTAATTGGATTTGATCTTGATAAGTTAAAATTGAATTGCTATGTTAAATCATAATATGATTAAGGTTGATTATTTGGTCTTTATTCAGTACAGTCATTACAGAGTAAAGATTATTACCAAAAAATGTTAATTTTTAGAAAGTTATCCTGAACCTTATGATATTTTCATTACTACAGCTTTGAAGTATCAACGTTTTTTTTCAGTATTTTCATATTTACAATA
Source organism: Nasua narica (assembly GCA_028533885.1). NCBI lineage: Eukaryota > Metazoa > Chordata > Mammalia > Carnivora > Procyonidae > Nasua > Nasua narica. The sequence continues at coordinate 57,843,257 of CM052801.1, read as the reverse complement.
TAAGTTCAAACTACGTAAGAGTTACTTTTGGAAGCATTATATTTTTGGAATATAACTCTAAGGTCAAGGAACTTACTACTCTATGTTACCAGTAACTGTAAAAACACAATTTTTTTTAAAGATTTTATTTATGTATTTGACAGAGAGATCATAAGTAGGCAGAGAGGCAAGCAGAGAGAGGGAGAAGCAGGCTCCCCGCTGAGCAGAGAGCCCGATGCGGGGCTCCATCCCAGGACCCTGAGATCAACGACCCGAGCGGAAGGCAGAGGCTCTAACCCACTGAACCCCCCAGGCACCCCTAAAAACACAAAATTTTAAATGGGTAACCCACATCTACTAGCAGTAGTGCAGGGTGTATTACAGATAGGTGGTTAAGACCACAAGCTTGGGCATAAGTTAGACCTGGGCTAGAGTACTGCCTTTTGTTCTGTCATGGTTTTAGTTTCTTCATTGGTAAAGTATAGAAAATAATTGTATCTTCATTAAATAAAATAATCTTTTGGGGTGCCTGAGTGGCTCAGTTGGTTGAGCTTTAGACCTGATTTCATCTCAGGTCATGGTCTCAGGGTTTTGGGATTGAGCTCCACATAGGGCCTCCCCCTCCCCTCCCCGTCACTCCCCCACTCACACTCTTTCAAATAAATATACAAAACCTTTAAAAAATAAAAAAAAATGAAATAATTAAATAATGAATTTTCATTATTTGAAATGAAATATTGTTTACCTTGGTGCCTGACATTGAGCAAAAATTCAATAAATGTTAGTTATTTGAAAAAAATCTCAGATCTCATAATATGGTTGTGATGTATCACTAGTGTGACATTTGTGTAGATATCAATGAACTCTAAAACACTGTAGTAAAATCCTCATTTAACTTATTCACTTTTGCATTAATCTTAGCTTTGATGATTTGAACATTTTGCTCTGTTTTCTTACCTGATATAGAAAAATAGATCTTGTGCTGAATGTTATTTCATTCAGGTACATCAAAGATGTGTTATGCTTTAAGTGGAAATTTAAGGAGGATACTTAGCTCAAGCTAAATTATACTGATAACTATGTTTTACCTTTATTTTACAAATAAAATCAATTTGATTTTTAGAGAAATCATCCTGAGTGTTATATTCAATACCTAAGAGAAAAATGTTGTTCATAAAGGGGAGGAATAATCAATTGGCTAAACACTGAATTTTAAAAACCAAACTATGATTAAGCATCCAGTATCTGTGAGGGTCCATGTATGTACGAGCATAAATACATGTGTTGTCTTGCTTTGTTTTTCTTTTTAACATTGTTTTTAAGAAATGGATATTTTATATTTTATTAAAATACTGAAGTAGTTATCATAAGTCCAGAAAAGTGTCAGACTTAATTTTAATGTTAACATTCTTTTTTTAAAAGATTTTATTTATTTATTTATTTGAGAGAGAGAGAGAGAGAGGTCAGAGGGAGAAGCAGACTCCCCGCTGAGCAGGGAGCCCAATGCGGGACTCGATCCAGGGATTCCAGGATCATGACCTGAGCCGAAGGCAGTTGCTCAACAACTGAGCCACCCAGGCGCCCCTATTATTTTTATTCTTAATTCATATAGAACAGGGTGCATATCTACCTCTCTCTTCCTCTCCCTCTCTCTGTCTGTCTCTCTCCATATATACATACATATATGTTTCTGTAGTCACTAATTGGGTTCAGGTTCAAAGCATTTACCTTGGGGGGCAGTAGGAACTATTGTGTGGTGGAATAGGGGTATACTCATGGGATTTAGTAGTTGGTCATCTGAATATGAAGTACATCCAGAAATTGGGATGTTGATTTTGTTTATCATATATGTTCCATGTGTAACTAGATATGAATGAAATGAGTTTTTGTGCTTACTGGGAACCACCAAATGGTTATTCAGTATTTTTATTATTATTATCAACATCACCATCATTGGAAATGCAGTTTTGAGTCATGCCAAATATAGCTACTGAGCATTTATTTTTTTTCCTACATACTGCCTGTGACATAAGAGATCCAATAGTAAACAAAACAAAACAAATAGCAACAAAAAACCATTTTGAGGTAAATATCTGTGTTTGTGTATTAGCTTTCTATTAATGCTATAACAAATGGCCACAGACTTATTTACTTAAAGGACACAAATTTACTATCTTATAGTTCTAGAGATAATAAGTCTGAAATCGGTTTCTCTATAGGTAAAATCAAGATGTTGCCAAGGCTAAATTCATTCTGAAGGCTATAAGGGAGAATTGATTTCCTTGCATTTTCTAGTTTCTACAGGTCACCTATATTTCTTGGCATGTGGTCCTGCATCACTCTGATCTGCCTCCATAATATCATCCCTGATTCAATTCTGACAATTCTATTTCCTTAGGGACACTTGTGATTACTTTGGGCCCACTCAGATAATCCAGAATAATGTCCTTATCTTAAAATCACATCTGCAAAATCCCTTTTGTCATGTAATAAAACATATTCATAGTTGCAGAGTTAAGATGTGAACATATTTGGGGAGAGGCATTATTCTGCCTACCACAGCTTATGTGTTTATCAAGGAATAAAATTGAAGTGGTTTAATATATGAATATCTTCTACTTAACAATTCATATTTGGTTATGGTGCAAGGTGATTTTCTGGTTACCAGTTAAAAATGATGGGAAATTTATTTTAAGACATTGATGCTTGAAAATTTCAGTTAATTTTGACAGTTATAATAGCTGTTTAAAAAAGAAGTACTGTTCCATAATTTAGTGTTATTTATCTGTTGACTAGATATAAATATTTCTAATTACTTAATTAATCTTTAACCCTTTGTTGCCATGAATATTTTTTTAAGATTTATTTATTTGAGAGAGAGAGGAGGGGCAGAGGGAGAGGAGGAGAGAAACCTTTAGCAGACTCTGCACTGAGTGCTGAGTGCAGAGCCTGATGTGGGGCTGGATCATAAGACCCTGATCATGACCTGAGCCAAAATCAAGAACTGGTCACTTAACCGATTGAGACATCCAGGTGCCCTGCCATGCATATTTTAAAATAATCCATTGTAATAATCTTACTCAAAAGTGTATTTCAGGAGTTTTATTCAATTACATGGTCTGGGATTGTCTAAGAACAAAATAATTGTCTTAGAATAGTAAAAAAATATACACATTTTCTTTTCTGTTGATAGAGAACGAGATATTTGTTTTGCTTTTATTTTTTTTATTTTTTAAAAATTTTAGTTATTTATTTGAGAGACAGAGAAAGTGAGAGAGAGCATGAGAGAAGAGAAGGTTAGAGGAAGAAGCAAACTCCCCATGGAGCCGGGAGCCCGATATGGGACTCCATCTTGGAACTCAAGGATCATGAACTGAGCTGAAGGCAGTTGCTCAACCAACTGAGCCACCCAAGTGCCCTTCTTTTTCTTTTAAATGGCTAAAACTGAATTTTAGTTGGGGCTCTTATCTGTAAACCTGGAAGGTCATGGTTGATGCCAGGCTTAAGCTTCCTGGATAATTTTTACCATATTCTCAAATGACTTAAAAATGGAATAAATTGTTTTGAGTCTTGAGTAGTAAAGGTCACAGAGAAAATTAGTTTTTCAATCTTGTCTAGTTTCTAAGTACACATGGTAAAGTATATTATAAAGTACAGTGAGGAACTTTTAACTTTAAAGAGAAACTAGTACCTTAAGAATTACAATGCATATCTTATGTTTTTACGTCGCTGGACAGGGGCATTCAAGTTGGGGTTATAATTAAAGGTTTCAGATCAACAATTCTCAGATTTTCCCTTACATATTTTAACTTGTAGTCACATTGGAATACATTATTGATATGAAAATATTTTAATTTATCTGATTTTCAAGTTTTTGGGCATAGTTATTGTATGTGGAGAGGGGAAGGAAAGAGAAAATACTTGTGATTCCCAGTAACCTTAATGGTTGTTACATATATGGTTTGAAAAGCCTATATATAGTCTGGTTTAGAATTTTATTCTCCTCAGGAATGACTTAGGAACAAAATAAATAAATTATTATCTTTTGTGGCTTAGTCCTAGTCAACTTGGCACAGTTCTTAAAATCACAATCCAGTAAAATGTCAATTCAGAAATATCTCAGGATTGTTAACTTAGTCTCTTCTAGGAGAACTTGACTGCTGCATCTGCAGAATATATGAAAATAGAAATTAAAAAAAAATTTTATTTATTTGAGGGAGAGAGAGAGCAAGCAGGGGAAGGAGTAGAGGGGGAAGGTGGGAGTCTCAAGAAGACTCCATGCTGAGTGTGGAGCCTATCAAGGGGCTCCATCTCACAACACTGAGATCATGACCTGAGCCAAAACCAAGAGTCAGAGAGATGCTTAACTGACTGAGCTACACAGGTACCCCCAACACAACATTTCTTATTAGTCTTATAATTTGTTTGTTAGTCAGAGTGCTATTTATTTAGCACTTTAGCACTTTATTTAGCAGAGTGCTACTTATTTAGTTGACTGTCAGCAACTACAGAAATTTTCAAGTTTAAGCCACTGATTAATTATAGCTGAAATATACAACTGAGAAACCATTATTGTGATCTCAGCTCAGAATATTTTAATAATGTTTCTGGTTTTGAGGATGGGCTAAAAGCAATGATTTACTAATTTCAAATTACCTCATTATAATGTATATTGAACATTTGAGAAAAGTAGTAAGAAAGAGGTGGATTACTGCATTAACTCTTTATGTGGCATCTTAGGTCCCTTCATCTAAGACCTTGAACAGAGGATTTGTCTTTAAAACATATTAATGTGTACTCTTAATTCCCTTTACCTATTTCACCCACCTCCCCACCCACTTTCCTTCTCATAGGCTTTATTTTAAATGAGTACCCTCAGTTAAAGTACCATGAGTTAAAGTCTTTGTTTTCAACAAGAATATTTTTTACTTGTGGGCGCCTGGGTGGCTCAGTGGGTTAGAGCCTCTGCCTTCGGCTCAGGTCATGATCTCAAGGTCCTGGGATCGAGCCCCATATCAGGCTCTCTGCTTGGCGGGGAGCCTGCTTCCCCCTCTCTCTCTGCCTGGCTTTCTGCCTACTTGTGATCTCTCTCTGTCAAATAAATAAATAAAATCTTTAAAAAAAAAAAGAATATTTTTTACTTGAAGCATACTTCAGAATACATGGTTCTAAAAGATATGTATAAAACATTTCATCCAAGAAAAATAGAATACATATTTTCTTCAACCACACGTAGGAAAATCCCCAGGTTAAATCACATAAAAAGAAACATAACATAAATTACAAATTTAAGAAGACTGAGGGGTGCATGGGTGGCTCAGGGGGTTAAAGCCTCTGCCTTCATCAGCTCAGGTCATGATTTCAGGGTCCTGGAATCGATCCCTGCTTTGGGCTCTCTGCTCAGCAGGAAGCCTGCTTCCCCCCGCCCCCACCTGCCTCTCTGCCTGCTTGTGATCTCTCTCTCTGTCAAATAAATAAATAAAATTATAAAAAAATTAAAAAATAAGAAGACTGAAATTATACCATGTATATTTTCTACCCAAAATAGTATAAAACTAAATACCAAGAATAAAACAAAGGTGGAAAATCTACAATGTGAATATTAAATATTTAATATGCAAATATTAAACAACACGCTATTGCACAATGGGCCAAATAAGAAATCAAACAGCAAATCAAAATTTGTCTCAAAACAAAAGAAAAAGAAAACACAGTATTCCAAAACCTATGGGATGCAGCAATAGCAAATGTTAGTGAAATTTATGCTATAAATTTGTGTGTTTAGAAAAAAAAAATTCAAATAAAAACTTAACATCACATGCCTGAAACTAATATAATACTGTATGTTAACTATATTGGAATTAAAAATTAAAAAAAAACCTGAAACAATTAATGTGATGTTCAGGTAAATATACATGCATATAATAGTACTTTATTAGATCTAAGACATGTAGTGTTGGTAAAAATCATGTGTCCATGAATAAATATCCTAATTTAGGATGCATTTTGCACTCTATTCTAAATTTCTGTTCTATCTCACTTTCCATTAAGATATTCAATTCATCTACTCCAATACATCACCCAGTTTAAGGAAAAAAAAAACTATTGGAAATACCCTTTCTGTAAACCTGTTAATGAGTATATTTCTTCTATCTCACCCTTGCATGAAGTACCTCCCATGCTAAATTAATATTTATTATAATTTTAGCAATCTTTATGCTTCATTGTAATTTTTCCATTTTTAATACATACATATGCATCACTGAGTAATTTTATAATATTTTTTCCTAAAATTTTTATAAAAATTTTTAAAGATTCAGCAAATTTGAAAGAATTATACAATTAACACTTGAATACGCACAACCTCCATTCTACTCTAGACATTTTGCTGTATTTGCTTTATCCATCCATTTTTTCTTTTTTTTTTCCTTTAAGTTTTTATTTAAATTCTAGTTAGTTAACACGTAGTGGTAAAATCAGTCTCAGATATAGAATTTAGTGCTTCATCACTTAAATGAACAGTCATTATCACAATTGCCCTCCTAAATACCCATCATCAAATTTAGCCCATCCCCCAACCACCTCTCTTCATCAACCCTCAGCTTGTTCTCTAATTAAAAGTCTCTTATGGTTTGTATCCTTCTCTCATTTTTTTCCTCCCTTCTCGTGTTCATCTGTTTTCTTTCTTAAATTCCACATGAGTGATATTATGTGGTAATGTCTTACTCTGACTTGTTTCACTTATAATACACTCTACTTCCATCCATATCAGTGAAAATGGCAAGATTTGATTTTCTTTTATGGCTAAGTAATATACCATTGTATGTGTGTGTGTATATATATATATATATATATATATATATATACACCACATCTTCTGTATCCATTCATCAGTCAATGGACATTTGGACTATTTCCATAATTTGGCTATTGTTTATAATGCTGCTATTAACATTGGGGTACAGGCACCCCCTGGAATCAGTGTTGTTGTATCCTTTTGGTAAATACCTAGTGGTGCAATTGCAGGGTAATAAGGAAGTTCTATTTTTCACTTTTTGAGTAACTTCTATACTATTTTCCAGAGTATCTGCACCAGGTTGCTTTCCCACCAACAGTGTAAGAAGGTTCCCCTTTTTCTGCATCCTCACCAACACCTATTGTTTACTGTGTTGTTCATTTTAGCTATTCTGACAGGTGTGAAGTGGTATCCCATTAGAGTTTTGATTTGTAGTTCCCTGATGATGAGTACCTTTTCGTGTGTCTGTTAGCCATCTAAACAGAAAAAAAAATACATATCTCTTCATGTCTTTTGCCTGTTTCTTAACTGGATTATTTATTTTGTGGCTGTTGAGTTTGGTAAATTCTTTATAGATTTTGGATACTAACTCTTTATCAGCTATGTCATTTGCAAATATCTTTTCCCATCTTGTATGCTGTCTTTTAGTTTTGTTGAGTATTTCCCCTCACTATGTAGAAGCTTTTTATCCTAAAGAAGAAGTCCCAAAAGTTTATTTTTACTTTTGTTTTCCTTGCCTCCAGAGGCATGTCTAGTAAGAAGTTGCTAAGGCTCATGTCAAAGAAGTGACTTCTTTGTGTTCTTCTCTAGGATTTTGATGGTTTTCTGTCTCCTATTTAGGTTTTGAGTTTATTTTTGCATATGAAGTAAGAAAGTGGTCCAGTTTCATTCTTGTGCATGTTGTTTTCCAGTTTTCCCAACACCATTTGTTGAAAAGACTCTCTTTTTCTCCATTGGATATTGTTTCCTAAGGCTGACCACATACTTGTGAACCCATTTCTGGGTTTTCCTCTGTTCCACTGATCTAAGTGTCTGTTTTTGTGCCAGTATCATAGCCTTGATGACTACAGATTTGTAACATACTTGAGGTCTGGAATTGTGATGCCTCCAGGTTTGCTTTGCTTTTTCAAGATTGCTATGACTCTTCATGGTCTTTTGTGGTTCCATACAGATTTCATGATTGTTCTAGTGCTGTGATAAATGGTAGTGGTAATTTGGTAGAGATTGCATTGAATGTGTAGTTTGCTTTGGGTAGTGTAGACATACTAACAAAATCTGTTTTCCAATCCCTGATTGTGGGATTTTTTTTTTTTTTTTATCTCTTGGTGTCCTCTTCAATTTCTTTTCTTTCTTTCTTTTTTTTTTTTAAGATTTTTATTTACTTGAGAGAGAACGAGAGTATAAGCAAAGGGAGCCTCTGGCAGAGGGAAGGGGAGAAGTAGGCTCCCTGCTGAGCTAGGAGCCTGATGTGGGGCTTGATCTCAAGACCCTGGGATCATGACCTGAGCCAAAGGCAGATCCTTAACCGACTGAGCAACCCAGGTGCCCCAAATCCTCTTCAATTTCTTTCACAGGTGTTCTATAGTTTTCTGAGTGGATATTTTACCTCTTTGGTTTGGTTTATTCCCAGGTATCTTATGGTTTTGGGTGCAATTGTAAATAGGTTTGATTCCTTGATTTTTCTTTCTGCTGTTTCATTGTTGGTGTATAGAAATGTAATGGATTTCTGTATGTTGATTTTATATTCTGTGACATTGCTGAATTCCTCTATTAGTTCTAGCAATTTTTTTGGTGGAGTTTTTCAGGTCGTCTACATAGAGTATCATATTGTCTGTGAATAGTGAAAAATCAACTTCTTCCTTGCCAGTTTGGATCCCTTTTATTTCTTTTTGTTGTCTAATTGCTGTTGTTAAGACTTCCAGTACTATGTAAAATAACAATAGTGAGAGTGGACATCTTCATCTTGTTCCTGCCCTTAGAGGAAAAGTTCTCATATTTTTCCATTGAACATGATATTAGCTATAGTTTTTTCATATATGGTCTTTATAATGTTGATTTATGTTCCATCTATACTTACTTTGTTGAGGGTTTTTATCAAGAATAGATGCTATATTTTGTCAAATGTGGGTTTTTTTTGCATCTATTGAGAGAATCATATGGCTTTTATACTTTCTTTTATTAATGTTGTGTATCATGTTGATCGATTTGAAAATATTGAACCACTCTGCAGCCCAGGAATATATCCTTCTTGATCATAGTAAATAATTCTTTTGATGTGTTTTGGATTCAATTTACTAGTATCTTCTTAAAGATTTTTGCATCCATGTTCATGAGGGATTTTGGTTTGTATTTGTCCTTTTCTGTGGGGTCTGTCTGGCTTTGGAATTAAGCTAATGCTGGCCACATAGAATGAGTTTGGAAGTTTTCCTTCCATTTCCATTTATTTTTCTTTTGAGGGGGACAGTTTCAGAAGAATAGGTATTAATTCTTCTTTAAATGTCTGGTAGAATTCTCCTGGGTAGCTATCTGGCCCTGGACTTGTTTTTTTTGGGAAGATTGTTGATTACTGATTCAATTTCTTTGCTGGCTCAATTCTCTATTTCTTCCAGTTTAAGAGTTGGTAGTTTATATGTTTCTAAGAATTTATCCATTTCTTCCAGATTACCCAGTTTTTTGGCATATATTTTTTCCTACTCTTCTCTTATAATTATATTTCTGTGGTGTTGGTTGTTATCACTCCTCTTTCATTCATGACTTTGTCTATTTGGTTCCTTTCTCTTTTCTTTTTGATAAGTCTGGCTTGGGGTTTATCAATTTTATACTCTTTCAAAGAACCAGTTCTTAGTTTCACTGCTTTGTTCTACTTTTTCCCCCCTATATCATTTACTTCTTTTCTAATCTTTATTATTTCCCTTCTTCTCCTGGTATAGGCTTTACTTGCTGTTCCTTTTCTAACTCCCTTAGGTGTAAGGGAGTAAGGTTAGGTTGTGTATTTGAAACTTTTCTAGTTTCTTGAGAAAGGCTTGTACTTCCCTCTTAGGACCAACTTTGCTGCATCTCAGAGGTTTTGGACTGTCGTGTTTTCATTTTCATTTGCTTCCATGGTTTTAAAATATTTAATTTCTTGGTTAACCCATTCATTCTTTAGTAGGATGTTCTTTAATATACATGTATTTGTGGTCTTTCCAATTTTTTTCTTGTGTTTGACTTCCAGTTACATAATAATGTGGTCTAAAAATATATGTAGTATGATCTCAATCATTTTGTTGAGGCCTGATGTGACCCAGTGCATGATCTATTCTGGAGAATGTTCCATGTATACTTGAAAATAATTTCTGCTGCTTTAGGATGAAATATTCTGAATATGTCTGTTCAGTCCATCTGGTCCATTGTCATTCAAAGCCATTTTTTTCCTTGTTGATTCTCTGCTTAGATGATCTGTCCATTGCTGTAAGTGGGGTGTTAAAGTCTGCTACTATTATTGTATTATTATCACTGAATTTCTTTATGTTTGCTATTAATTAATTTATGTATTCGGGCATTCCCAAGTTGGGGGCATAAATATTTACAATTGTTAGATATTTTTGTTGGATAGACCACTTAAGTTTTGTAGAGTGCTCTTCTTCATCTCCTATTATAGTTTTTTAAATTTTTTTTAAATTTTTTAAAAAGATTTTGTTTATTTATTTGATAGATAGATCACACGTAGAGAGAGGCAAAGAGGCAGGCAGAGAGAGAGGGGGAAGCAGGCTCCCCGCTGAGTAGAGAGCCCGATGTGGGGCTCCATCCCAGGATCCTGAGATCACGACCTGAGCCGAAGGCAGAGGCTCAACCCACTGAGCCACCTAGGCGCCCCTATAGTTTTTGTTTTAAAATCTAGTTTGTCTGGGCACCTGGGTGGTTCAGTCATTTAAGCAACTGCGTTTGGCTCTGGTCATGATCCCAGAGTCCTGGGATTGAGTCCTGCATCCAGCTCCTTGCTCAGCAGAGAGCCTGCTTCTCCCTCTGCCTGCTGTTCCTGCTGCTTATGCACTCTCTCTCTCTCTGACAAATAAATAAAATCTCTTAAAAGAGAAATAAAATCTAGTTTGTCTGATATAAGTATGGCTACTCAGGGTTTCTTTTGAGATCCATTAGCATGATAGATGGTTCTCCATCCCCTCACCTTCGATCAGTAGTGGTCTTTTTTTTTTTTCTTCGATCAGTAGGTGTCTTTAGGTCTAAAATTAGTTTCTTGTAAACAGCATATAGAAGGGTCTTTTTTTTAATCCATTCTGATACAATGTATCCTTTGATTGGAGCATTCATCCACATACATTCAGAGTGATTATTCATAGATAATAAAATTTAATGCCATTGTATTGTAAAATTGCTGATTATGAGATTTTTTTTCTCTGTTCCTTTCTAGTCTTTGTCACTTTTGGTCTTTCTTTCCACTTAAAGGGTCCATTTAATATTTCTTGCAGGGCCGGTTTAGTGGTCATGAACTCTTTTAGTTTTTGTTTGTCTGGGAATCTGTCTCCCCTACTATTCTGAATGACAACCTTATTGGATAAAGTATTCTTGGCTGCATACTTTCCCCTTTCAGCATGCTGAATATATCATTCCACTTACTTCTGATCTGCCAGGTTTCTGTGGAGTGATCTGGTACTAATCTGATTTGTCTTCCCTTACAGGGTAGAGATTTCTTTTCCCTTGCTGCTGTCAGGATTTTTTCCTTATCTCTGTATTTTAACAATTTTACTATGGTATATCTTGGTGTTGCCTGGCTTTTGTTGAATTTGATGGGAGTTCTCTGTGCCTCCTGGATTTGAATGTCTGTTTCCTTCCCCAGATTAGGGAAATTTTCAGTTATAATTTGCTCAAGTAAACTCTTTTCCCCCTCTCTTCTTCTGGGATTCCTATGATATGAATGTTATGCTTTATGAAATCACTGAGTTCCCTAAGTCTACATTCATGTTCCAATACTTTTCTCTCTTTCTTCTATTCAGCTTCATTATTTTCTGCAATTTCCTTTTCTATATCACTGATTCATTCCTCTGCTTCATTCATCCTCATTGTCATTACATCCAGTTAGTTTTCAATCACAGTTACAGCATCTTTCATTTCATAGTGACTGGTTTTTAGTTCTTTAGTTATCTCTGCAGTAGGAGATTCTCTTGTGTTTTCTATGTTTTTCTCAAAACCAGCTCATAACCTAATGATTGTTGTTTTAATTTTTGGTTAAGGCATATTACTTATATCTGTTTTGTTTAGTTCCCTGACCATGACTGCCTCCGTTTATTCTTGTGGGGTGAATTCTTCCATCTTAGCATTTTGTCTAGGTCACCGAGTGTGTGTGTGTGTGCGTCTGCGCGTGTGTGTGCGTGTGTGTCTTAGGAAAGTGTGTTGTATTTCCTCCTCCTAAAAGTAATGACTATTAAGAAGCGGTCCTATACTATTCAGGATCTGGTGTTTCAGAAACTGCTTTGAAGTGTGCATTCTGTTGTTATGTTTTGGCTGCTCTTTCCCTCAGGTCAGTCCTCTGTAGTAGTGACTCCATGCAGTGTCCCCTATTCACCAGAAACTAGCACTTCAGGAGAATATTGTATGTGTGTTCCTTCTGTCCTGTTGTTGTGTCTGAGTCTCTGTTCCTTTCAGTATGCTCATCTGCATTGACTCTCTGCCTGTTGTAGGAACTACTTGGTCTCTATGGCATTTGGGACCCAGGCAGGCCAGCACTGATTATGACTTGCCCTCTGGGGAACTTGGTAGAAGGCCAGTGGTGTTAAGAAATTTTCCCTGGGCCATTAGTCCTATGCAGAATCCCCTGAAATGCTGTGGTGGCTAGTGGCTGGGTGCTAAGTTGGTTGGGGGTGTGTGGCTGGATGCAGTGCATGATGGTGGCTGGGGGTGTGCAGCTTTGCATGACAAACATGGTAGCTGGGATCACATGGCTGGGTGGGACACATGAAAGTACACATTTGGGCATGGTCAGGCAGATGTGCAGGGCATATCATGGCAGTTGTGTACTTCAATGCTGGGTAGCACACTCACATCACTTGATCACAATATGCTCTGAGGCCAGAACTGAGTCTAGAAGACTTCTAGCGGGCAGGTCGTTAGGAGAATTAATGGGCATGGCACACAGCTAGTAGATTGGGTAATGAGTGTCTGTGTAGTTCAGCCTCCTGCAGGTGTCTCTGTGCTTATGCTGGGAGGTGGAGGAGGAAACCAGCTCCCTGGTTTTTGGAGAAGTCCCCCAACAGGCTCAGAAATAAGTATGAACAGATTTATCTCCTCTTTGTCCTCACCACTGTATAAACAGCCATTTTTATGTAGTCTCTCTGCACAGGCATCTGTCACTTTAAGGGTGGGGATCAAGCTATCATTTGCTCTCTGGGCTCACCCAGTGCTGGGTCAGCTGACTTCCAAAGCTCCAGGTTCTAAGTCACACTGGTTTTACAAACTCATGGAATTCAACCCCTCTGGTTTTTAAATACCAAATTCTATGGGGAATTAGTCTTCCCCGTGTAAACTACCTGGTGCCAGGGTCCACTTTTCTGCCCTCTTTGCACACAGTTTCCTCCCTTCTGCCAAGAGTGTCCCTCTTACTTTCTAATCTTCCTAACATTTCAGATGCAACATCTTCTCCACATTTAGATGTGGAATTTGTTCTTCCAGTCTTCAGCTCACTCTCCAGTATACTGACTTAGATGTGGATGATATCTAGTTGAAAATAGGGATTAGGCAAGCTGAGGGTCCTCCTATACCACCATCTTCCCAAGAGCCACATATATCTTCTGATATGAGTTTTTAGATCATAACATTTCCATTTTACTTGATGTGTTAAAAAATCCAAAACCAAAGCATATCATATTCATATGTATGTTTAAATAACTTTTGGAAGCATCTTTAAAGTAGCATCTATATATATATATGTACACAGCAAATAGCTCATCATTAATTTCTCCATATAAAAAGAAAAAAGAAAAATAGCCATTGTGAATTTAATAATTTTGTTACTTTTTACATATATGTTTTCCTCTGGAATTGGAGTTTAGCACACCAAAACTTTTGATAGCAGCAAAAACTGTATGTGTTATGGATTTTAAGCAAAAGAAATAAAATAGATAACATTATAGTGGTATGTAAGCTAACAAAATAATATCTTATATCACAAAATATCATCTTATATCACATAAATAAAAATAATATTTTCAAACTAATTATTTTCAAACATATGATCTCTATAGTGTTTAGACCTTCAGTGTAGTATGTCTGGTGAGTTAACCATGCAGCCTCACACTTCACAATCATCTGGAAGCAAAACATATTACTCAAACTATAATTTTGTCACCACTTCTCTCACTTCACAAGTCCAAATATTTCTCTATCTTGGGAGCCATAAAATAAAAGATTGATGTTTAAATAAAAAGATGGTTTTATGGAGTGGAAAATATAACCTATCTTTGGCAATGAAAACCTGGAAGATTTGGAGGAATATTTAAACCTCAAGCCAAATGCATTGATTAAGACGTATTTTATGAATTGCAATAGATTTTAACTGAGAACATTTCGGCTTCTTTCTCTATAGCTTTGAGGCTTTCTTTTTCTAGCTTTGTAAATTAGACCTTAATTAAACATTCACTTTCTATATCAGGCTTTCCTTTTCTCATTCTTACATACCTGGCAGCAATCTATTCAAGTTAGGTGTGCACTTCATTACTTCTCCAGGGAAATATTTTTATTCTTTTTTTAAAAATGATTTTATTTATTTATTTGACAGAAAGAGATCAAAAGCAGAGAGGCAGGCAGAGAGAGGGGGAAGCAGGCTCCCCACTGAGCAAGGAGCCCAATGCGGGGTTTGATCCCAGGACCCTGAGATCATGACCTGAGCTGAAGGCAGACGCTTAACCATCTGAACCACCCAGGCGCCCCAATATTTTGATTCTTATTTGTAGAAGTTTTCATTCTATAATTTATTTTTCTTTGGATTTGATTCAGAACACACTGTTTCAAGAAGAATACTTTTAGTTACTATGTTAAGGATTAAAAGGTGACAATTTCTTCTTTGATCAACATGCAATAAATCCAAAATCTAACAGGAGTTAATACCCATCCAGTGGGATTTTTATATGAAACCACCTACAACACAAGCAAGCATGGGGTTGTCAGAAAGGAATAAATCAAATAAATGAGTGTAAGATATACTTATGTATTTGTAAATCGAATCTAAAAATTAAGTTGAGCATTATGCATCTCAATATAAGGAATATTTTTGTGGGTAGTTGTGACTAAACTCATTCATTGTTAAATATGATTCCAAACCCTTAGAAAGGTTATTCTTTCATGTTCAAGTCTCTATATAATAACATGAAAAGTTTCAGCTGTGACTCTTAAGCCCAGAAGAATGCAAAGAAAAGAACC
Organism: Nasua narica; assembly: GCA_028533885.1. NCBI lineage: Eukaryota > Metazoa > Chordata > Mammalia > Carnivora > Procyonidae > Nasua > Nasua narica. The sequence goes on along the minus strand of CM052801.1, from coordinate 57,828,073 downwards.
AACTAGAGCACAATGCATAGAAAGGAAAACTATCACAGTCCGTAGTAAACCCTTAGAGGGAATATCAAATGTCCTCAGAGGCCTCTAGAAGCTGTTATTTCAAGCACTCGGTAGGAGAATTAGAAAGTGAAATTGAAATCAAATTATAAATTTGTATGTAAAGTTTGAAACTTTACATGTGTACCATTACAAGGGTCTATCAAGTTTTTAACTCAAATTAATATACCATTTTATTCAAAAGGTATAAACAACTATAATTTTTCATGCCAATTTTGACAAGTTTAACAATAAATATATTTTGTTACTTATACATTATTTAACATTTCAATTTAAAAGGTGGAATAGAAAGTACAAGAGCAATAAATGTCAGATAAATGATTAATTAACAAAATCCCATGTAAATAATTGTAAAACCCATTATTTATCTTCTATATCGGTATATGTATGTGTGCGTGAATGCATGTGTATGAAAATGAAACATTTCATTAATAATTTAGTAATATCTACATAACCTTTAATATTAAACAGATGGTTCACATTGTCTAGACAGTATTTATCAATTATACATAATCACAAATAGTTCAGTAACAATGAAATGCAAATGTTAAAATATATGCACAAGTAAGTACTAAAACTGATTCTATAAAACTGATGTGCAAGTTCAAATCAATGTAGTATGTTTCACATGAGACTCAATTTTTACTTCAATTTATTTCCCCCTCTTTATATATTGGATCAACTATTCTCTAGCATTAACTATTGCACTTAGTGTATTAAGTATTGTACTAATTTCACCCTTGACTCTCTAAGTCAAGCTCTCCCTTTCACTGGGTTTGCACTCTTCTGAAAGATTCCTTGCACTGCTCCTTTAGCTTTTAAGTGAAATTTCCTTAAGAAAACCTTCCCAGAATTTACAGCTATATGTAGAAGAATGAAACTCGACCATTCTCTTACACCATATACAAAGATAAAGTCGAAATGGTTAAAAGACCCCAATGTGAAACAGGAATCTATCAAAATCCTAGAGGAAAACATAGGCAGTAACCTCTTCTACATCAGCCACAGCAACTTCTTTCAAGACATGTCTCCAAAAGTAAAGGAAACAAAAGCAAAAATGAACTTTTGGGACTTCATCAAGATAAAAAGCTTCTGCACAGTGAAGGAAACAGTCAACAAAACAGGCAACCCACGAATTGGGAGAAGATATTCGCAAATGACACTACAGACAAAGGTCTGATATCTAAGATCTAGAAAGAACTCCTGAAACTCAACCATCACAAAACAGATAATCACATCAAAAAAATGGGCAGAAGACATGGACAGACACTTCTCGAAAGAAGACATACAAATGGCTAATAGACACATGAAAAAATGTTCATCATCTTTAGCCATCAGGGAGATTCAAATCAAAACCACATTGAGATACCACCTTACACCAGTTAGAATGGCCCAAATTAACAAGACAGTAAATGACAAGTGTTGGAGAGGATATGGAGAAAGGGGAAGCCTCTTCCACTGTTGGCGGGAATGCAAGTTGGTGCAGCCACTTTGGAAAACAGTGTGGAGATTCCTCAAGAAATTAAAAATAGAACTACCTTATGACCCTGCAATTGCACTACTGGGTATTTACCCCAAAGATACTAATGTAGTTCAAAGAAGGGCCACACGTACTCCAATGTTCATAGCAGCAATGGCCACAATTGCCAAACTGTGGAAAGAGCCAAGATATCCCTCAACAGATGAATGGATAAAGAAGATATGGTTTATATATACAAGGGAATATTAAGCCTCCATCAGAAAGGATGAATATCCCACTTTTGTATCAACATGGACGGGACTGGAAGAGATTATGTTGAGTGAAATAAGTCAAGCAGAGAGAGTCAATTATCATATGGTTTCAGTTACATGTGGAGCATAAAGAAAAAGATGGAGGACATTGTGAGAAGGAAAGGAAGGGTGAATTGGGAGAAGTCGGGGGGGGGGGAGATGAAACATGAGAGACTATGGACTCTGATAAACAAACAGGGTTTTGGAGGAGAGGGGCTTGGAGGGTTGGGTGAGCCTGGTGGTGGGTATTGAGGAGGGCACATATTGCATGGAGCACTGAATGTGGTGCATGAACAATGAATCCTGGAACACTGAAAAAATAAAATAAAAGTTAAAAAAAAGTAAAAAGAAAACCTTCCCAGAATTTCCTCACTAGGTAAAATTCCTATTATA